>OY757019.1:25485430-26145430 GCA_963580285.1 Lucinisca nassula
GGATGCTTGTGGGAGATGTTGGAAAGGCATTTTGGGATGATTCTGTGGGAGGATTGGGAAATTCGGGATGTGGGACTCTGTGGGGACTCTGTGGGATATAAAAGTGCTCCCACAGTCTGTTGCAGGAGGGGCTTCATCTTGACTTTCGTTGAATTCAGTTGTGTTTTAGGTTAGCTCAGTTAAAACTTATTTTTGAGTAAATTTTGGACAGGTTTAGGCTTAAAATATTATTGTTTAATTGCTAAAGAGTCTTTTGATTTTATTTAGATTTTTTTTTTTGTTCACTTGCAAAGGAAAAATCAGAGGAATCTCAAGAAATTCTCAGATAGCTTGGCAAAACTTTTGAGAATATTTTATCTGTTTTTATCTTCTGGAAATTGCCTTCCACAAGCATCAATAAGTATTTGTCATGTTTTTGGCGTAAGAATTTTAGCAATTTCAGATTGTGTGCTTTTAATCTGGTATCATTTACTTGTCATAATTTTGTCGTAATTTTGTCGTAATTTTCATGTTCTCATAGTCACTGACACCCCTACTTCAAATGATATTACATAAATAAACTTTGCATACTTTTCATTCATCATCTTTATTCATGAGATTCTTTTTTTAGGCATTAAAACTGAAAATTCTACATTGTCTTCGACTCTTCATAGTCATTTCAATAACCTGAATTAAGTATACTTTTATTTCATTTGGAGCCCCCACCTATCTTAGTATAGGTGTCATCGTGATCGCTTTTTGTCCGTTGCTGATCGGGAATTGACATTTAGAGTGTCAACCTTGTCCTCCGTCCGTCCGTCGTCCGTCACTTGAGATATACAGAGATGAAGGCAGAAGAGCTTAAAGACGCATAGATCATTGGAGTGCCTCCTTCAGCCTCATGTTGTAGTTACAGGCGGTGCGTTATCGGTCCGTTACAATATCCCTGGCCCCTCTGAATGGCTGGGCATGCGCAGTTAAAATTTGTCATGACGGAAAGCTCGAAGACACAAATTCGCTTGGCGGGGCTCATATGTGCTTTGATTTTATTTTACAATTGCAGCTTCCCCCGTTGCTTTGTTGCCTAGACTACGCCCCACCTTTTCTGAAAAGACGTTTCCCCTCGATTTCTATACAGCTAGCCATCAGAAGACTAAATATGCACATCATACAAGTACAAGTAAGAATATCTTTCCCTCTCTCTCTCTCTCTCTCTCTCTCTCTCTCTCTCTCTCTCTCTCTCTCTCTCTCTCTCTCTGTGTGTATCTCTGTGTCTGTCTGTCTGTCTGTCTGTCTGTCTGTCTGTCTGTCTCTCTCTCTCTCTCTCTCTCTCTCTCTCTCTCTCTCTCTCTCTCTCTCTCTCTCATAACTCCTACCATATGTTGTACTTTACCATATGTATTTGAACAGACAGGCCTGAGTAAATAGTGTAGACCCAGATGAGACGCCAGGTTCCTCACTGTTTGCCTCTCCTCTCTCTGTCCCTCCCCCCTCTCTCTCTCTCTCTCTCTCTCTCTCTCTCTCTCTCTCTCTCTCTCTCTCTCTCTCTCTCTCTCCCCGCACCATCTCCGGCTTCAGCGTCTTTTATGAGCGCTGAACCCTCGCCAGACATTAGGCCATTGAATGATCCGTGGGTCCATGTACCTGTTTCCCAAAAGGTTTGAATGTAACCTAAACCCCTTCAGTATTGCAGGCCGATATTGATACATATTGATACATGTGCAAACAGTTTACGGCCCCCGCCCATCGGGGCTTTACGAAATCTATGGGCTGCATGATGCTTCCATGCAGAGCTGAAACCGACCCGCACACAAGTACTGGTAAACAGCTAAGAGGATCTAAGCCTGTCCATGCAAAGCGGTGCGAGTCGGCCCGTCCATGCTTATTAACCCTATTGGTTTCATTAGGCAACAGGGATTGAGATGTCATTTCATCTCAATGTCGGGTAAAAGTCCCACAAAATTGGAAGCAACGTCTCCAAAATGACCTTTACAGTGTTGACGGGGACGTTAAACCTCAAATTAAACAAAAATGCAAACAGTTTAGGTTCAGATGTGACGGCGCATCATCACGAAAACTGACCTATTAATTTTTTACCCCTAAAACCCGACTTTTGTATTGCAAAACTGAGGTTTACAGGGTTATGCATTTTTCTTTCTATTTCTGCTCAAAACCAAAGATTGTGGGTAATCGTTATAACCGCCTCAGCGAGGCGGGTTCTAACGATTTCCCACAATCTATGTTTTGAGCAGAAATTTGAAAAATATCAGAATTTTTATCTGATTTTTTATTTTTCAATATATATGATAAGGCGGGTTTTCGTACTGTGGCGAGCTGTTCCATCAGGATCTGCATTGCATCACGAAAACACGCCTATATAATTTTGAGGCCCAGTTTTATTTCGTAAATCTGGGGTTTATAGGGGTTAACTTTTTTTCTTTTTGAAATAAGAAAAATATCATAATTTTTCATCTTAAAAATTTCATTTGACAATGTTTTTGTATAGGCGTGCTTTCATAATGTTTGTCATTGCGTAAACGATATTTAACCTAATTTTGGCCCAAAATCCATTTTAGCAACGATGGACATGTCCAAATCTAAAGACAGAAGTGTCGTGTCAGAAACACAGTGGTACGACGTATAAGGGTTAAATCTGACTTTTTGGTTGCAGTTTGACGGCCCAGTAAACACTATTTAAACCATGCGATATACTGTCTGAAACCCGACGTCATCACATAACGTCGCTTTTCATTGGATGCCATTTGGTTTTACGCAGATTACAGCCCGTGGCACTTTGCGCAAAACAACCTATTTTAGGAAGGTATACCGGCGGTTTTACGGTTGCATTTTCCTTTTTTTTTTCGGCTTTGCTGACACGTCACTGAAAAATGAAATTTTCGGCCGTTAATCCCGCCGATTTACCTCCCTAATTGACAAGTTTGAATAAAGTTATCCCCTAAATCGTTGACATAAGCTAACATTACGTTTACCAAGCCAGTCAATGATCGCGGTGTACTTCAAAATGAAGGATATTTTGGGGAATACATTCGGTTTGGTTCCAAAACATACGAGGGATATTCGAAAAGAATTGTTTATTGTCCTCTAGCTCGATGTCCACGTGGAGCACGATCATAACAAATACATACTTGCATAGGCCGATTCAATATCTACACAATGGTGTATAAATTTACATGTTTGTTTGTTTGATTTGTGGTTGAACGTCCCCGTCAACACTGTAAAGGTCATTTTGGAGACGTTGCTTCCAATTTTGTGGGGCTTTTACCCGACATTGAGATGAAATGACACCTCAAGCCCTGTCGCCCAATGAAACCAATAGGGTTTATTAGCATGGACGGTCCGCCTCGCACCGCGGTTCCTGGACAGGCTTAGATCCTCTAAGCGATTTACCAGTACTAGTGGGCAGGCAGGATTCAGCTCTGCGTGGAAGCATCATGCAGCTCATATATTTCTTCAAGCCCCTATGGGCGGGTACCTGTAAGACTAAGTGTAAGACATAAAATTGGCCATTTGAATACACGCAGTCATTGACCACTGCAGTAAAGCGTCGACTAATAAGATGAAATCAAAGCTTGCTCAAAACTTGGTTGTTCTTTGAAGAAGCTGATAACTGAAATTGATACTGCTTTTTGACCTTCTTGTGTGTCTTATGACACAGTTCGGTGGTTGAAAAAGAAATTTGGGTCTGGTGTAGAGTCCATCAAAATGCTACGAAATCAGGTAATCCAAAATCTGCATCTCATAAAGAAATCGTTCTAAAATAAAGGAAATCATTGAAGGAGATGCCAGATTTACAGTTTGTGATATTGCACGAAGGGTAGGCATATCACTATCAACGGTTCACCTTTTTTGAAGAAGTATTTGAAAGTCAGAAAGATTTCTGCTAGAAGGGTGCCACATCTGTTGACTGCCGTGCAAAAGAGGCAACGGGTTAAAGTGGCAAAAAACTGCTTCAGATGTTTCCAAATATGACAAAAACAGTTTGCCAATGTCGTCACAGGTGATGAAACCTAGGTCCATTCTTTTGAGCACGTCAGAAAGGTTAGCAATAACATCTTGGCCACTTAACACAGCAAACGCCCAATGATTAGCCAAACGGTCTCCGAGTACAAAGTAAGTTCTTTTTGCAATCTTCTTCTCTGGTGAAGGAGTCGCAATAAAAGTGCCGGTGAAAAAGTGCAAAAACATTACCAGAAAGTACCACAAAGACGTAGTACTGAAGAAACTGAAAAAGTATTATCAGAAACGATGCCCTGCCACTTATTTTAAACACGTCCGTCTTCTACATGACAATGCAACCGCTCATACCTCCGCAATAGATACGGCGTTTTTGAAGAAAAAAAAAAGTAACTGTTTTGCCGCACCTCCGTATTCCCCAGACCTTGCCCAATATGATTTCTTTTTGTTTTCGATATTATATTCCTTGCTGAGCGGAAATACCAGTCCCGACAGGCACTTGGATCTGCCATTCATTAGTACCTTATTAACTTGCCCAAATCAGCGTACCGTGACGCCTTCAAGAAGTGGATACATCGGCTGAAACTTTGCATTTCTAGCCACGGGGAGTACTCGAAGGCATGCAATGAGCACTTTGGGGCTAACCTGAAATTTGAAGTCTCCAGATAGAAATAAGCAATTCTTTTCGAACATCCCTCGTACATGATAGATCCTTGTTGGAATTTACTCATTTGGTGATTCCGTGTAGCATCCTTGTGACATAGCACATTCTTTCATGTCTCCAGAAAATGTTATTTTCTGATGAAAATGTGGGATACATGTCTTATTTATACCCCATACACAGGCTGTGGGTGCACATTACAACCGTCTCATTGAGACGGTTTACATGTGCACCCACAGCCCATCTCGTGAGCCAGAAAAAAGTATACCCTTGTTAACTCCCAAACATCCTACTTTGAGCGAACGCCGTGCCAAATAAATCTGTAGCAATACAGGCGACGAAATATAAAGAAATAAATAAGGACACTTTAGTTTAAGTTTCATTAAAAAATCTGCAAACATTTTAAAACATTTTTTTTTTGAAAATTGAGATACTGCAAAGTGTTGATATTTTACTCACATTTCTAGGAAAAAAATGCTGCATCTTTTGTCGATCGTTCAAGGTCCCTGCTTAAAAGTATTTATTCTTGTAACAGTAGCAAACGCCGTGTGTTTATAATTGGTTTATTGCCCCTTGTGAAAACTTGCTATAGTAGTTCAAAGACGGCCTTCAAAGTAGAAGTAAAACAAAGATCAGGAATCGATACAATTAACTTACCCCATCCTTATCTTGCTGAATATTTATGTCTCCCCCGAAAAATGTTTTTCGGGGAGACATATTGTTTTCCCCCGGGCGTCTGTCTGTCTGTCCGTCTGGTTGTCTGTCTGTCTGTCCATCGGTCACAAATTCGTGTCCGTTCTATAACTTGTAAACAGTTCAAGCTATCTTAACGAAACTACAGATAAATATTATTCAATACTAGACGACGTGCAGTGCGGAAGAACTATAACTCTCGCATTTATACTTATTGAATTATCTCCCTTGGAAGTTTGTCGGTATGTATGTATGTGTGGGCAAATCGTGTCTGGTCAATAACTTTCTTATGTTCGGATGGATTTTAAAAAAACTTGGCAAAAATATTAACAACCATGAGACGATTTGTGGCGCGCATGAGGCAGGTCGGTAACTCAAAGGTCAAGGTCATACTTAGAGGTCAAATGTAAAAAAGGCCTTTTTTCGTGTTTGGTAAATAACTTCCTTATTTTTAGTTGGATATGGAAATTACTTGGCAGAAATGTTAACCACTGTAAGAGGATGTGTTATGTGCATGACCCAGGTTAGTATCTCAAAGGTCAAGGTCATACTTAGAGGTCAAAGGTAAAAAGGGATCTTTTTTCGTGTTTTGTCAATAGCATTCTTATTTTTAAATAAAATTTGAAATTACAGGGCAGAAATGTTAACTATCATAGGACAATATGTTGTACGTATGATTCAGTTTGGTATCTCAAAGGTCAAGGTCAAACATAAGGGTCAAAGGTAAAAATGGATATTTTTCGTGTTTGGTCAATACCTTTCTTATTTTTAAATGGGTTTTGAAATTGCTTGGAACAAATGTTAACCACCATGCGACGGTGTGTTCCGTGAATGACCCAGGTTGGTACCTCAAAGATCAAGGTTATACTTAGAGGGCAAAGGTAAAAAAGGGGCCTTTTTTGTCGTGTTTCGTCAATAACTTTCTTATTTATAGATGGATTTTAAAATTACTTGGCAAAAACGTTAACCATCATGAGACGATGTGTTGCGTGCATGAACCCTGTTGGTACCTCAAAGGTCAAGGTCATACTAAGAGGTCAAAGGCCACAAAGGGGCCTTTTTTAGTGTTCAGTCAATAACTTCCTTACTCCTGGACAGATTGTGAAATTACTTGGCAGAAATGTTAACCATCATGAGATGATGTGTTGCACGCTATACCCAGGTCAATACTTCAAAGATCAAGGTCATAATAAGAGGTCATAAGTCAAAAAGTCTTTTTTTTTGTGTCCAGTATATAACTTTTTTATTTCGAGATGGACTCTTTAAAGTAACCATGCAGAAATGTTCACCTTCATTAGATCATGAGTCGTGTGCAAGACCAAGGTTCATACCTCCAATGTCGAGGTCATACCTAGAGGTCAAAGGTAAAAAGGGTCACTCAATAATTTCCGTATTCTTTGATGGATTATAAAATTATTTGGCAGAAATGTTAACCATCATGAGACGGTCTGTTGTACCTCAAAGGTCAAGGCCATACTTAGAGATCAAAGGTAAAAAAGGGCTTTTTTTGTGTACGGTCAATAACGTTCTTATTTCTCTATAAACTTTTTAAATGTTTTGCAGAAATGTTCATCTTCATTAGATGATGTGTTGTACACCAGACCCAGGTCAATACCTCCTATGTCAAGGTCATTCTTAGAGGCCAAAAAGGGGGAGACATCTGTGTTTCTGTAGAAAAACAAATTCTAGTTAATTAAGCCACACCCATTTCTGTCTATAAACCAATCAAATTACTAGATGTAATTTATTGCTACAAATTCATAAACTGAATGCCAAACAATGTTGATCCTGATCAGATGGCAGAAGCCATCTTATCTGGATCTACACTATTTGCAACGATATGGGTTGTCTCGAACAGCAAGATAAGGGTTAATAGAGGGATTAGTCACATTTGTTGAATTGCCTGACTGAGGAACTTAGTGGGAAAAGCAATAATGTACATGAAAATGTAGATCAAAAATTTACAAACTAAATAAAATATTTATATTTTGAAAAAAAAAGAAAGAAATATAATTAATCATGAAAGAGCATAAACGTATATTTTATGGTCATGTCAGGAAGTGTCTGAATCTCTCACATTGCTACTTGACAATATTTACATAAGCTTAGGTACTAAGTAATTTAGACAAATTGTGGGTATTCCTATCGGTACGAATTGCGCGCCCTTTGTGGCTGACCTGTTCTTGTGTTGTTATGAAGAGACTTCGTGATGTCCCTTACCGTTGAAAACCAAACTGAAATCACTGAAGCCCTTAGCTCGACTTCTAGATATTTGGCTGATTTATTAAATATTGACAATACCTATTTTGATGGTTTGATCAGTCAAATTTACCCCCCTCCCCGTATTCGGTTCACTGACGTTCCAAGGAAGTCCTTCTGTCGCGGTTTATTTTTTAATGTTTTTTTTTTTTAAGTCTGTGTTATTTTATTTTTATAATTTTATTTTGTTTTGGATAGCCAGTTGGCCATTTTGTGGGAAAGTAGCTGTCGTTTTGGCTTTCCGCTATTGATTTTTCCATTAAGGTATAGTTATTTCATGTTAAACTTTGTGTTTCGCCCCCCTTTGGGGTCATTGCTTGGAGCTGTGGGTTAGTTGTATCGATTCCTGATCATCGCCTTCACCCCAAGGCGGCTCTTCTGTGGCGATTTATTTGTGTTGTTGTTTGTTACTTACTGTGTGTATCACTTGTGTCTTTTAATTTTGGATGGCCATAAGGCCATTTAGTGGGAAAGTAACTGTCCTTATGGCCTTCCTTTGTTTAGGTTTCCATTATGGTCTGGTCGCTTAATGTTTGTATTTCTTTCCCTTTGGTGTCTTTTATAGGTGGAGTAAGTTAATTGTATCAATTCCTGATCTTTGTTTTACTTCTACTTTGAAGCACCTAAAATTCTATTTTATTTTTCTTAAACTAAGACTGACATGTCAGGTGAGACATTATCTTTTTGGTTTGTTGCCACTTTTTGTTACATTTTAAATCTTGCAAGTCTCGCTACTTTGGACATCTCCTTTCTGATGCCCGTGACCTCCATGGGGTGTGGGCCATGTTTGCTGATGTTGGCTCGGTGGGGGACGGCTATAAGTTTTAGGGTAGGCGAGACGCCCCCAGCTGACCTGTCTCATGAGCTAAGTCGGTCAATTTGTGCTCGGTTTGGTTATGCTGTGTTTGCCGGGGTCTTGTCTTGTCCATCATCCGTTTCGGTTTCAATTGGGGTTTTGACACACTGGTGAAGATTAAATATCAGAAAGGCCTCTGTCACACTAAATTTGGTATAGTTACACCTTAATGCTGCTCTTAAACTATGGCGAATATCCTTACGAATATGGAAGAATATAAAAAATATGAGAAATTTGAAATTCGCGGGAAAATCGCCGAAATTGATGCGATTTGTCAGAAGAAAAACAAAGAAAACGTGTAACCTAAATGAATGTTTGCGAAAATGTTATGAATCCTTACCAATCCTTAAGAACTTCTGATGAATCTAACGAATCGCTAACGACAATTTTTCCGAATTCTTACGAATCCTTTCCGAATGTACAAAAACGCTGTTGCAAATCTTGCCAATGCTTACGAATGTCTTATGAATAAAACGATTACACTGCGTATGCTTGCCAATATTGTCTCTTCGGCAGTTATTCTTCGGGATCCAGTATGACCTTTGCCGTCTTTGTCTGCGTATCAGTCTGCGCTGGAGTTGTCGCTGTTGTTGCCTTTGTTGTTCTCGCTGCAGAGCAACAACTGCATTGTGTGTCATAACAGCATGTTGGGTAACAAGCACGGCTAGTGTTGCCAGTTGCCTCGTCACAGAATCGGCCGTTGTCAAACGAGAAATGTATATCGGACAAAGGAATGGCGTCTTTTATACCGTTGTGGTGACCCCGCCTTTTGCGAATGAGTCATTTTCGCATTTTAATTGCTAGCACAAGCAAATCATTTGTAAGCCAATCTTAATATTTGAAAAGTAGGAGTAAAACAAAGATCAGGAATTGATACAATTAACTTACTCCATCCATAAAAGACACCAAAGGCCATTCTGAAGCATTTGCAAGTACTTGCAATCGTTTGCAAGCCGTTCGCATACATTCGCAATTTCATAAAACTACAAAAACAATCTTATTCCGTTCGCTTTATTGGCAATGGATTTGCAAATATCCATAATAGTTCGTTAACATTTTGCAAGGTATTCGTAAGGCAAAACCGCCTCGAATTCTTGCAAATGTCTTACGACCAATGCAAATGCCTTGCCATCAATAAGAATGGCTTCCGACTGCAGATGAATATTTTGCAAAAACAATGAAATTACGCTTTCTTGCGAATACTAATGTTCTTAACACCCCAAAAACGCCGGCGAATGCCTACGAACTCTTACCGAGATTTGGCGCTTACCTTACGACCATTACGAATTGGTGAAGAATGGCATTCGCCATAGTGTAAGAGCACTATAACGGAAACATCTGGATTTCAATTTATTTGAAACTTCATGAGAATTTTATAGTGCTCTTACACTATGGCGAATGTACTTGCGAATGAGCCTATGAATGCCATTCTTCACCAATTCGTAATGATCGTAAGGTAAGCGCCAAATATTGGTAACAGTTCGTAGGCATTCGCCGACATTTCTGGGGTTTTACGAATATTAGAAACATGCTCCTAATATATGTAAGAAAAGCGTATTCTCAATGTTTTCGCAAAATATTCATAAGCAATCGGAAGCCATTTTTATTGATGGCAATACATTTGCATTGATTGAAAGACATTTGCAAGAATTCGCAGAGGTTTTCCCTAACAAATACCGTGCAAAATGTTAATGAACTGTTATGAAAACTTGCAAATCAAATGCGAATAAAGCATTCGAAGAAGAGTATTTTTGTTGTTTTATGAGAATAAATTGCGAATGTATGCGAACGGCTTGCCAACGATTGCGAGTACTTCATTACGATAACTAACATACCCGTGCGACATTGTGCATTTTTCACATCTCCAAAATGGATACTTTTCTGATGAAAATCCTTGATATTTTTATTATAAATATTCAAAACATACGTTGAGGGTGCTCGTTAGAACCGCCTCAGTGAGTACCCACAACCCATGTCTTGGAACAGAAATAAAAAAAATGTATACCCCGTAAACCCCAGTTTTCTCTATATAAAGTGGGGTTTAGGTGGGTCTTCATTTCACGGACTTGTTCGCGTGATGTGCAAATGCTTCAGAATGGCTTACAAATATTAAGATTGTCTTACAAATGATTTGCCTGTCCTAGCAATTAAAATGCGAAAATGACTCATTCGCAAAAGGCGGGGTCACCACAACGGTATAAAAGACATCATTCCCTTTGTCCGATATATATTTCTAGTTTGATAATGGCCGATGCTGTGGCGAGGCAACTGACAACACTAGCCATGCTTGATACCCAACATGCTGTTATGACATACAATGCAGTTGTTGCCCTTCAGCGAGAAAAACAAAGCAACTGAGACGCTGACAAAGACGACCAATGTCATGCTGGATCCCGACGAATAACTGACGAAGAGACAATATTGGCAAGCGCACGCAGTGTAGTCGTTTTATTCATAAGACATTCCTAAGCATGGGAAAGATTTGCAGCAGCGTTTTTGTACATTCGGAAAAGATTCGTAAGAATTCGGAAAAAATGTCGTTACTGATTCATAAGGACTTCTTAGGATTGGTTAGGATTCATAACATATTTATAAATGATATTCCCAAGTATTTTGATTCATCTTGTGACCCTGTAAAGTTATCTGACATATATATTAATTGCTTGCTTTATGCTGATGATCTTATCCTCCTTTCTTCGAGTAAAAATGGACTGCAAAACATGCTTAATAAACTGTCTCTTTTTTGTGATGAATGGGGAATGGAAATTAATCTGAATAAAACTAAGTCATTAGTGTTTAGTGCAGGCACAAGAAACAGAAATGTTAATGTAGATTTCAAAGATACACCCATTGAGTGTGTGAAAAATTATACTTATTTAGGTGTAACGTTTTCTAATTCTGGGAGTTTCAGCGATGCCAAATTGGCTCTATATCATAAAGGACTAAAAGCCCAATTTAAATTATCCAAAGTATTTTATCCCCAACCTCCAGGAATCAAATCATGCCTTCATATTTTTGATCATACAATTAAGCCAATACTTCTATATGGCTCTGAAATCTGGGGATGCCTTTCCTCTAGTAAAATAGAAACCAAATCTGATAATTATTTGTTAAGCATGTGTGATAGATTACCACAAGAAAAACTACATTTGAAGTTTTGCAAATATCTGCTTAGTGTTGGACCTAAGACCTCAACATTAGCAGTGAGAGGGGAAATAGGCCGTTTTCCTATGCTTTTAGAAATTTTACCTAACATGTTCAAATATTTTGACCACATCAGAAAATCCAATAATATTCTCCTAAAGGAAGCATTGATTCTTTCTGAAAATCTTAGCTTATCAGGCACAGATTCTTTGTTCAACTTTTTAAAAACGGTCTTGAAATATTTACATATTGACATAGATTTGTATGCATCCTCGGGTAAATATATATACAGACTAGTGTTAAGAGCTCTTTTGGTGAAATATAGAACAATTTGGAAAGAACGTATTAATTATACTCACAGCACCCACTATACAGATCAGGGCAACAAACTCAGAACTTATAGTCTTTTTAAACAGCACTTTGAAATGGAAAAGTACCTTCTGTGGGGCAGTTAGAACCAAAGGAAAAACATTTGTAAATTCAGGGTAAGTAATCATCAATTAGAAATAGAACGAGGACGTTACAACAATATTTCTGTTTCGAAAAGATTGTGCAAATTGTGCTGTGAAAATATAGAAGATGAGATACACTTCTTATTTCAGTGTCCTTCTTTATCAACGTATAGGAAGCCATTTTTAAATGACATATACTCCCTATTTCCTAAAGTAAGTAAATTGCGAGATAAAGAAAAATTCATTTTGATTTTTAGTTGTGAAGACCAGAAAGTGTTTTGTATATTGGACAAAGTTTTGTCTGTGCTATTCGATGCAAGGCAAAAAATACTAGAGACTGTTGGTTTTTAGTTGTGGCGTGTACTGTGCGGAGCAATTTCAGTTTGATATTAGTATTGATATGGTCTGCAACATGCAGAGTAGCATGGTGGCTGTAGCCTTTGCTTGCCGCATGGTCTGGGACTCTTGTACATGCATATATATGTATACATGTGCATGTACGTTTATGTATGTGTATATATTTATATAAATATATCCTTTAGTGGAAGCGGAGGATCAAATATATAATGTCAAATTAAGACAGGAGTCCAGGCGCATGGGGTGGCAATTTGCTGGTGTGCTACCTACTTAACATCGATTTTCTTGAACGGTCGGTCATAGTCGTTCATTTCCGTAATGTACGATTGTGTCCGTTGCAACAATTTGTATGTGATTTTTTTTTTATTATTATTATTATTGTTGTTATTATTTTCTTTCATGCTTCTGCCTTTTATGGGCGCATTTCATGTATGTTATGTATGTGATTTGCAAATAAAGTTTCGTATTCGTATTCGTATTCATTCATAAAGTTTGCACTTTTTCTTAGTTTTTCTTCTTACCAATCGTATCAAATTCGGCAATTTTGCCGCGAGTTTCAAATTTCTCATATTTTTTCATATTCTTTCAAATTCGTAAGACTATTCGCCATAGTGTAAGAGCAGCATTACAGACCAAACAGATTTCTCGCTGTTCTTTCAAAGACTTTGTCGCAATATGTAATCGAATGGTTTTTGAAGGCAGTAAACAGAACGTTAATAATTTGAAGAATTCTGTCGCATTAGTCCATAATCATACCTCGGAAACATCAAAGTAAAGAGCAAGGATTGTGGCCACGTAAAATCGATTTAAGCCCCCCCCCCCCCCCCCCCCCAAAGTAGAATTCTTTTCCGCTGACCGTTCCAGGGCGGTTCTTCGGTCGCGGTTTTTTTTGTTATGGTTTGTCTTTGGGTGTTTGTGTCGCTTACATTATTTTATTTTGGATAGCCTATTGGTCATTTTGTGGGAAAGTAACTGTCCTTTTGGCTTTCCGCTATTGATGTTTCCATTAGGTCTGTTGTTTCATCTTTCTGTTTCTTTCCCTTTGGTGTTTCGGAGGGGAGCTGTGGGTTAAGTGGAGCCTCAACAAAGTTCGAAATTTTTCCAACCTTCTGGCAACCACATAACAAAACATAGTTTGCCACTGTATAATGGTCAACAACCAAGCATGCAGACTGTCTTATTAGTCCAAAATCATACCTCGAAAACACAGAGCCAGCGCACGACAAAACCTACAATAAGAAAGTGCGCCCAACGAAGACTCAGATCAGCGCAGTCTGATCAGAGTCTTCGTTGTGCGCTCTCATGATAGTTAAGGGCCCAATGCTCCTTCATGCAAAAAGAGAAGACTCTGGTTAGATTATATGGATGCGCAGGCTGATCTTAGTTTTCGCTGGGCGCACATGTCTTAGTGTAGGTTTTGTAATGCGCTGGCTCATTATTATATCAACATGTGGCCTTCGGTGTTTAGGTTAATATCTCTTTTCCGCGATATGACACAGGGGTTGATATAAAATTGGCGATGAAAAGCTTTATGTGTTGATTTAAGAAATAGATCAGCTCAGTCTGTGATTTGTTGAGTTATAAATCACAGTTTGGAGGTCACTTGTAAAGTAGATCAAATCACGGGCGCGTAGCACGCGTGATTCGTCTACTTACAACTGACCCGTCTACTTACAACTGATCGACAAACTGTGATATCACACACTAGAGCTGATCTATTTCGATTCTAACAGGCTTCAAATAGGCAATCATGCTATTGTTTCCTTCAAAATCTCACAACTTTTCGCCATTGTTAGAAGAAATCCCGCAAACATTATCGACTGAAACACATGCATGTATATCCTTTTCTAACGTTTTTGATGCGAGAATATGGCGTAACACCGTCTAGCGTCAAGGAAATCGACTAATGACGTCATGAATAGACAGCTTTTAATGACGTCACTCGTCACGCTCTTCCTTGCCGTGATTTGTTGTAGAACAAAACAGTTATTTTCCATTGCCTATATAGGCGATATATTGTTAGAATTCTCTTTTTCAGATTCTAGTTCTTCTATATTCAACGTTTGTGAGACCCCTTGTCCTTGATGGTAATTCTTGTTCAGCGCCACGTCCATGTACCTGTTTTTACCAGTTTGTTGACTGTTCATCTAAACAGCTTAGTCACCTACCAACCTTCAATGGGAACTACCACTCTTCGTCAAAAAGCCATATTCTGTACGTTCTCCTTTATGACAATAACTTGACGGTTATTCCTGACAATAGTTTCAGTGCTTTGAATCTGACAGGAGCGTCTGCGCTTACAATATTCCTATATGACAACCAGATATACAGCATTGGATATAATGCGTTTTCTGGGATAGAAAACCTCGTTCAAGACCTGAGCCTAGAATACAATAGGTTGACATCCCTACCTGCAGCTATTGGAAATCTGAAGCGTCTGCAGGTTCTCAACATCCAGGGAAACTATCTCACGACAATGGATTCTAGTGTGTTACAAAAGATTGGAAATTCTCTCAACCACTTGCGATTTAGTGCCGAATATATGCCACAGTGGCCTTCTAGTCTACACTTGTTACAAAACTTAACTAAGCTACAGGTGGACAAAATCCCCTACAGGACATTAGCCAATGACTCTTTCAATGGTCTGGGTCAGTCTCTGAAATCCTTGGATATTTATAATTCTAATCTTGACTCCATTCCTGATGCTATATGTTCCTTAAAGTCACTGGATACATTTGTATTTGACCAGAATGCTCACCTTAAGCACGTCTCACCAGGTTCCCCTTCTACTATATGTGCAGTGCCGATGACAAATATTACCGACGTCAGATTATCTAACAACAATTTTACATATTTTCCTGATGTGTTTAACGCATTTCCACACGCAAACACCATTACAGTATCAGGCAATGCAGACCTTTATTATGTCCCCACTGAGATGGTTAACTCCACTTATAACAATTTAACTGACTTGAACCTTGATAAGAACCAGTTTGTCTCAGTACCACATGCTATTGGAAAGTTAAACAATCTAACAAGCCTGAGTCTAAGGGATAACTTTATCAGAGTGATTGATGGCGACGTCTTTGATTCTCTAAGTCAGCTGGAAACATTAGAAATGAAGGGTAATCCAGTAGTCTACATCGAAAACACTGCATTTGCTGGTCTTACCTCACTTACAACACTGAGTTTGGAATCTACCAGCCTCGTGAGCATTCCAGACGCTGTTGTAACTCTACCTGCTCTTTCATCGCTCAATCTTGGTTACCTGGCGCTAAACTGCACGTGCGGACTTGCAAACCACATGAAATGGACCCAAATGACAAGTATTGCAATAACCGGCCAGTGTAGCAGCGGAAGTCTGTCAGTCGAGAGCTACGTTAAGAATTATATGCCTCGTTGTTAAAAGGAATACAATTAAAACATTAATTTCATAATATTCTGTTTCTCAAACAATATTTTAAGTGATTCATTTCTTTAACTTGCGGTTCCATCACGTGATTCTTTCCTTTAAGAGTAGTTCTGTGGTGTATTCCTTGCTTCCAAAGGATAACCCTTTCTAGAACATATTTAACGTTACTACAGCTGGTGTCTGGGAATGTTTGGCGGCCGTAAAAGTCTCCCTGCCCTACATCATAGTGTAGTTTATATTTTCTTGTCCTTTGGGATCAATGATTCCATTGTAGCAGCGCAAGTCTGTCAGTCGAGATCTACGTTAAGAATTATTTGCCTCGTTGTTAACAGGAATACATTTAAAACATTTACATTATTCTGCTTCCAGATTTTGTTTCTCAAAGAATATTTTAAGTGATTCATTTCTTTAACTTGCGATTCAATCACGTGATTAAATCCGTGAAATGAACACCCCTTATTAACCCCTCTTTATACACATGTAGATAAAACTGGGGTTTATCATCATAGAGTAGTTTATATTTTCTTGTCCTTTGGGATCAATGATTCCATTGTTGAATTTTGAAAATATTTGAGGGTCACTGATGAGGCCTAATTGGCCGAAACAAGCTAGTCTGGCCCAGAAAACATGTACACTCCATATTTTCCAGTTCTGTGGTGTATTCCTTGCTCCCAAAGGATAAAACTTTCTAGAACATATTTACGGGGGTATACATTATTATTCTTATTTCTGCTCCAAGACATAGGTTGTGGGTACTCGTCAAAACCGCCTCAATGAAACGGTTCTAACGAGCACCCACAACCTATGTCTGCGGTATTAATAAGAAACATATCACGGATTTTCATCAGAAAAGTAGTCATGTGAACAAATGCACAATGTCACACGGATATGTTATTTTAATATTTTTCTCGTGCAGGATGCTCAGAATCCAATTGTTGAAAACGGAGGAATGCGTTAGCTAAAACATTAAAGCTTTGGCCATCTAACTTGACACTTAAGCTAACAAAGTGCCAAATGATTTAGGGGATATAATTTATCACATGACGTCGCTTCTGAGAGTGTAATAACGTCATGTAATAAATTCGATAATCCACTAATGGATTAAATATGCAAATGAGTTATATACGCCCCGTAACGTTACATGTACGACGTCGCGTTTACTAATGGCGGGATATTGACATTTTTTGTTAAACGATCGTGAATAAAATGCGATTTAAACGTCATATGATAAATAGAATCTTGCATTCGTGCTCATGTATGAATGAATTTATTAAACTCGTTGCGGAAAAGGGTTAAAATGCTCGGCAATGCCTCGCATTTTATCCCTTTTCCTCAACTCGTTTAATAAATTCAATAATACACGAATACTCATGTAAGATCCTCTATGTATTCAAAACGTTATTTCGGTAGGTAAATCGGACTTTCTACGGTCGGAAATTTCGTTTTACGGCGACGCGTTAGCGGAGCCGTAAAACGTAATTTGCGACCATAAAAACGACGATTTATCTCCTCAAATGAACATTTTTGAAACAATTTATCCCCATTCTAATGCACTTATTCGGTTGTTAAAATTAAAACTTGTACTAAATTACACAAGGCGACAAACGCTGTTAGCTGCGTGAAACCGAATGCCAGCCAATAAAAGGCGACGTTACTTGATGACATCGGGTTTACGACAGTATGTCGCAGATGTTTGACGTTATCCAATCAGACGTCGCGCTACACACGCAAGTGCGTTAGAATGACCTTTGATGAGTCGAACTGTCCTTGTTTGTTGCAAATTTCTATAGTCCCAAAGGTGTTCAAGCCACTGAACTTCGACTCTAGTAAGAGAAGCCTACTCCAAAAAACGCACGGTCAAATGAATGATCAAAGTGTGAATGATACTTCGACTATAGACAATATTGTCCTGGCCAACTCGTTTGGTTCCGTGAAGCCTCCGTGGCGTAGTGGTTACGCTACTCGCCTTGTAAACCAGGGATCGCAGGATCGATCCAGGGCTCCTCCAGACTTTCGGATGAGTCTTCAAACAGAGGTCCTGTCTCCGTATGATCTTAGCTGTTGGTGGAACGTAAAACTCAAACACTCCCTCACTCACTCGTTTGGTTCCGCGTTAGACATGCCGGGGCGTAGGTAGTGGTGATATGGAAGCGGATTGCGCTATTATAGGACCTACACACAGAGCGTAATATGATGGCTACAGTATTTTTGTAGAAACATATACAAGTACACGTACTGTTAAATTCCGCAATTAAGACCAGCTAAATACAAGACTAATTCTTCTCAATTTTAGATTTTCAGTTTTTAAGAGTTTTCTATACACAATGTTCTATCGTATGAGACCAGCTTTGGAAATGAACGAAAGTCGTCTTGAAGACCACATTGGGACTGTTCATTTTTGAACAGTCCCAAAGGCGGTCTAAATATAGAAATTTAACATTATATAATAAAATTATGTGATTACGCATTTAATGTTTGTTTCATATACTGCGAGGTATAGAAAGTTATTCAGGAAAAAAACAGCCACGAACTGACAGCATAACCCCATTAAAGAGGGGAACGACTTAGTGAGATTGTGTTTGATTTAAGGTTTTACGTCCCCGTAAACACTGTAAAGGTCATTTTGGAGACGTTGCTTCCAATATTGTGGGACTTTTACCCGACATTGAGATGAAATGACATCTCAAGCCCTGCCGCCCAATGAAACCAATAGGGTTTATATGCATTGACGGTCCGACCCGCACCGCTTTGCCTGGGCACGCTTAGATCCTCAAACCGGTTTACCAGTGCTCGTGTGCGGGTCGGTTTCAGCTCTGCGTGGAAGCATCTTGCAGCCCATCTATTTCTTCAAACCCCGATGAGCGGGGGCCAAACTTGAGATGTAAACACAAACAAAGAGTATGTGCGTGAAATAATCATCTACACTCGCCTCATGTTGAGAACAGTGGGGTTTACAAAGGTGTACATATAAGAATCTTATATGGGTGTGAGGGGTGGATTGAAAAATCCGTCCCGAGGGTTACTGTCGGGCATCACGAGGCTTGCCGAGTGATGCCGGACAGTGATCCCGAGGGACGGATTTTTGTATCCACCCCTCACACCCATATTGGATTCTTTTTCTTGCATACTTTCCATTTCTATTGCGAATTTTAATGCTGCTGTCACTTCGGTTACCGACGTCCGCCATTTTGTGATGACACAACAGCAATGTTTAGTGACGTCACGCATGACGCCGCCGCGCATGAGGTTGTAATCAACAAGTGCATTTATCAAACACGCGATTATATTCGATTTGGGGTCGGAAACCAGGGTCAGATTTGTTTGTTTGATTTGAGGTTTAACGTCCCCGTCGACACTGTAAAGGTCATTTTGGAGACGTTGCTTCCATTTTTGTGGGACTTTTAACCGACATTGAGATGAAATGACATCTCAAGCCGTGCCGCCCAATGAAACCAATAGGGTTTATTAGCATGGACGGTCCGCCTCGCACCGCGGTTCCTGGACAGGCTTAGATCCTCTAAGCGGTTTACCAGTACTAGTGTGCGGGCCGGATTCAGCTCTGCGTGCAAGCATCATGCAGCCCATATATTGCTTCAAGCTCCTATTCTATCCCAGGGTAAAATCACGGATTTTCCACGTCTGGTGTGCAAGAATTAATTGTCTTATCCTTATATCTACTTCAGAAGAGACTGTGTGTACTCATTAGAACCGTCTCGTTGGGGCGGTTCTTAGGAGCACCCACATTCTGTGTTTTAGAGCACAATAGGAAAAATAATGCTTACAAAATCTCACTTTACCAACATATATTTGAAATCTTTTCTACGGTCATTCCCCCCTTCTGCTGATTCAAGAAGAACAACGTCAGCCTCGATAGCGCAGTGGTTAGCGCGTTCGACTTACGATCGAAAGGTTGTGCGTTCGAATCCGCCACCGGTATCGAGGTGTGTCCTTGGGCAAGACACGTAATGACACTGCCCCACTCCACCCAGGTGTAAATGGGTAGCAGTGGTGTAAAAGCCACTGCCTCTCTCTCTCGCGCGCGTGAAAACACCCGGAATGAGTGTTCGAGAGCGATTCAATAAGCTTGAAGCTTTCATCGCAATCGAACTAAAATAAATTAGTATAAACTAACTGTTGTCGGTTTCTGGCGAAAGAATGTGCACTGAATTGGTTAACCGTTTACTTATAAGCCTGCCCAGGAAAAGTGTGGATAGGTAAACTGACTGGCTAAAACAATGACCTAAAATAGTGCTGACTGGACCGTTAAACTGCAATACAAACAAAACAAAACAAACAAACATATAGTGAACCAAAATAAAATAATAAAAAAGAACCTTGTACATCACATTTTACAAATATTGTTTGTTTGTGTGTGTGTTTGAATTGAGGTTTAACGTCCCCTTCAACACTATTTAGGTCATTTTGGACAGGCGGGTTCTGATTTTGTGGGCTTTTACCCGACATTGAGATGAAATGAGATCTCAATCCCTGCCGCCCAAAGAAATGTATGGACGGTCCGGCTCGGACCACTTTGCCACTTTGCATGCTTAGACCTTCTAAGCGGTTTACCAGTTCTCATGTGCTGTCGGTTTCAGCTCGTGGAAGCACCATGCAGTCGAATCTATGTTTCTTGCACACCAGATAAGAAAATCCACAGTTTTAGCTTGGGATAGAAATTCTGTTCTAACCCTAGTGTTCTTATTCAAATTCGAATAGTCTCGCGTGTTTGATAAATGCATTGGTTGAATACAACCTCATATGCGTCGTCGTGAAGGTTGACGTCACAGCACCTTACGTGACGTCCCTAAACATTCCTGTAGTGTTATCACAATATGGGGACGTCGGTAACCGAAGTGACTACAGCATTGAAAATCTTCGCTATGAAATGGGAGGTATGCAAGAAAAAGAATCCTATATGGGTGTGAGGAGTGGGTAAATCCTTCCCTCGGGATCACTGCCCGGCATCATTCGGCAAGCCTCGTGATGCCGGACAGTGACCCTCGGGACGGATCTTTCCATCCACTCCACCCTCACAACCATATAAAATGAGTTTCTTATAATCCAAGCCCCGATGGGCGGGGCCGACTTTCCAAATTTAAAATACGGTTTACAAGATTGTTCATTACGTGATAACGGATTTTCATTTTCATTGTCAAAAAAAGAAATTTGAGATGTTTCAATTTAAGACGTTTAAAAATACAAAAAGGTGGATGAATGAAATACTTATAGTATGTAAATAATCAATGTTGAATTGAACCAGCCACTAAACCATTTTGTACCGGAAACCCCAAAACGGGTACCCTGGAAAACCGTGCTGGTCCAGATCAGATGCCGCAGAACGCGGAGTCTGATCAGGGCCTCCAATGTTTGCAAAAAGTTCAGCCATTGAATCAATTTTGAAGAAAACACGGCCTGACACCCGTAAATTTTGAAATGGACCCCTACTAAATATAAGGAGGAAGATTCCATTTGGTACAAAAAGGGCTAATCGATGACATTTTTAATGTCCCTTGTCTCTGATTCGGAATATACAGATCTCAATAAAATATTCATTTGATTGAAAAACAGATTTCTGAAAATTCAAAAGTATCCAGACAATAGTTTGTTGACATATTCTAAAAGAATGCGTTCGGAAAATTAGCTTTATAGTTTTTTGTGTGTGTTTGAATATGACGTATCTAAAAAATCTGGGCGCACAATACCACTCAGTACTAATTGTTTTTGTCTGTCAAAGCCTAAGTGTCTCATAGCATGGAGACCATTGTTCGAAAAAGCATTGTTTAAAATGTATATTTGACCCCGTGCATGATAAAACAAACAAAATGAACTGTGCGCCCAGCGAAGATTCAGATCAGCCTGTGCATTAAGACATTCTGGTCAGAGCTTTCACTGCTTGTTCTTTGGACAGCCCGGAGACTGAAGAAGGCGTATGCGAGCAGTGAAGACTCTGATCAGCCTGCGCATGCGCGTAGGCTGATCAGAGTCTTCGCTGCTCGAAAAATATTTTTGAAGATTTTGTCGTGAGTCGGCTCAGTTATTGAACATGTTGAATAAGTCTAATCTTGGCTGTGTCATTATTGCAAAGAAACTCGGGTTACCATTGTTTGGTTAAATTACGGGTGGGGCGGAATTCAGAATTTGGGACCAACGGTTTGAAGTATCTGAAAGTAACATTGTAAATTCAACTTTTTTCTTCGGTTTTATATCCGAGGAAAGAAATTCTGTGATAAAATGTTAATGCTTGTATAGGATAAAACATTATCATGTCATTTCGGACTAGACGTTTAGTTTTCTGTTTCCTATTTGGATTTATATGCAATATTTCGGTAAGTGTACAACGGACATGCATATCTAGATATTTAATGCGTCGCTCTTAATGAGAGGCACTACATGTGAGTGAGTGATTGTTTGAGTTTTACGTCTCACCAACAACTAAGGTCATAAGGAGACGGGACCCCGGTTTAAAGACTCATCCGAAAGTCTGGAGTAGCCCGGGGTCGATCTTGCGAATCCTGGTTTACAAGGCGAGTAGCATAACCACTACACCACGGAGGCTTCTTATGACAACAGACAGCGTGCAATAACTTTGTCTCCCCCCCTATGAACAAAACTGCCCTCAAAGAATACAAGTTGCTTACAAGGTGTATTTTGTCTCTAAGCTTGGACCCTTTTTAAGAAAAACTCAGTCTTTGGGAAGTAATCAGGAAGTACATCACGTGAACAACACCCCTCTAAACCCCACTTCATATATAGAACACTGGGGCATTATTTTTCATATTACTATTTCAAGACATAGGTTGTGGGTACTCGCTCTAACGAGCACCCACAACCTGTGTTTGGAGTACAAATAAGGAAAATATAACAAAGTTTCGTCAGAGAAATATCAATATTTGAGATATGAAAAAATGCACTATGTCGCACGGGTTTGTTATTGTAATAAATATAAGGGTTGTCTTCCTTGTAAAAATCATGTATACCCATACCCGGTAATGTTTTTAAGAAAAATGAGCACACTTTCAGGGGCGGCAAATATTTCATAAATATTTTTTATGAGTCTTATAAATGGAGTTGTACATTTCTTTCACAATAATAAGGAAAGCCTAGACTTAACCCTGGGATCGAAATTAATTTCTTGCACACCAGACAAGGAAATCCGCGATTTTACCCTGGGATAGACATTTATGTTCTGACCCTGGTGTTCCGACCCCAAATCGAATATAATCGCGTGTTTGATAAATGCACTGGTTAATTATGACCTTGTGTGCGCCGTCGTTAAGGTTGACGTCATGCACGATCCGTGACGTCACTTTACATTCCTGCAGTGTGAACACAATATGGCGGACTTTGGTAACCGAAGTGACTGAAGCATTGAAATTCCGCGCTTAGAAAGGGAAGGCATGCAAGAAAAAGAATCCTATATGGGTGTGAGGGGTGGGTAGAAAAATCCGCCCTCAGGATCACTGTCCGGCATCACTCGGCTTCATGCGCGTCGTCGTCATGCGTGACGTCACTAAACATTCCTGTTGTGTCACCACAAAATGACGGACGTCAGTAACCGAAGTGACAGCAGCATTAAAAATCCGCTTTAAGAAATGGAAGGTATGCAAGAAAAAGAATCCAATATGGGTGTGAAGGGTGGATAGAAAAATCCGTCCCTCGGGATCACTTTCCGGCATCACTCGGCAAGCCTCGTGATGCCGGACAGTGACCCTCGGGACGGATTTTTCCAACCACCCCTCACACCCATATAAGATTCTTATAATCCTACCCAGATTATCCTACCCAGGGATAGGATAAAATTTATAGTTTTCACGTGTTTGGTGTGCACTGGTTGAATAGAACTTAAAGTGTTTGACGACACTGCACATACAGTGACGTCACAAACACAGTATTATTGCCATCAAAATATGATGTCGACAATCAACTTGACTGTATTCTACAGTGAGGTCAAAAACATCGCATTATTCTCACCAAAATATGGCGTACGTCGATAAACGAAATCATTGCATTATAAAAAATTCAATCTAAAAAAATGAAAGATATGCATGAAAAAGACTCTTAAATGGGTGTGAGGGGTAAGATAGAAAACCCGTCACTTGTGACCTCTGTACGGCATCATTTGGCAAGCCTGTTGATGCCGGACAGTGACTCTCGGGATGGATTTTTCTGTCAACCCCTCACTATAAGATTTTTATAGACAAGTAAATCCGTATTTTTATCCTGGGATGGAAATTCTGGTGATCTCAAGCAAATGTTTTATAGTCCCGAAAGCTGTCTCCCTTTGCAAAATGGCGGAAAATCTGCCAAGTGTTCCCATGAACCTCTTTTCACGGGGCTTTACTGTATATGAAAGCGAACCGGAAGTACCAAAAGTTGTTTCCGTTGAACAGATGGCGAAAATGTGTCTCAATTATCAACCCGGTAAAGATTTAAACGGCCTGTGCGTAAAAATAAGCGGCAGATATTCAAAGCCAAATTGTCAGTATTTGCATTACACCCACCCCCAACCTCACCCCAACCCGATACTGAAGAAGTGCTCCAGATTCAAGGTATTCGACGCACGAGTTTTTGTACGTTCTAGAAAGAATTCTGCGGGGGTATACATGACTTTCACATAGTCTGAACTTTGCGATTCGCCAGGGCAAACGCACATGCGTGCATTTCATAGAAACCCCATTTTTAGCTATAATTACTATGCACTTTCATTAGCAAGTTTATTCAGTATATTCACCTAATTTGCATTATCTGCTGGTTCCTAGTCTGAAGGTTATCAGTGTTGGAAAAACAGGTAACCAGACCCCCCTGACCTTTCAAGGTCAGGGGGTCTGGATACCTGTTTTTCCAATATTGACAATGTGCAAGATGAGAGCCAGCAAATAATGCAAATATGGTGAATTGAACAGCTTTCAACAATAATCGGACGGGGAAGTGTCTCTTAAGCCTATTTAAGGCACGGTATCAAAATGTTTTACCGCATTAGTAGCTAAATATTTTATATGAGCCGCGGAGAGCGAAATTGTACTTTCGAAGACGTGTGCCCAAAGAAGACTCTGATCTGCCTACGCGTCCGGAAAGTCAGATCAGAGACTTCGCTCTGCGGTGTTTAGTTGTATCGTATTTCAAATTAGCCGATGCTTTGTTTGTTTGCTTTGAGATTTAACGACCCCGTCAACCCTGTAAAGGTCATTTTGGAGACGTCGCTTCCAATTTTGTGGGACTTTTACCCGACATTGAGATCAAATGACATCTCAAGCCCTGCCGCCCAATGAAACCAATAGGGTTTATAAGCATGGACGGTCCAACTCGTGCGCACCGCTTTGCCTGGGCTGGCTTAGATCCTCTAAGTGGTTTACCAGTACTCGTGTGCGGGTCTGGATCAGCTCTGCGTGGAAGCATCGTGCAGACCATATATGTCTTCAAGCCCCGATGGGCGGGGGCCGATTAGCCGATGCTAATGACAAAGAGTTTTCAAAGATGCGCTCCAAATGAAGGTTCAGATCAACCTGTGCATACGGGCAGCCTCATCAAAGACTTCTCCGTGCGCCTCGAGCAAAAACTTTCTCCATCCGCATTCCTGATCAAACACGCCTATTTAAATAGATTGAAAATTCCCTCCCCCCCCCCACCCCCTCCCCCCGACCCCCCCCCCCCCCCAAAAAAAAAAAAAAAAAAGATTTTTTTTTTATAAACATTTCTGATATATTTTGTTTCTGTAGAAAGCATTAATTGCGGGTACTCGTTAGAACCGCCTCGGCGATGCGGTTCTAACGAGTAGCCGCAATCAATGTTTTTAAACAGAAATAAGAACTTAAACCCCAGTTTTATTATATAACTGAAGTAGTGATGAAGGATATCAGAATTAAAAGGCGTGTTTTCGTGATGTCTGCGGGAAATCAGACTGATTTGTGGTTTCGCTCTACGCAGGGGTATTAATATTTGCCACGGCTCATATAACATAATACAATGACTCGGTTATACGGGCCTCCGTAGCCTAGTGGTGAAGAGCGCTGACTCTTGATCATTAGGTCTCTCACCATTGTAGGTTCGAGCCTCGCTCGGGTCACATGTGAGACGCAAAGTTCTGCAACGGAAGGTCAGGTGGATTTTCTCCGGGTACTCCGGTTTTCGCCCACTTTTGATTAACGGTCGGCTCGATATGAGTGAAATAATCTTGAAAGGGCCGTAAAACCAACCCCCCCCCCCCCCCAAAAAAAAAAAAAAAAAAAAAAAAAAAAAAAGACACGGTTATGCAAATACAGAAACTCACTCTTACTGTAAAAAGAATAAATGGGAAAATATTCATTGTGTTCTTGAAGAATCCTTCAGGAATAGGTTCTACATAAGAAACACATACGTGTAATGCTGACATCCTTCGAGGCCCTGGAATTTTCACATAATGAGCAGGCTTGTAAACCCCGTGGCGTATTTAAAAAAGTGGGAATTACAAGGACGTGCTTAATTGTTCTTATATTTGGCAAAATATAGATTTTGAATACTCGTGTGACCCACTAGACCACGGCAATCAGAAAAAAGGATATCGTTCCTTTCCGTCAGAAAAAGCTATCATTTCCGGGCTATGAAAAAAACAAAACAAAAAAAAAAAAAAAAAAAAAAACAAACAAACAGGAACTACACCATGAAATAGGGGTACAGTAACATAATAGATATGATACAATTGGCCGGTCAGTATAGCTCAGTCGGATGCGTGTCTTACTGGTGATCAGGAGGTCGCGAGTCCAATAGCTGCGGCGTCGGCAGCATTCTTTCATGAAGATTGATCATGAAATATTTTCTGCAGTCAGTCTCTCCCTACCGCTGGTTTCAGAAATGCAGTTTTCAGTTTCCGGCGAAATCAGGTGCACTGCAACGGTTAACCGCTTATATTTCAGCCCGCCCAGACAAAGTGTGGTTAGGTACCATAACCAACTTAGTACCACCTAAATAGTGATAGCTGGTAGGTCTGGCTAATCGGAGCTGAAAATATAATCGACTATCAGTCATGTCATTGCGATCGATAATCGATTAGTAATCGCTAAGGTTTTTGTCATTATTTTACCTGTCTGACTTCTGTCTGAGCATGACTCTTGCACTTTACAATATGTATATTTGAACAGACAGGCCTGAGTAAACGGTGTAGACCCAGATGAGACGCCGCATAATGCGGCGCCTCATCAGGGTCTGCACAGTTTGCCACTCATCCAGCTGTTCTAGGCGTATGTTTTGGGTAGTAAATTATACCTAACATGTAATCGATTAATAGCAAGTCAGAAATGATAATCATTTTTGTGAAATTAATCGATCGATTAATCGATTATACGATTAATCGTGTCAGCCTTAATAGCTGGGCCCTTAAACTCCAAAACAAACAATCGTATCTACTCATAGCTTCACAGACAGGTCATAACTTTGCTTACTCCACGTTAACAAGTCCGTGTAATGAACACTCCACTAAACCCCATATTACGAAAGTTCCTATATTAAGACTACATTTGGGACTTTTCAAAAGTGATCTTAAAGACTTGACCAGAGGACATTGTAGGCAGAAAACACATAAAAAATAAGTGTACCCTTCAACTTAAGCTTTTTCATCACGAAAACACGCCTATATAATTTTGACCTCCTTGAACCCCACTTTTTATAGTAAAACTGGGGTTTCCGGGGGTATACCTTATTTTTCTTATTTCTGCTCTAAAATATAGATTGTGGGTATTCGTTAGAACCGCCTCGATGAGGCGGTTCTAACCAGTGCCCACAATCTATATTTGGAGCAGAAATAAGAAAAATATCACAATTTTTCAACATAAATTTTTCATTTTTTCGGCCATAAAGGTGGCAATGTATTTGTATAGGCGTGTTTGCGTAATGTATAGCAGAATTAGTCCTAATTTTAGGAAGTTTTAATAGCGGAATTTCACTGTACTTTGCAAATTTGACTGCCGAAAAAAAAAAAACGAATCCATATTTAAGAGCAGAAACAAGAAAAACGATTGTTGAACCCTGTAAGCCTCAGTTTTCCCATATAAAGGCGGGTTCAAAAGGGGTCAGCATTATATAGTCGTGTCTCGTGATGACATTATATTGAAAAAAAAAACCTAGGGTTTAAAGGGGTACTATACATTATTTTCTGAAACCTGTTGTAAGACATAGGTTGTTGGTACTCGTTTGAGCCGCCTAATTGAGACGGTTCTAACGAGCACTCACAACCTTTGTTTGAAAAAAAAAATAACAAATCCGTATGACATAGTGGATTTTTCTGATGAAAACTTGTCATATATTTCTTCTTATGTTTGTTTGTTTGTTTGTATTGGAGTTTAACGGTTTTAGGTCACTTTTGCGCCGGTCAGATTACCTATCCACACTTTCCTGGGCAGGCTTATACTTAAGCGGTTAACCAGTACCGTGCACATTCATTTTTCAGTTTTAGTTATCGTAATGGTAACTAACATGTTTTGACCCCCGCCCATCGGGGCTTGAAGAAATAAATGGCCTGCAAGATGCTTCCACACAGAGCTGAATCCGACCCGCACACGAGTACTGGTAAACCGCTTAGAAGATCTAAGCCTGCCCAGGCAAAGTGGTGCGAGTCGGACCGTCCATGCTTGTAAACCCTATTGGTTTCATTAGGCGACAGGGCTTGAGATGTCACTTCATCTCAATTCTGGGTAAAAGGTCCCACAAAATTGGAAGCAACGTCTTCAAAATGACCTATATAGTGTTGACGGGGACGTTAAACATCAAATCAAACATGTTGGATTTTTACCTAACATTGAGATGAATTGACATCTTTAGTCCCACCGTCCAAGCAAACAATAGGTTTACATGCAGGAACTTTCCGATTCGCATTACTTTGCCTGGGCAGGGATAGACCTTCTAAGCGGTTTACTAGTACACATGTGCGGTCGGAATCACCATTTGTCCGAACGCAAATGGGCGGGGCCCAATGAGGGAAAAAATGAAAACGTACACCGCTTTATTGAGGCGGTTATAACTTGAAGCTGAAATAAGATCGACGTCTCCTTTTTATAAGAGATTTTCTCTCGCACCGATTAATTTGGTGTCGATTGTTTATCAACTTATAAAGCGCAGTAATCTTTTCAAGGCTGAAGTCCACGTGACTATCACTTATTTGTCCGAAAACCAGGTTACGTTTATTTACAGAACATAGCTGCGCTATTCTTATCGATACGTAAGCAGATTGTCTCATTACGGAAACACGCCTATTCAAATACGTGTACATTGCAAATTTTACCGCCAAAAAACAAAAATTTTCTGATGAAATATTGTAATATTTTTCTTATTTCTGCTCAAAATATAGATTATGGGTACTCGTTAGAACCGCCTCACTGAGGCGGTTCTAACGAGTACCCAGAATCTATATTTTAGATCAGAAATAAGAAAAATAAGGTTTACCACTGTAAACCCCTGTTTTACCATATAAAAGTGGGGTTCAAGGGGATCAAAATTATATATGCGTGTTTTTGTGATGTATAGAAAACAGACTGGAATCGTGGGGTGTGCTTGGCAAATAGTTTAGACCCAGATCAGACGTCTTTGTTTGTTTGTTTGTTTGATTTGAGGTTTAACGTCCCCGTCAACACTGTAAAGGTCATTTTGGAGACGTTGTTTCCAATTTTGTGGGACTTTTACCCGACATTGAGATGAAATGACATCTCAAGCCCTGTAGCCCAATGAAACCAATATGGTTTATTAGCATGGGCGGTCCGCCTCGCACTGCGGTTCCTGGACAGGCTTAGATCCTCTAAGCGGTTTACCAGTACTAGTGTGCGGACCGGATTCAGCGTGGAAGCATCTTGCAGCCCATATATTTCTTCAAGCCCCTATGGGCGGGGGCCAAGATCAAACGTCTACACGTTTTCCTAAAAACGGAATTTATGGGACGAAACAGTTTACGTCTCAGTCCAGGACTATTTTCCCAGCCTACACTCAGAGACAAATGACCCACCAGTACCCTCAGTGCTTTGATTTCTTTTGCTATTAATGACAGATTTTTATTTTTTAAAGTTAGTCTATACAAACATATATGTTTAACATCATATTTCGATATAAAGCAAGTTCATACAAAAGCATACAAACGGATTTTAGCAAACATATATGGGCCCCGTCAAGCGATTTTGGTACTTATCGCCTATGCGAGCAGCGAAGGTTCAGGCGAACCTGCGCATCCGCGCAGTCCCGCCAGAACCTTCGCTGCTCGCTCATACATGTACAAGCAGTGAATCAAGAGGAACCTTCAGACAGAAAGCTATATCCCTGGCCCCTCTGAATGGCTTGTCATGCGCAGTTAAAATTTGTCATGACGGAATGCTCGAAGACACAAATTCGCTTGGCGGGGCTCATATCATGTATATGTCACAGCAGGTTAAACAGACCTCAAATACCCTTTACCCTTTTTAACTTACAAAGAAAAGTGGGTGTCTTCATATTTCGAAAAGAGTGTTAAATTTCGAAAGACAGTTATTTAAACTGGGGTATAATATTGACTTATTGAAGTATGCATTTTCAGAAATTTAAATTGCTTTAATGAATGCGGATGTATATACGACTTAGCACACCCATGAGAAACAATGCTTTCTTTAAAGTCTCCAAACTGGAAGCGTTTTCATTTAATAATATTTCTGTTTCTTTCTTCTGGTTCAGTCGTAGATTGCACGTGCTGTTTAGAATCACCTCATTAAGGTGGTTCTAAAAATACCAACAGTCTATGTAAAATTACCCACAGTCTACATAAGAAAAAAACGGAGCGGCTGTTTGCAGGCAAATAGCCGAAAAACGTTAAAATGGCAATGTGATTACGAAAACACGCCTATACAAATCCATTGTAAACTTTGCCGCCGAAAAACCGAAAGTGTTAAGATGAAAAAGTGTGATATTTTTCTTAATTCTGCTCAGAATATAGATTGTGGGTACTCGTTAGAACCGCCTCATCGAGTCGGTTCTAACGAATACCGATGTGGCGGTTCTAACGAGTACCACGATCTATATTTTAGAGCAGAAATTAGAAAATTATATTTGCCCCTGTTAACCCCAGTTTTACATTATAACAGTGGGGTTCAAGGGGTCAAAGTTATATAGGCGTGTTTTCGTGATGGCACATGTTTTCTTTTTCCAAACGGGTTCCAAGGGTTTTCCTTGCCGATGGTACAGGGAAGGGTACAATATCATTTACGCTAAAATTAAGGTCAAGCTTGTGGCACAGTCTTGAACGTGTTTTCGCTTAAAACCTCGTGGCTCGCTAACGATTCGTAGACGATTAATGTTGCCTATGACATAGGCGCCGGAAGAGTTCATACTCGCTGGAAGTGCATGCCTGTCCGAGACTCTCAAGTGTTGATATGTTCTGCCTTATTGTATCATAGTGATATAAAACACCCGTAATCTACGCGCTCGTATGATTGGAGTAAAACATCATGAAAACACGCATATAAAATTATGACCCCCCCCCCCCCCCCGTCTGACCCCACTATTACATGTATATATAGTAAAACTGGAGGTTAGCGGGGTTAAACCTTATTTTTCTTAGTTCTGCTCTACAATATACATTGTGGGTACTAGTCAGAACCGCCTCGAGTCCCGAGTATAGGCGTGTTTTCGAAATGATAATATTTAAAATCGAATATTTGTAACTTGATATAAGTTTTCCAATGTATTGCAAGAGGCCATTTCAAAACATGGTGGTGGGTTGTTACTTTTAAAATAATGTCTGAACACTGAAGACCCAGAACGTGGCTTCTAATATGAGGATGCAGTAATTGCCAGTGTTCCGTGTATCGTCCTAAATGGGTTAATTTTATAACACTTTCATAATACGTATTTTTATTTTACACGCTATAAATTACATTAAAACCCACCGGCCCCGATAGCTCAGTTGGTAGTGTCCGCTCCGGGGAACGGGAGGTCACGGGTTCGATCCCGGGCCGCGTCAAATTAAGGTCGTTAACAATGGTACTAGCTGCTCCTCGCTTGGCACTCAGATTTCGGGGTGGAGCTAGAACTGGTCGACCCAGTGTCAGGATAATGTGACTGGGTTTGGTGTCATGTAATGTGTCCTGGACATGATACTTCAGTGAGGCAGCACTATAAAAGTGAGCATTGTGCTCCGCGTCGCAACAAGACACCGTCGTGATATGACTGGAAAATTGTTGAAAGCGACGTTAAACCCGAATTCACACACACACACACACGTTAAAACCAACTAACCTGCTATTTAACATTAGTCTTCCTGATATTGGAGGCCGTTGTTAATCATTCGATTAATAGTCATCGTGAAAAAAAATGAGGGCACTCTTTCATATTTTACCTCCACTGAGGCCTTGAAGAAATAGACCGGGCTGCATGCTGCTTCCCCGACCACATACGAGGATCTAAGCCTGCCCAGGCAACGCGGTGAGAGTCGGACCGTCCATGCTTATAACCCCTATTGATTTCATTGGGCGACAGGGCTTGAGATGTCATTTCATCTTATACAGTGTTGACGGGGACGTTAAACCTCTAATCAAACAAGCAATGTCTTTCATATTTTACCTCACCTGAGGCTCCAGGGGACTTTTTGAGTATTTTTTTATATATACATATCTATAATGAGGACATCGAAGAGTGGAACTTTATCTGTTTATAAGCTTTCTAAGCTCGAACACCGATGGCTTGATTAGCATGGCCAGTTCCAACACGTTCTTGGGATCCTATAGAATTCTTCCAACATTCTCTAGACAACCATAAAGGAACGTAGTTATTCTCTGGCGTCACATCGGCGTTGGTGCAACGTCGTTACGTTTATGCGTAACGCATATCAACGTCGGTGCAACGTCAGGACGTTGCACCGACGTTGATTTGACGTTGCCCTAGCGACGTGTGCCTGTTGGTATGTGTCGGTTCTCGTTTGAGGCGGTTCTGACGAGTACTCACAACCGTGAAATATACGAGAAGGGTCTTAACCGTTTCCAAAAATACATGTGCATGCGAAGCTGTCAACAAATAGAATAAGCCAGACACCCATAAAATAGACAATCGACCTGTCCCAAGCTCCTAGGTGAAGGATTCTATTTGCAACGTCTTTGACGAAAAATGATACATAATATCGGGTCACGACAAAGGTATTGTAGTTTAATGAGCGCTTATTTTTTCCACGATCATGTGTTTTTGTATTGTGTAAAATCAATACGTCTTTTTGTGAAACAAGAATGTAATGTCAATGCATAACCAAGTGACACCCATTTATCATGACAGCCGTGACACGCGAAAATATCTAGATATATGCGACCAGCGAAGACTCAGAGCAAAATGCGCAACCGCAACATGTACTCTGATCAGAGTTTGCGTTGTGCGCTATATTGGTGTCCGGGGCAATCAGGCAAAAATTGCAGCATTTTGACAGAATGTGGTCACAAAATTTCTATTCCAAGACATAGGTTGTGGGTGCTCGTTAGAACCGCCTCAATGAGGCGGTTCTAACGAGCATCCACAACCTATGTTTTTAGTATAAATAAGAACAAAATCATTGATTTTCATCAGAAAAGTAGCCATTTTGGAGATGTGAAAAAATGGTCTATGCCGCAGTCTGATCAGAGTTTTTGTTGGGTGCTATCCGAATGCCCGTGGATTCAACACTTCTTGCAGGCCTCAAAGGTCGTGTTCTGACGGATATGAAACATGTTTCCGTGCAGTCTGATCAGAGTCTTCCAAGTGCACTGTACACAAGACTTCTTCATGCTAGGAACGCCCCGCACTTAGGGGCTTGAAGAAATAGATGGGCTGCATGATGCTTCCGCGCAGAGCTGAAACTGACCTGCACACGAGTACTGGTAAACTGCTTAGAGGATCTAAGCTTGCCCAGGCAAAGCGGTGCGAGTCGGGCCGTCCATGCTATAAACCCTATTGGTTTCATTGGGCGGCAGGGCTTGAGATGCCACTTCATCTCAATGTCGGATTAAAGTCCCACAAAATTGGAAGCAGCATCTCCAAAATGACCTTTACAGTGTTGATGGGGACGTTAAACATCAAATCAAACAAAATAGTCACGCCAGGAAGGCCGTATTTCGACTGAATGCTGTTGTGTAAACTCATAAGAATCGCCTAACTTATGGCTTCCAACTTCTTACTTCATCATGTCAGGTGTGATAGAAATTGAAAGTCGGAAGTAAGAAGCCATGAAGTTAGAATAGAGGTTCCAAAATAAAAAAGATACTGCGTTTTGTACGGAACCCGGGAAGGGAATGTATTTTCCTTTTTAATATGTTGTGCGAACAAGATATTAAGTTGTGCGAACAAGAGATTATCTTGTGCGTACAAGATAATATGTTGTGCACACAAGACATACATGTAAAATATCTTGTGCGGACAACATTATATCTTGTGCGCACAAGATATTATATTGTGGGCACAAGATAGTTACTTGTTCGCACAATTTTACATCTTGTGCGCACAAGATATTATCTTGTTCGCACAACATAGATCTCTTGCGGACAACATAACATCTTATGCGTCTGATTAAATTGTGCTAACAAGATAAAATGTTGTGTGGACAAGATATGAAACTGTGCAAATAAGATATTATGTTGTCTGCACAAGATATTAAGTTGTGCGAAGAAGATAATATCTTGTGCGTACAAGATATTATCTTGTTCGCACAACATGTATGTTGTGCAAACAAGATAATATGTTGTTCGTACAACATCTTTGTTGTGCAAACAAGATACTATGTTGTGCGAACAAAATAATATGTTGTGCGAACAAGATACTATCTTGTGTACTTAATATATCGTGTTGTGCGCACAAGATAATAAGTTGTGCGCACAAGATATTATGTTGTTCGCACAACATCAATTTTGTGCAAGCAAGATAATATGTTGTGCGAACAAAATAATATGTTGTGCGAACAAGTTAATATCTTGTTCGCACAAGATAATAACTTGTGCGCACAAGATATCATGTTGTGCACACAAGATGTTATCTTGTTCGCACAACATATTAAAATAAATTGCATGTCTCTTCCGTAGCTTTGTTACAAGCTGCCCAGATCCAAATAATAAATTATTCTTCTTCCATGATCACAAATCGGTATCAGTTTTAACAGTCAATCGATCTACTGATTGTTTAAACTTCGATAAATAATTAAGAGAAACCATTTTGTTTCCGTTGATGTTGTTCGTTGTCTCCTGAGCGTGACAATAATGTTTACTGAAACTGTCAATAAACATGATAATGCTGCATTTTCTGTGTGTCCCGACATACGTGTAATTTCCATTTCAATTATTAATATTGAATTTTTAACATTTAAAACAATTTATACCTTATTCTGAAACACTCCTTAGTATAGCATCGATTAGGTCGTTCGATTCAAGTACCATAATATGGTCCTTAGAATAGGGACAGATCAGTCTGATCAGGGTCTACACTGCTTGTCATTCAATCTGCTTTATTTGTTTGATTTTTTTTTTGGGTTTGGGTTTTACGGCCCTTTCAAGATTATTTCACTCATTCGAGCCGATCGTTAATCAGAGGTGGGCAAAAACCGGAGTACCCGGATAAAAACCACCTGACCTTCCGTTGCAGAACTTGGCGTCTCACACGTGGCCCGAGCGAGGCTCGAGACCTAATGACTAAGAGTCAGCGCTCTTATCCACTAGGCCACGGAGGCCCGTTATTATTTGTTTGATTGAATTGAGGTTTAGTGTTCCCGTCGAAACAACGTAGGTCGTTTCGGAGACAACGTAGGTCGTTTCGGAGACGTTGCTTCCAATTTTAAGGCGACCTTAACCCCACATTGAGATCAAATGACATCTCGATCCCTGTCGCCCAATGAAACCGAAAAGGCTTATATGCAATGGACGGTCTTGCTTACACCACTCTGCCTGTGTAGGCTTAGTCCTTCTAAGGGGTTTACCAGTACTCATGCGTGGTCAGACCCAGCTCTGCGTAGAAGCACCATGCATCCCAATCTATTTCTCTAAGCCCCGATGAGCTGGGGCGTCTACACTTTTCGGACTCCTACTGGATCGTGAAACAAATTTTCAAAATTTTTAGGGGAATTACGACAAGCCCTTAAAGTATCCGTTTTTTAGGAATTTTACGGTAAATAGAAAAAGGTGATATGCAAAGAAATGCGTTATTATACATGTATCTGCTCCAAAGCATGGATGCTCGGCGGCAGGGTTCAGATAACATTTCATCTCAATCTCGGGTAAAAGTCCCACAAAATTGGAAAAGTCTCCAAAATGGCATAAATAATGGTGGATGGGACGTTAAATCTCAATTCAACACAATCAAACAAAAAACTATTTGGAAAGTGTGATCCACAAGGGTTTTTGTATTATTGTTTTGGGTCACTGTATGTAGGTAAAGTGGGTTTAACTTGTGTAAGCATTACTTTTCTCATTTTGCTGTAAGACATAGAATGTGGGTGCTCCTTATAAACGCCTCAACGAGGCTGTTCTAAGGAGTACATGCATCCGCAGTATTTCTGCAGCATTGAAGGAACGTCTCCAAAATGGCCTTAATAGTGTTGACGGGACGTTAAACTTCAAATCAAACAAACACATCTGCTGACAGCCCCGTAAATAACGAATAGAATCAAAGCATTGATTGTACCGTAGGGACGATTGTCACTGCGTGTACAGTGGGAAACTGGTCCTCAACGGAGCCTTATAATTTCGATTAACCCTTACATTTCTGTATTTTAAACAAATAGTGAAGAGCCAGATCAGACGCCGCATTCTGCGGCGTCTGATCTGGGTCTACACTTTTTGCTAGAGTCCCAGCACATGGGCCCAGTCCAAGTTTTACAGATGGGTCTACACTGTTTGCTAGAGTCCCAGCAGATGGGCCTAGTCCAAGTTTTACAGATAACCCTCTTTACACAGGACTCTGACGTCATGTTTGTGCAGTAATCAATAAATATGAGCATCTGAATCATATGGCATACAGAAGATTGCCTATAGAACATTTCGATGATAGTTTTGTTAAGATATCTGAAAAGGCTAGGCAAGTAATGCCATTTTTCAATTTTCCCCATTATAACTCTATGGAAACACTTAGTTGCCATAGCAACCAAACTAATGAGCCGTTTTTCATAAAGAACCCAAACTTTCAGTCCCCCAACAGATAAAATTTGAGCTCAATCGGCCAAGTGGCTTCAGAGGAGATATCGTTTGAAAGTGCTGACGAACGACGACGGACGACGACGACGGCTGACGACGACAGATAACAGCATACCTTATAAGCTTCCCCAGAGCCTTCGGCTCTGATGAACTAAAACTGCTATTCCTTCGAAATCGCATTTTGGGGTAGGATAATAAGTCGACCCATAATTACTTAGTGGTTCTTCCCTGCGATTGTATGGAAACCAAAATGTCAAAAAAAAAAAAAAAAAAAAAAAAAAAAAACATAATTATAATATTAATAATAATAATTAATTAAAATTGAAAAAAATAATAAACTTAAAAAATCATCTTCTAAAACACCATACGTTCTATGAGTCTGAGACTTCATGGAAATATTCACCAATATTAGCCTCCACCTTTCTTTTAATGAAATTCGGTTCTCATTACGAAAACGCGCCTATATAAATACATTGTAACCTTGCAGATGAAAAATTGTGATATTTTTCTCGTCTCTGCTCAAAATCTGAGAAAAGTAAGGTTTACCCCTTTAAACACCAGATTTACTATATAAAAGTGGGGTTCAAGGGGTCATAAGTATATAGGCGTGTTTTCGTGATGTTTAGTATGGTTGCTTTGAAAAATTAGAATTTCCATAGACTTGTAATGGGGAAAATTGAAAAATGGCAGTTACTGCCAAACTTTTGCAGATATTTTGATAAAACGTTCACCCAAATGTTCCTTAATTAATCAGTCCTCTCTCTCTCTCTCTCTCTCTCTCTCTCTCTCTCTCTCTCTCTCTCTCTCTCTCTCTCTCTCTCTCTGCTTATGTTCCTTATGATAAGACGAATTCAGCGACAACAACATAGAGCTTCCAAGGCACGCCCCACCTCTTCACTTCATAAAAGGAATCTCAGATAACCTTGAGCCTTCCCGGGGTCCGCCGGGGCATTTTGCCCCACCCTTCCGCTGCTTAAACGGCCTTATATCTCACGAACCGTACAAGTCTCCAGCCCTAAACCATATGTATTTTTGTTCCTTATCAATGAGACGCATTCAGTCACTCCAACATTAGGGTCTCCTTGGGTGTGCAATGCCCCACTCCTCCAGTTAATAAAATAAAAGGCCATATACCAGTATCTATCCACCCATCAATCATATATATTCTTTTTCATTGTGATAAGTCGCATTCAGTCACAACAACTTGGGAGGTGTGTGTTAGGGGCGGGGGGTGGGGGCAAGCCGCCTATCGGAAGAGGTGGGGGGGGAGGTAGTTCTAGATCTCTTACTCATAAAAAGGCCTCCTAATCTCACAGACCGTCCAGATGTCTACCATATATACCGATATCCTTGATCCCTATGATACCACGCATTCAGTGACAACAATTTTGGGTCCTCCTTGGGTCCACCGGGGCTGTGTTCTACCCCCGGCCCCACTACATAAACCGTCTTATAGCTCAGAAACCATACAGACCCTCAACCCTTAACTATATATATTATTGTTCCTTATGATAAGACGCATTCAGTGGTACATGCACCAACCAGGGCTCCGTTGGGTCAATGCCCCACTGCCCTCTACTTCATGGCATACTATTTCAGATACGGAGTACACATAGGTGCTCATTTTAGTATGGCTTTATAGTCGGTAAATGATAAGCATATCTTGTTAAAACACGGTTGCCAGTAGGCAGTGATAGCCTGACCATAGCGGCCAATGGACATTTTGTTTACTTAACGTGTTTAAGGGGAATGGGTACACCTTCAGGGGAGGCAACTCCTGCAATAGCTGACCAAAGAGGTCCACGGACCTCTTGTTTACATCAGAAAGATGTTAACCTTCAAGTGTTTAAGGGGGAAAGGGTACACCTTCAGGGGAGGCAACTCCTACAAAAGTATTTTTGTTTCCCATGTCAATAGGGGTCAACCCTCAGGAGCAAATTCTTTCCTTTAAGAGTTGACCCTTTTTTCCTTGGGACAGAGCTTATAGAAAAGCGAACAGGAAGTTCCAAAAATTGTCTCCCTTTGAAAAATGGCGAAAACAAAACTGCCAGGTGTTCCCATTCCCCTTAAAGGGCTAATACTGATTGAACCGTTAATGCGCATTTGTGCCAATAAATCCTGAGATTCTTATCAGTGACAAGAGGGGACGCTTTTAATGATATTTTGATTACAATTTACATGCAATGACAGGAAGCTGATCTACCCGTCAAGCACCAGGCTGAATTCTAGAGCTTACGACATTGTATTTTGCTACATGTCATGATATTTGCTTTGAAAATCTTGTCAAACGTCTGCTATGTGAAATGTAAAGCTTTATTTTCTCTGAAAAATTATATGGTAAAACTGGGGTTTCCGGGGTATACCTTATTTTTATTATTTCTGTTCTAAAATATAGATTGTGGGTACTCGTTAGAACCGCCTCGATGAGGCGGTTCTAACGAGTACCGACAATCTATATTTTGAGCAGAAATAAGAAAAATATCACAATTTTTCATCATAAAATTTTCATTTTTTCGGCGATAAAGGTGGCAATGTATTTGTATTGCGTAATGAAAACAGTTTAAAACTCCGGCTTTGGGCTTTTAATGGTTAAATAGACATGTAGTTCTAGAGTGTTGTCAGTCCGTAAATAAATCAGTCCGTAAATAATAAAACAAATAGAATAATTAAATAGAAACAGCGTAAGAAACAGAAACAGCTTATTCTATGTGCGAATACGGAACGGGCCGCATGTGTGACACCAGGTTCAGGAGATTTTTCCTCCGGGTACTCCGCTTTCCGCCCACCTCTGATTAAGAATCAGCTCAAAATAAGTTTAATAATCTTTTTTAAAACCAAAGTCAAATAAAGAAAAGAAAACAAAAACAAAACAACAAAAAAAAAAAACCGAAAGTCAAGGAAACGAAAAAAAAAAAAAAAAAAAAAAAAAAGAAAGAAAGAAAAGAAAAGAAAACGTAACAAAACAAAAATAAAACAAAAAAAAAAAAAAAAAAAAAAATAGAACTACAACATGAACATGCAATAATACATTTAGCCGGTTTTATGCTTGTGATGAAGTCAGGCATTTGGAAGTGTTGTTTGTTTGAAATGAGATTTAACATCGCCATCAACATTATTTAGGTCATTTTGGAGACGTTGCTTTCAATTTCGTGGGCTTTTGGTCCCACACTGAGATGAAATGACATCTCAAGCACTGTCGCCCAATGAATTGTTTGTTTGATTTGAGGTTTAACGTCCCCATCAGCACTGTATAGGTCATTTGGATACTTTGCTTCCAATTTTGTAGGACTTTTACCCGACAATGAGATTAAATGAGATCTCAAGCCCTGCTTTCCAATTGGGTTTATAAGCATCGACAGTCCGACTCGCACCGCTTTGCCTCACCCGACAATGAGATGAAATGACATCTCAAGCCCTGCCACCAAATGAAACCAATAGGGTTTATAAGCATGAATGGTCCAACTCGCACCGCTTTACCTGGGCAGGCTTAGATCCTCTGGGCGGTTTAACAGTACTCGTGTGCGGTCGGTTTCAGCTCTGCGTGGAAGCATCATGCAGCCAATTTATTTCTTCAAGCCCCAATAGGCGGGGTCTCCCAATGAAACCAATAGGGCTTATAAGCACTGAACGATCTGACTCGGACCACTTTGTCTGTGCATGCTTAGTCCCTCTAAGTAGTAGTATAGTGAAACTGCAAGGTTTCGAATATAGATAACTCATTAACCCATTTAGTACCGGAATCCCCAAAACAGGTAAGTTGCAAACAGTGCAGGCCCAGATCAGACGCCGATTTTGCGGCGTCTGATCAGGGCCTACACTAATTGCAAAAAGTTAAGCCATTGCCCGAATAGATCTTAAAGAAAACACAACCTGATCTGCTATATATAAGGAGGAAGATTCCAGTTGGTGCAAAGAGGGTAAAGACCAGCTGAAATTAAGACTAAATCCCTTTTTAAAAGCTTATTTAGAAAGCTGTAGTTATTCGTTCTTTGTGTTATCTGAAGGCAACGTCCTCTGGTCAGGAACCACCTATAAGACCACTTTTGAAGAGTCCCAAAGGCGGTCTTATTGAAGGAGTTTTACTGTATTTATGATAATTTAAGGGGAATGGGAACACCTTAAGGGGAGGCAATTCCTGCAAAAGTATTTTTGTCTCCCATGTCAATAGGGGTCAACTCTTAGGGGTCAACTCTTAAAGGAAAGAATTTGCTCCTTAGGAGCAAATTCTTTCCTTTAAGAGTTGACCCCTTTTGTATTGGTACAGGGCTTACAGAAAAGCGAACAGGAAGTCCCGAAAGTTGTCTCCCTTTGAAAAAAGGCGGACAAATCTGCCAGGTGTTCCCTTTCCCCCTAAGAAGTTTGTTTGTCCTTGTCTTATCTTGAAATCTACGTCGTGGTTACCCATTAAAATCGCCTCGATGAGGCAATTCTAATTAGTGCAGAAAAAGTATCGGTTTAAAAAATGGTCGAACGGATATTCCTAAATCATACCCACTGTGTCTCCTAATCTCGTGCAATGATTAACCTCAGTATCACGAACTATCCAATTCTCAAATACATTTTATGGTCGAGCCGTTGAAGTTCAACTGTAATACATGCAACAATATCATTTATTCAGAAATTGAGGGAAGAATTAAAGAACAGTTTCCAAAATACAAAATCTTGTAAAATATATTGTTTTTTCTTATTGGAAAGATTGCATCTACTTGTCACAGCCGTTTGTTCAGCACCCAAATTAACCCTCAATGATGCATGATATTATTTTGGCGTCGTGACCAGGATATTTCTACAAAGTATTAATATCTTAGGCTAAAGGTTTGTCATGATGTAAGGAAAAAAGAAAATACAGTTAATTACCCTATGGTTTTTCTTCAGGTATGTTTTTCCAGCCATGAAAGTGAAAAAGTAAAAAAAAGTTGAATGTATCATATACAATACATTGGGCAATAGCTTTATAATTTCCTCTACAAACTACATTTTTAAAGACAAACTTTATATCTGTTTTCTAAGAGAAGCTGATAAATAAGTGTACTTTGTTATGGCACAAATAAATCTTAAAACATCTTTTATACTGAAGTCATTAAGTTGTATTTTAAGTGTTATTTGAACACTCAATAACCAACATATAATATATGCTACATACATATCTCCGTGACCTTTTTTTTTCATTTGACATCCCAAAATACGAGTAAGTCACTGTAGGGAATATGAAAGTTTTTAGGAATGCTTCCTATGACTAAGCACTAAAGGGTTAGGACGTAGTGGCGTCTAAAAAAACAACAACAAAAAAAAAAAAAAAAAGAAAAGAAAAACAATAACATAATTCCTAAAAGAAAGGAGAAAAACAACAAAAACAACTACGAAAACAACAGAGAGAAAAAAAATTCCTACTTTGCATATACCTAGCACATGGACAATAACATTGGTTGTACATTTAGACGTCAAGCAGTTTTCCTTGAAAAGAGAGTTTATTTCTGCATCGTTGTGCTCAACTCTATATAAAATAGGTTTTTAAATGGTACTAATTACACGGAAATATTAATAGATTGTGCATATAATACGATTTTTTTTTCCTTTCAGACTGCTCAAGATCTTGTAACAGAGTGCTGGAGCAATGGTACGTACATGTATTAAACTAAATCAAATTAGATTATTAAACTGGAGTTAGATTAGATCAAGTTTTTGCAAGATCACAGCAGAAGTGCTAGTGCGATCGTTTAAGACTCCAATCAGCTATACCATCACGAAAAAACGCCTATATAATTCTGACAACATTGAACCCAACTTTTATATGGTAAAACTGGGGTTTACAGTGGTAAACATTACTTTTCTTATTTCTACTCTAAAATATAGATTATGGAAACACGTGTTCACACAATATATAACGTGTTCAATTAATAACGTAATCTAATGTGTTCACACAATCTATATTTTGAGCAGAAATGAGAAAAATATCACAATTTTTATCTTAAAATTTTCTATTTCGGATGGTAAAGCTTACAATGTATTTGTATAGGCGTGTTTTCGTAATGTGTTTATTGTCAATCTAGACCTTCCACATCTCGTAATTTACACTCTGGTGAACCCAACTTGAGGTGGGAAAATCGGGTTTACAAAGGTGTACAATATTTTCCAACTTTTTACTAAACAACATAAATTGTAGGCACTTGTTTTTATCGCCTTACATGTGATTAGGCTTAAAATTCTGGCGATGACCTTCAGTCTATGTTTAGAGCAGAAATAAGGCCATCTGCAAACCACCTGCAAGATGAGTTCCCATAATTTTGGTCCAGACTTAAAAAAACGGAAACGATAGGCATTTTTAGAACACGTTTATGTCATTTTAAGTCTGCCCAAACCAAATTCTTCAAGGTATATTTGACCCAGGATGAGACATAGGTTCACCATTTGGCTAATCCAAGTCTGAATGAATCCAACCAAACAGTGGAAACACCTTGGGTCTCCGCCTCTCAGAAACTTTAAGCGATCTGCATCTGTTTGCTTTTGATGGATGACCTCTGTTTTCTGCATCACGAAAACACGTCTATATAAAATGAAAATTTCAAAATGTAAAATGGTGATGTTTTTCTTATTTCTGTCCTAAAATATTGATTGTGGGTACTCGTTAGAACCGCCTCGATTTTTTCGGTGGTAAAGTTATCTATTTATTTGGATAGGCGTGTTTTCGTAATGGGGACTATGCGGAAGTGCTCATGGGTCGTATCTTTCAGCTTCTGCAATTGTCATTTGCGCTGTGTTGGCAGTAGCATTGTCCTGCAGCAACAGAACGGATGATCCAAGCTTTTCTCTTCTTCTTGTTTTTTTTTTTTTTTTTTTTTTTTGATTTAGGGGATAACTGTACTGAAAATTGTAATTTTGGGAGGTAAATTGGAGGTTTTACGGTCGGACATTTGGTTTATCGGCGACGCGTTAGCGGAGCCGTAAAACGTAATTTGCGATGATTTGTCTCCCCAAGTGACAATTTTCAATACAGTTATCCCCATTCTAATGCACTTATTTGGTTGTTAAGTTAAAAATTGTACTATTTTGCACAAAGCGGCAAGCGCGCTGAGCTGCGTAAAACCAAATGACAACCAATGAAAAGCGACATTACATGATGACGTCGGATTTCCGACTGTATATCGCAGAGTATACTGGCGCAAATTTTTGAAGTTATCCAATCAGACGTCGCGTTATATACGCAAGTGCAATAGAGTTGAGGTTTAAGCTTGGCAGCACCATTTAGGTAGTTATGGAGACGTGGTTTCCAATTTTGTGGGACTTTTACTCGACATTGAGATGAAATGAGATCTCAAGCCCTGCCGCCAAATAAAACCAATCGAGTTTAAGTGCAAAGTTGGTCCTACTCGCACTGCTTTGACAGTACTCATGTGCGTTCGGTTAAAATACCATGCAGCCCAGTCTAGATAGATGGGGACCCTTTTGGTTTGTTTGATTTGAAGTTTAACGTCCCCGTCAACACTTAATAGGTAACTTTGGAGACGTTGCTTCCAATTTTGTGGGACTTTTACCCGACAATGAGATTAAATGATATCTCAAGCCATAGGGTTTATAAGTCCGAGTCGCACCGCTTTGTCTGGGCAGGCTAGATCCTCTAAGCGGTTTACCAGTACTCGTGTGGAGTCGGTTTCAGCTCTGCGTGGAATCGTCATGCAGCCTATCTGTTTCTTCAAGCCCTGATGGGCCTGGGCTTCCCTTTTGTTTTGATTGCGTCTTTCAGTTGTTCAGATGTTGCAATTCTGATGCAAGACATCAGGGGAGCATATCTTCATTTTCTCTTTTTTTTTCTTTTTCAGATTGGACAAAGTATCTTGAGAAGTGTTACCTTGTAGTCAGTTATCAACACAGCTGGGCCAAAGCAAATGACTACTGCTCAAAGTAAGCCTGTTTAGTTATTATCTTAAGGGGAATGGGAACACATGACAGTTTTGTCCGCCATTGTTCAAAGGGAGACAATGTTCGAAATTTCCAGCTCGTTTTTCTATAAGCCCGGTCCCACTGAAAAAACGGGTCTACTCTTAACGGAAAGGATTCGCTCCTCAGGAGCAAATTCTTTTCTTTAAGAGTATGGAAGACAATAAATCCTTTTGCAGGAGTTGCCTCCCCTGATTGAGAGACAACAATCCTTTTGCAGGAGTTGCCTCACCTGAAGGTGTTCCCATTCACCTTTACAGTAGCCCCCCTGTCCCCGCGTTTCTGAAGTGTACCGGTCAATCTGTGAAAATAGACTCATCCATTCTTGAAAAATAAGGGAAGCTCGTTATTCGAAATATTTAATAGGGTGACAAAACGTTGAAGATACAGATAAGACGGCTCATTCTTGCACACCAGACAAGGAAATCCGCGATTTTACCCTGGGATAGAAATTTATGTTCTGACCCTGGTGTTCCGACCCAGGCAACTAACATAAATGCGCTTCAATTTTTATTCAACTGCCAGAACTACTTCCGCACTACTTTTATTTTGTAAACAATAAACACGTGCGAGCTGTCAAAACTAACCGGAGGTGTTGTGCAAGAAAAAGAATCCAATATGGGGTTCTGTTGTAGATGGGCGTTTCCAACCCTCGGGATGACCGTGCGGAGCGGAACCTCGGCATAGCCTCGGTTCCGCTCAGCACGGTCATCCCTCGGGTTGGAAACGCTCATCTACAACAGAACCCCATATCAGATTCTTATATTCTTACACAGTCTAGATTTTTTGTACACATTATAGCAAACACACGAAGTGCTTGCTTTACTGAAGAGTGGCTGGATTAACATACTAAGGCACCCAAATCTCGCCTGGAATCTCGTACTATTTCTCGCGATAATCCGCCATCTTTACAGCGTTCATGAGAATTGTATTCACATCCAAACATTGCTTCTCAAAACAAAAAGGAGTCAAGTCCCATTATAACCGAAACACAAAAAGCTTCGAAATAATTTTTAAAAGGTCTTTTTTAAGACCGTTGCATCAAACGTTGAAGTTGGATCGCGGGAAAGTTTCGAAACTACGTCACGTGTTTAAACGAACAGAAACGTACCGCACTGAGCCGAAAAGGTTAGCCGGTAAAACCCAGCACCGCGCTTGGACCAACGAGTTACCGGAGCATTTACCGAAGCATTTACCGGAGCTTCGCGATAGGGTGGAAAGCGCTTCTCGTCTGGCCAAGCAATTAAAACGTGTCACAAACTATTACTCGGGGTTATAAAATAACGCCCTGTGAATGGTAAGAGACACAATGAGCTATCTTGCTACATGTGCATTTTTACCTGGCCAAGATTTACAAAGTGATGATGAGTCCAAAATCCAATAACGCTAGTGCTTCAGGATACTTTTAAGGGTCCATGTTGCAAACTATCTGAGTCACCCTGTCTAATTTTCTTCCCATGAAGTGCACACAGGACCAACACTGGAACATAGCCATATTAAGGCTAGGTACAAAGCAGCGGTGAAGCTCAAACAATTGTTGTAGGTTTGTGGGACTTGATAGCTGAATAGTGCGTGCACTTGCCTCTGGTGCTAGAGGGTCCGGGATTCGATTTCCAGCAGTGGCGATAAAAAATTCGGTGTCCGAATTCGTTCTAGTGGCATCATTTGCAGGGATGAATGTCATAAAGTGCACCGTCCTTCGGATCAGGACGTTAACTGGAGGCCCCTTGTGCAGGGCGAACCATCCCATGTGCTGGTTAAGGATTATTCTATCTGCACAGGAGGCTTCCATGCAGCTGACATCCCAATCCGAAGGACGGTGCACTGTGTGGCATTCATCCCTACAAATGATGCCAATGGAACATTTTTGGATACCAAACTTTATTGTCGCTGCCGGGAATCGAACCGGGGTTCTCTAGCATCCCCAGGCTTCACCAGTCGTTCGGATGAGGCTTTAAACTGAGGTCCCGTCTCCGTTTGACCTTAGATGTTGGTGGGACGTAAACCAGAAACACATTCACTCACTCACACTACTATTCACTACCTACAGGGGTGTAAATGAGTGTGTTTGCTCAAAAGGCAGTGCCTTTATTTTAGATCCTGGTGAAATGGCGGGTAATCAGCTATCTCCCCTGGATCTACACCTGTTGCAAAGCAGCCGCACCAGTCTACAAGGTTGAACTAGTTGAACCAAGGACCCGTTTCCATTCAACATAACATTTCGACGGAACTGCTTTCCTATTGCGATTACGATGACGCCTTTGCGACATAGTGCACTTTTTCACATCTCCAACATTACGCTAAAACATCCGTGTAATATAGTGCATTTTTCTAACCTCAAAAACGGTAATTTTTATGAAAATTTGTGATATTTTTCTTATTGATGCTCCAAATATAGGTTTTGGGTGCTCGTTAGAACAACCTCATTGAGGCGGTTCTAACGAGTACCCACAACCTATGGCGTTTAATGGGTTGCTCATTCACGGACTTTTCACGCGATGCTGTGCGCTGTCAACAATCCTCCCTCTACCTGATGGCCACCATCAAGTGCTACCATGTATGGGTTGAATCCTTCACGAAAACACGCCTATGTAGTCTTCACCCCCTTGAACCCCACTTTTATATTGTAAAACTTGGGTTTACAGGGGTAAACCTTATTTTTCTTATTTCTGCTCAAAATGTATATTGTGGGTACCCGTTAGAACCACCTCACCCTGCTCAAAATATATATTGTGGGTACCCGTTAGAACCGCCTCGGTGAGGCGGTTCTAACGGGTACCCACAATATATATTTTGAGCACAAATATGAAAAATATTACAATGTTTCATCTTCAATTTTAGTATTTTCGGTGGTAAAATATACAATGTTTTTTTTTTTGTATAGGCATGTTTTCGTAATCTCATTGGCTAAAACATTCTTTGACTAGAACATAGTTTCATTTTGTGTCTGTAAGGTTTGACATTAGAATGTCCGTTTTCTTTATTCTGTGGTTCGGATTTTCGGCGCTTTCAAGATTATTTCACTTTTTCGAGCCGATCGTTAATCAGAGGTGAGTGAAAACCGGTGTATCCGGAATAAAATCACCTGGGCCTTCCGTTGCAAAACTTGGTGTCTCACACGTGACCAGAGCAAGGTTCGTGAGAGATGTAATTAGCGAATGTGAACTACATCTTGTAAACAAGTACCTGAAAAGATCTGGGCCTGCACTGTTTGCCTAGGTACCCCTTTAGGGGTTTCTGATACTGAATAGGTTAACTTCACCACAGCTGGTGTTAAAAGAATGTGTGGCGGCCAGGAAAAAGTCTCTCTGCCCTTCACGATAGTGCCACCGTGGATTTATTTTCTAGTCGTTTGGGATCATTCATTTGAAAATGAGGACCCTGCCCATCGGGGCTTGAAGAAATTGATGGGCTGCATGATGCTTCCAAGCAGAGCTGAAACTGACCACACATGAGTACTGGTAAACCACTGTTTATGACATATACCGTGTTAACGGGGACGTTAAACCTCAAATAAAAAAAATAAATAAATAAACAAGTTTGAATATGTCACTGATGAGGCCTAATTGGCCGAAACTAGCTAGTCTGGCACAGTAAAAAAAATATGTACACGCCATAGTTTTCATTTATGTCTTGTAGTGATTACCTTTCTCTACGGGCCTCCGTGGCCTAATGGATAAGAGCGCTGACTCTTAGTCATTAGGTCTCTCACCGCCGTGGGTTCGAGCCTCGCTCGGGTCACGTGTGAGACGCCAAGTTCTGCAACGGAAGGTCAGGTGGTTTTTCTCCGGGTACTCCGGTTTTAGCCCACCTATGATTAACGATCGGCTCGATATGAGTGGAATAATCTTGAAAGGGCCGTAAAACCCAAACCAAAAAAAAAAAAAAATACCTTTCTCTAGAACACCTTAATTAATTTGCACATGTACATTTTCAGCGATAGTCACGTCGGCAGCTTTTGTAGGTAATAGTTTTGGGTATAGTTCACAGTGAAGTCTCTGGTCAGACTATACATATGCATTGACGGGTCAGCGTCTTTACTGTGCACAGTGATCCAAAGACACATTCTTGCTCTTCATGCGAACAAGTCCGTGAAATGAACACCCCTTTAAGCCCTACTTTATATAGAGAAAACTGGTGTTATCGGGTGAATACGATATTTATTCTTATTTCTGCTCCAGTGATGATTCTAACGAGCGCCCACAACCCATGTTTTCTGTATAAATAAGAAAAATACCACGGATTTTCATCAATATATTAGCCATTTTGGAGATGTGATAAAATGCACTATGTCGCACGGATGTGTTGTCGTAATGTTGATATTATAGGTCAAATTTGATTTTAATCGTTCTAGGTATGGTGCTAGGCTTGCCGAGCCCGCTGGGATTACAGTAAATGACCAAGTAACTGCCATAGCAATCACCGAGAGTCTTTCAGAGTTTTGGATTGGTAAGAATACATGTGTTTGATTGATTGATTTATGATTTAACGTCCCCCTCAACACTGTAAAGGTCATTTTGGAGACGTTGCTGCCAATTTTGTGGGACTTTTACCCGACATTGAGATGAAATGACATCTCAAGCCATGTTGCCAAATGAAGAATACATGTTTCTGAATACATGTGTCTGAAGATGGCTTAACGATCCGCCCGAAATGAGTGAAATAATCTTGAAAAGGCCGAAAAAGCAAAACCCAGAGAGAGAGAGAGAACGAGAGAGAGAGAGAGAGAGAGAGAGAGAGAGAGAGAGAGAGAGAGAGAGAGAGAGAGAGAGAGAGAGAGACATTCATAAATTTTTACACAACGGACAGCTAGTGCTTTTTAGCTGGCCTACAGCATAGTCGGTTGTCTGTTGTAGTTGTCGGATGTTCTCTCCCCCCCCCCCCCCCCTTTACTTTCTAAAGCCCCATCTCTTGGGTGACGGCTTGAGATGGCTGTTTGATTGCGGCATTCCCCTTTGACCAATTGGCCGTTGTCAGTTACTATCGTAGCGCAAATTCTCCAAGGACTGGTTTACCGCTTGGAGAGTATCTGTGTTTGTTTGTTTTGGAGTTTAACGGCCAAGTCAACACTATTTTAGGTTATTTTTGAGCCGGTCAGTTTACCTATCCACACTTTTTTTCTGGGCAGGCTTATACGTAAGCTTTTAACCAGTACAGTGCACATATTTCGCCAGAAACTGACAACTGTCCTTCTTGAATCAGCGGAAGGGAGAGAATAACTGTTTTGTTTGATTTGAAGTTTAACGTCCCCGTCAACACTGTAAAGGTCATTTTGGAGACGTGACTTCCAATTTTGTGGGCCTTTTATCCGACAATGAGATGAAATGACATCTTAAGCCCTGCCGCCCAATAAAACCAATAGGGTTTATAAATTCATACTTCCGCGACACACTGCGTTCATACTTTCATGATTCTGTTTGATTTGAGGTTTAACGTCCCCGTCAACACTGTATAGGTCATTTCGGAGACGTTGCTTCCAATTTTGTGGGACTTTTACCCGACATTGAGATGAAATGACCTCTCAAGCCCTGTCGCCAAATGAAACCAATAAGGTTTATTAGCATGGACGGCCCGACTCGCACCGCATTGCCTGGGCAGGCTTAGATCCTTTAAGCGGTTTACCAGTACTCGTGTGCGGGTCGGTTTCAGCTCTGCGTGGAAGCATCATGCAGCCCATCTATTTCTTCAAGCTCCGATGGGCGGGGACTACGAGAATGACCGTAGAATAGATTTCATAATCAATCTCTACGAAAAAATGAGGCCGACCCCGGTAGGTATCGAACCCGCGTCCTCCTGATCACCAGTCAGACGCGCATCCGACTTAGTGGCCGGCATGGAAACTGTGCAGGTGACTGACCCGCCTAACATGACTATATCTGTTTACAGGGCCATAAACAACAAAACAGACAAAAGCGACAACTTCTAGGTCAAATCTTAAAGTTTCCGTTTTCTTTCCTAATAAGTGCTGGGCCCAGTTGTTTAAAGCACCATTAGCTTAACGTGCTCATTAGTGGTGAAATTGTTAACTGTTCTAGTAAGTACACTATCTAATACTGTGGTATTTTTGCTGAAAAAAATATGAGTAGCTTTTGCATCTGCAAAAGATGCTCACATTTTTCAGCAAAAATATATGCATATCTGCAATATTAAATGATCAAAGTTTTAACGAAACGTTAACTAACGAACATTGTTAGTTTTGAACAACTTGCCCCAGGTCTCCGAAACAGGGTTTATGTAGCATTTCTTTTTCTTTGAGAGTTGACCCAGATAGCTCCAAATAAGGCGCCTTTTTCGTAAGAAAACTTACTGATATATTTCGTATTTCTGTACGAAAACATACATTATGTGTACTCATTAGACTCGTAAGAACCGCCCCGCAAGGCGCTTCGAATGTTTACCAACAACATATACTGACCGGAAATAGAATCTATATACTTAGGATGATGCAGTTAAAAATACTGATTAACCCATTGTATATTAGTGGACTCTTCTACTGCTATATGTTGGACAAGTCCATCTGTCGTGTAAGAGGTACCAGGCTTTGTTTCCGTTTTTAATTTTATTTTTGACGAAAAAGCCTGTGAGCAAATAGTGCAGGCCCTGGTCAGACGTCTGATCTGGGCCTGCACTGTTTGCCAAGGTACCCCTTTAGGGGTTTCCCGCATGCAATGGGATAAGGATTTGAATTTCTATGGACATAAATCCTTTAACAATTTAAAGAAAATCAGGTGTTTAAAATAAGTTTTGGGGTAAAATGTACAAAAGTACATTTCTCACAAAATCTGCTTGTAATCGTCCTTTGACATCAATGGAGTTTCCTATACGTAATAAGTCAAAAGCAAGAAATAATAATAATAATAATAAAAAAAAAAGAATATAAATATCAAGAAGAAATCATTTTATTGAAATCTCAAAAAGTGCATTTTTTTCGCGACACTTTCAAAATTAAAAGCTTCAAGCCAAATAACAACCTAACATCAGTCATTTTAGCATATTCAGTTGTGTCTTGATTAAAATAATAACAGCAATTCGAACCGCCATACGTTTCGCCCATTTTCGGTCTTTTGGTCCAATATTTAAAGGTAACAATTGCGAAAATTTTGATTTTTTTAAACAACTTTCCCAACCTTAGTTGATTAGTAACAATTGGTAAAAATGAGAGTCACATTCGCGACACAAAATGTTTTGACTCTACAACACTACCTCCCCGAATGACAGTTTTCAATACAGTTATCCCCATTCTAATGCACTTATAATTGTCTTTTTGCTTTGAGCTGTGTAAAACCAAATGGCAGCCAATGAAAAGCGACGTTTCGTGATGACGTCGGGTTTCCGACAGTATATCGCAGAATATACTGTCGCAAATCGCAGAATATACTGTCGCAAGTTCTTGGCGTTATCCAATCGGACGTCGCGCTACGTACAGAAGTTCATTAGAATATGTCATACAACGCTATATGTACTCACCGGAAATAAAAACTATACCCTTATTTTTAAATTGTCAAGGGCAAAATACTTTAATGAAATTTGAATTACAATTATATAAATTATCACCAGTGGCATGTCTGACTTATCGAATAAAATGTTTAATGATAGCTTCGATTTAACGGGTAAAGCCACGGGGCCAAAGCAAGGGTCCAAATCTTGCTGTTCAAGTTTCCATTGATTCAAACATTTTGTGTCGCGAATGTGATTCCCATTTTTATCAGTTATTACTCATCATCTAACGTTTGGAATATTGTTTACAAAATGAAAATTTTCAAAATGGTTGAAATGTTATCGACCTTTAAATATTGGACCAATTCACCGAATGTGAGCAAAAGTATAGCATTTCTGATTGCGGTTTTTGTTTTAATCAATATTTAAGATACAGCTGAAGATGCTAAAACGACTGAAGGCTTTTTTGGGTCGACTTTCGACTTGAAACATTTTTTTGAAAATTTCGGTGGAAAAAAGCAGTTTTTGAGATTTCAATACAATGTTTGTTTCTCGATAATTTTTAGATGTTATGTTATTTTTTATTCCTTGCTTTTTTAACTTAGTACCTATACGCAAAAATGTTGAAGTCCAAATTCGATTACAAACAGATTTTGTGAAAAATGCACTTTTTTACATTTCCCCAAAAACATTAATTTGAACACCAGATTTTCTTTAAATTGTTACAGGATTCATGTCAGTAGTTAGTCAAATCCTTAATCTGTAATGTATAACTGAATTATCCTCCTGTTTTGTCAGGCGAGACAATTTAAATTTGTATAGTTTCTATTTTCGGTCAGAATATTTCGAGTTCCAGTGTAAAGTCTGATGTAAACATATAAAACACAATGTAGTTGATACTTCCATGAACGTATCGAGTCACATGATTTTCAGCGACGTCAAATAGTCTAAACCATTCGGTTCTCTACGGGTGTTGGTAGCGCAACGCTGTTCCGATCTTTGTAGAAAAAAAACCAGCGTGTAAATATTTTTTAGCTTTAAAAGTTTGCCAGATAAACACATTTTCGCCCAGTGATGATGGGCAAAGAATGTATATAAAAAATAAACTTAATTTTTCTGCTTTCGTGAAAGTATGAACGACAGCGGGTGCTAGCAAAGTTTGCATGAACCCTGTTGGGGTTCATTTACTTTGCACGCGACCCACTGCGTCCATACTTAAATGAACAGCAGAAAAATACAATTCATTTCTTAAATATACTGTCGCAAGTGTTTGACGTTATCCAATCAAACATCGCAATTCATACAGAAGTACATTAGAATAAGTCCTACAACGCTATATGAGTCTGGGGTCAGTGGAAATCAAGTTGATATCAACAATATATTTCCTTGATATATAGAATAGCTGACATAATGTAGAAAAAAAACTCATTTGATACTGTAACGGGTCATTTCTTTCTTCATATGTTTTCCTACAGGATATAATCTAAATGGAATAAGTCCTGCCGAATCATATAAGGGAAAATGGAGCGACGGACGACCTACTTCGGTGAAGGTTGGAGTTTGGGCCCCAGACCAGCCCGACCCAGAGTCAGGAGACTGTGCATACGTGAAAGCTTCCGGGGGCGGAAGCCAGTGGTACACGGCGGGGTGTGAGAGGGTGAAGCCCTTTGTTTGTGAGATGGACCCATGTCCACAAGGTATAAAATGTTATACAGTTAATCTTTAATACAGCCAATCCTCTTTATACCGACATTCGTTATAACGGCAAAACGCGTTATAACGGCCATTTAAATGGAATGACTACTTAGCTGAAGGCTTAGCCTCGGTTCCGAGCGGCGTGGGTTTACCTTGAAAACGAGTCGATAGTCGTGAAATGGTCGTGTAATCTAATCACCAAGAAACAAATGTTTATCAGTTTTTAACATTTGTTTCTTGGAGTAATAATTTGGGAAAAGGCCTTTCATTATTTATCGCATCATGTGAACTCGTCCATGACACGAAGACCCTCCCCAAATACCCCACTTTATATAGAGAAAACGGGGGTTTACTGGGGTATACGTTATTTTTCTTATTTTTACTCCAATACATAGGTTGTGGGTACTCGTTAGAACCGCCTCAATGAGGCGGATCTAAAGAGCGCCCACGACCTATGTCTGCAGTATTTATAAGAAAAATATCAGGGATTTTCTTCAGAAAAATAGCCATTTTGGAGCTGAGAAATATGCACTATGTCGCACGGGTGTGTTATCGTAATGATATGCCTAACTGGGATTCTTAATAACGGCAAATTCTTTATAACGGCACAATAATAGGGAACAAATACTGCCGTTATAATGAGGGTCCGCTGTAAATGTAACTCGTACACCTCGCTTACCATGACTCATTCAAACATGCTCCTGAGTTCCTAGAAAGTTCTTTAAATAGCTCCATAATTCATATAATTTGTCATATAACGTCGCTTTTATTTTGTGGAAAACACCATGTAATAAATAAAGGATCTTACATGAGCGTTCATAATTTTTTGAATTTATTAAACGAGTTGATTTGTTTGATTTGAGGTTTAACGTCCCCGTCAACACTGTAAAGGTCATTTTGGAGACGTTGCTTCCAATTTTGTGGGACTGTTACCCGACATTAAGATGAAATGACATATCAAGCATTGCCGCCCAATGAAACCAATAGGGTTTATAAGCATGGGCGGGCCGACTCGAGTGAGTGAGTGAGTTTTAGTTTAACGTCCCACCAACAGCTAAGGTCATACGGAGACGGGACCTCGGTTTAAAGACTCATCCGAAAGTCTGGAGAAGCCCGGGATCGATCCTGCGATCCCTGGTTTACAAGGCGAGTAGCGTAACCACTGCACCACGGAGGCTTCTCGGGCCGACTCGAACCGCTTTGCTTGGACAGGCTTGGATCAGCTAAGCGGTTTACCAGTACTCGTGTGCGGGTCGGTTTCAGCTCTGCGTGGAAGCATCATGCAGACCATATATTTCTTCAAGCCCCTATGCGCGGGCCCGATAAACGAGTTGAGGAAAAGGGATAAAATGCGAGACAAATATATTGTCAAAAAATTTTATGCCTTAGTTCCTAAATTTGATAATACATGAGCACGTCATTTGCACGAATGCATAGAGGATATTTACTTGTCTGAGGGTGGATACCACAATTGTTGAAAACATCCAAATTTTCACGAGTGCGAATTTTCACGAGTGCCATATAATTTTTATTTGTTTCAGATATTCATTGATTAAAATCATATATAGCACATGGTTTCTGGAAATGGAACAAAATACTTATTCATTATTTCAGGAAAAATATAGTCAGCTGATACTAAATATATCGTCGGCCGGAATGTTGGGACGCACTGAGGACCATCGATAACTAATCGTAAATTGCTAATTTAAGAGTGAACAAGGGGATAAACTGATAAATAGCACACCAGATTCGTGTATTTTGATATCAATTTTATCAGGCTCGACTTCGAGAACGCATGTAAAATCGCTCGGCAAGCCTCGCGTTTCTACAAGCATTCTAGAAGCCTTGCCTGTAAATTTGATATCAAAAAGACACTCACCTGGTATTCTCTATATTTGTACGAGTACTTCCATTGACATGCACATTAGCAGTACTGGTTTATTAGTCGGTGAATTCACGAAGAACCTTCTCATCCACCATCTATTGAGTGTTTTTTTAGAAGTATAATAGCGATCGCTTTTGGTATATGCCTTAGGATTCACGAAAGCCTCTGCTCAAAATGTAGTACCTGCCTAATTAAAGATTGTAGGTCATAATAGTATATTCTGTTTTCAACACAACTGTGTATGTTTGCTGAAAGAGAAAGTACAACCCACTGTATTCTTTATTAGTATGAATGACCTAATAATCTGATTAAATGTGGCAGCTCATAATTGCTTTATAAACATGTAATACAGCTTCATTCTTTCTCAATTTAAAGAGCGAACATTTTCAAGACCTATTAGGTCAACAAGCCTATGTAATTAACACCCGCATATACCCATTTGTTTCAGAGCAACAAATAGGGTCTGCAGGGCATTATTCTTCTTATTTCTCTTCTAAAACCAGGCTTGTGGGTACTCGTTAGAACCTCTTCATTGACGCAGTTCTAATGAGCACCTACATATATACAATCGATGTTTGAAGCAGCTATAACAACATCACAAGGAAAACCTCAGTGTTTGAGCTGTAAAAGAATGCGTCTACTAAGTACAAGTATGTTAGAAGCAGAAATACATGTAACAGTCCAGAATCATCCCTGCAACTGTTTTGTCACAGAGACATTTAGACGAAAATCAAATAATGTTATATGTTAAGCGCTATAATAGTGTTTCTTCACATATAAATGTTGGACATCGGCAAATAGTGTAGATCAGGATCAGAAGCCCTGTAATTCACCGACTTTGAGGCTTCTCAAGTCCTTTGTCTATTTCAGGTATGTTCCAGTGTTCTGGCAGATGTATAAATTCTGGTCGTGTCTGTGACGGTAGAAATGACTGTGGTGACAACAGAGATGAACTCAACTGCAGTAAGTGCATGTCGTTTACATTCTGTACAAGTAATTAACAACCTGTAAACACATGTCCAGACAGACAAAAGTGGGGTTTTCGGGAAACACGTGTCCCCTTGATTGTTGATAAAAATATAATCACGTGAACAAGTCAGTGAAAAGAACACCCCCTAAACCCTACTTTATACAGAGAGGATTGGTGTTTATGGGGGTACTGTCCGGTAACATTGCGCAGATAATGTTTTGATAGCTACGTCTGACTTTGTTCAAGCTACCACTCAAATTTCACAACCAATTTCCCTATTGACAAACTGCAATGAAAATTGGCCTCTGAAGTTATTAAAATAAATGACAAAGAATACTTTAAAAAGGGATACATCCCTTTACATTGAACTACATTGCGCACGATAAGTATTCCGAGCAGTTTGAGCGCAAGGATTGGTTCAGATCAGTTGTTGATTAGTTCTTCTGAAACGTTGTCAGACTTTTAAATTTTCGGATTTTTTTTTTTTGTATTTTGAGAAATTGAAAAATTCCGCGAAACTAGCTCATCTGCACGTGCAACCCCATCTTTTTCAGGGCTAGGTTAAACTTATTGCTTAAACTTAATGCCTGTGAAACTGATAATTATGACTTCAGTTAGTGAAAATGTGAATGCAGGGTGCGCAAAATAAACGGCCGCGCAATGTTACCGGACTCGACTGTATACATTATTTTTCTGTTTTCTGCGGAAAAACATAGATTGTGGGTACTCGTCAGAACCGCTTCAATGGGGCTGTTCTAACGAGAACCCACAACCAACATTTGCAGTATAAATAAGCAAAATAGCACGGATTTTCATCAGAAAAATAGATTTTATTGAGATGTGATAAAATGTACTATAAGGAAGGGAGTGTAATCGTAATTAAATTTTGAGGTTTATTTGTTTGTTTGATTTGAGGTTAAACGTCCTCGTCAACACTGTAACGGTCATTTTGGAGACACTGCTTCTAATTTTGTACGACTTTTACCTGAAATTGAGATGAAATGACATCTCAGGCCCTGTTGCCCAATGAAAACAATAGGGTCTATAAGCATGGGCGGTCCGACTCGCACCGCTTTGCCTTGGCAGGCTTAGATCCTCTCTAACCAGGTTTCCAGTACTAGTGTGCGGTCGGTTTTAGATATGCATGGAAACCTCCTGCAGCCCATCAATTTCTTCAAGCCCCGATGGGCGGGGCCGAAATTTTGGGTACTCGGTTCTTATGATCATCCATAGTCTGTGTTTTAACTAGTTATAAGAGAAATGGGCCCCGTCAAGCGATTTTGGTACTTATCGCCAGTGCGAGTAGCGAAGGTTCAGGCGAGCCTGCGCATCCGCGCAGACTCGCCAGAACCTTCGCTGCTCGCTCATACAGGCAGTGAATCAAGAGGAACCATCAGACAGAACACCATATCCCTGGCCCCTCTAAATGGCTGGGCATGCGCAGTTGAAATTTGTCATGACGGAATGCTCGAAGACCCAAATTCGCTTGTCGGGGCTCAAATAAAGCAATCATCTGAAAAATGTTTGTTCCAAAGACGAAGACAAGAACCAAGCCATTTTAGCACAAGCGTGGGTTATATAAGTTAAGTGGGTTGGCTGCAGAAAGTTTTTTGTCTCCTTTGTATAAATTTGTTGGATTTTCCATGATCCTTATTTGAGGTTTAGCGTACCCGTCAACACTGTAAAAGTCATTTTGGAGACGTTTCTTCAAGCCCCGATGGGCGGGGGATCCTTTCAATGCAAGATAACAATGGGTAAATAAATTGCAATAGAACCTCCATTTAAGGTCACCCGTCTTCAGCAGTTGTACCTATTTAGTAGCCACAATTCCTGCCCGAAGCTTATCATATGGTAAATGAGCCATCCGTGTTTGAGTCATCAAAGTCTCATTGCAAATGTCAAAACAATGACTGATAGACAAACATTAGGACAACACGTCCCTGCGACATAGTGCATTTTTTTCACATCTCCAAAATGGCGACTTTTCTGATGAATAATCTATGATATTTTTCTTATCTAGACTGAAAACGTAGGTTGTGAGTGTCCACAACTTATAGCTTGGAGCAGAAATAAGAAAAGTAATATAAAGTTGGGTTTAGAGGGAAATTCATTTACAGGCATGTTAAGGTAATGGTAAGCTTGCTAGACATGATAAAACACTTTTTGACACTTTTATGAGGTTTAAAACAGCTTAAAATACATACTTTGCTACCAACACACATTAAAAGCATTTCATCTTGGCTTAAATTCGAAGCAACGTTTATATAATGGCCTGAATAGTGTTGACGGGGATGTAAAAACTTCAAATCCAACAAACTTTGCTGAAACTTTCCACTTTGAATATGACAGAAGTCCATTTTGAAATTTACATATGCCATTCTGGGCTATTTTTAGATCTTTTTACATGTGAAAATTCAGATCCCGCAGAATGTGGCATCTGTTGTTTGCCATCTGGGTCAGCACTCTTTATCAGTGTTCCGTTTTGGCGTTTCCAAGCTAAAATGGGTCACATTACGAAAACACGCCTATATAATTTTGACCCCCTTGAACCCCACTCTTATATAGTAAAACTGGGGTTTACAGGGGTAAACCTTACTTTTTTATTTCTGCTCTAAAATATAGATTGTTGGTACTCGTTAGAACCGCCTCATTGAGGCGGTTCTAACGAGTACCACACTCTACATTTTGAGCAGAAATAAGAAAAATATCACAATATTTCATCTGAAAATTTTTGTTTATTCGGCAGCAAAATTTACAATGTATAAGTATAGGCGTGTTTACACAATGATTCATCGCCTACTGAAACTTTAATGGCTTGAACGTTTTGCGAACAATGAAAAAATTGTTTGAGAGAGGGTATTTTGAGCTGCTGAGAGTATTTTGAAGCACCTTATCAGGCGACATGATGTTTCTATAAAATAGAGGTATGCTGTGTGTCCTCGTCTAGGCGATTCTAATGAGTACACACAACGTACCGTTTCATAGTGAGTTATCCGAAATTGCATGTGTACCCTTTTATATCTTAGAATTCCATAATTCCATAAGGACTTAAAGAAAAAAAACACACACACGCACAAAGAAACGGTCATTGTAAAAGAGCAAGCGGTATTCGGACCAGTTGAAGTTTTTTTTTGTTTAATCGTTTTCAGCTGCCAGATGTACCTTCTCTCACGGTGGATCGAGTGGTATTATTCAGCAAGAAACTACCTATGACCAATACCTACCAAATGAAAACTGTCAGTGGACCATTGAAACTACACCGGGCAAAAACATCCATGTTCAGGTAATTACTCAGCGGGCATTTTATGTTGAATCGAAGTTAAAACAACGTTTACTACGTTATTTAACGATGATTTGGCGTTGGGTGACTGAAAGGAAACCACTTTCTTCGCATTAGATGTGCACACGGGGTCTGCTTTGCAGAAGCCTCCATAGTGTAGTGATTATGCCACTCGCCTTGTAAACCAGGGGACGCAGGATCGATCCCGGGCTTCTCCAGACTTTCGGATGAGTCTTTAAACCGAGATCCCGTCTCCGTTTGACCTTAGCTGTTGTTGAGACGTAAAACTCACTCACTTGGTCTGCTTTGCGGAACATTCCTACATAGGCGTGCTATCAATTGAAATTATGAAAATTGCTCGCGACAATAAAGTACACATTCACGGGAACGAAACTGCCCCCGCAAAGGATCTAAGCCTGCCCAGGTAAAGCGGTGCGAGTCGGCCCGTCCATGCTTATAAACCCTATTGGTTTCATTGGGCGGCAGGGCTTGAGATGTCAGTTTATCTCAATGTCGGGTAAAAGTCCCACAAAATTGGAAGCAACATCTCCAAAATGACCTTTACAGTGTTGACGGGGACGTTAAACCTGAAATCAAAGAGACAAATCACGGGAACGAAAATCATGTATTATCTGCAGGACTACCTAGTTTCAGCCAATTAGGCACCATCAGTTACCCGGGTGCAGTTGTATTTAAGCCTTATCACTATACAAGCATTACAATATATAGAAATGACAAAGGCAAAAAAAAAAAAAAAAAAAAATACTTTTGATCACACTATAAATAGTGCTTCTTGAAGTCGAGATTTTACTGTTGTACGAAGACAAGTTGAAAGTGACGTCAGCGAATGTTTTTGTTATTATGCATTGCCCACTGTTGTCAAAAGGTAACGACGCTACGGTATTGATAACTATAAGGGTCTAGTCTGTCTTGCCAGCTAATGGTGGGTATGATAATGATAACGGTGCAACCTGTCGAACCTACCTGTGGTGGTATACTCTTTTACGTCACTATCTTCTTATTCTCCGATAACAGCACCTGACAAAACATGCAAAGTGGGTTGACTCTTTATAACGGAAGCCTAAGGGGCACGAATAATTTGGCCTAGGACAGTACATTTATAAACCCTATTGGTTTCATTGGGGGACAGGGCTTGAGATTTCATTTCATCTCAATGTCGGGAAGAAGTCCCACAAAATTGGAAGCAACTTCTCCAAAATGACCTTTACAGTGTTGACGGGGACGTTAAACCTCAAATCAAACAAACAAACAAAAGGACATTTCATTGTACAAGACTGAAGCTTATATTTACTAGGTTTAAGTTCTTTACAGAATTGTATTTATATGTAGATTTTCTGAAAGACTTGTAATGGCTAGAAATCGTGCATCCTGCATCAAGATTGCGATTCCTGGGGATGACACAGAAATGAATCTCTCTCTCTCGCAAATAAATTAAACCATACTAACTGTAAGCTTCAGTTTTATACCTTCCAGAACAAATAAGTCGGAGAACTAATTAATGCCCCCTATCAGCTTCAGCATTTACGAAAGCAGTTCTGTCACTGTACTGGAACGCCCTCCAAATATACCACAACCCCTTTAGGACACTACTAATGGAGTCCAAAGCAGATTTTACTATATAATCTACACATTTTTGGGGTCCAACTTGAAACAGCGTTATATTCAAACCGTGTTATAATGAACCGTGTTATAAAGAGGTTGTGGTGTAGTAGACAGCAGTATAGAATGAATAGGATGAGATAAACAGTGAACGATAATGTTCAAGTATTGTATATTCCTATCTCGTATGCAATAAATAAATACAGTAAAAATCCTATATTTAGACCACCTTTTGGACTGTTCAAAAGTGGTCTCTGTCCTAAGGACAATGCATGCAGGAAACACATAGAAAGAATAACTTAAACATACTTAATAAGCTTTTTAAAGCAGAATTACTCTTAATTTTAGGTGGTCTTCAAAGCGAAATTTCACTATATTGTATATTTCTATCTGGTATGCAATAAAAAAATATCTGTTTCCAAAGACGAACAAAATCTTTGGCAATAAACATGCAGTGGTATGTTCTGTGGAAGAATATGGAAAATTATAATTTTGTGTTATACATTGTTGCTATAATTTTGTTAAAGTGTTTAATAGTTACAACCGGACGACTAGCAGTTTAGCAATACGACATCTGTTCATTAAAGTACAGATACATGTACGTCAAAACACAATGACACGCCGAACAAGAATTTGCGTAGCAACATGTTTGTCAAAGTACACAGAAATAGCATATTGAATACCACTGTACTGGAAAAGTCCGCTTTACACTGAAAGTTTGTGTGTGAGAGTGGGTGGGTGGGGGATGGAGCTTGGCGATTGCAAAAGCATCTATACCACTGCAATTCCGGCTTCTTTAGATTTGCACTGCATATTCAAAAGTATTATTATAATGAACATTACGACAGGTATCCGAAAACTCCGACCAATCAGCTGAAAGAACCATCTGGCCCACATTCACAGTCATCTCTAGTACCTGTTCAGAAGCACATGGTAGAAAGGTCAACATGGTGCGACAAAGCTTTCAGTGCGACCAAACAACATCAAATATGCCACGGGGAGAAGTCATTTTGCTAAACTGTTGGTTGCCTGGTTGTAGTATATAGCTTTCTGACGTACGAGTACTTTGTTTGTCATGGGGTTTATCTCAAGTGCCGTATTTTACCATTTCCATCTCGGAGTTTCTCAAGTCAGTGGACTATTCCAACTTGATTCAATGGTCAAGGTCATTTTATAAAACTGGAGTTTGGTCAAACTCATTAACAAGAGGTCTTGATGAGAGGGCTCATTATGAACCGTCTTATCTGGATCTACACTATATACATGTATAGTGAATACCTGGTTCGTGTCTTTTGATATCAAGTTTATCAAGAAAGGTTTTGAGAATGCTTGTAGAATCGCGAGGCTTGCCTCGCGATTCTACATGCGTTCTCGAAGCCGAGCCTGATAAACTTGATATCAAATGACACGAATCTGGTAGTCTATTTATCAGGTAATCCTCTTTACACTCGTACACTTTTGCATTTTTTTTCAGCAGTCCAGTTCATATAAGTGCAATGTCACATTGACCTGATAAGGCTCACTTGTCCTGAGATAGCATATCTTTATCAGGTCAAGATGTTACAATGCAATTTATATAGGGGATAACTGATAGGCATCGATATATGTACACGTCTATAAAGTTAAGAGGATGAATGGCAAACAATGCCAAAATGAGAAGTATTTCCAAATTAGTTTTTCAAGGAGATTAGACATAGCTTATTTAAGTTGTCATCTACTTTTCCTTTACAGTTCGAGTATTTTGAAACAGAAGCTAACACAGATTTTCTGGATATATGGGATGGAGGCTTGACTTTGGCAAGCAGTACATTGATGTCACGGTTGTCAGGACAACTCACCTACGATCAAATGTCCTTCACCTCTAGTTACAATTTCCTTATTCTACGCTTTGTGTCAGATTCTAGTCTACAAAAGAAAGGATTTAAGTTATCTTGGGATACAGGTAAACGTTTGAAAATTATAAAGGGAATTTCAAAGCAAAAAAAAAAAAAAAAAAATGTGTAACACATTACGCAACCATGCCTATACTAATACATAGTAAACCGCCAAACATTACTGCCGGAAAACCGAAAATTTTAAGATGAAAAATTGTGATATTGTTCTTATTTCTGCTCAAAATATGGATTGTGGGTACTCGTTAGTACCGCCTCATTGAGGCGGTTCAATCGAGTACCCACAATCTATATCTTAGAGCAGAAGTAAGAAAATTAAGGTTTACCCCTGTAAACCCCAGTTTTACTATATAAAAGTGGGGTTCAAGGGGGGCCATGTGGATGTGTTTTCGTGATGAGAATGTCATGCAGTTTTATCGGATTTGCCAAGTGCACTATTGCAGTCCGATCAAAGGCTTTATAAACAATAATATGCATGTATCAGCTGCATCCCTACGCATCACGAAAACATGCCTTTATAATTTCGATCCTGTTAAATGCCAATTTTATATGGTAAAAACTGGTGTTTACACGAGTATACATTATTTTTTATTTTGTATTTCTGCTCAAAAGCATACAGTGTGGGCTCTTGTTGCAACAACCTCGCCGAGGTGGTTCTAACGAGGTCCAACAATTTATGCTTTTAGCAGATACAATGTATGTGGAAAATATCAATATTGTTATCTGAAAATTTTCATGTTATTTTTTCAAATTTATTTTCAATTAATTTGAATAGGCGTGTTTTTGTATTCAGTTACCTTGTAGCCAGCGAATGCTCATCAGTACAGTCACACAGAATTGCAGTGTGCGAGGTGGTGTTGGTTGTGGTTTGACTAGTGAATGTAGTTGTTTTTCAAATAATCCATCACGTGAACATACCCGTGTGTCATAGTTCATTTTTCTCATCTCTAAATGGCTACTTTTCTGGTGAAAATCCTTAATATTTTTCTTAGTAATGCTGCAAACATAGGTTGTGAGCGCTCGTTAGAACCGCCGCATTGAGGCAGTTCTAACGAGTACCCACAACTTATATCTCTGAGCAGAAATGTACATTTTTCACATCTCCAAAATGGTTACCTTTCTGCTGACATTCCTTGATATATTTCTTATAATACTGCAAACATAGGTTGTGGGTGCTCGTTAGAACCGCCAAAATGAACCCACAACCTATGTATTTGATTTGTTTTGTTTGATTTGAGGTTTACCATCCCCGTCAACACTGCATAGGTCATTTTGGAGACGTTGCTTTCAATTTTGTGGGACTTTTACCCTACATTGAGATGAAATGACATCTCAAGCCCTGTCACCCAATGAAACCAATAGGATTTATAAGCATGGACGGTCTGACTCGCACCGCTTTGCCTGGGCAGGCTTAGATCCTCTAAGCGGTTTACCAGTATTCTTGTGCGGTCGGTTTCAGCTCTGCGTGGAAGCATCGTGCAACCGATTTATTTCTTCAAACCCCGATGGACGTTGGCCGCCTATGTCTTTGAGCAGAAATAAGAAACAATAATGTATAACCCCGTAAACCCCAGTTTTCTGTATATAAAGTGGGGTCTAGTGGGGGTGTTCATTTCACGGACTTGTTCACGTGATGCCATAACGTGGACAAGTCCGTGAAATGAACAACCCTTAACCCCGCTTGATGCAGGGAAAACTTGGTTTATGGGGTATATATTATTTTTCTTATTTTTGCTCCAAGAGATAGCTTGTGGGTACTCATCAGAACCGCCTCAATGATCACCCATAAACTATATTTACAGTATAAATAAGGGAAAAATCACGGGTTTTCACCAGAAAGTAGCCATTTTGGAGATGTGAAAAAATGCACTGTGTTGCAAAGGTGTGTTCTCGTTATGCTAACAACAAATACATTTTATGTCAAATTGTGATGTTTTGACCAATAAGTGTGTGTTCACACCCATTTTTCTGTTGGAACTATTGATATCCTTGAGGTTTTGTTTGTTTGATTTGAGGTTTAAACGTCTCCGTCAACACTGTATAGGTCATTTTGGAGACGTCGCTTCCAATTTTGTGGAGCTTTTACCCTACCCTATCGCCCAATGGAACCAATAGGGTTTATAAGCATGGACAGTCCGACTCGCACCACTTTGCATGGGCAGGCTTAGATCCTGTAAGCGGTTTACCAGTACTCGTATGGGGTCGTTTTGAGCTTTGCTTGGAAGCATCATGCAGCCCATCTATTTCAACAAGCCCCGATGAGCGGGGGCCGAATATCCTTGAGGTAAAAATATCTGGGAGAATATATTACCAGCACAATGCCTGCACTATTGCATGTTTCGTGATGTTCAAAATTAAGAGACATCACGAAAACACGCCTTTATAATTTTGGCCCCCCTTGAACCCCACTTTTATATAGTAAAACTGGGGTTTACATGGGTAAACCTTATGTTTCTTATTTCTGTTCTAAAATATAGATTGTGGGTACTCTTTAAAACCGCCTCATAGAGGCGGTTCTAACGAATACTCACTATCTATATTTTGTTGTGGGTACTCGTTAAAACCGCCTCATCGAGGCGGTTCTAACGAGAACCCAATATCTATATTTTGAGCAGAAATAAGGAAATATCAATCGAGCAGGTTTTAACGAGTACCCATAATCTATATTTTGAGCAGAAATAAGAAAAATATATCATTTATTCCTCTGCAATTTTTCATATTTTCAATGTATTTGAAAAGGCGTGTTTTTGAAATGTTATTTAAAATTTCAGAGCATGACTGCACTAATGCCTATAAGACTATACCTTCAACGACGTTCTCCAACGTGGAGATAAGAGAGGGCTCGGACACACTCCTCGGCTCCAAACAGACATTTGAAGATTGCAAGCCTATCTGTGAGGATTCTGCCACGTGTTACGGCTTTGCGTACATAGTACAGCCTACTGGTGCCCATCTTTGTATATTCTTCTCTGGGTTGCCGGTCCCAGCCAATGAGGACAACAGCATAATTTTTATGAAAATGTGTCCTCCAGGGACAACAACCACAGGTATACTTTGTTCACTAGACAACACATGAAGCTGATTCTTTCCAAAATGCTGATTTTGCCATTTTGTGGGAAAGTAACTGTCCTTTTGGCTTTCCGCTTGTTTCCATTAGGGTCTAGTTGTCTCATGTTTGTGTTCATTACGAAAACACGCCTATACAAATACATTGTAAATTTTATCCCCGGAAAGGAAAAAAAAAATATAATGAAAAATTGTGATATTTTTCTTATTGTGGCTACACGTTAGAACCGCCTCATCGAGTTTGTTCTAAAGTGTACCCACAATCTATATTTTAGAGCAGAAATAAGAAAAATAAGCTTTACCCACGCAAACCACAGTTTTATTATATAAAAGTGGGATTCAAGGTGGTCAAAATTATATAGGCGTGGTTTCGTGATGTCTTTTGCCTTTGGTGTCTCTGATGGGAGCTATCATCGGAGTTAATTGTATCGATTACTGATCATTGTCTTCACTTCTGTTTTGATATATTTTACAGATTTTGTTTTTCAAAAAGGGAATGGATAAAACTTCGGGTCTGACAAAGTAGAAGTAAAACAAAGATCAGAAATTGATACAATTAACTTACTCCATCCATAAAAGACACCAAAGGGAAAGAAATACAAACATTAAGCGACCAGACCATAATGGAAACCTAAACAAAGGAAGGCCATATGGACAGTTACTTTCCCACAAAATGGCCATATGGCCATCCAAAATTAAAAGACACAAGTGATACACACAGTAAGTAACAAACAACAACATAAATAAATCGCCACAGAAGAGCCGCCTTGGAACGGTCAGTGGAAGATTTCCACTTGGGGGCTTAAATCGATTTTAGGTGGCCACAATCCTCGCCCTTACTTCCATCGCGATTTAGACAAATAATTTGTTCAGTCCGCATGAAGGCCTCCTAACTCATCAGTGCAACATCTCCGTGAACACAGAAATCAAAGAACCACAGAGGTGAGCCAACGGTGAGGACTCGACAGCAAGAAACCACTGAAATGCTGGAGCAAAAGAAAACCAACAGTTAGACTCCGATGAGCCCGACCAGAGACAGAGCATCAGGCACCAACCAACATTATCTCTTTAATTTTCAATAAGCCTTTACGTTGGAGCCGTCATAGAATCTGACCTTTTGTTCAGAAATTTTGTGTGTCTCTTCCACACTAATAAAGGTCTACCCTTAAATGAAAGAAGTTGCTCCTGTGGAGCAAATTCTTTCTTTTAAGAGTGGACCTTTGTTTAGAGGCACTCAGTTAATAGCAAAAAAACAATTAAATTGCCTCCCTCATTAGAATTGAGAATTGAAAAACAAGACGAATGGACTGCAATATTAAATACAGTTATATTCTAGCAGTGTTACAGTGACGTCATTGTGCCTTATTACGCTAAAAGACGTCGTGACGTCGCTGGCGACGTTATGTCATTCTATGCAAACAAGTAATTGTGCTGTGACTGTCAAAATGAAGTTAATTGAAAGAAAGTTTAATATTTGTTTCTTTCTTTAAAGAGGCCTCTGGCTGAAATATTGAAATAGGCTTCTTACAACAAAAATGTTAAAATTTCTTGTCAAATAGTTTCTTAAGATTTGTAACATACATCAGCTGTATCCATTCTGCTTAACCTGCTGAATATTTAAATATGCCACACCCACTACTGATTATCAACCAATCAGATTAATTGATGCAAATTATTGCGACAAATTCATAAACTGAATGACAAACAATGAAGATCCTGATCATATAGATTCTGAAGAAGCCATCTGATCTGGATCTTCATTGTTTGAAAGATAAGGCATATCCGGGTTCAGCAGAACACGGGTTAATGCATTAAAACACTTTGTTTCCAGAGATTATTTTTTGGAAATACATTTTTTTTTGGAATTTCAAGTTATAGAGCTGCTATAAGTATTGAGAAAATGCACCTTTTCAACACAGGTAGGAAGTCTAATGAATCCCGTTGTAAACATTACATTGCTAAGTTAGGTTTACAGGGATATGCATCTCAGGAATTAATATGCCAGACATTGCCTTACATGCATGACAGAATATTTGGCAGAATTATTACCTTTTTATATTACAGTTCGCCAAACTCAAACATTGTGCAAAGACTTTTGAATTTCCACATGGAAGTGGTTCTAATGAGCACCCATGCAGTATTAAGAAAATGTTAAATCACCTTATTGTCTTTACAGGCTCTGTACCCATACCAACTGCGTCATTGACAGCCGAGCCTAAGAAAAATCAGATATCCTCACCCTCATATCCTTCACTGTATATTGGTAACACTGAGCTCGAATATACCATAACCACCGAGGGAAATAACCTTATTACATTAGAGGTAATATATTTCATTGTGATAACACAACCGGGCGACATAGTGCATTTTTCACATCTATAAATGGCTACTTTTCTGATGAAAATCCGTGATATTTTTTTATTTATACTGCAAACAAAGGTTGTGAGTGCTCGTTGGAACCGCCTCATTGAGGCGGTTCTAACGAGTACCCACAACATATGTCTTAGAGCAGAAATAAGAAAAATTATGTTTACCCCCATAAACCCCAATTTTCTCTATATAAAGTGGGGTTTAAGGGGTGATCATTTTTCGGACTTGTTAACGTGATGTCTTTTTGGGCTGATTGTGTAAGAAATGGATCAGTTCTACCAGTGATTTGTTGAGTAATATATCACTGTTTCGAGGTCAGTTGTAAGGTAGATCAGATCACGTGTGCGTAGCGCGAGTGATTAATTTACTTAAAACTGACCGACAAACTGTGATATATTACTCAACAAATCACGCAATAGAGCTGATCTATTTCGATTCTAACACACTGAAAGTCAACTAAATGCTGTTGTTTCCTTCATATTCTCTCAACATTCCGCCATTGTTTGAAGAAATCCCACCAACACGTTGACTGTAACACATGCAGTTTCCTGTTTTTGTAATGTACTTTATGCGTGAAAAAGACGTTACTCCGTCTAACGTCAAGGAAACGATCGATGACGTCGCAAAACGTCTTAAATCGGCGGCTCTTCGCGTTACGCGTTTCCGCCTGGTGATTTGTCACTCATTATATCACCGGATTGAACCATTGGCTATATAGGCTCCTGGTGAAGGATTGTCTAAGGACATGTCACCAGTAAACAATTCTGATTCTGATAGGCGGCCAGTGTTAGAATTAATGATCGACCCAGAGTTAGCCTACTTAGCACACATTTTTTCAAGTCCTACTGATGTGTAGGAAATCCGGGTTATGGTTATTTATAGACAATAGCTGCATTATTCTTATCGCTTTGTTTTCAGAGTGTTGCCATCACGTGAACAAGTCCGTGAAATGAACTGCCTCCTAAGCCCCAATTTCTAGAGAAAACTGGTGTTTACGGGGGCATACATAATATTACGTATTTATACTACAAGATATAGGTTGTCGGTACTCGTTAGAACCGCCTCGTTGAGGCGGTTCTAACGAGCACCCACAACCTATGTTCAGATTATATATAAGAAAAATATCACAAATTTTCATTGGGTAAAAGTAGCCATAGAATGCACAATGTAACATGGGTGTTTTATTGTAATGCTTAAGAGAGTTATCTATATACATGTAATCAAGACTGGAATCATTTGTTGGACTTGGCAAACAGTGTAGACCCAGGTCAGATGCCACATAATGTAGCGTCTGATCAGGCCTGTGGCGTCTGATCAGGGTTTACACTGTTTCAATGTACATGATTTTAAGGGCTAAATGAAACAGTATGAGTCCCTTTTCAGTAATCCCATATTTACAAGGTTTTTGTTTGATTTGAGATTTAACGTCCCCGTCAACACTGTAAAGGTCATTTGGAGACGTTGCTTCCAATTTTGTGAGACTTTTACCCGACATTGAGATGAAATGACATCTCAAGCCCTGTCACCCAATGAAACCAATAAGGTTTATAAGCATGGACGGTCCGACTCGCACCGCTTTGCCTGGGCAGGCTTAGATCCCCTTAGCGGTTTACCAGTAATCGTGTGCGGGTCGGTTTCAGCTCGTCCATGCTTATAAACCCTATTGGTTTCATTGGGTGGTAGGGCTTGAGATGTCATTTCTCCTCAATGTCGGGTAAATGTCCCACAAAATTGGAAGCAAAGTCTCCAAAATGACCTTTATAGTGTTGACGGGGATGTTAAACATCAAATCAAACAAAACAAAAATAAGACTAAATCTGGTTTTAAAAGCTTTAAGAGAAGGTATCAGTTATTCTTCCTTTGCGTTTTCTACATCCAATATCTCCTAATAAGAGACCACTTTTTGGACTGTTCAAAAGTGGTCTTAAAGACCACTTTTGAACAGTCCCAAAGGTGGGCTTAATATTGGAGTTTTGCTGTATTTCAATTCCACATTGACAGGTGCTGGATATTGAACTCTGTTGTGAGGATACCGTGATGATCTTTGACGGGACCCCTACCTCCAATACCCTCCTCGAGACCCTCAGCGCAGTCTCCAAACCTCACCTCATAATCTCAACAAGCCGAAACGTTTTCATTAAAATGACCCTGAACAGTCACCGGAAATGCAGAGGATTTCTGATTTCTTTTAACCAAGGTAAAATGATGTTTTAAAATGATCGTTGAGCCAGGGCGTGACGTGCAACGTATTTGTACTTATATTGCAAAATGCACCAGCCAACCCCCCCCCCCCCCCCCACTCCCCCCAATCCCACCCACCGGGCTTGGAGAAATAGATTGGGCTGCATGGTGCCTCCACGCAGAGTTGAAACTGACCTTACATAAGTACTGGTAAACAGCTTAGAAGGACTATGTCTGACCAGGCCTTGTAGTGTGAGTCAGACCGTCCAATGTATTTAAGCCTTTTGGTTTCACTGGGCAACAGGGCTTGAGATGTCATTTCATCTCAGTGTCGGCTAAAGTTCCCACAAAACTGGAAGCAATGTCTCTAAAATGACCTATTTTGTGTTAAACCTGAATTCAAGCAAACCAAGCAAAGCAAAGGAACCAGCCCAAGATCATGCAAGCCTGTGCATAAACACAGACCTTGAAGTAGCTGTATGCATAAAGTCATGTGGATAACCCTGTTAGTTGGCTCAAAGACATTCCTATATTATACTCCAATCGTGTACAGTAAAACTGTGGCTTACAGGGATATACACTATTTTACTTATTTCTGTGCAAAAGCATAGATTGCGGGTACTCATTAGAACCGAGGCGGTTCTAGGCGGTTCTAACGAGTTCCCAAAATCTATGTTATGGAACAATCTACATGTGTATGTTGTGTGCAGAAATGTGCAAAAAATATCAGATTTTTTTATCGGCAAATTTTCATTATTTGGTGATAAATTCTTTACTATATTTAAAAAGGCATGTTTTCACAATGGAAAAGGGACCTCTTTCTCATGGATCGGCTTGATTATTTATTTCTATTCAGCACACTTTCATGGATTGATTGATTGATTGATTAAGTGAGTGAGTGAGTGAATGAGTGAGTGGTCATGTGAGAGAGTGAGGGAGGGAGGGAGATAGTGAGTGAGTGAGAGTTTTAAATTGTACTATGAAAAAATAGAGACAGAGAGAGGTTTCTGCTGGTCAGTGTAAAATTGTCATGTAACAAGTCTGTGAAAAGGACACCGCTAACATTCACACTTTATATAGAGGAAAGTGGGCTTACATGTGTATACGTTTCGTTTTTTTTTCTCAAAACATATATTGTGGGTACTCGTTAGAACCGCCACACCGCCTCAGTGAGGCCGTTCAAACATTTACCCAATCTATGTTTGATTAAAGGTATTCGTTAGAACCGCCGCTTTGAGGAGGTTCTCACGAGCACTGCAAAACTATGTTTACATTTTGGGTACTCGTTAAAACAGCCTCATTGAGGCAGTTCTAACGAGCACCCCCAATCCATGTTTGATTTTGAATAAATGGAAATTAAAAAAAGTACGAAATTCGCCATTATAGCAAACGATAGGCTTATCCAAATTATATAGTACATTGAAGTATTCGGTTTAATTCAGGCTGTGATAATACAATGTCTGAGACTGGAACCCTCAGTTCACCAGGGTACGGGACCGAGGTTGGCTACCCTGGCGTGATGGTGTGTACTTGGACCCTGAGGGCACCATCCGTGGACAGAAGTATAACACTTGTATTTGAAGAATTTGACCTTCAGCAGGATATGGACTTCTTAACAGTATGTAGCACTTCTATACTCAGCGCCATTGGAAACGTTTCATGCTTACATAATGTATTTGTAACATAAAATAAAAACATTATGATTGTTAATGAACAAAAATATTCCTTTTGCTTGTCTAAACAATAGGTTTGACACTTTTTCTCATATTCGAATTGGTTTGCGGCGAGAAATCGACAGACGTTGGAGTCTGAACTGGTCGATAAGTAGTTCATTACGATAACCATGCGACATAGTGCAGTTTTAATCAAACCGGCTACTTTCTGATGAAAATATGTGATTTTTTTCTTATCTTTACTGCAAACAAAGGTTGTGTGTGCTCGTTAGAACCGCCTCATTGCCGCCTCAATGAGGCGGTTCTTACGAGTACCCACAACCTATGTTTTGAAGCAGAAATAAGAAAAATAATTCATACCTCCTTAAACATGTTAAATAAAAATCAAAAAAGAGTTCCTTCAAGAGCAATGAAAAAATTCATAAGAAAGAAGATGGGTCATACTACGTAGTTTCGGCTAATAAAGCCTCATCAGTGACCCTGTAATGGTCCGGCAAAGAAAGCCAGAGAAAACATACTGCAATTTTGCGAATTTCGAATAGGCAGTCGATTCAAAGACTGATATAAAGCAAAATGGGGTCCAAATAATCAAAAACCTGTCTAGAATATGAGTCTAAACCAATAATTTATTTCTGATTTCTCAGAATATTCACGCTGATCTCAAAGGACCAAAAGTAAAATATAAACTGCACTATGGTTGATGTACGGGGAGACGTTTTACGGCCGCCTCACGGCACAACAAACCCTAGTTATTTATATAAAAATGGAGTTTATAGGGGTGTCCATTACAGTATGTCAGGAGCCCCGTTTACTGTTTCTGCAACCTTTTCGCGTCTATGCAATGTCGTGTGTATCCAAGCAGATTAGGGACGCACGTGTTACTGATATTATTTTATTGACGTTAGCCATGAACAGGTTTTGGCATATGTGCTTTTGAGAAACCATCTTACATGCAGAGATCGGCCGGTATCCGAGGATAGGGGGTAATCGGGAGTTCAGCGCTGGTTTTTACCTTTTCCCGACATCCGACAACAGCAGTCAAAAAATTTGTCACACATCAGTCACAAAAATGGCACCGTCCGGAGGCCGTGCGGATGCCGTCCGAAGACCATCTGGTAATCGTACGGCGTCTGTTTCCAAAGAGAAATTTTTTTAGAAGCCGGCGAGGCAGTGAATACCGACCGAACATCTAATATTAATCGGCCGATTATCCTATGATGACCGGGCGATAACCGGCCTATTCACCGGACATCGTACGAATATCGCCCGGGTATCCTATGGACAACGAACGATGCTTGTACCTGGCCCGGCCGAATGTCGGGCGATTGTATAATGCTATACACGGCAGCATCGCGATGACGTTTTCAACAGAACTTGAGAAAATATAATATTTTGACACTGACGTTTACCGGTGTCATTTTTGCGCGTGTTGAAAAAGATAATTATGTTGTAAAATAAATGTCAATATCCGATTTCATTGATTTCTATCTATATTAATCCCCTGTCCGTCTTTCTGCACTTATAAATGAATAGTAAGCTGGCTATGGTCTACGGAAAGAATCACTGTAATGCAATGGGATTTATTTCGCAGACACATAAAAAATGAATGATTTTATGTGTCTAAAATTTAGCCACATAAGTATCAATCCTGCCAAAAATGGCCACGTAAGTATCAGTCCGTGAGAATATCCATCCGTTTGCCTGTCCATAACACTTGCTTGTCTGCTTCATATCTCTTGAACCATTAGATAGTATATCATGCCGGGAGCAGGAGTACATCAGCATTTGATAGTATTTCATTAAACTTAGTCAAAAATTCGCCTCAATAAGCTGACGTTCAGAACCTTTTACTAAAGCCTGCCAGCTAATGGTCAAGGTCTCAACAGAAGGTCAAGAATTTGTGTCTTGAATTTGTTTCCGTTCTATATCTCCTTTAATCCTGGAAGGATTTTCAGTAAACTTTGGCCAAATATTGACCTAAGTAAGATGATTAGCAGAGCCCATAACTAATCCATGCCGACTCATGTTCAAGGTCACAGTTGGATGTCATCGGTTTGATCCTCGAATTTAGTGACCACTCCATATCTCGAAGGATGTTCAAATGTTGACCTAAGTAAGATGATGTGCAGAGTCCATAACTCAACCATGCCGACCCAAGGTGAAGGTTACAATTGAGTTTCTAAAGGTTGAGCGTTTAATTTCGTGTCCGCTCTATATCTCTTTCACTCTGGGATGATTTTCATAAAACTTAAGTCAAATGTTCTCCTAAGTGAGATGGTGTACAGGTCACAATAGATAACTCGTTACCATTGACATTCAGTATACATTATGTTTTTTATCATTGCCGAAGTTCTTCGAACGTTAGCCATTGCCAGGTCACTTGAGTATGAAATAAGTCATGTTCTACAATATAAACGTATACTTAGAGGGTAGGCTGAAAAAGTTCTGAGCCTGACCAAGATCCAATGGTTTGTCCATGCTGAAAGTGCCTTATGTTTCAACATAGTCTCCCTTCCAGTCCACACACTTCCTCCAGCGATGCTGGAGTCCTTGGATCCCAGTGGTATGTATAGAAGGTCTCATCTTGGTCCCCAAAAAACTCCTCCACAGCAGCTATCACCTCCTCGTCTGACCGATAATGCTGCCCAGCCAAGTGCTTTTTCATGTTTGGAAACAGGAAATAATCTGATGGAGCTAGATCAGGTGAATACGGAGGGTGATCGAGAAGTGTGAAGCCACAGTCATGCACAGCAGCCATTGCGACAACCGATTTATGAGCAGGCAGGCGCATTGTCCTGATTGAACAAGACCCCTTTTGTCAATTTTCCGGGTCGTTTAGCCTTAACTGCTTTTCGCAACTGTTTTAGCAGATCTGCATAATACTCCCCATTAATTGTTCTGCCCCTTTGAAGGTAATCTATGAATATTATACCCTTGGCATAACAGAACACTGATGCCATCACCTTTCCTGCAGAGGAGACGACCTTTGCCTTCTTTGGAGGGGGTGAGCCAGGGTGCTTCCATTGCATGGATTGTCTTTTGGTCTCTGGCTCAAAGTGATGAACCCAACACTTATCCTGAGTGACAAAACGGTCAAGAAAACCATCTTGGTCAGCTTCAAAAATAGCCAAGTTGGCTTGTGACACCTTCAGTCTGGTCAACTCTTGGTCAGGCGTCAAAAGCCGTGGCACCCATCTGGCGGAAACCTTCGACATTCCTAATTCACTGTGTAGAATGTTTTCTACTCGTTCACGGGAGATGCCAACAGTGTTAGCTAACTGATTCAAAGTTAAACGCCTGTTATCCATCACGGCCCTGTGCACCTGGCTGATGGTTTCCTCAGTTGTTGCCGTTGTGGGTCGTCCACACCGGTCATCATCTTCAAGGCTGTCCTTGCCCATCTTAAATTTGCTGCCCACCTTTTCACGGTTGCATACGAAGGAGCATCAACCCCTAATGTAGCAACCATATCGGCATGAATGTCCTCAGGAGCTAACCCCTTTTTATGGAGGTATTTGATGACACCACGATGCCAGATTTTGTCCATTTTCTCAAAAACGTGCTAGTATCAATTTTCAAAGTCTAGAATTTCTACGTTATTGCTTGTAAACTTGAACTCATTTGAGTCAAATCAAGTAATAAAGGTTTGGATTTAATGAATACAAAATTTCATGGCTGTTCGATGTCTGCTTCTTGGTCAGGCTCAGAACTCTTCAGCCTACCCTCGTACATAAGAGTCCCCATGCAGATCAGCCAATAATTGTTGGAGAAACAGATTGGGCTGCATGCTGCTTTCACGCAGAGCTGAAACTGCCACACATGAGTACTGGTAAATCGCTTAGAAGAACTATTAAAAACTGCTCGGTCAAAGTGGTGTGAGTCAGAGCGTCCAATACATTGAGCCTTGTTGGCAGGGCTTGAGATATTATTTCATCTCAATGTCAGGTAAAAGTCCCACAAATTTGAATGCAGCGTCCCCAAAATGACCTGAACAGTGTTGACGGGACGTTTAACTTCAATTCAAACAAAAAAAAATCCAATTAAGGGAGGGCAGGTTGGTTTTATTTGTTGTAAGTTTAAGCAAACAGTGTAGACTCAGATCAGACGCCCCTTTCTGCGGTGTCTGATCTGGATCTGCACTGTTTGCCGATGTACCAAAAAATGACGCTATGAATATAATGTGTTTTTTTTTTATTTTAGAAATATGTAGAAATTAAATGAAAACATCGCTGAACGTTTGTCTCATTCCCGGCCCTGCATTAATCGCCGATGTTTCGTTTTTGTATCAGTAAGCTTTCACAAGAAACACCCTATATCGAAACTCTAACATTTCTTACCACTTTTTTTATTCTTTTCCAGATAAAAGCAGCTGATGGCAGCACTGCGACCTACACTGGTACCCTTCTTCAAACTGACAAGTCACACACTGCTGATAACTACATGGTGCTGACACTGACAACCAGCGCAATTGAAAGTGGGGATGGATTTAAAGCCTCTTTTTCTCCAGGTAAACTACAATGCACTTGTTATGAAACGTTACATAAAGTTTATTATTGTTGAAGTTTAACGTCCACGTCAACACTATTTAGGTCATTATGGAGACGTTGCTTTTGCTTTTGTTGGACATCTAAAGTCCTTCCCCCAAAAGACCCGGCTAGGGTCGGCCCACCTAATACCACTTTGCCTATTCTGGCTTGTACCTGCAAGGCGGCTTACCAGTACTCAAATGTTTGGTCGTTTTCAGCTCTGCGTGGGAGCACCATGCAGTCCAATCCATTTTTCCAAGCCGGGGGCATGACAGTATTTCTGTTTGTTTGTTTATTAGTTTGATTTGAGGTTAAACGTCCCAATCAACACTGTATGGATCATTTTGGAGACGTTTCGTCCATGTTTGTGGGACTTTTACCCGACATTGTGATGAAATTACATCTCAAATATGTTCTATGAAGGGGTTATCCTTTGGAAGCAAACCCCGTTGCCCAATGAAACCAATAGGTTTTATAAGCATGGACGGTCCGACTTGCACCCCCTTGCCTGGGCAGGCTTAGATGTTCTAAGCGGTTTACCAGTACTCGTGGGCGGTCGGTTTAAGCTCTACGTAGAAGCATGCAGACCAACATATTATAATCGATGCGAAAAAAATAATTATCTATAGACTCTGGTCTGGAATCATGGATTGGGCGTGTCAAACAGTGTAATTCAATTCAGACGCAAAACGCGCGCCTGATCAGGGTCTAGAACTTTGCTATGAAACGGAAATCTAAGGGTCAAGTGAACTAGTTCCAATTCAGGAACAGTCTTCCAATACGCCATTGTGTGGGAAAGTAACTGACCGTTTGGCTTCCCGCTAGTGCCGGATGTATCCATTAGGGTCTAGTTGTTCCATGTTTCTGTTTCTTTCTCGTGGTGTCTCTGATTGGAGCTGTGGGTTAATTGTATCGATTCCTGATCATTGCTTCCACTTCTATTTTGTGTACTCATTAGACCCGCCTACATGAGTCGATTCTAATGAGTATACACAACATTCAAAATTAACCTAAACGGATGGATATCTTGAGCTACGGGGACTACAGAATGATCTCGAATTCATTACGCAAACACGCCTATACAAATACATTGCCACCTTTATCACCAAAAAATGAAAATTTTAAGATGAAAAATTGTGCTACTTTTCTTATTTCTGCTCAAAATATAGATTGTGGGCACTCATTAGAACCACCTCATCGAGGCGATGAGGCGGTTCTAACGAGTACCCACAATCTATATTTTAGAGCAGAATAAGGAAAAATATGGTATATCCCCGGAAACCCCAGTTTTACTTTATAAAAGTGGGGTTCAAGGGGGTCAAAATTATATAGCCGTGTTTTCGTGATGTTAGCCATAGCAAACGAATTATCCGTATTCAAATTATCGAAAGTTTGTAGTCCCAAAGCTGTTTAAGCCATTTAATTCAACTGTTTATACTGCAAGACATATGTCTTTATGTGAAATTACTTTTTATTCGCTGTATTTTGGTTACATTCTACAGGCAGCGCTTGCCTTTTTGTACAAACAAAACAACTAAATAAGTGCATAACAACGCGAAACTGAATTAAATGACAGGCACAGTACAGTAGAACGTCGATGGCTCGAACACCGATGGATCGTTTACCATGGCTGAGTCGAACCCGTCCTTGAGTTCCTTGGGAATTCTGTACATAAGAAATAGGGAGGGTAAAAATTTGGATATTTTCGTCTTTTATCTTGCAAGTGTATGCTGTGTGTATTCATTAGAATCGCCTCGATGAATACACACAGCATACATTTTTCATTATAGAACACAGAAAAAGATGTCCTAAAGTAAATCGTTATGCCTCCTGGCAGTAGCCCTCAGTGGCTCGAACTACCCCTGTCTCGAACAGATGTTCATGGTCCCAAAGGTGTTCGAGCCATTGGAGTTCGACTGTATTATATCTTATTGCTTCAGAAGCTGATGCTGGAGTTCTAGTTACTACCCTTGATTTTTTGATTTATTTTTAGCTGCAATAAGACTCTTATACCACACTTTTAAACAATTGCATGCGGGAAACCCCTAAAGGGGTACCTGGGCAAACAGTTCAGGCCCAGATCAGATGCCGCAGAACGCGGCGTCAGATCTGGGCCTGCCCTGTTTGCTATGAGAATTTTCCATCAAAAATAGATTTGAAAAGAAAAATAATAGGCCTGGCACCCCTTATGTGACAAAGTGGACTTGTCCAAAATATAGCAATGAAAGATTCCACTAGCATACAATGGGTTAACTAAGAGGGGTTGCAGAGTATACGTCATAGACCTGAAAACGGAAATACCACCTGCCTATTCGACGAGGATTTTACTCCCATTGAAAAATACATGACTCTCCAGTTGCAGAATTATGCTTATAACATAGCTATGAGCGAGCTTCGAACCCTAAAGCAGTGAGATACTAAAACGCCAGCCTCTCACCACCATCACAAAAACATGTCTATATAATTTTGACCTCCTCGAACCCCACATTTATATTGTCAAACTGGGGTTTACAGGGGTAAATCTTATTTTTCTTATTTCTGCTCTAAAATATAGATTGTGGGTACTCGTTAGAACCGCCTTGATAAGGCGGTTCTAACGAGTACCCATAATCTATATTTTGAGCAGAAATAGAAAAATATCACAATTTTTCAGCTTAAAATGTTCGTTTTTAGGCGGTAAATTTGACAATATATTTGTATAGGCGTATTTTCGTATTGAGTGAAATTCAGTCTTGTTTGAGTCACCTGGCAGATGTCAAGTTCTACAACGGTATGGCATATGTTATCCTTAGGTAACACTGGTATTTACCCACCACTGATAAGCGTTAATTAATGTTAATTAATGTTGAGATGGCTGTAAAGCATGAATGAAAATAACCCACGGCTTTAACTCTTGTTCTGCAGAACCACGAAGACCCTACATTTGCAAACAGTGTAGAGCGAGATCAGATAGATTCTCAGGAACGCATCGGAACAGAATCGCCACTTTTTGTCATTGATTTTGCAAATTTGAATTGTACATCATTTCACTTAATTTGGTTGATAGTTAAAATTGGTGTGACAGAATTCACATATTTAGAATGATAAGGGATAATGAACTTTGTATCCCCTATACAAAAACATAGGAAATTTTACCGCCAAAAAATGATGTAAAATTGTGATAGTTTTCTTATTTCTGCTCAAAATATAGATTGTGGGTACATGTTAGAACCGCCTCATTGAGGCGGTTCTAACGAGTACCCACAATCTTTATTTTAGAGCAGTAATAAGAAGAATAAGGTTTACCCCTGTAAACCCCAGTTTCATTTTATAAAAGTGGGGTTCAAAGGGTGTCAGAATTATAAAGCTGTATTTTCGTGATGCTTTACAGGTTGTTCTAGTCTCCAGACAGAAGGTGTTCTGCTAGATTCGAATTCTTATAACTACCTGGATGTTGTCACGATGAGTTGTGATGAGGGCTACTACTTAACTGGTGACTTTGAGAGTCAGAACAAAGTCACCCTCACGTGTTCTGCTGGTGGGGTCTGGGACAAGTCGCCCAAATGCGCTCGTAAGTTATCAATGTTTAATACTATAAATAATGTAACGAAAAACTAAAAATTGAGATATAAGGTGTGACAATATCCCATTTAGTTTTCAAGTGGCATTACGAAACCACGCCTGCACAAATGCACTGTAAACTTTACTGCCGCAATAACGAAAATTTTCTTTGCAAAATTGTTATATTATTCTTATATCTGCTCAAAAATAGATTGTGGGTATTCGTTAGAACCGCCTCATCGATGCGGTTCTAACGAGTACGTACAATCTATATTTTGAAGCAGAAATAAGAAAACCCCAGTTTAACTATAAAAAAGTAGGGTTCAAGGGGGTCAAAAAATATAGGCGTGTTTTCGTAATGACATACGGTTTTTGCCGTGCCTGCTTCAAGCATGGCCCAATCTAAGAGTCTAGTCTTCTGCCTAATTGCCTGATCATTCTTCTGTTTGTCTGACCACTTCTTGTCTTCCGACAATCGGGGCTTGAATTAATAGATTGTGCTGCAAGATGCTTCCTGGCAGAGCTGAGACCGACCACACAAGAGTACTTGTAAACCGCTCAGAACGACTAATCTTGCCCCGGTAATGTGGTGCGTGTCGGACTGCACTGTTAACTCTTTAGATGCCATAGTTTTGGTCCAACCATGATCAAACTGGGTCAGAATTTTCAAAATGTCAATATCTCGGACAAGTTCGGATATGGGTTATTTCGAACATGGGTCATATCAGATCAAAAAGTAGGTCAGCAGGTCAACTCATAGAAAATCCTTTGGGACACTCTAAAGGCTTCAGTTGTGGTACAATCATCATCAAACTTCCTCAGAATGATCCGCTTGAGAATATCTAGACACAGTCTGAATATGGGTCAAGTCGAAACAGAATGTAGGTCAGTAGGTCAATCATTAAAAACATTCTGCACACTCTTGAGGCCACAGTGTTGGCCTGACCATTATCAAACTTGTTCAGAATGATTATCTTGACAATATCTTGGTCAGGTTGGGTAGTTTATGAATGGAATGATAACTTATTATGTTCCCGGTAGCGATAGCGTGGACATATTGTTTTAGTCTCTCTGTTTGTTCCTTGGTTTGTTGGTCGGACAACTTTGGTTATATTTTAAATCTTTTGCGGGCCTTCATATTTGACATGTTGGTTTCTTGTAACAAGGGTTGCCCATTCATACAAACAGTTTTGACCTTGACCTTAACCTGTGTCCTACTTTAATAAAGTAATATTGATCATAACTTTTGAACTGTTTGGGATAGGGCATTCATATTTAGCACGCATGTTCCTTGTGATAAGGGCTTCCTTTTCATACAAGACGTTTTGACTTTAACCTTGATCTTGACATGTGGCCTTCTTTTAAGAAAAAAATAACCTTGGTCATAACCTTGAACATATTTTGTTAGCGGCTTCATATTTGGAATATAGATACTTTGTGAGAAGCGCTTCCCACTCATACAAAAGGTTTTGATCTTGACCGTGACATGTGACCTACTATAATGAAAATAACATTGTTCATAACTTTTGAACCGATTGAGATAGAGCCTTCACATTAAGCAAGTAGGTTCCTTGGGTTCCTTGCGTTCCTTATGACAATGGTTTCCCTCATATACAAAACAACTGACATTGCCTTAGACCTGTGACCTACTCCAATCAAAATGTCGCTGTACATAACTTTTGAACTATTTAAGATAGAGCCTTCACATTTGGCATGTAGGTTTCATGTGACAAGTACTTCCCACCCGAAGAAGGAATTTTGGCCTGTGACGTTGACTTTGACCTCTGGCTTACTTTACCATAACTTATAAACAATTTGAGATACAGCCTTCATATTTGGTGCGCAGGTTCGGCTTGACAAGAGCTTTTCTTGCATTCAAAATAGTTTGAACTGTGACCTTTACTCGTCGCACACTTTATCATAGTTTTTGAACGTTTGAGATAGAGCCTTCATATTTGGCATGTAGCTTCCGCCCATTCAAGAGATTTTGACCCGTGAGCTTGAAATGTGACCTACTATATCTAGAACCTTTATATTTTGAATGTAGGTTCCTTGTGACAAGGGCTTCCCACCCATGACCTAGGTCCTTAACCTTGAAACATGGCCTACTTTAAAGAAACAATTGACTTCAGCCCTGGGACATGTTAGTATTTCACAAACATATATTGTTATTTGAGAAGTCTGCGTAACGCGGCGTCTGATCAGGACCTCCACTGTTTGCAAAAAGTTCAGCCATTTTCCAAATGAATTTTGAAGAAAACACAACCTGACACCCATAAATTTTGACATTTTACATCTGCTATAGATAAGGAGGAAGATTCCATTTTGTACAAAAAAGGTTAAGCAGATGGCTAGTGCGTAGATCATCTGGCATACAGTAAAATGTACAGAGGCACATGTACAGTGAATAGTCAGCAATTATCAAGAAGCATAATATACGAAAAGACATAAAATTTAAGAGAGAGAGAGAGAGGGAGAGAGAGAGAGAGAGAGAGGGAGAGTGAGAGAAAGAGAGAGAGAAAGAGACCAGCTTTCAATAATTGGTTTACCGGATCTTAATAGTGTACAGACAAACGCTCGCGTGCTAAATCCACCAAAAAGCTTGGACTTTAATATATATACTCCTGGTATTCATGTTAATTAAGGAGTAGGGTTTCATTTTCAAATCAGCGACGGACTCTTTACCAAAGAGAATCTAATGGGTAGAATAATTTGTTAAATAATTTGTTAAATAATTTTGTAGGTAGGTATTTATAATTGATGAATATCTAGCCTACTGATTGAAGAAATGAAATGCCATCGAATCCGAACGAAGAACTTGGAACAATGAAGATACATTCCATGCGCAGGAAGAAAACGGACTTCATATTGGTTGGTTCACTTTACAATTTTTTTTTCAGGTGGCTACTGTGGTCCCCCACCACTCATTCACAATGGTTATATCGAATTCTCTACTGGAGTTCAGGGTAACGACACTGCCAAATATAAATGTAACAGTGGATTTTCAGCTAACACTTCCATGGAGATCAAGTGTCATGCCAACCACATGTGGGATCCACCACCAGACTGTACATGTATGTGATAACATTTTGTTCTGTAGTTTCAATTATGCTCGTTATGAATCTTAATGCAACGCAATGAGAGGTGACAGATTTTTTTCATAAACGCAATTGAATTTTGAAATGTTGAAATGTAAGTTCCTTTTCATGAGCTCGCGTAGGTAAAGTCCAGGAAGAGCTAACACATTCCCCAAGCGTCGGCAGTGGCGTTTGCATTACGAAAACACGCCAATACAAACCCATTGCCAATTTTTTGGCCAAAAAATTAGAAATTTGAAGATAAATAATTGCGATATTTTTTTATTACTGCTCAAAACATAGATTGCGGGGACTCGATAGAACCGCCACGACGAGGCGGTTCTATCGAGTACCCACAATCTATATTTTAGAGCAGACATAAGAAAAATTAGGTATACCCCCGGAAACCCCAGTTTTACTATATAAAAGTGGGGTTAAATGGGGTCGAAACTATATAGGCGTGTTTTCCTGATGGTTTGAAACGGCATCGGCGTCCACATTTACGTTTAAAGGGTATCATAAACTACGTTAAGGTTTTTCTTAGTTTTATACACGTCAGTTCAATTTAGTGTTGAGCTTAAATCTGTTTTGCAACAAAACGCCTACTTGAACCTGAATTTTATTATGACTTAGTATATAATTCATGCCTGCAATGACTTCAGCACCCACTTTCGTACGAATATTATTCGATATAAAAATATTGAGAACAACATCAATGTTATTCGACAGACTGCATGCATCATAGTTAACAGAATCATGGTTGGTAACTTGCACGCCGGCCGGTCAGGCCTAATATTTTATGACAATTCCATCATAAAGGCTTACTTAACATTAATTTTAGGTAATATTGGTAGGTACCTGATGCCCTGTCTCTGATTTGGCCCACATCGTCTAACTGTTGGTTTTCGTTTGCTGCAGCATTAAATATTTCATGTTGTCGTACCTTCACCATTGTTTCATTTCTGTACTTGTTTGGTGTTCTCGCATGTTTTCAAATGAATTAGGAAGCCTACATGCGGACTGAACAAATTATTTGTCTAAGTCATGACAAAAGAAAAAAAGAAAAAAGTAAGGACGAGGATTGTGGTCACGTAGGCCTAAACGCGATTTAAAATAGAAGTGAAGGCAATGATCAGGAATCGATACAATTAACCTACAGCTCCAATCAGAGACACCAAAGGGAAATAAACACAAACATGAGATAACTAGACTCTTATGGAAACATCAATGGCGGAAAGCCAAATAGACAATAACTTTCCAAAAATATGGCCAGCTGGCTATGCAAAACAAAAAAATAAGCCACTCCCCCCCCCTCCCTTCCAGTGAAATACCACCTTGCCGACCGTTCCATGGCGGCTCGTCTGTCGTGGTTTAATATTTGTTGTAGTTTGTCTTTACATGTATGTGTTCATTATATCTTTTTTGTTTACGGTAGCCGTTTGGCTATTTTATGGGATAGTAACTATACTTTCGGCTATCCGCTAGTGATGTTTTCTTTAGGGTTTAGTTATTACATGTTCGTATCACATTCCTTTTGATATCTCTGATAGGAGCTGTGAGGTAATTGTATTAATTTCTGCACATATCCTTCAATTTTCATTTCAAAACTGTATTATGGATTTAGTTCTTATTTGGTATGATAATTGATATCTGTCCATATTTTAATTCAGCGATACTCCTATATAGAAACTGACAGTTGTGACGTCATATTGAACTGGGTATGACGTCACAACTGTCAGTTTCAAAGCATAAACAGATCGCCATTTTGAAAACAGCATTTTACAGTTCAAAGACGGTGGTTTTCAAGGTATTTTACAGAATTATTTAATCAATAATATATGACTTTTTGGGAGAAAAGTAGTCCGGGCTGCTACTGTGAAAATAACAAGCTCATGTTATTTTTCATACTGTGAAAATATCATGTAACTACACAGTGGGAAAATACCTTTTTTATTTGTTTCCGATATGCATTGATTTCACTGCAGAGTATAAAAAAAGATCTTATACGAATGGTCATTTCATATCAAATTTATGAAACGAGCTTTCGGCGAGTTTAATAAATTTCATATGTAGCGAACACGAGTGTAAGTTTCTGTTGTTCATATAACGTTTTGTTTAATCATATTTTATTGCCAAACACGCATGGACGGCGTAATGACGTTCCGTACCAATATTTATGTCATAACGAAAGCACGCCTATATAATTTTGACCTCCTAAAGCCTCACTTTTATATAGTAAATTATTTTTCTTATTTCTACTCAAAACCATAGACTGTGGGCACTCGTTATAATCGCCTCGACGACTGTGGGCACTCGTTATAACCGCCTCGTCGAGGCGGTTCTAACGAGTTTCCACAATCTATGTTTTGAGCAGAAAAATAAACCATATCAGAATTTTTTCATCTGAAAATTTTCATTCTTTGGTAGTACAATTTTCCAATATTTTTGAATAGGCGTGCTTTCGTTATGTGTTATTAGTCCTGTGATTATATGATTTTTATCACATGACGTTAGGCTACCCACTAAATACAAATAACATTATATTATGATAAAATATTTTTTTTTTATTTTTAAACATAGTTATTTATCGAGAAATCAGCAAATGATTGAAACATCACGAAAACACGCCTATATAATCTTGACCCCCTCTAACCCCACTTTTATATAGCAAAGCTGGGGTTTGCAGGATTAAACCTTATTTTTCTTATTTCTGCTCTGAGATATAGATTGTTGGTACCCGTTAGAACCGCCTCAATGAGGCGGTTCTAACGAGTACCCACAATCTATAAATTTAAACAAAAATAAGAAAAATATCACAATTTTTCATCAGAAAATTTTCATTTTTTCGGCGATAAATGTGTCAATGTATTTGTATAGGCGTGTTATCGTAATGAAATATTACATCACGATAACACATCTATATAATTTTGACCAACCTTGAACACTACTTTTATATAATAAAACTGGGGTTTTCAGGGGTAAACTTTATTTTCCTAATTTCAGCTCTTAATTATAGATTGTGGGTATTCGTTAGAACCGCCTCGATGAGGCGGTTCTAAAGTGTACCAACAATCTTTTTGAGCAGAAATAAGGAAAATATCACAATTTTTCATCATAAAATTTTCCTTTTTCCGATGACAAAATATACAATATATTTCTATAGGCGTGTTTTTTGGTAATGCTATCACTCTGTCATTTTGGAGTTAGGGGATGTTATGTCACATAAAACATATGATGCGAGATGCTATGAAAACCTTTAAACCACAGAATATAGTTCCTCTTTTCTTTGCACTATGATTCATTCGAAATGGCTTAAATTACATTGCAATAGCACACTTGTACCACACAGTGCGTTTTTTCACATCTCCAAAATGGCTACTTTTCTGATAAATATTCGTGATATATTTTTATTTATACTGCCATAATAGGTTGTGGTTGCTCGTCTTGGAGCAGAAATAAGAAAAATAATGTATACCCCATAAACCCCAATTTACTCTGTATAACGTTGGGTTAAGAGGTAATTAATTTCACGGACTTGTTAACGTGGTAAACCATTTCTCAAACACAATTCCATGTTTCTGAATATTTTGAACCGTTGAAGTTTTACAGTATTTCATTTTCAACTATTCACAGCTGGAGTCTGCCCACCAATTGCCTCTGTAACGAATGATGTCCTATCGGAGATCGTGCATGGGGATGGGATTCAGTCTGGCTCAGTGGCAAAGTTGAGCTGCTCTGAATACACAGAAATACATGGAGCCGCCATGGTTCAGTGTGTAGACGGGCTGTGGGACTTTGTGAATGGAAAGCCCTCCATCTGCCATTGTAAGTAATATAACTGAAACACATGCATAAATGCCTGGCTTGAGTACACATTTCCAAGTGCTGATCCATCTACGAACGTGAGAAGCTGAGTTTGCTGTGTGTGTTAACGAAGGCCAGGACAAGCTTCCTACGCTATATTGGTTACCAAAACTTCATAAAAGACCTTACAGAGCACGGTTTATTGCAAATTCTAGCTCTTGCACTACCACTGAACTTTCTAAGTTATTAACTTCCTGTCTAACTGCTATTAAAACGCATGTGATTAAATATTGTGATAAAGTCTTTGAAAGATCAGGAAGAAATCTGTTTTGATCTATAAAAAATTCGAATGAGGTTTTAAATAAATTGAAATCCAGACATTTTTGTGCTTCAAGTCTGTCTACTTATGATTTTTCCACTCTTTACACTACACTTCCTCATAATCTTATAAAAGAAAAGCTTAATGATTTAATTGAATGGGCTTTTCACAGAGAAGATTCTCTCTATCTTGCATGTAATGTCAGAAATGCATTTTCACTTCTAAAGAGCATAAGAATTATACACTTTGGTCATGTCAGAAAGTGTGTGATGCCCTCACCTTTCTACTTGACAATATTTATAATAGATTCGGTACTAAGACAAATTTTGGGCATTCCGATGGGTACGAATTGCGCACCTCTTGTGGCTGATCTATTCTTGTATTGTTATGAAAGAGACTTAATGTTGTCGCTTTCCATTGATAACCAATCTGAAAATATTGAAGCTTTTAGCTCCACTTCTAGATATTTAGATGATTTATTAAATATTGATAATACCTATTTCGATGGTTTGATCAGTCAGATTTACCCCCCAGAACTTCAGTTAAATAAAGCAAATTCTTCTGATACCGAGGCCCCGTTTTTGGATTTACATCTATCTATTGTAGATGGGTTTGTTTTGTGCAAAATTTATGATAAACGCGATGACTTTAATTTTGAGATTGTAAATTTTCCTTTTTTGGATGGTGATGTTCCTCGTGCATCATCCTATGGCGTTTATATTTCGCAATTAATTCGATTTGCTAGAGTGTGTAATCATGTAACTGACTTCAACACTCGTAATAAATTATTAACGGCTAAACTTCTTTATCGGGGTTATCGGTACCATAAACTACGCAAAGCCTTTTCAAAATTTTATAGACGCCATTCTGATTTAATTTCAAAATTCAATATTGAACTTAAATCTCTTCTGCAGCAAGGTCTATCGGAACCCGAATTTTATGGTGACATACTATATAAATTCAGAAAAATATATAACCGCAATGACTTTAGCACCAACTTTCGTAAAATCATGCTTCGATATAAAAGGATTGGGTACAACATGTATATTATACGACAGACTGCATGCTTGGTAGTTAACCCAATCACGGTTGGCAACTTTGCTTCCCTCTTTAATTGCACGCCGGTGGGTCAGGCCTCAGATTCTGTGACGGTTCCAACGTAAAGGCTTATTGAGAATGAGAGAGATCTAATTCAAGGTAATGTTGGTTGGTGCCTGATGCTCTGTCTCTGGTCGGGCCCATCGGAGTCTAACTGTTGGTTTTCTTTTGCTCCAGCATTTCAGTGATTTCTTGCTGTCGAGTCCTCACCGTTGTCTCCCTCTGTGGTTCTTTGATTATTTGTGTTCACGGAGATGTTGCACTGATGAGTTAGGAGGCCTTCATGCGGACTGAACAAATTCTTTTGTCTAAATCGCGACGGAAGTAAGGGCGAGGATTGTGGCCACGTAAAATCGATTTAAGCCCCCCAGTGGAAATCTTTCCATTGACCGTTCCAAGGCGGTCCTTCTGTGGCGATTTATTTATGTTGTTGTTTGTTACTTACTGTGTGTATCACTTGTGTCTTTTTATTTTGGATGGCCATATGGCCATTTTGTGGGAAAGTAACTGTCCTTTGTTTAAGTTTCCATTATGGTCTGGTCGCTTAATGTTTGTGTTTCTTTCCCATTGGTGTCTTTGATGGCTGGAATAGGTTAATTGTATCGATTCCTGATCTTTGTTTTACTTCTACTCTACTGTGGCAGGCCATATTGCTCTAAACGAACTCTCGAACCTGTTATAACACGGTTTTGGATATAACCAATGATTCTGTAGAATATACAGTGAACTTGCTTAAAACTGTCTTTTTATACGCCAGTTTGATATATAGTTACGAGACCATTAGGTAGAGAGCGGTAACGTCAATTAAATATTAACAAAGTTTTGCCCTTTTGATAATTTCTCCTACATTTTACATGCGATGAAGTCGAAACTTGATTTGGACCACTGCATTTTGTTTCGCGGTTAAAGTCTCCTGAATAATAATAGAGTCAGGCCCCTTTGCAAATGTCTGCAATCATTTCGTTTCCGGCTAACTACTCATACAGTTTACATCCGATCAGGCTTAAACTTGGCATATAATTGGTCCATTACGTAGGGCAGCGGATATTGTTACAAGGTTATGGTCCTCAAAATTTTAACTAAATATATTGTAAGACCAATATATGAACAGTGCATATTGTTTCGAGGTTGCAGTCCTTCAAATATTAAAAGACGTATGTCCCTTTGAATTTTTCTGTAATCGTTTCCCATCTATCTAAGTGATCTTACAATTAACATTCGATCAAGCTGAAACTTGAGACCATGATGTGGAGCAGAGGATATCATTCAGCAATTATTAATAGAGTTATGTCCCTTTGAAATTTTCTTTTGACATCTCGTTTCGGGCTTACTTTTTCTGCAAGTCAGATCATATCTAACTGAAACATTATACAGTAGAACTTCGATGACTCGAACACCGATGGCTTGTTTACCATGGCTGAGTCGAACTCGCTCTAGAGCCCCTAGGGATAAACCTCTTCATAAGCAATAGTTGGAGATAATTAAGGAGATTTTAGTCTTTTATCCTGCAAATGTATGCTGTGTGTACTCATTAGAATCGCCTCATTGAGGCGATTCTAATGAGTACACACAGCATACATTTTCATTACAGAACATCGAAAAGCCGTTCAAAAGTATCTCGTTATGCCTCTCGGCAGTAACCCTCAGTGGCTCGAACTACCGCTGTGTCGAATAAATTTTCATGGTCCCAGAGGGGTTCGAGCCATCGAAGTTCGACTGTATATATTTTTACTATGATGTGGAGCAACACATATTGTTTCGAGATTACAGTCCACCAAATAATAATAGAGTTATGCCCTTTGAAAATTTCTTTTAACGTTTCATTTCCGGTAAGCTCCTCCTACAATAAACATTCGATCAAGCTGAAACAAACTTAGTATATTTAGTTAGACCATGATGTGAAGCAGTGCATATTGTTTCGAGGTTGCAGTTCAACCACACGATAAAAGAGTTTTGTCCCTTTCAAAATTTCTTTAAACATTTCATTTCCGGCTAGTTCCTCTTTCAATTAACATTCGATCAAGCTGAAATTCGATATGTAGTTACATGTAGACCATGCTGTGAAGTATTGCATATTATTTTGGGTTCGAGGTTACGGTCCACCAAACATTAATGGAGTTAATACACTTCAATTTTCTTTAGACATTTCGTTTCCGGCTAACAACTTTTGGAAGCAATCCAGCTGAAACTCAATATATTGTAAGCCCATGATATGAACAGTGCATATTGTTTCGAAGTTGCAGTCAATCAAATATTAAAAGAGATATGCCCCTTTGGATAGTTCTGTTAACATACATGTATCGTTTCCCTTCGAATATTTCTGTAATTGTTTTCTTTCTGACTAACTCCTCCTATAGTTTCCTCAGACCATCACGAAAACACGCATATATAATTTTGACCCCCTTGAACCCCACTTTTATATACTAAAACTGGGGTTTACAGGGGTAAACATTATTTTTTTCTTATTTCTGCTCTAAAATATAGATTTTGGGTACTCGTTAGAACCGCCTCAATGAGGCGATTCTAACTAATACCCTAAATGTATATTTTGAGCAGAAATAAGAAAAAAATCACAATTTTTCATCTTAAATTTTCGTTTTTATCGGCGGTAAAAGTTATAATGCATATGTATCGGCGTGTTTTGGTAATGCCAAGCTGAGATTTCTTAGTGACATTATGCATTGTTTCTAGTGACAGCCCACCAAATATTAGGAGAGTTATACCCAAAAATTGATGTAAACTATTTGTTTCAGCAACTGAAACTTGATTAATAGTTAGACCATGACGAAAACCAGTGTATATTATTTAAATTTTAAAGTACAGTCAACCCGCCTTATACCGACATTTGATATAACGTCAAAACTCGTTATAACGACAATTTCAATGGAACGACTTCTTAGCTTAAGGTTTAGCTTCGATTCTGATCGACATGGGATTCCCTCGGGTTGGAAATGCCGAAACCAAATCCATAGTCATGAAAGATTCTTGTAATTTAATACTCAAAGAAACAAATCTTATAGATATTTGTTAGAATCGCTCCAGCGAGGCGGTTCTAGCAAATGTCTATAACATTTGTTTCTTGGAGTAATGATGTGGAAAAGACCTCTGATAACCTATCATACTTCTAACTGGGATTCTTTATAACGGCATTCTTATTATTGCGGCACAACAATAGGGAACAAATACTGTCGTTACATGTATAATGCGGGTCCTCTGTATACAGTTCACCAAATGCTTATAGAGTTATGTTCCTTTGAAAATTCCTGTTCACTTTTCACCTTTGGCTGAATCATCCTAAAATTTACATCTGACTATGCTCATACATGATTTCCTGATTAATAGTTGCACTATATATGCTTTTGAGGTTACAGCCATCCAGATATTGGCAGTACATGTAGTTACCCTTTGAAAAAATTTGTAAGCTTACTCTTCCTATAGTTTACATTAGATCAAGCTGAAACATTGTAAACATGTTACACTATGATGTGGCGCAGCAGATGCCATCTCGAGTTAACAATACACACAAAATTAGCAGAGTTGTTCAACTGTCACTCTTCATTTCCATCTAATTTTTCCTATAGATTATATACTCGCCCGTACACCACAGTGCATTTTACATATCTCCAAAATGGCTACTTTTCTTATGAAAATCCGTGATATTTTTCTTATAAATGCTCAAAACATGGATTGTGGGTGCTCGTTAGAACCGCCTCATTGAGGCGGTTCTAACGAGCACCCACAACCTATGTCTCGGAGCAGAAATAAGAAAAATAATGTATACCTCATAAACCCCAGTTTTCTCTATATGAGATTGTAGTGTAGATTATATTTTCTTTTCCTTTGTGATCATTGATTCCATTGTGGAATTTTGAAAATATCTGAGGGTCACTGATGAGGCCTAATTGGCCGAAACTAGCTAATCTGGCCCAGAAAACATGCACCCTCCATATTTTTCAGTTCTGTGGTTCCTTGCTTCCAAAGGATAACCCTTTATAGAACATATTTAGAGGGATTTACCCCCATAAACCCCGGTTTTACAATATAAAAGTTGGGTTCAAGGGGGTCAGAATTATATAGGCGTGTTTTCGTCATGGCTTGCCATTATGCCCCGCTGGCCGAGAATCATATTATAAGCAGGTTATAGTGTGCCCCTGTTTGCGTACACTTGATGAAACTAAAAGTAATTTATAGTGTAACCGTTCTGACGCAGTGCATTTCGTTTAGAGGTTACAGCCTATCGATTATTTAGAAAGTCCATAATTATTTTTTGGGTGTGTATGTGTGTGTGTGTGTGGGGGGGGGGGGGGCTAACCCTTAACCCCTCTTACTGTTTGTTATTATAATATTGAGCTACATCCGATCCGTTATGAAAACACGCCGATACAAATACATTGTAAATTTTACCACCTAAAAGACTAAAATGTTAGAAGAAAAATTGTGATATTTTCTTATTTATGCTCTAAAATATAGATTGTGTGTACTCGTTAGAACCGCCCCGATATTTCTGTTCAAGTTATAGTTTGTGGAAGTATCATGCTGCCCATCTATTTCTTCAAGCCCCGATGAGCGGGGGCAGATTGTTTAGTAGCTAAATTTTCAATATATTTGAATAGGCGTGTTTTCGTAATGAGCTAATAATACAAAATGGTCTTTCTACATAGAGATGATCTTACCCGAGTGGTCATTCGACATGATATTTATGAAACAAGCCATCGGCGAGTTTCATAAATTTCATATGAAACGACCGTGAGTGTAAGATTCTGTATCATTTGATCAATATAAGTTGGATTTTATCGCCTCTGAATTTGACATTTTTTTTAGCCAAAAAAATGTATTGTTGGCATGGACGTCTTCATGACGTTACTTAGTCCCACCAAATGTTATTACATGTACACGTGTGGTCATACGATTTTTATTACACAACGTTATTCACTGGTTATCGACGACGTCATATGATAATACAAAATGTTCTATGTACATACCGTGTTAACAATTTCAGCCAAACCATGTCCGACTCCGGTGATCAATAATGCCTATCTAAAACCTGCCCCACACTACGTGCTTAATCAGGCGATCACAGTAACCTGCAAGCATGGCTACGAATTGGTTGGTGATTCCAAGATTAATTGCGGAGTGACTGTGGATCTCCCGAGATGTGAAGGTGAGTGCTCCTACACTATAACATTTGCATTTTGCAAGCTGTCTTCCGGTCCCCTCGGGCCCATCGGAGTCTAACTGTTGGTTTTCTTTTGCTCCAGCATTTCAGTGGTTCCTTGCTGTCGAGTCCTCACCGTTGTCTCACCTCTGTGGTTCTTTGATTATGTGTGTTCACGGAGATGCTGCACTGATGAGTTAGCAGGCCTTCATGCGGACTGAACAAATTATTTGTCTAAATCGCGACGGAAGTAAGGGCGAGGGTTGTGGCCACGTAAAATCGATTTAAGCCTCCCCCCCCCCCAGTGGAAATCTTTCCACTGACCGTTCCAAGGCGGTTTTTCTGTGGCGGTTTATTTATGTTGTTGTTTGGTACTTACTGTGTGTATCACTTGTGTCTTTTTATTTTGGATGGCCATATGGCCATTTTGTGGGAAAGTAAGTAACTGTCCTGATGGCCCTCCTTTGTTTGGGTTTCCATTATGGTCTGGTCGCTTAACGTTTGTGTTTCTTTCCCTTTGGTGTCTTTGATGGGTGGAGTAAGTGAATTGTATCGATTCCTGATCTTTGTTTTACTTCTACTTTGAAGAAAAAGATGGGCTGCATGATGCTTCCACGCAAAGCTGGAACTGACTGCACATGAGTACTGGTAAACTGCTTAGAGGATCTAGGCCTGCCCAGGCAAAGCGGTGTAAGTCGGATCGTCAATGCTAATAGGCCCTATTGTTTTCATTTGGCGACAGGGCTTGAGATGTCATTTCATCTCAATGTCGGATAAAAGTCCGAAAAAATTGGAAGCTACATCTCCAAAATGAGCTGTACAATGTTGACGGGGACGTTAAACCTCAAATCAAACAAACAAACAAGCTGTTTTCATGACATTACGATAACACATTCGTGCCACACAGTCCATTGGTGACCTTTCTGATGGAAAATTTGTGATATTTTTTTTGTTGTTTGTACCCTAAAAGTAGGTTGTGGAAACACGCCTATACGAATACATTGTAACCTTTATCGCCAAAAAAAATGAACATTTTAAGAAAACAAATAAATGTGATTTTTTTTCCTATTTCTGCTCAAAATATAGATTGTGTTACTTGTTAGAACCGCCTCATCGAGGTGGTTCTAACGAGTACCCACAATCTATATTTTAGAGCAGAAATAAGAAAAATACGGTTACCCCTGTAAACCCCAGTTTTACTATATAAAATTGGGGTCCAAGGGTGTCAAAATAAATAGGCGTGTTTCGTGATGTTGAGGCGCTTCTAACGAGTACCTACAACCAATATCTTAGAGCAGAAATAAGAAAAATAATGTATACCACTTTACACCCTAGTTTTCTCTACATAAAGTGGGGTTTAGAGGGGTATTCATTTCACGGACTTGTTAAAATGATGATAAACCAATCATCACATTTGCAAATGTATGTAAACTACACTTTAAACATGTACCAAGAAAATATTTGCAGACTGTATTTCATTATTGTTTCATTTTATTATTACTATTCATATTTACTATTTCTTCCTATCTCTGTGAGATGTAATTGGTTATTCTAACCATTGTCGACCATCCATATAAATTTTTTTTTCGTGTACGTATTTGGCAATATTTACATTTCTTGCACACCAGACAAGGAAATCCGTGCTTTTACCCTGGGATAGAAATTTATGTTCTGACCCTGGTGTTCCGACCCCAAATCGAATATAATCGCGTGTTTGATAAATGCACTGGTTGATTACAACCTCATGCGCGGCGTCGTCATGCGTGACGTCACTAAACATCCCTGTTGTGTCATCACAAAATGGCGGACGTCGGTAACCGAAGTGACAGCAGCATTAAAATTCGCAGTAGAAATTGAAGGTATGCAAGAAAAAGAATCCAATATGGGTGTGAGGGGTGGATAGAAAAATCCGTCCCTCGGGATCACTGTCCGGCATCACTCGGCAAGCCTCGTGATGCCTGACAGTGTCCCTCGGAACGGATTTTTCAATCCACCCCTCACACCCATATAAGATTCTTATATTCCAGTGTAAAGTCTAATGTAAACCTATAGAAAACAATGTAGTTCATACTCCCATGAACGCATCGTGTCACATGCTTTCCCGTGGCGTCAGTCTAAACAATAGTTCGCTACGGGCGTTGGTGACGTCAACGCTGTTCCGTTCTTTGTAGAAAATAGCGTGTAACTGTTTGTCAGCTGTAAAAGTGTGCCATATAAGCATTTTTTTCGCCCAGGGATAAGGGGCAAATAATATAAATAAAAAATAAACTTAATTTTTTTCTGCTGTTCATGAAAGTATGAACGACAGCGGGTCGCTAGCCGAGTTTACATGGTTCATTTACTTTGCACACGATCCACTGCGTGAATAATTTGTCAACATTCTAACGTATACACTGGAATTTCAATAGCTTAAATTACTCTGGGATCATTTATCAGTTGTCCGAGGTATAGAGCTGGTTAATCGGAGCTGAAAAAATAATCGATTATCAGTCCTGTCATTGTGGTCGATAATCGATTAGTAATCGCTGATGTTTTTGTCATAATTTTACCTATCTGGCTTTCTGTCTGAGCATGACTCGTAGCATATGTTGCACTTTACCATATTTAGATTTGAACAGACAGGCCTGAGCAAACAGTGTATACCCAGATGAGACGCCGCAGGATGCGGCGTCTCATCAGGGTCTGCACTGTTTGCCACTCATCCAGCTATTTTAGGCATAACTTTGGGTAGTAAATTATACCTATCAAGTAATCGATTAAAAGCAAATCAGAAATGATAATCATTTTTGTGGAATTTATCGATCGAATATTCGATTATACGATTAATCGTGCCGGCCTTACCGAGGCAGTAGTTCAAGTTACAGAGGGTTAACCCTTATCCCGCTGTTCACGAAAACCATTACTTTTGCAAACTAGTGCAGATCCAGATCAGAAGCCATCTGATCTGGCTATACTTTATTTGACATTCAGTTTGTGAATTTGTAGGAATAAATTACATCAAGGAATCTGATTGGTTCGAAGTCACAAATGGGTGTGGCTAAATTAATTATTCAGCGGGATAAAGGTTTATCATAAGGCTGGGTCAGTAGTTACATTACGATAACACACCCGTGCGTCATAGTGCATTTTTTCACATCTCAAAAATGACCACTTTTCTGATGAAAATCCGTGATAGTTTTCTTATTTATACTGCAAACATAGGTTATGGGTGCTCGTTAGAACCGCCTCATTGAGGCAGTTCTAACGAGTACCCACAACCTATGTATTGGAGCAGAAATAAGAAATATAATGTATGCCCCCGGAAACCCTAGTTTTCTCTATATAAAGTGGGGTGTTGGGGGTGTTCATTTCACGAAATTGTTCACGTGATGTAATTGGGATTCTTTTTCCGTTGTGGAATTCTGAAAATATCTGAGGGTCACTGATGAGGCTTAATTGGCCGAAACTAGCTAGTCTGGCCCCGAAAAATATGTACACTTCATATTTTCTATTTCTGTGGCGTCTTCCTTGCTTCCAAATAATAACCCTTTAATAGAACATATTTTAATAAAATGTAGGTTTACATATTTTTATCATATGACGTCGCGTCCGAGAGTGTAATAACGCCATGTAATATTTTCGATAATCCACTTGTGGATTAAATATGCAAATTAGGTAGATACGTCCCGTAACGTTTCATGAACGACGTCCTTAACGACGTCGTGTTTACTAACGGCGGAGTATTGACATTTTGTAAACAAACGTGAATAAAATGCGTTATAAATGTCATATGATAAATAGAATCTTGCATTCGTGCCCATGTATTATTGAATTTATTAAACGAGTTGAGGAAAAGGAATAAAATGCTCGGCAAAGCCTCGCATTTTATCCCTTTTCCTCAACTCGTTTAATAAATTCAATAATACATGGACACTCATGTAAGATCCTCTATGTCAACAATTTATTAAACTCGTTGAGGAAAAGCGATAAAATGCTCGGCAAAGCCTCGCATTTTATCCCTTTTCCTCAACTCGTTTAATTAATTCAATAATACATGAACACTCATGTAAGATCCTCTATGTCAACAATTTATTAAACTCGTTGAGGAAAAGGGATAAAATGCTCGGCAAAGCCTCGCATTTTATCCCTTTTCCTCAACTCGTTTAATAAATTCAATAATACATGAACACTCATGTAAGATCCTCTATGTCAACAATTTATTAAACTCGTTGAAGAAAAGGGATAAAATGCTCGGCAAAGCCTCGCATTTTATCCCTTTTCCTCAACTCGTTTAATAAATTCAATAATACATGAACACTCATGTAAGATCCTCTATGTCAACAATTTATTAAACTCGTTGAAGAAAAGGGATAAAATGCTCGGCAAAGCCTCGCATTTTATCCCTTTTCCTCAACTCGTTTAATAAATTCAATAATACATGAACACTCATGTAAGATCCTCTATGTCAACAATTTATTAAACTCGTTGAAGAAAAGGGATAAAATGCTCGGCAAAGCCTCGCATTTTATCCCTTTTCCTCAACTCGTTTAATAAATTCAATAATACATGAACACTCATGTTAGATCCTCTATGTCTAAACCACGATAGAACCAAGGGCGAGGATAATGGCCATGTAAAATCAATTTGACCACCCCCACCCCATCCCCCGTGAAATACATTTACTGACCGTTTCAAAATGCTCGTAGGTTTCATTATTTGCCTAAAGCACGGCATAGCCAAGGTGAATCGATTTAAGGCCCCAGTGAAATACGTTTTACTGATTGTCCCAATGTGGTTCTTCTGTCGCGGTTTATTTTTGTTATAGTTTGTCTTTGCACGTATGTAATGCTTATGTCTATTCTTTATTTTGGATAGCAGTTTGGGCATTTTGTGTGATAGTAACAATCGTTTTAGCTTTCCGCTTGTGATGTTTTTATAAGGGTTTATTTTTTTCTAGTACGTGTTTCTTTCTCTTGGGTGTCTCTGATCGGAGGTGGTGTATAGTTGTATCGATTCCTGACCATTGCCCTCACCACTATTTTGTGCACACTATAGCATCGCCGCATTTGGTCGAAACTAGTGTATAGAAACAAAATACCTATTCTTCATGAAATAATAATAATAATAATAATAATAATGATAATAATAATAATAATACTATTATTATTATTATTAATAATACTTATAATAATAATAAAACATAAGTTACCCTAAGCATAGAGAATACTAGGTTCGTGTCTTTTGATATCAAGTTTATCAGGCAAAGCTTCGAGAACGCTTGTAGAATTGCGAGGCTTGACAAGTGATTCTACATGCGTTCTCGAAGCCGAGCTGATAAACTTGATATCAAATGACACGAATCTGGTTTTCTATTTATCAGTTAATCCATTCGTACACTCTTAAATTCTGCCAATAGTTCATAGAAGTACTATGTCATGTTGACCTGATAAAGCTCACTTGTCCTGAGATAGCATACCTTTATCAGGGCAAGGTATTACAATGCAATTAATATAGGAGGTAACTGATAAATATGGATAGCATGATCTATAGGACGAATTTTCAAGGCACTCTAGAGCAGGTTGGAATTAGCCTTGGCAAACGAGCCATCCGTGTTCATAAACATACATTATAGGTATTTATCATATGACGTCGCGTCTGAGATTGAAATAGCGCCTGTAATAATTTCGATAATCCATTAGTGGATTAAATATGTAAAATAGTTAGATGCACGCCGTAACGTTACACGTACGACGTTCTTAACGACGTAGCCTTTACTAATGACAAATATATTGACAATTTTGTTAAAAATCGCGAATAAAAAATCATAAATGTCAATTGATAAATAGAATATTGCATTCATGCTTATGTATTATTGAATTTATTAAAGGAATAAAATGCTTGGCCAAGCCTCGCATTTGATACATTTTCCTGTACTCACATAATAAATTCAATAGTAAATGAATACTAATGCAAACAAACTTCGTGTTGATTATTATGTTACTCGCTGGTATGTAATTGTAATTATTTGATCACATGACTTTTATATCAAAAGAAAAAAAGAAAAAAAAAGAAGAAAAAAAAAAAAAAAGCAGTTCAGGAATCTCGTTTGTGCTACACGGGCATCAGTGTCAGTGTCATCATTCATAGAGTTTACAGGTTGCATATTTTTGTAGGTTTTACAAATTGTGTTACGAATCCGCTGGTGCGTTATCTTAAAATAGAGGATTTTACACGAGTGGTGATTTCATATGAATTCCTAGCAGACACATAACGTAATTGCAACGTCACATCTACGTCGGTGCAACGTCGTGACGTTGCACCGGCGTTGATTTGACGATGCCCCAGCGACGTGTGCCTGCTGCGAAATGACGAAGAGTGTTAGATTCTGTTTGTCGTATAACGATTTAAAAGTGGATCTTATCGTGGAAGTAGTTCAAAAGAACATAGGGTTGTCACGAACAGCGTCATGACGTTACGCGCCAGTAACCATCCCAGCAGACAAATGACGTAATTCTGACGTCACATCAACGTCTGTTCAGGTCGTGAAACGCCATGACGCAATGCAACGTCAAATCAATGACGGTGCAATGTCGCACCGACGTTGATTTGACGTTGCCCTTGCGACTTGTGCCTGCTGGGATGTGTTAGTACGTTATGTGATACCCGCCCCCGCCCATAGGGGCTTGAAGAAATATATGGGCTGCATGATGCTTCCACGCAGAGCTGAATCCGGCCCGCACACTAGTACTGGTAAACCGCTTAGAGGATCTAAGCCTGTCCAGGAACCGCGGTGCGAGGCGGACCGTCCATGCTAATAAACCCTATTGGTTTCATTGGGCGACAGGGCTTGAGATGTCATTTCATCTCAAGGTCGGGTAAAAGTCCCACAAAATTGGAAGCAACGTCTCCAAAATGACCTTTACAGTGTTGACGGGGACGTTAAACCTCAAATCAAACAAACAAAACGTTATGTGATAAACTATTTTTCTGACCTTCAAAGCACTAGATTACCTCCCTGAATGAGAATATTTAGTAATTATCCACATTTTTATTTCAGTGAAACAGTGCCATCTAAATTTTGATAATATCATCCCTGTGGATGATCATAATGTCACTGTGTATGACTATGGCGAGAGTGTCGCAGTGAAATGTAGTTCTGGGTATGAACTAACTGATTTTAGCACATCATCTTTAAAAATGACATGCCTCGATGACGGACAATGGAACTTCCGACCTCAGTGCTCAGGTAAATAAATTATCCCTTTATTATCCCTTGAAGTCTGCAGACTGGTGCAGTAGCCTATCAAAACTTGTTTTTTTTTTAAGTAATAAATGTAATATTTTAACATTCGTTGCAGTATGAACATCAACGTAAGTGAACCCTACTGTTTTTGCTCATGATCATCACATGGGTAATGCTATGGTCACAAAGATCGGCCGGTATCCGGGGATTGGGGGTAATCGGGAGTACACCGCTGGTTTTGGACTTTTTTCCGACATCGGACCACACCGGTCAAAATATTTGTCACACATCATTTACATAAATGGCACGGTCCGGAGGCCGTCCGAAGACCGTCTGGTAATCGTACGGCGTCTGTTTCCAAAGATAATGTTTTGGGGGCCGGCGAGGTAGTGAATATCGACCGAACATCTAATACTAATCGGTCGTTTATCCTATGATATCTGGGCGATATCGCCCGAGTATCCTTCGGACAACGAACGATTCTTTTACCAGGCCCGGCCGAATGTCAGGCGATTGTCGGGCGGTGTGGTGGAAACGCTCTATAATGTTGTACACGGCGACTGACGGTGGCTTATATAGTTCGCCCAATGCCCGGCCGATGTCCGGTTCAAGCCGGCCGGTAACCGACCGATGTCTGTAATATATCCGGTCCACACTAGTTCAAGCCGATCGGACATTGGTGGGTTACTTTCTAATATGTAAACAGACATCTGCCGGATATCGGCCCATGTCCGGTCCCAAAAATATTTCCTCTGAGGCTACATACACCGGCAGATTAACCGCTCGATTCCCGGTGGGATATTGGACGATACATAAACGATGTGTGAAGGATATGTGGCCGATTATGAAAATGTACGGGGCACCGGAGAAATTTTAACTTCGAGTTAAAACTCTTAGGGCACCTCCCCGATGCTGCCTGAGAGCCCCGGCCACCGGCCGGCCATGTCTGGTGTCCGGCCGGGGACCAGGCCAAAATGGCTAAAAATCATGCCGGGAGTACATCCTAAGCCTAATCGGAAGGGTTTGTGACCAAAGCATAAGACTACAGTCAGTCAAGTGCCAATTATCTATAACAAGTATAGCTTTTACAAGAAGCAAGGTTTACGCTTAGCACATATTAACTGTTAATGTCTAGAATTATATCCCTGAAATATGTTTTATACAATTCAGTGTATTTGGCAAAGTTCTAAATGCCAGTCTGGCACTTAGGGATACTACTAGACCGTGTGTGTTTCCATCCTTGACTGGTACTTATGGACCTCATCAAACCAGTGCGACGTGTTAAGTTCGCGACCAATTGCTTGAAACCGTCCTGCAAGTCCAAGTGTCATGACGATACAGGAAATAATTTACATGCTTAACATATTGATATGGTGTTTGCTTATGGCGAGGCAAGTTTTTTTAGCTAACCAGAATCGAAGGCTCCAGGGGAACTTATAGGATAGACAATGTTCCATTGTGGTCGAGAGTTTGTAGATGTAGTATATTTTGTATTAGCCTGTACAAATGTCAGCACATATGGGCCTGTACAAATGTGATAGTAATTCTGTGCCAGAGCTCTGGCCACGGGCCTCTTTTTTGGGCGAAAGCTTATACTTGTTATAGGTCTCTTTGCTTTGTACAAAGGTGATAACAATCCTGTGCCAGAGCTCTGCCCGTGGGCCTGTTTTTCTTTTTGTGATAGTTTATACTTGTTATGGTCCTCTTTTTTCGTTTTGTGAAAGCTTATACTTGTTGTCGCATTATAGATATAAAGGCCAACTAATGAAAACCCTAATGGGCGCTGACAAACGCACTTGTTAAATCGCTCGGGTTTGAAAAAAAATATGTTGCCACAAAAACGAAGCAAGTTGACCATGCATAATACTGATTGGTAAACATTGTATTCGAATTTAGCGGAGGACCTTAACCCCTTTTGTACCAGAAACCCCAAAACTGGTAATTTGCAAACAGTTCAGGTCCAGATCAGACGCCGCGGAATGAAGAAAAAACAACCTGACACCACCCCTAAATTTTGAAATGGACTCCTGCTATATGTAAGGAGGGATATTCCATTTGGTACAAAAAAAGTTAAGAGAAATTTCTTTGATTTGGGCTATCATGTATTTCGAAAATTGATTTTGCTTCATGACTGATATTCGAATAATCGGCACCATGTTTGCAAGCAATAATAATATGGATTGCTTAGCCTGTGATTGTCATCGAATAATCTGGGAGTTTTGAAAATTTTGCATTCCAATCTCTAGGATAGCGATGCCCTGAACAGCTGAGATTACATCTAAAGCAACTAGGACTTTAGGATTCCTTAGATGTAATTTGGCCTTTGCACCTAGGCAGACAAAGGATGTTGCATATAAAACATTGGTTCGCTCTCAACTTGAATATGCATCACCCATTTGGCATCCCTATGTTAAAACTCAGATTCAGCAGGTGGAGAAGGTGCAAAGGACGGCTGCTCGATGAATCTGCAGGCGATGGCGAAATAGAAGTAGGGTCGGTGACCTGCTTAATGAGCTAGATTGGCCGTCCCTCGAGGCCCGTCGTGAGCAGTCCTCTTCAACCTTATTCTATTAGATACCATCTAATACAGAGTCAATTAATAAAGATAGGTACTTGACCACTGTAACAGTTTCAACCCAAACAAGGGCATCAAAAGTAAACAACTCACAATACAGTAGGTACCAGTCCTATAGCGATGCCCTATAGAACCCCTTCTTTCCTACAGCTATTCTTCAATGGAACAGTCTTCCCTCCTCTGCAGTAAATGCCAAGTCCGCAGAAGAGTTCAAAGCCCGTACAGTCTAAGATTGAGTCTCAGAGGTATGCGTTTTAGGATACCTCTGTTATGCAGATTGTAAATAGTTTTAAGGACGCATCCAGTGACTCTTCTATTTTTATTTTTATTTTTCTCAGCTAAATTATAAATTTAACCACCCAGGTAATGGCCAAATATGACAGGCTCAGTATAAGAAGAGATAGATAGATAGATAGATAGATAGATAGATAGATAGATAGATAGATAGATAGATAGATAGATAGATAGAAAGATAGATAGATAGATAGATAGATAGATAGATAGATAGATAGATAGATAGATAGATAGATAGATAGATAGATAGATAGATAGATAGATAGGATGCTGCTGTATGACAAATAGTCAGAACTGAATGACAAACAAGCTGTTTTTTTCATTTTCAGAAATTTCATGTGGCATACCCCAGTATGTGAAGGGGTCTATTTACGATCCCCGTGTGCCTTGTCGAACTAAAGGGTGTGAATTTGTTTTTGTTTGTTCTGACAAATATCAGTTAGAAGGGGAGAGCATATTTGGTGATAACCGTGTTCGATGCGGAGAAGTATTTGATGGACTTTGGGACTTCGGAGATCTGAGATGCATAGGTACGCCAAGCGAGTGATCATATCACGTCAACAAGTCCATGTAATAAACACCCATGTAAACACCACTTTGCATTACGATAACAAGTCCGTGAAATGAAGACCCCCTATACCCCACTTTATATAAAGAAAACTGGGGTTTACAGGGGAATACATTATTTTTTCTTATGTTTGCTCCAAGACAAAAGTTGTGTGTACTCGTTAGAACCGCCTCAATGAGGCGGTTCTAACGAGCACCCACAACCTATGTTTGCAGTATATATAAGAAAAATATCACGGATTTTCATCAGAAAAAATGGCCATTTTGGAAATGTGAAAAAATACACTATGTCGCACGGGTGTGTTATCGTAATGACGCCTATACAAATACATGGTTAATTTTACGCCAGAAAAACGACAATTTTTAGATAAAAAATTGTGATTTCTTTCTTATTTCTGTTCAAAATATAAATTGCGGATACTAGTAAGAACCGCCTCAATGAAGATTATGTGTACATATTCGAACCGTCTCATCCAGGCGGTTCTAACGAGTACACACAATCTATATTGTAGAGCAGAAATAAGAAAAATACCCCTCTAAACCCGAGTTTGTCTATGTAAAAGTTTTAAAACTTATAAGCAGGACAAACTATATTCTTTGCTGACCTGAGCAGAAAAATTGCTTCATTTGTTTGTATTTTAATAATTATGAGCATTTCAAATTTCATAGTCTCACTGAATTGAGTAGTCTATCTGATTTGAGGTTTAACATGCCCGTCAACACTATATAGGTCTTTTTCGAGACGTTTCTTCCAATTTTGTGGAAATTTTTCCCGACCTTGAGACTGATCTGAGTATGCTGGCCACACATTCTCAGTGACGCTACCAACATAACCGCCTAGTACATTAGAAATATCCAAGATGGCCGTCACAATTGCTCCCAAATTGCAAAGTTTCACGTTTTGGCTTGGCCATTTCTCATTGGATTGCCTATGTTCGGGGCCCGTTGTAAGATTCCGACAACTCTTAATTTTCCCAGTAAACGGGACTTGACGTCTCATGCAATGCAATTTTCATGAAATGTCAAATACTTTTTTCACTGAAAAGTAAGAAAATGTTTCAAAGACAGTCAACCCTCTTTATACCGGCTTTCGTTATAACGGCAAAACTCATTATAACGACAATTTCAATGGGATGAACTGTTACACTTTCAATGGGATGAATTCTTAGCTCAAGGCTTAGCCTCGATTCCGAGCGACGTGGGCTTCCCTCGGGCTGGAAATTCACAAATCGAGTCCATAGTCATGAAACATTCCAGGAAATAAATGTTATAGATATTTATTAGAACCGCCCCACCGAGGCGATTCTAACAAATGTCAATAACATTTGTTTCTTGGAGTAATGATGGGGAAAAGGCCTTTCATAACCTATCATAGGCCTACTCCTAACTGGGATTCTTTATAACGGCAAATTCTTTATAACGGCACAATGATTCACCATATTTGCATTATTTGCTGGCTCCCAGCTTGCACATTGTCAATATTGGAAAAAACAGGTAACCAAACCCCCCTGACCTTTCAAGGTCAGGGGGGTCTGGTTACCTGTTTTTCCAACACTGATAACCTTCAGACTAGGAACCAGCAGATAATGCAAATAAGGTGAATAGGGAACACATACTGTTGTTATATCAAGGGTGCTCTGTTGATCATCTGCTGAAAAAATACCCAACATGCAGAGCGTTAAACAAGTTTCTATTTCCAGGTGGTCAGTGTATAGATCCTGCCTATTCTGCGAGTGGAAATCTAAAAATAACACCATTAACATCATTTCAAGAAGGAAGTACCGTTGAATTCGCTTGTGATCGGCGTGGCTACTCCCCTGTACCGGCCGGTGGAATAACCTGCCGGTATAATGAAACGTCGGGCGAGATGGAATGGGATGGAGAACCGCCTGTTTGTGTTGGTTGGTATTGCAAATTTTGCTAAAATTTCGATGTTCCTTTTAAACCAATTTTATACTGGAAACCCCAAATCGAGATACTGACAAACAGTGCAGGGCACAATGTTTGTAAATAGTTCAGCCATTTTCCCAACAAGTCCATGTGAAATAGTCAGATAATGACCTTACCTTAAAAATGGTGTCAGAAACGAAACATATTTTGGTAAAGATGTAATATCGTTCTTATTGTTTCTTCCAACATAGATTATGGGTGCTCGTTAGAACCGCCTCGATGAGCACCAATAATCTATTTTGGAAGAAAAGGCCTCAATGAGGCCGTTCTAACGAGTACTCATAATCTATCTATGTTTTGGGAAAAAATGGCAGAACATGTATAGCCCTGCAAACCGGATGTTTCTCTATACATATATAAAGTGGGGTTTAGAGAGGTGTTCATTTCACGGACTTGTTAACATGATGAATTTTAAATAATAAAAGACTGACACCCTTAAAATTTGAAATAGACTCCTCCTATATATTACATCACGAAAACACGCCTATATAATTCTGAGCCCCTTGAACCCCAATTTTATATAGTAAAACTGGGGTTTACAGGGGTAAACCTCATTTTTCTTATTTCTGCTCTAAAATAAAGATTGCGGGTACTCGTTAGAACCGCCTCGATGAGGCGGTTCTGAGGAGTACCCAAAATCTATATTTAAAGCAGAAATAGAGAAAGATCAGGTTTTCAGTTCTATACATGTTCTGCCAGGGTGCATTTTTTTCACATATCCAAAATGGCTACTTTTCTGATGAACATCCGTGATATTTTTTCTTGTTTATACTGCGAACATAGGTTATGGGTACTCGTTAGAACCGCCTCTAAAGAGTACCCACAACCTATGTCTCTGAGCAGAAGTAAGAAAAAAATAGGTTTACCCCCGTACACCCCAGTTTCATCTATATAAAGTGGGGTTTATGGCAGTTTCCTCTATATAAAAAGGGGTTTAAGGGGATTTTCATTTCACGGACTTGCTTACGTGAAGTTAGGGAATAGATGAAGCTTCAAGGGTAGCTTGGTTTGTATGGAATTCACTGCGCCTTTTATAAAGGGAGTAACTGTCATTAGTTGTTTTATTTGGAGAGGTAAAGCACAACATTCTTTATGCCAACATTCGTTATGACGGCAAAACTCGTTACAACGGCAGTTTGAATGGAATGATTACTTAACTACAGGCATAGCCTCTGGTTGGAAATGCACAAATCAAGTTCATAGTCATGAAAGGGTCTTGTAGAAACAAATGTTATAGATATTTGTTAGAACCGCTGATTCTAACAAAATGTCTATAAAATTTGTTTCTTGGAATAATAATGAGGTAAAGGCCTTTGATTATCTATCATACTCCTAACAAGGATTCTATATAACAGCAAATTCTTTATAACGGCACAATAATAGGGAACAAATACTGTTGTTATAACCAGGGTCCTCTGTATCTACTCGACTGTTGCAAATTTTATTTTATGGCAGCCAAAAAATTTACGGACATAAACCTAACCACAGGTGACAATTAGGAATTGATATCCATGTGACTCATATGGAGAAAATCTCATCAGTCAGTATTGATCTTATCAGCGTTGTTGTGATATAAATCTCAATTTTCTATCTTAAGTGTAAAAAGTCTTTTTATAGGAAATATACTTAGAAGTACACACCATCAGTGACCTTAATATATTTTCAAAATTCCACAATGGAGTCAATCAAGTTGGAATAAGGAGCATATGGTTGTACCCGGAGTGCACTTATAAAGACCTTGTAAGACATTCTTGGACTTTTCATCATTTAAATGTAATTTTAACACATTTAGTACCGGAAACCCCAAAACGGGTACCAGGACAAACAGTGCAGGCCCAGATGAGACGCCGCAGAACGCGGCGTCTCATCAGGGCCTACACTATTTGCAGAAGTTCAGCCATTGTCCAAATCAATTTTGAAGAAAACACAACCTGACATCCCTAAATTTTGAAATTGACCCATGCTATATATAAGGAGGAAGATTCCATTTGGTACAAAAAGGGTTAAAGTGCGGTCTGCCTTGATTAAAGCGGCATTTCGTTTCAGATACAACACCGCCTGAAATAAACAACTGCCCTATGTCAACAGTCGAGGTAACAAATATGCAGCCACCAAACTTTGTGGAGCCATATGCTACTGATAACACTTTCGTCAAGTCATTTACTGTGACACCATCAAACTACCAGAACTTTCACCCAGACCAGCCAGTCAACAGGGCCATGACACTGACCTACAGAGCTGAAGATTTTGAAGGTCTTACAGCGACGTGTAAAGTTTCAATCTTAATACCTGGTAAGAAGCAATTTTGTTGCTCATAGTTAATAACCCGCCCCTGCACATCGGGGCTTGAAGAAATAGATGGGCTGGATGATGCTTCCTCGCAGAGCTGAAACCAAGCGCACATGAGAACTGGTAAACTGCTTAAAGTTTCTAAGCATGCCCAGGTAAAGTAATGCGAGTTGGACTGTCCGTGCATATAAACCCTATTAGTTTAATTGGGCGGCAAGGCTTGAGATGTCATTTCATCTCAATCTCGGGTAAAAGGCCCGCAAAATTGAAAATTGGAAGCAACGTCTCCAAAATGACCTATACAGTGTTAACTGGTGGGGTAGTTTAACCTCAAATCTAACAAACAAAAACAATCACAATTTATACATCAGGAAAACACGCCTATATAATTTTGACCCCCTTGAACCCCACTTTTATATAGTAAAACTGATGTTTCAGGGGGTATACCTTATTTTTCTTATTTCTGCTCTAAAATATAGATTGTGGGTACTCGTTAGAACCGCCTCGATGAGGCGGTTCTAAAGAGTGCCCACAGTCTGTATTTTGAGCAAAAATAAGAAAATATCACAATTTTTCATCTTAAAATTTTCATTTTTTCGGCGATGAAAGTGGCGATGTATTTGTGTAGGCGTGTTTGCTTAATGACACTTCTAATGCCCCATATACAGTTAAACTTCGAATTCTCGAACATGGACAGCTCGTTTACCATGGCTTATTCGAACTAATTCTTGTTTGTTTGTTTGTTTGATTTGAGGTTTAATGTCCTCGTCAACACTGTTTTGGTCCTTTTGGAGACGTTGCTTCCAATTTTGTGGGACTTTTACCAAACATTGAGATGAGTTGACATCTCAAGCCCTGCTGACAAATGGAACCAATAGTCAATTTTCCTGGGCAGGCTTAAAACCTCAAAGCGATTTACCGGTACTAGCGTGCCGTCGGTGTCAGCTCTGCGTGGAAGCAAAATGCAGCCCATCTATTTCGTCAAGACCCGATGGGCGGGGGCCAAAACCCATTCTTGAGCCCCTAGAAAAGTTTCCCAGAAGCTCCAGATATCCATATATTTGGATATTTTTGGAAGATTTTCCTGCTTTGATCTGTAAAAGGTATGATGTGAGCACTCATTAGAATCGCCTCAATGAGGCGATTCTAATGAGTACACACAACATACCTTTGTTTTATAGAATATCGAAGCAATATTAAAGTGATACCAATTATGTTTCATGAGCTGAAAGTATTATAAAAACCTCAGAAGTTCGAACTACCCCTACCTCGAACAAATTTTCATGGTTACAAATGTGTTCGAGTTAGGAAAGTTTGACTGTATTAGGGCATATAATTTTACCAATTATTTGTACTGCAAAAGTCTGTCAGACCTATATAGCTGTATTTACCACCGGCCCCAAAAGCTCAGTTGGTAGAGTGTCCGCTCCGGGGAACGGGAGGTCACGGGTTCGATCCCGGGCCGCGACATACCAAAGTCGTTAAAAATGGTACTAGCTGCTCCTCGCTTGGCACTCAGATTTACTGGGTAGAGCTAGGACTGGTCGACCCAGTGTCAGGATAATGTGACTGGGTGTGGTATCATGTAATGTGTCTGGGATATGATACTTCAGTGAGGCAGCACTGTAAAAGTGAGCATTGAGCTCCCTGTCGCAAGCAGACACCGTCGTGATATGACTGAAAAAATTGTTGAAAGCGACGTTAAACCCGAATTCACACACACATACCTGTATGTACCACTGTTCTTCATTCTTTATAGTGCTACTGGTATCTCCGCAATCCCTCTTCAGTACCCCTGTGACATGTTAGTGCATTTTCATATCTCCAAAATGACTACTTTTCTGATGAAAATCTGTGATATTTTTCTTATTCATACTGCAAACATGGATTGTGGGTGCTCGTTAGAACCGCCTCTTCAAGGCAGTTCTTACGAGTACCCACAACCTATGTCTTGGAGCAGAAATAAGAAAAATAACATATTCCCTTGTAAACCCCAGTTTTCTCTAAAAAGTGGGGTTTAAGGGCGTGTTCATTACATGGACTTGGTCACGTAATGATCACGGCGTTCATTACGATAACACATCCGTGTGACATAGTGCATTTTTTCATTTCTCCAAAATGGTACTTTTCTGATGAGAAATTTTGATAATTTTTCTATGCATTTTATGCGCAACTCTGTTAATAGAGCATGAAATTTGCAATGATATCGTTAACGTACGAAAACACGCCTATACAAATACATTGTTAATTTTAATGCCGAAAACAGGAAAATTCTAAGATGAAAAAATTGTCATATTGTTCTTATTTTTTGCTCTATATATAAATTGTGGGTACACCTTAGAACCGCCTCGACGAGGCGGTTCTAACAAGTACCAACAATCTATAATTTAGAGCATAAATACGAAAATAAGGTTTACCCCTCTCAACCCCAGGTTTACTATATAACAGTGGGGTTCATTCAATGGGGTCAGGTTCAAATAGGTGTGTTTTCTTTATGAATGTAGTTGTTCATAAGAATTAAAAAAAACAAAAAAAAAAAAACAGAAATGACGGTTCTTACCAGGAATCAATACAATAGCCACAAAACCTCCTTATAACACAACAAAAGAAGCACAACATAAGACAACATCACCTTAATAGAACCATTACAAACATAAAGCCAAAATGGCAGATGTTTCCCTTAAAGCTATCCCAGACAAAAGACCAACACACACACACAAAGACAAATAATGATAACAATTAACCAAAATGCTTATCAAAAACATGATAAAACAAATTACCATCCCTCAAAGAGAGACACACACACAACTCAAATGTCACATGACGAATGATCGAATGATGTCAGAATTTAAACCCATGGAGTATGTCACAATGAAGCCTCCAGGTAAAATACCCGAGGAGTGAGTGAGCATTTGAGGTTTACGTATCACCAACAGCTAAGGTCATACGGAGTCATGTCCTCGGTTTAAAGACTCATCCGAAAGTCTGGAGAAGCCCGTGATTGATCCTGCGACTCCCGGTTTACAAGGCGAGTAGCATAATCATTACACCTCGGAGGCCTCTAAAATACCCGAGGACGACCTGAGAAAGTTGTTTTGACACAGAAAATTAGCAAAAATGTAAATAAAATGGTTTGTAATTAGATAATTTGAAGAAGAAAAAACAACCAGGTCCAATGCAGACTGAGCGGTCTAAACCCTTGGGTCAGTCAATACTGCAGGAAGCTTGGCTAAACATTCATCACGTGAAAAAGTCTGTGAAATGAAGAGCCCCCTAAACCCCAGTTTTTATAGAGAAAACTGGGGTTTACGGGGGTATTCATTTCTGCTCCAAGACAGAGGTTGTGGGTACTCGTTAGAACCGCCTCAATGAGGCGGTTCTTACGAGCACACACAACCTATGTTATGAGCATTTATAAGAAAAAATATCAAGTATTTTCATCAGAAAAGTAGTCATTTTGGAGATGTGAAAAATGCACTATATCGTACGGGCGAGTTATCGTAATGGTTTCAACAAACTTATAATGTTGGTCCTAAGGTTTAGGTTTCTATGCCCGTCAAGGTGACAGCTGTTATTCAAATGCCTTGTTGCTTAAGGGGAAGGGGAAAACCTTTAGGGGAGGCAACTCCTGAAAATGTTTTTTTTTGTCTCCCAAGTCAATAGGGGTCAACACTTAAAGGAAAGAATTTGCTCCTAAGGAGAAAACTCTTTCCTTTAAGAGTAGACCCCTTTTTCAGTGGGACAGGACTTATAGAAAAGCACACAGGAAGTCCCGAATGTTATCTCCCTTTGAAAAATGGCAGAAAAATCTGCCAGGTGTTCCTATTCCCCTTAAATGCATAAGTATATATGGTTTGCTTTGCAGGCTCTTTAAGCTGCGAGAACAGTCTTTCGTTGAATTATATGGTCCAGACCGAAGACACTATTGACAGAGAAAGAATTGCCAGAGAATATGTTATCAACAGAGATCCAGCTAACTTGTTTTTGCATTACGAGTGAGTCACCACTGTTGACTATCTAAGAATGTTTATGTAACCCTTTACCTGGTGAATATTTATATAAGCCACTCCCACTACTGATTATCAACCAATCAGATTACTTGATGCAAGTTATTGCATCAGATTCATGAGCTGAATGACAAACAATGAAGATCAGGATCTCGATCTTCATTGTTTGAAGATAAGACATATCCGGTCTCAGCAGGACACGGGTTAAGATTAAAATTGATATACATGTAGTTGCCCCACAACTCCCATAAGAGACACCAGGGGAAAAGGAATACGAACATGAAAGAACTAAATCCTTATGAAGTTAAAAGTTTTTGCTATTTTTAAATTAATGAGAAGATAAATTACATTCTTTGCTGAACTCAGGCATAGCAGGACAATTTTATTATTCGTTTGTTTGATAAGGAGTGTTACAAGTTTTGTGCTTAAATGCATTTATTCTTGTAACAGTATGACACACCGTGTCTTTATAATTGTTTTATTGCCCCCTGTGCAGCAGATCAAAGGCGTGATTAGTAGCTCTTGTTGAATCCCCTGACTGGGGCACTAAAGGGATAAATCAATAATGTACACTCTAGTCAACAGTTAGTAAATCATTGATTTTCCCCAGGGCGGCACCTTACCTGTTGAAGACAGAGGACTTCTCTTCAGTGAGCCCTGAGGGATACATAATATTTTGTAAGGAAATGACAGTCCTCTATAATCAAGAATAAATGCCTTTAAGAGAGCTGGGCATAAAATGTTTTGTAACCACGGATCCATTTCACGTTTAAGGCCAGTTAATCCTAGCTTTGAGGTGACCAAGAATTCCGACATGTTACGAAGGATAGATGAAGTCGCAGTGATTGCTAAAGATAAGGAGCAGAATATCGTAGAAAGTTGTCGATTACAGTTTAGATACAGAGGTTGGTTTATTGTAGTTATCCTGTTAAATGATCCTTATGACGCCATTTATTATTTGAGCCCCGCCAAACGAATTTGTGTCTTCGAGCATTCCGTCATGACAAAAGTTAACTGCGCATGCCCAGCCATTCAGAGGGGCCATAGATACGGCTTTCTGTCTGAAGGTTCCTCATGATTCACTGCTTGTATGAGCGAACAGCGAAGGTTCTGGCGAGACTGCGCGAATGCACAGACTCGCCTGAACCTTCGCTGCTCGCATAAGCGATAAATACCAAAATCGCTTGACGGGGCCCATTTATTATATACCATATTTTAAAGATCTTTACTCAATGACAAACAAGCTATTCTGATCATTGTCTGCACTGCTAATGCTTATTTGGCGATTTCTGATGGTCCAAATGTTTACAGTTAATAGTTTTGAGAGAATGTAACCATTATGTAGCTGAAAATGACAACCCCTACCTTTGCAAGCCATCACGATAACATGTCTAGATAAGTTTGACCTACTTAGACCCCACTTTTATATAGTAAAACTGGGGTTTGGAGGGGTATACATAAATTTTCTTATTTCTGCTCCAAAACATAGACTATGGGTATTCTTTAGAACCGCCTTGCTGAGGCGGTCCTAAAGAGTGTCCACAATCTATGTTTTGAGTAGAAATAAGATAAATATAACAATATTTCATCTGAAAATTTTCATTTTTCAGTGGTAATATTAAAATGTGTTTGTATAGGCGTGTTTTCGCAATGAGTGTATTTCTAGATAAAGAAGCCATCTGATGAGGATCTATGCTGTTTGGCATGCAGTTTGCGAATTGAACGATAATATAATTATACGTATACTAATTTGGTCGGTTTAGAGTCAGTAATGGGTGTGGCTATATTAATTTATTCAGCAGGATAATGATTAACATCGCTCCCACACCCTACGCCCAACGATCCATCGAGAAATAGATTGCACTGCAGAGTGCTTCGGCGCAGATATGAAACCGATCGAACGTGAATACTGGTAAAACACTTAGAACGTATAAGCCTGCCTAGGTGATATAGTGCGAGGCGGACCGTCCCAAAATATAAAGCCTTCGCGTTTCTTATTGTGACAAGTCTTGAGATGACATTTAATCTCTTTGTTGGGTCAAAGTCATTCAAACTTCAAAATCGGATAAAGCGTCTCCAAAATGACCTAAATAGCGTTTATGCGGGGAGGATTGGGGTTGGTAGGCTGTAGGAAAGCAAATAAACCAAGAAAACAAAAGCATCACTCTTTATTTCTTATCATTCGATAGTTATAGCTTTATAAAGAGGATCTTACATGAGTGTTCATGTATAATTAAATTTATTAAACGAGTTGAAGAAAATGAATAAAATGTGAAGCTTTGAGAGCGAATGCAAGATTCTATTTATCATATGACATTTAAAACGCATTTTGGTCACGATGGTTTAACAAAAATGTCATTATTCCGCCAAAAGTAAATTCGTTAAGGACGTCATACATGTAACGATACGGGGCGTATGTATCTAATTTACATATTCAATCGACTAGTGAATTATCGACTTTATTACATGGCATTATTACACTCTCAGAAGCGACGATATGTGATAAAACAAAAAACTTAAATGTTTGACCCGTGGGAAGATCAGGGTGGTTTTAAATCGAATAAAATCCAGACATTTTCGTGCATTTAGTCTGACTACGAATAATTTTGCCTGCTTTACACTTTACTATCCCATAATCGTATAAAAGATAAGACAAACTTAATGATTTTGTTAAATGGACTTTCCATAGAGAAGATCTCCTCTATCTTGTTAGTAATGTAAGAAATGCTTTTTTTCACTTCTGGCGAGCATAAACATATTAGAATGTGTTAAGCTCTCACTTTCCTTCTTGACTATTTCTATATAAGATTTGGTGCTAAGTTCTTTTGAACCTGAAGGTGTCTTAGAAAACATGCCGCAAACAGTGGAAATCGCCAGTGCCAAACCCCTTAATTGTTGCCTTGATAGCGGTCTGAAGATAAAGGTTCGGTCCAAAATACATGTGAAATCACACATTTTTACAAATTTAAGTTGCCCCACCCCCGCTTTTACCTTGGCAACAATGATTTACCCTAAAAAGGTTCCATTTGAAAGGCGATCAGGAACTGATACAATCAGATCCAATACTCTTCCCATAATATCACTAGGGAAAGAAGTCGAGCAATATACATAATAGGGGAAAGAATCAGAATCCCAAACAGGACAAACATTAAACTGAAGGACAAACATAACTAAAAATGAACAAAGGAAACGTGGGAAGAACCAGATTAATCAGCCTAACAACATATATGATTAGGGAAAGTATCAGAAAACACCTACACAAAACATGAAGGAACCACAGCAAAAGCACCGACTTGGAACTGACAGTACAAATAGAACATTCATTATGAAATAATGACTATATGAAGTTGTTGTCCTCGGCAACTTGCCCTAAACCCTTAGCCCAATTTCAATCAAACTTCAGGAATGTTGCTTAGTTGGCCCTCTGCCAAAATAGCTAAAACAGTTTCGCTCCGATGGACAAGATGGCCGCTAGAGCTACAAATTGAAAAATCTCTAAACGACAACTCCAAATCCCCTGGGCCAATTTCGTTCAAACTCCATAGGGTTGATGCTTACGTCACCCTCTACCAAACTAGCTGAAACGGTGAACAATATGTCTGCAAAAGCTTAAAAAAGGAAAAAAAACATCAACAATTTGCTTTAAATGCTAACTCCACCTAAACCCTTGGGTCAGTTTCAACCAAGCTTCATTGGAATGTTGCTTAGGTAACCCTCTATCAAAATAGCTGAAATCGTTCCGCTCTTATGAAAAGGATGACCACCAGAGCTAAAAATAAAAATCTTTAACGACTTTATCTCCTATACCATAAGATCAATTTCAGTCAAGCTTCATAGAAGTGTTGCTTAGGTGACCCTCTGCCTAAATAGCTGAATAGATAAAACGGTTTCTCTCCGAAGAAAAAAATGGCCACCAGAGCTAAACATAGAAACACCTTTAAACGACAGCTCCTCCAAAGCCCATGGGCCAGTTTCATTCAAACTTCAAAGGAATGTTGTTTGGTGACCCGCTACCAAAACGGTTCCCCTCCGATGAGGGAAAATGGCTACCAGAGCTAAAAATAGAAAAACGTAAACACTTTGCTCTAAATGCCAAATCCGTCTGAACCCTTTCGCCAATTTCAATCAAACTTCATATGGCTGTTGGTTATGTGACCATTTTCCAAAACAGCTAAATTCGTTCCACTCTAGTAAACAATATGGCAGCTAGAGCTAAAAATAGAAAAAAAATCTTTAAACGTCAATATATCCATGGGCAAGTTTCAATCAATCTTCATAGGAATGTTGTTAGGTAACCCTCTAAGAAAATAGGTAAAACGGTTGCACTAGGATGAGAAAAATGGTCGCCAGAGCTAAAAATAGGATAATCTTTGAATGACAATGTCTCCTCAATCATTGGATCAATGTCATTTAACTTAATAGTAATGTTGCTTAGGTGGCCCACTATCAAAATATAAACACTTTGGTTTATATGCCAACTCCTCCTCAACCATTGGGCCAATTCCAGTCATTTTTGATAGGAATGTTGCTTAGGTGACCCCACTACCAAAATAGCCAATTCCTTCCACTGGCTAAAAATAAATAGCAACTCTTCCTATACCCTTGGGCCAATTTCATTCAAACTTCATAGCATGTTGCTTAGGCGACGTTCTACCAGAGTAGCTAAACGTTTTGGCTTGAATGAATAAAATGGCCGCCAGAGCTAAAAATAGAAAATCATCAAAACTTTGCTTTAGATGCTTACCCATCCTTAACCCTTGGGCCAGTTTTAACCAATCTTCATAGAAATGGTGATTAGATGACCCTCTACCAACATAGCTAAAATCCTCCGGCTCGGATGAACAAAATGGCCGCCAGAACTAAAAATAGAAAATTATCAACCCTTTGGTTTAGATGACAACTCCTCCTAAACCTTTAAGTCAGTTTCAATCAGTCTTCACAGAAATGTTGGTTAGGTGAGCCTCTACCAACATAGCTAAACGTTTTTGGATTGGCTAAAAAAATGACCGCCAGAGCTAAAAAGAAAGATACCAAAAGTTTATTTGAATACCAACTCCCCCTAAACCCTTCGGCCAATTTGGTTTAAACTTCACAGGAATGTTGCTTAGGTCAACCTCTACCGAATATGATAAAACTGGTCTGCTCTGATGAACACGATTGCCGCCAGAACTTTCAGAAGCTATTTGACATCTTTGAAATCAGGTGAGCGATTCAGGGGCATATTGGCCATCTTGTTTGGTGTTCCTTAGGGTACCAAAATTGATGCAAATGCTGATAATATGAGCTTATACCATACCCCATCTATGTTTAAACATACTCATATTCATGTTTATATATATTGGCGAGCAAGTTCTCAATTGAAAATGTTATACCATATCTACAAATGGTTTGAAAAAAAAAACATCCGGAAAATCTGACCTTTACTATTCAAACGCTAAATAGAGTATGTTATGGGTCTCAGAATTTCAAGGAAGTTTGATAAAATGTTCTACACCTATATGGGCAATTTTCATATTAAAATGGTGACCAGAAATCCAAACGTGTGAAATCAAAAGATAAACATACTCAAAAAGATATTATGGTTGTGAAGTCTGGGGTCTCCACCACATGAAATTGAGCATGGTTTATGGAACTTTATCTGAACAATAGTAAATGTGATACAAATAATCACAAATGACTACAGTGGTACCTGAGAACAAAATAACTCCAACACATCAGAAGCTGGAATGTATATAAATGTTTAAATAAAACAAACTTTGCAGATTTATAATGACTACAGATATGAGAGTGAAATAGCTAAATAACAGTCATTCACCAGGCAGTATTGATGCACAATATCATGAAAATCTGTGCGCGGGCAGAAAGCAAAGAAAATTTACTATTGGCTTAAACTCCCCCTTTGACCAATATTGATATAGGAGACTAGATAAATTTTATAAAGAATTTCCTTCACACGTAAAAGACGAATTTATGCATATTGCTCATTTATTTATATCTAACAGGGTATAGGTGCAATAGCTGGGGTATACATATTCCCGGAAGTGGTGGTTTAAGCTGCGTATCTGGTGTTTGTAATGCATACTGCAATCAGGATACATACTTCATGGAGAACCCTAGTGCCTCTTCTATTCCAATCTCATGTACTGTGGATAAGGAGGAGGGTTTGTGGAGCAGGGAGCCACCCGTTTGTGGTAAGTTATTAAACAAGTCCAATAATGCATTCATACATCTACATGTAAATATTTGCTGCCTCTTTGTCAGCTTACTCAAAATCTTACATAGCGCACCTGTAAAAGCAATGTGAAGGAACTTCGATTTATTCTACAATTGATAAGTGACGCAACAGCTAACGTTTAAAAAAAAACATCTGTAGATTCTTAAAGTTTGGGCGGTGTAACATCATTTTCTTGCACCAAAACGTTATCATATGACCAAAATACATTTGTTGCAGTCAAAATATTGGCGGCATTTCTTCTAACAATGTTAAAAGATTGGGAAAATTTGAAGGAATCAGCAAGTTTTGGTCGATTTATATTGTGTCGGAATCGAAATAGACCAAATCTAATGTGAGCATTTATGGAGTAATAAATCACATTTTGGAGGCCAGTTGTAAAGCAGATCAAATCACGAGCGCTGTCAGTTGTAAGTAGAAAAGACAACGCACTTGTGATTTGATCTACTTTACAAGTAACCTCCAAACTATGATTCATTACTCAGCAATGCAATGCTAGAGCTGATATGTTTCTTAGTTTAGCAGTACTGTCTGGCCAATGAAGTTAAACGGCGGGCAAGTTATGGCCATTTTGTGAGAAAGTAACTGTCCTTATGGCCTTCCTTTGTTTAGGGTTCCATTATGGTCTGGCCGCTTAATGTTTGTATTTCTTTCCCTTTGGTGTCTTTTATGGGTGGAGTAAGTTAATTGTATCAATTCCTGATCTTTGTTTTACTTCTACTTTTTATAACACACGGCCACAATTAAAAAGACAATTCTAGAAAATTCTTTTCAAGATCGAATGGGCTAACCATATAAGCAAAGTATGCAAAAAAGTGGGAAAGTAACTGTCCATGTAGCATTCCGGTTGTGGCGATTTCATCATGGTGAAGTTGTTTTGTGTTCATAACGATAACACCTGTGCGCCATAGTGCATTTTTCACATCTCTGAAATTGTTACTTTTCTTATGTAAATCTGTGATATTTATAAATTTCTACTGCAAACATAGGTTGCTGGTGCTCGTTAGAACCGCCTCATTGCGACAGTTCTTACGAGTACCCGCAACCATTGTCTTGGAGCAGAAATAAGAAAACTAATGTATACCCCCGTAAACCCCAGTTTTCTCTATTTTAAGTGTGGTTTAGGGGGTGTTCATTTCAAGGACTTCTCCACGTGATGTTGTGGTGTCTTGGATGGGAGGTGTGAGGTAATTGTATCGATCCCAGATCATTACCTTCACTTCTATTTTGATTTTATAATGTCGCTACAGTCAAGTCACCGGCCCCCACCCATCGGGGCTTGAAGAAATAGATGGGCTGCATGATGCTTTCACGCAGAGCTGAAACCGACCGCACACAAGTACTGGTAAACCGCTTAGAGGATCTTAGCCTGACCAGGCAATGCGGTGCGAGTCAGACCGCCCATGATTATTAACCCTATTGGTTTCATTGGGCGACAGGGCTTGAGATGTCATTTCATCTCAATGTCGGGTAAAAGTCCCACAAAATTGGAAGCAATGTCTCCAAAATGACTTTTACAGTGTTGACGGGGACGTTAAACCTCGAATCAATCAAACAAACAAAACAGTCAAGTCACAACTACATGTCTGCATGCATCCAAGACTTCGCTGAGACAGTGTGTATGTGTAGCCATGTCTGAGCCATTTTCTTTGGTATAACAGTATTTATTTTAAATCATTTACAACATATAACACACGATATAAATAATATAGGAAAGAAAGCATGCTAGCTTATTTGGCTTGTTTCAAAATCCTTTGCTGGATAGAATGCCAATGAAGGGAATCGACGATTGCAAGATTTATAAACCTGTTACCAGTAATTACTATTGGTTTTCTTTTGCTCCAGCATTTCAGTGGTTTCTTTCTGTCGAGTCCTCACCGTTGTTCAATCTCTGTGGTTGTTTGTTTTTATGTTCATGAAGATGTTGCACTGATGAGTTAGCAGGCCTTCATGCGGACTGAACAAATTATCTGTCTTAATCGCGACGGAAGTAAGGGTGATGATTGTGGCCACGTAAAATCGATTTATGCTCACCCACCCCAAGTGGAATTCGTTTCATTGACCGTTCCAAAGCGGTTCTTCTGTCGCGGTTTATTTTTGTAATGGTTTGTCTTTGAGTGTTTGTATCGCTTATATTATTTTGATTTGGATAGGCAATTGGCCATTTTCTGGGAAAGTAACTGTCGTTTTGGCTTTCTGCTATTGATGTTTCTATTAGGGTATGTTGTTGCATGTTTGTGTTTCTTTCCCTTTGGTGTCTCTGGTGGGAGCTGTGGGTTAATTGTATCGATTCCTGATCATTGCCTCCACTTCTATTTTAAGGTGTTACCACTCTTCTTATTTTATTGCAATGAAAAGCTTGTCTGGAGCATATCTCTAATATTATTGAAGGTAATTTAATGAAACTTTATCAGAATCAGAAACAGAATTGTTACTGGCGACACGTCAAATGACATTTATACGCCGGACCTATTATATGGGAAGTTTGTCCCAAGCTCTCACCAAAGAGGTAAACTTAGCTGGACTGTTCTCAGCACCTTCAGCTGTCGAACTAATCGAATCGGGAAGTGCATTCCAATCTCTATTGGTTCGGGGGAAGAACGATTCTTTATCAATGTCAGTTCTTGTTGTATGGTCTGAAACGTCATAGAATGATGATTTCTACAATGCCTAGCTAGCGGGGAAGAGGTCATCTTTTGGAATGCTGACGGCACCCTTTAGACATTTGTATGGAAGTATGAGCCTACTGTCTTACCTCCTTTTCTTGAGAGACTCCCATCTTAATTTTTCTAGTATAATCATGCCCCCAGTTTCAAAGCAGTAATTGTTTGTAACAAATCTAGCAGCACTATTCTGAACTTTGTCAATTTCTCCACTGACGTCCCAGATACAAGTTATCTGCATAATGTTGCATTTAACCGGCTGAAATCCCATGCCCATTTTTCGTGCCCAACATCCTAATCTATCTATATCTTTCTGAAGTTTCAGTGAGTCGTCTGTGTCTATAATTTGCCGGCAGCAAACAGTGACATCTGCGAACGGTCTTATTTCTGAGTCAGTGTTAGTGGAAATATTATTGATGTACACGGAGAATCACAATGAGCCAAACTAGGGCAAAACCGGAGCCCACGCCGAAGATTCACCATTTACAACAACGCGTTGTGTTCTGTTGCAAAGAAGGGAAGCTTTCCATTTGAGAGTCAACCCCCTCCCCCGATTCCAAAACTAAATAACTTAGATTAATGACTTTCATGTGGTGGAGAGTGAAATGCCTTCTCGAAGTCCAGAATAAACGTGTCCACCCCCCCCCCCCCCCCTTTGACAAAGATTATTCCAAGTCATTTATAACTGCTCAACTGAGTTTCTCAACTATGTCTTTTCCTAAATGCATGTAGTCTGTCTGACAAAGGTTTCTCTTCATCCAAGTGGGCTATGATGTTTGAGCAGACTACGAATACACAGAACACAAGTCAGAGACACAGGTCGACAATTACCGGAAAGTACCTTATCTCCTGTTTTGAATGTTCGCTAGGAGCAATTCTTTTGGGATTTTACCTGTATCGAGCGACTGTTGAAACAGGTGTGCAAAAACTGGACCTAACGCATTGCCAGTTCCCTCAGGACTCTAGGATGAAGCGCATCAGGTCCTAAAGCTTTACTTAGGTTTAAGCATTTAAGTAACTTGAACACTCCTGCAGATGACACAACAATACTATCCAAGAACGGGGCCGATCTTCCAGTCAATGGAACTTAGTTTTATTAAATGCTTCATTGAATTAGTTCATCTGCCCTTTCATAGTCTGATACAGCAACCCCGTTCCCTCCTCTTTTATTAAGGGGCGGGATACAATGCCTGTCTTTCTTCTGGCTGTTGATATATCTGTAGAAGTCTCTGGGGTTTGCCTTTATATCACCTTCCAAGTTATTCACATACAAGTAATGCTGCTATTTTATTTTGTATCAGTCTTGATCTCACTTATCAAGTTTACAAATTTTGTCCAGAGTTTACCACTTGACGTCCTTTTTTATTGGAAATATTATTCCTTCTGCGAATGTTTCTTATATGATACTGATATGCACCGACACAGGCCATAATGGGATTTTCCAAAGTGTATAGGACCGCCATATTTTACTCCTTCACTTTTTCTCTTACGACTGCGCAACCTCGGATAGCATCCCTATATTCCGCCGATTCTCTTGTTTCTAATGAGCTGGACAATTTTATTTGTATTGTCAATAGGTGATTTGGGGTTGAGTGCTTATCAATGGACCCACATTTGCTAACTACAGAGATTTCCCTCCTACTCTTGTCCACGTGACGATCGCTGTTCACATTGCTGTGTAAAATGGCTTGTCATCTTTAAAGTCTGGACAGGACTCGGGTTCTGGAACATTGGCAAACAGGGCAGATCCAGACAAGACGCCGCCGAACTTGGATAAGTAATGTTTATTGCTTCATATGAGCAAAATATTGCTGACTGGGTCTTAACTAAATAGTGCTTGCTGGGCGTTTTACTCTATCAACATATTGAGAACAAACTAATTAGTCTTTTAGATGATTATTTCTTTCGATTGAGATAGCGGGTGCAAACAGGAAGGCTACATTGCGAAAATGACAGGAAGGTCTTCTGTGTGAGTCAGTTTTCCATCACGTGAACAAGTCCGTGAAATGAAGACCCCCCCCCCCTACACCCCACTTTATATAGAGAAAACCGGGGTTTACGGGGGTATACACTATTTTTCTTATTCCTGCTCCAATACATAGGTTGTTGGTACTCGTTAGAACCGCCTCACACAGGCGGTTCTAACGGGCACCCTTAACCTATGTTTGGAACATTTATAACAAAACTATCAAGGATTTTTATCAGAAAATTAGCCATTTTGGAGGTGTGAAAAATGCACTATGTCGCACGGGTGATGCGTTAATTTGCCTTGATTTCTTGCAGCTTCGGCCAGTTCTGAGAATGTTGAGTTTACCTCAATCTTTGACTACAAATACAGTATATCAGGCTCCGTAGCTGAATGGACTACATGTATGAACATCTACAGACAGCAATTAGAAACAGCCTACCCAACTCTGAAGTCGGATTTGGAAAACCTTTGCACAACCAAGAATCCTGAGAACCCAGTAACTCTTACTGTCAAAGGCATGACACAAGCATCTCTCTCATACAGCGCTGATGCCAACACGGTATGTTATTTTAGTCCTCAAATATTTTCAAACATCACGAAAACATGCCTAAATAATTTTGACCACCTCAACCCCTACTTTTATTAAGAAGAACTGGGTTTTATAGGGGTATATTTTTTCTTAATTCTGTTCAAAAACGTGCATTTTAAGTACTCGTGAGAACCGCCTACAATCGATGTTTTGAGCAGAAATAAGAAAAATATCAGAAATTGTGTCTGATTTTTTTTTTTTTTTTTTTTTTGGTTAAATTTTCAGTTTATTTGAAAAGGCATTTTTAGTAATGAGTTCCTTTTTATCCAAAGTGTCAATAAAAATACCTTAATCATGTGTGTATATAACGCGACGTCGAATTGGATAATGTTGAAACAAATTGGGACAATATATTGTTCGATACATTACGATAACACACGCGTGCGGCATAGTGTATTTTTCCATATCTCCTAAATGGCTACTTTTCTGATGAAAAACCGTGATATTTTTCTTATTTATTCTGCAAACATAGGTTGTTGGTGCTCGTTAGAACCGCCTCATTGAGGCGGTTCTAACGAGTACCCATAACCTATGTCTATGAGCAGAAATAAGAAAAATAATATATACCCCCGTAAACCCCAGTTTTCTCTATATAAAGTGGGGTTTAGAGGGGTGTTCATTTTACGGACTTGTTCACGTGATGATATAGTCGGAAATCCGATGTCATCGCGAAACATTACATTTCATTGGCTCGCATTGATTTTACGCTTGCCGGTTTGTGCAAATAAAACCATCACGAAACATGCCTATATAATTTTGACCCCTTTGAACCCTACTTTTATAAAGAAAGTAAAACTGGGGTTTACAGGGGTAAACCTTATTTTTCTTCATTCTGTTCTAAAATAATGATTGTGTGTACTCGTTAGAACCGCCTCGATGAGGTGGTTCTACGGGCTACCCACAATATATATTTTAAACAGAAATAAAAAAAATATCACAATTTTTCTTGTGAAAATTTTCGTTTTTTCAGTGGTAAAAATCGAAATGTATATGTATAGGCGTGTTTTCGCAATGACTTTTTGATCAAACAAATATTTAGTGCATTAGAATGAGGATAAATGTATTGAAAATTGTCATTTTTGGAGGCACTTCGCCGGTTTTACGGTCGAAATTTCCAAAGAAAACCCTCGAATCTAATCATGCGACAGTTGTCCACTAATTGTCTCCACCTAGTGTTCATATGGAAAGTAGTGCTATAGAAAATGGGCCGTTTTTTGAAAATCGCTAAAAAAGTATGATGCTTATTTGTCTTGATTTTCACAGATAATGATTTTTCTTATCATTATTCGTAATTTTCTTTTTTTATGTCCCCTTTTTTTCACAGATAATGATTTGTCTTGTCATTATTCAAAATTTTCTTTTTATGTCCCCGGTAGCGATAGCGGGGACATATTGTTTTCGCCCTTTCTGTTTGTTGGTTAGTTTGTTTGTTGGTTTGTACGTGGACAACTTTAACGTTGATTATATCTTTTGAACCGTTGGCGGTAGAGTATTCATATTTGACATGAAGGTTCCTTGTGACAAGAGCTTCCCATTCATGCAAAACAATTTGACCTGTGACATTGACCTTGACCTTAGAAATCTAAAAGAAAAAAATAACATTGGCCATAACTTTTGAACCGCTTGAGATACAGCCTTCATATTTGGCATGTATGTTCCTTGTGACAAAAGCTTTACATTCATGCAAAAAATTTGACCTACTTAAAATAAAAAAATTTGGTCATAACTTTTGAACCATTTGAGATACAACCTTCATATTTTGCATGTAGGTCCCTGTGACAAGAGCTTCACATTCACTCAAAAAAGTTTGACTTGTGACCTTGACCTTTGATCTACATAAAAGAAAAAGTTAACATTGATCATAACTTTTAAACCGTTTGATATACAGCTTTCATATTTTGCATGTAAGTTCCTTGTAACAAGAGCTTTACATTCATGCAAAGATTTTGACCTGTGACCTTGACCTTTGACCTACTTAAAAGAAAAAATAACATTTTGGTCATAACTTTCGAACCGTTTGGGATAGGGCCTTCATATTTGGCATGTAGGTTCCTTGTGATCAGATCTTTACATTCATGAAAAATGTTTTGATCATGACCTTTACCTTTGACCTAATTAAAAGAACAAATAAAATTGTTCATAACTTTTGAATCGTTTTATATAGAGACTTCATATTTGGCATGTAGGTTCCTTGTGACAAGGGCTTCCCACTCAAACCAAAAAAATTGACCTGTGACATTGACTGTGAAATGTGACCAACTTTGAAAAAAATGACCATGCCCGGGGACATGTTCGTGTTTCACAAACATCTTGTTCTGTTTATTTATCGTTTCTGTAATCATAGATGTTTGGTTTGTTTGTATTGGAGTTTAACGGCCAAGTCAACATTATTTTAGGTCATTTTTGAGCCGGTCAGTTTACCTATCCACACTTTTCCTGGGTAGGCTTATACCTAAGCTGTTAACCAGTACAGTGCATATTCTTTCTCCAGAAACTGACAACTGCCCTTTTTGAATCAGCAGAAGGAGGAGAATGACCATAGAAAGATTTCATGATCAGTCTGCACGAAATAATGTTGCTGAACCCGGCAGGTATCGAAGCAGCGTCCTCCTGATCACCAGGCAAACGCGCATCCGACAGAGCTACCGAGGCCGACGTAATCATAGTAAATTGTTGTGTTTAAGCTTATTTTTGTCATCTAGACTTAAATGTTTTCTGCAACAAGGTCTATCGGAACCCGAATTTTATGGTGACTTAGTATATAAATTCACAAAACATATATAACCGCATTCACTTCAGCACCCTATTTTGTAAAAGCATTCTTCGATATAAAAAGATTGGGTACAACATAAATGTTATACGACAGACTGCATGCATGGTAGTTAACCCAATCGCGGTTGAAAACGTTGCTTCCCTCTCTAATGTAAGACCTCAGATTCTTGGTTGGTACCTGATGCGCTGTCTCTGCTCGGGCCCATCGGAGTCTAACTTTTGATCCAGCATTTCAGTGGTTTCTTGCTTTCGAGTCCTCACTGTTGTTTCATCTCTGTGGTTGTTTGATTTTTGTGTTCACGGAGATGTTGCACTGATGAAGTAGGAGGCCTTCATTCGGACTGAACAAATTATTTGTCTTAATCGCGACGGAAGTAAGGGCGAGGATTGTGGCCACGTAAAATCGTTTTAAGCCCCCCCCCCACATCGGAATTCGTTTCTGCTGTCGGTTCCAAGGAGGTTCTGCTATCGCGGTTTTTTGTTATGGTTTGTCTTAAGGTGTTCGGGTTGCTTATATTATTTTATTCTGGACAGCCTATTGGCCGTTTTGTGGGAAAGTAACTGTCCTTTTGTCTTTCAACTACATTAGGGTCTGTTGTTTCATGTTTGTGTTTCTTTCCCTTTGGTGTCTCTGATTGGTGCTGTGGGTTAATTGTATCGATTCATGATCATTGCCTCCACTTATAGTTTTTATTGATCCAAAGTGAATACGCCATTTCCCTTAAGAAAACACAGATTGTGGGAACTTGTTAGAAGCGCCTCGTCGGGGCGATTCTAACGAGGACCGACAATCTATATTTGAGAGCAGAAATAAGATAAATAATGTTTACCCTTGAACATCACGTGAACAAGTCCGTGAAATGAAGACCCCCCTATACCCCACATTATATAAAGAAAACTGGGGTTTACGGGGGTAAACATTATTTTTCTTATTTTTACTCCAAGACATAGGTTGTTGGTACTCGTTACAACCGCCTCAATGAGGCGGTTCTAACGAGCACCCACAACCTATGTTTGCATTATTTGTAAGAAAAATATCACGGATTTTCATCAGAAAAATGGCCATTTTGGTGATGTAAAAATGCACTATGTCGCACGGGTGTGTTATCGTAATGAAAACCCCAGTTTTACTATAAAAAAAAGTGGGGTTAAAGGGGTCAAACTTATAACGGCGTGTTTTCATGATGGCATACAAACATGATTATTTCCAGTTGTCAGGCGATGAACTGCATAAGCTACATGTAGGATTCGTTCAATCGATCAAACATGTTGTTAAAAATTACCAGATTCCGTCTATTATTTAAAATGATAATTGTATTAAAGTGCCTCCTGTTAGACTCTTTTCCAGACTTTGACCTATTTAGCGTCACTACAGCAGGAGTTAAGGGAATGTGTGGCAGCTGTAAAAGTCTCCATGGCCTTCACCATATAATCTAGTTTATATTTTCTTGTCCTTTAGAATCATTGATATCATTGTTGATTTTTGAAAATCTTAGATGATCACCGATGAGACTTAATAGCAAAACTAGCGAGTTTGGCCCAGAAAACATGTACACTCAATTATTTTCAGTTCTGCTGTGTGTCCTTTGCTTTCAAAAGATAACCCTTGTACAGAATATATTTATTTGGCTCTTACTCGCCTCCTCAATGAATATGGATATGGATTGAAACTTATTTGGCGAGGTTTTAATTATGCTAACTCAGACGACGGGATTGCCTGTGATTATTGAAACATACTCTAGTCACTAGAAAGTAATTCCCATTGTTTCTGGTACCATTTCGAAAACACGTCTATTCATTTGCCAACAAAATAATAATAAAATTTTTCCGATAAAATTCCAACATTTTTTCATATGTTTGCTATAAACATAGATTGTGGGTACTCGTTAGAACCACCTCGCTGAGGGTAACCATTTCTTACGAGTACCTAGAATCGATGTTTTTGAGTAGAAATAAGAAAACTAATGCATAATAATTGTCAGGAGCACATTCGTTCCTTTAAGACATGGGAAACAAAAATACTTTAGGAGAAGTTGTCTCCCCTGAAGGTGTTCCCATTCCCCTTAATTTATCCTACCCATTATGAAAACACATCAGCGCGACATAGTGCAATTTTTCACATCACCAAAATGGCTATTTGTCTTATGAAAATCCGTGATATTTATCTTATTTGAGCCCCGCCAAGCGAATTTGTGTCTTCGAGCATTTCGTCATGACAATTTTTAGCTGCGCATGCCCAGCATTCAGAGGGGCCAGGGATATGGCTTTCTGTCTCAAGGTTCCTCTTGATTCACTGCTTGAATGAGCGAGCAGCGAAGGTTCTGGCGAGACTGCGCGGATGCGCAGGCTCGCCTTAACCTTTGCTGCTCGCAGGCGATAAGTACCAAAATCGCTTGACGGGGCCCATGTGTCTTATGAAAATCCATGATATTTATCTTATTTGTACTGCAAACATAGGTTATGTGTGCTATCGAGCACCCGCAACCTATATCTTGGAGCAAAAATAAGGAAGATAATGAATACCCCCGTTAACCCCAGCTATATTGCTATATAAAGTGGGTTTAGTGGGGTCTTCATTTCATGGACTTGTTCATGTATCCAAACATATAATTGGCAGTCTTCAAATTGATGATGTACTCTCGTACCAAGAGCCATAACTCTGTTGTCTTTTTTGCTGAATTATCTCCACTTGAAAATTTGCAAAAACTCAGAAATTGACTCCCACCTACAGTGACAGCTCTTGTTTCAACATGTGACATTTGTTAAAAGTAGCAAGTGTTGTCAATTGCACCGAAAGTCAGCCAATGAAAAGTGGCGAAGACGGCGGGTGTCTGAATGTATGTCATACTTTATCGAAACAGAAATGTTTTACATTTGTTTTTGGCGGGGGAGGGGGGGGGGGTAAGTTTTACGGCCCTTTCAAGATTATTTCACCCATATCGAGCCGATCATTAATCAGAGTTGGGCGAAAACCGGAGTACCAGGAGAAAAACCACCTGACCTTCCGTTGCAGAACTTGGCGTCTCATATGTGACCCGAGCGAGGCTCGAACCACAGCGGTGAGAGACCTAATGATTAAGAGTCCAAGCTGTTATCCACTAGGCCACGGAGGCCCGTAATGTTTTACATTTACAAATGCATTGGAGTAAGGCTTCTAGCTCAATATGGGCCCCGTCAAGCGATTTTGGTACATATCGCCTATGCGAGCAGCGAAGGTTCAGGCGAGCTTGCGCATCCGCGCAGTCTCGCCAGAACCTTCGCTGCTCGCTCATAAAATCTGTGAATCAAGAGGAACCTTCAGACAGAAAGTCATATCCCTGGCCCCTCTGAATGGCTGGGCATGCGCAGTTAAAATTTGCCATGACGGAATGCTCGAAGACACAAATTCGCTTGGCGGGGCTCATATAATTGAGGGTAATAGGGATATTTGCATTACGATAACACACACCCATGCGACATAGTGTATTTTTCAGGTCTTCAAAATGGCTACCTTTCTGATGACACCTGAGATATTTTTTTCTTATTTATACTGCAAACATAGGTTGTGGGTACGCGTTAGAACCGCTTAGGCGGTTCTAACGAGTACCCACAACCTATGTCTGGGATCAGAAATAAGAAAAAATAATGTTTACCCCATAAACCACAGTTTTCGCTATTTAAAGTGCGATTAAAGGTGGTGTTCATTTCACGGACTTGTTTGCGTGATGAGAATTTTTTTCCTTATTTCGTTGTTGAATAAAAGTGGGAGCAATGGCAGTTGTAACGTGTACAAACAACAGAGATTTCAAGACGAAATACGTTTTCTTCCCATTACGATAACACATCCGTGTGATATACATGTAGTGCATTTTTCAAACCTCAAAAAAAGGAATTTTTTCTGATAAAAATTGCAATAATTTTCTTATTTACACACCAAACATAGGTTCTAACGAGTACCTACAATCTATGTCTTGGATCAGAAATAAGGAAAATAATGTTTACCCCCCTAAACCCCAGTTTTCTCTGTACAAAGTGGGGTTTAGGGGGTCTTTATTTCACGGACTTGTTCACGTGATGCTTTAAATATCTTCTTGTCTAGGCCCAGTTGCTGAAACAAGCGAACATCATTTGTTCACTTATTGTTAAATCTTTGATTGATAATTAATGGTATTGCAGCAACACTAATTTGTTGTTGAAGAACAGCAAGATACAAGTGTTACATGGTAATTGTTTGTTTGTTTGATCTGAGATTTAACGTCCGCCTCAACACTTTATAGGTCATTTTGGAGACGTTGATTCCAATTGCGTGGGACTTTTACCCGACATTGAGATGAAATCACATCTCAAGCCCCGTCGCCAATGAAATAATCCTGTGTTTAACCATGGGCGGTCCGACTCGCAAAGCTTTGCTTGGGCAGGCTTAGATCCTCTAAGTAGTTTACCAGTACTCGTGTGCGGTCGGTTTCAGCTCTGCGTGGAAGCATCATGCAGCCCATCTATTTCTTCAAGTCCCGATTGGCGGGGCCATGTTACATGGTAAATACTACACGTATTCTTGTCAGAATATCTGCCAGTTTGATCACTTAAGAGTTCCATTTAGCTAATAATGCTCGATTGTTTAGCTTACTTTTTTTATTTTGGTTTTACGGTCCTTTCAATATTCATTCACTAATATCGAGCCGATCTTTAATCGGATGGGGGCGTGAACCGGAGTATCCGGAGAAAAACAACCTGACCAACCATTGCAGAACTTGGTATCTCACATGTGACCCGAGCCAGGCTCGAATCCACAGCGGTGAGAGACCTACTAGTCAACAGTCAAGAGTCAGCTCCCTTATCCACTAGGCCACGGAGGCCCAGCTATCATCGGCATTTAATGGAGTTTAAACACTGCTTATACCCATAATGTTAGCTATTAGATGTAATGATTCTATAAAATTATTTCATATGTATGATAGGATACCTCTGCTACAGTAAGTCCTAGTATGTATCCTTAACACACATCAGGAAAATGCGCCTATATATTTTGATCCCCTTGAACCCCACTTTTATATAGTAAAACTAGGGTTTACAGGGATAAACCTTAATTTTCGTATTTCGTAGAACCACCTACGTGCTCCCACAATCTATATTTTGAGCAGAAATAAGAAAAATTTCCACATCTTTCATCTAAAAATGTTTCGTTTTTTTTTACGGCGGTAAAATTTGTAATGTACATGTATTTGTATAGGCGCGTTTTCCTTATGAGGTACAGCCAAAGATAAGAGGGAATAATAAGGACAATTTTATGACAATAATTTTTTTTATTCTATTTTGTTTTTATATTATGAATGAATTTAAGTTTGGTTGAGTGTATCAATGTGTTTACTTTGGCGAATCACTCGAAGGACTTCATCACGTGACCAAGTCCGTGAAATAAAGACCCCCCTATACCCCACTTTATATAGAGCAAACTGGGGTTTACGGGAGTATACATTATTTTTCTTATTTTTTCTCCAAGACATAGGTTGTGGGTACTCGTTAGAACCGCCTCAATGAGGCGGTTCTAACGAGCACCCACAACCTATGTTTTGAGTATTAATAAGGATAATATCACAAATTTTTATCAGAAAATTGACCGTTTTGGAGATGTACAAAATTGCACTATGACGCACGGGTGTGTTATCGTAATGTTATACAAAGTTTATGAGTGATTTCCCGGTGTTGGCACATCGGTAAAATCCTAAAGAATGATAGCCCATTCCTTATAATTCCAATTTTGTCATCGAAATGTCTAAATGCCACAAAAATAGTAAATTGCAGGAATTCTCTAAAAGCGTAAGACTGAACTTACCAACGGCTACGGTTTAATGGCTGCCATCCTTGAAAGAAATCCAAGCGAAACGAAAAACGTCGTGTTTAAATTCAGTGTGTTTGTCTTTTGACATTTACTTTTTCAATAGCTTTCCATCTTTTTAAACGAACGCTGTTGAAGTCGCTGTGTATACAATGACGTCACGTTATATTACTACCTGTCGCTGTGTGAAATAGTTCTTGGATTCCTGCTCATGGAATGTATCGAAGTATAAAACGTTTATTGGAACCAGTCAAATTGCTCCAAATTTATATGACGGTGGAGAAATGAAAGTATTTCTCATTCTAACACAGTGCGCCTGTATAGGCAATTGAAAGCAACCGTGTTTTATCATGCAACAAACCACGGCAAGGAAGAGCGTGACGAGTGACGTCATTAAAACTGCCAATTTATGACGTCACGATTCGATTTACTTGACGTTAGACGGTGTAACGTCATTTTCTCGCATCCAAAACGTTAGAAAAGGATTTAAATGTAATATGTGTTTCAGTCGATAATTTTAGCGGGATTTCTTCTAACAATGGCGAAAAGTTGTGAGATTTTGAAGGAAACAACAGCATTATTGCCGTTTTTCAGCCTGTTAGAATCATAATAGATCAGCTTTTGTTTGTGATTTGTTGAGTTATAAATCACAGTTTGTCAGTCAGTTGTAAGTAGACAAATCACGCGCGCTACGCGCTCGTGATTTGTCTACTTTACAACTGACCTCCAAACTGTGATTTATTACTCAACAAATCACAGCTAGAGTTAATCTGTTTCTTAAATAAAAAATGCCGCCTTACAAGTACCAACAACACATGTTTCTTAGGTTAGGAGTACTATTAGCAGCGCCTTATTGAGGCGATTCTTATATTGAGTACTTCTAACAGACACCAACGACATATGGGAACTTGCACATTTATTGTCCTTTTCATTTCCATTATCTGAAAGCAAGTCAGGCTTTGTATACTTTGTGAAGTTCATTTCCATACTCCCAAGCCAGAGTTTGTTGCACAAGTATAATGATTTTGTGTAATGCACGCCCAAATCCACACTTGATGTCCGTAAACGTGGGTAAACATTAATTGATGTTATAATGCATTCCACGTGGGTTCCTTTTATTTTCTCTACTTGATTGACTAGATCTTACAGACCAAAGCCTGGTCCAGTTGTTCAAATCTATCAGTGACGTTAGTTAACATCTCACTAAAACCACCACGCGAACAAGTCCGTGAAATGAACACCCCCTAAACCCCACTTTTTGTTTAGAAAACTGGGGATCACGGGGTTATATTATTGTTCTTATTTCTGCTCCAAGACATAGGTCGTGGGTGCTCGTTAGAACCGCCTCAATGAGGCGGTTCTGACGAGTACCCACAACCTATGTTTGCCATATAAATAAGAAAACAATCACGGGTTTTCATCAGAAAAGCAGCCATTTTAATGATGTGAAAAATGCACTATGTCGCACGGGTGTGTTATCGTAATGCGTTGACCATTTAGTATGGCAAATATGCTGAAAACAATGAGAGTGGTTTTTGCAAATGCATATTTTGCAGCAAAAACAGCAGCCAGGGATTAGTTAGATACTGTATTGTCAGAAAAGTTAATAATATGACTACATTTAACAGGTTCTTACGTTGATGGTGCTTTGCTTGCACTAGTGGTTATTATATATAAAATTTATTAAACGAGCCATCTGCTCGTTTAAGAAATTTCATGATAATTAATTAATAATAATGACCAAAACTGCCAGTTTCTTTGCCAAAAATGGCTTGTACGTACTAAAGTGTTTGGTATCATAAACCTTGTTTTCAAGTTAAATGGGTGTTTTTTATATTTATGGAGAATAAAATTGTTTACCTTTGAGGACATTTCTGGTTAAAGGCTATCTTTTCAACAATCTGTTTGATTGAGGCATATTGTACAAACTAATGAGTTCACGCAGCTCAATTCTTTTCAAAACTATATTCTTATGAATTAATATCTAAAGTTGTCGGAAACATATCTCTCAATTTGTTCTATAAAAGGGTTATCCTTTTTATACGATAAATCCTCCTTTGTCCTTGAGCCAGTTTCATTCAGCCTTCATAGGAATGTTGCTTTGGTGACCCTCTACTAAAATAGCTTAACTGGCCTAATCCGCTGGGCAAAATGACCGCCAGAGCTAAAATAGAAAAACGTCACCAATTTGCTTTAAATTCTAAATCCTCCTAAACAATGAAGCCAGTTTGTTTCAGACTTCCCGGGAATCTTGTCTAAGTTGCGATTGTCATAACATCTGTGCTATCTTGATATTCCAAAATAAGACAAAAACTTACGATTATGTTTATTTTTCATACTTTCTATGTGATGCATTACGATATTAGGTCCGTGTGTTAAAATAGGGCCTTCCTGTCTCTAGAACAAGCATTTATCAGATGGTTTTCTTATGCATCACGTGAACAAGTCCGTGAAATAAAGACCCCCCTAAACCCCAGTTTATATAGAGAAAACTGGGGTTTACGGGGGTAAACATTATTTTCCTTATTTCTGCTCCAAGACATAGGTTGTGGGTACTCGTTAGAACCGCCTCAATGAGGCGGTTCTAACGGGCACCCAAAACCTATGTTTGGAGCAGAAATAAGGAAAATATCACAAATTTTCATCAGAAAAAATACCTTTTTTGAGGTTTGAAAAATGCACTATATCACACGGATGTGTTATCGTAATGTTTTGTCTTATGTCTAGTCATTAAAAAGGTTGTGGGTACTCGTCGGAACCACCTGAAGGCGGTTCTAACAAGTACCTATAATATATGTTTTTATGAAACAAAATGCCCCAGTAAACCCCAGTTTTATCTATATAAATATGGGGTTTAAAGGAGTGTTCATTACACGGAGTTGTCAACATGATGAACTCATGGTGATTTATTAATTTTTTCTAGCAAAATGTTCGGTTTGAAGTTATGATGATTTATGTATTTTTTCTAGCTAAATGTTCGGTTTGAAGTTATCATTGATTTAATGGATGAGACTGTTGACAATGCTTTGGAGCTGAAGGACGCTTGTACTTACCACATCCAGTCAGCATTTAGTGAGGAAACATCTTCAATTATCAGTATACTAACACTAGCCGGCCAGCCAGTTTACTGCGGATCTGGAACATACATGCCCTTTGTTGGTACTCCAATGCACACGTATGCTTGCAAGGGTTATAGAAAAAAACATTCGGTTAGGCGCAACAATGTTGAAGTTCCCGTTTGCTGTAAGTTTCATATCTTATTTTTTGCTATTCATTACGATAACACACCCGTGCGATATAGTGCATATTTCTCATTTCCAAAATGGCTACTTTTCTGATGAAAATCCCTGATATTTTTTCTTATAAATACTGCAAACATAGGTCGTGGGTGCTCGTTAGAACCGTCTCATTGAGGCGGATCTAACGACTACCCACAACCTATGTCGTGGGTGCTCGTCAGAACCGCCTCATTGAGGCGGTTCTAGGTTGTAACGAGTACCCACAACCTATGCCTTGGAGCAGAAATAATGAAAATAATGTTTACCCCCTTAAACCCCAGTTTTCTCTATATAACATTGGGTTTAGTGGGGTCTTCATTTCAAGGAATTGTTCACGTGATGATACCCCCGCAATCGAAGCTTGGGGGTATACTGTTTTCACGCCCGTCCACCCGTCCGTCCGTTTATGCGTAACACTTTGGGCTTTGGATTTTCCTGCATATTTTGATAAATAATATTTGGAATCTTATGATATATTGCATAAATTTTGAGATGCACAAGATGTTGCTACCACAGAAAAATAAAGGTCGCGGAATTCATGCTGTTATAGTTATTCCCCATGTCGGAAACACGCCTATACAATTACACTGTAAATTTTACCACCTTAAAATGAAAAATTGATGATGAAAAATTATGATTGTTTTCTTATTTCTGGTCACAATATAGATTGTGGATACACGTTAGAACCCGAGTACCCACAATCTATATTTTAGAACAGAAATAAGACAAATAAGGTTTACCCTTGGAAACCCCAGTTTTACAATATAAAAGTGGGATTCACGGGGGTGAAAACTATATAGGCAAGTTTGCGTGTTGCCTTTGTAATTATTTAAAAGTTGTCCGCTACAGTTTTGTCCCTAACACTTAAGTTTTTCCAGCATTTGTTGGCTTTTTAAAATTTATGAGCAGGGCCAATTTCATGCTCAAGTGAGTTGAGCATGAAACATGTTATATAATCTCGGGTAAAGACTCTATCATCTCATGAGAATACATGTATCTCTAGAGGAGACCGTTTGAAGAAAAAACTAAGTTCTTAGTCCTCTGCATTACGATAAAACATCGTAATGCACATAATGCATACTTTCATATCTCAAAAATGGTGATTTTTTTTTTTCTGTTGAAAATTTGCGATATATTTCTTATTTATACTGCAAACATTGGTTGTGGTACTCATTAGAACCGCCTTATGGAGGCGGTAATGAAGCGTTTCTAACGAGTACCACAACCTATGTCTCGAAGCAGAAATAAGACATATAATGTTTACCTCCGTAAACCTCAGTTTGCTGTATATAAAATGGGGTCTAAGGGGTGTTCATTTCTTGGACTTGCTCACGTGATGTGGAATCTGTTTGTAATAAATTTCAAACCCTGCAAAGATAGGGTAAAACTCAGTATTTGGATCTCTAGAAGAGAAAATATTAGGTTTTAGTTTAAGTGTTTGTATGTTGCATTAGGAATAAAAAAACATACCTGTGCATGTGTTGGACTTTAATGCCCCACCAACAGCTAAGGACATATAGAGACGGGACCTCGGTTTAAATATAAAAGTGGGTGCAATGAACATGAAATAACTAGACCCTAATTGAAACACCAATAGCCGAACGCCAAAATGACAGTAATATTGTTTCAGTATCATACATATTCTGATAAAATGCTTTTTTTGTGACAAAAATCGATATATATTTATGCAATGAAAGATGTCATGGCAATGCAATTATTGAATATTTTCCCGAGTTGGAATATTGTCCGTGACCACCTGTTGATTTTCCGTTGCTTCAACATGTCTGTTGCTTCAGCATTTCAGTTATTTCATGCTGTCGAGTCTATATCTTTTTTTGTCTCATAGATTTATTCGTTTGACTTTTATGTTATCGGAGATGTTGCACTAATGAATTATTACGCCTCATGCGTACTGAAAAATTACGTGTCCAGGCCTTGTAAAAGCAGTTAACACTACCCACAGAAAAGATTTTACTGACCATTCCATGGCGGTTCCTCTGTTGTGGATTGTTATTATCATTATTTGTCTTTGAATGCATATATGTTCTGCAAATATATATTCATTTTCATTTTCCATTTTGACATGTTCTTGAACAAAACTCCTTTTGGTTTTCTACTTGTGGTGTTTTGATTATGCTTACGTTTTTTATGTTGGTGTTTTTCTCTTTGGTTTCTTGGATTTGAGGTGTGAGATCATGGCATCGATTGAAGATCATTGCGTTCACTACTAGTAACCATTATGCGCACGAGCTTGCAAGCTCATGTCTTTCGAAATCAAAACTCGGGATATGATTTACCAACAGTAATAGTGCAGAAACACAATATTACAACTCGCATGACGGCTGGACTGATCCGAAACGACTAGGCATTACCAGGATTATTAGTCCGTGCACGACATAGCTGGATTAAGCTGAGGCACCAAAGGAAGGATACCAGTATGCTGTGGCCTGTGTTAATGCTAGGAACACTAATATGACATGCAAAACATTACGAAAACACGCCTATACAAATACATTGCAAACTTTATCGCCAATAAAAATGAAAATTTTAACATGAAAAATTGTGATATTTTTCTTATTTCTGCTCAAAATATAGAGTGTTGGTAAACGTTAGAACCGCATCGTCGGGGCGGTTCTAACACGTACCCACAATCTATATAAAAGAGCTGAAAAAGATAAATAAGGTTTACTAATGTAGACATCAGTTTTACTATATACAAGTGGGCCTCAATAAGATAAGAATTATATAGTAGTGTTTTCGTGATACAACACATCTTGGGTGTGCTGTCCCGAGGTCAGTTTCTGTAGCATTGTGTGTTTTTGGGTGTGCGTTTTAAATTGAGAACTTTCCATTAAACTGCACTTAGTGACCAGAGGTCATGCGTTCAAAACAAATATAGACGTTAGTGAAATAATTACGATAACACACCCGTGCGGCATAGTGCATATTTCTCAGCTCCAAAATGGCTATTTTTCTGAAGAAAATCCCTGATATTTTTCTTATAAATACTGCAGACATATGTCGTGGGCGCTCGTTAGAACCGCCTCATTGAGGCGGTTCTAACGAGTACCCACAACCTATGTCTTGGAGTAAAAATAAGAAAAATAACGTATACCCCCGTAAACCCCCGTTTTCTATATATAAAGTGGGGTATAGGGGGGTCTTCGTTTCACGGACTAGTTCACATGATGATATCGTTACTCACATTTTTATCGAAAATACATATCCTTTTACCACCAACGTGCGGCCCCTATCCATCGGGGCTTGAAGAAATATATTGGATGCATGATGCTTCCATGCAGAGCTGAAACCGACCCGCACACGAGTACTGGTGAACCGCTTAGAGGATCTAAGTCTGCCCAGGCAAAGCGGTGCAAGTGTCGGACCATCCATGCTCATAAATCCTATGGGTTTCATTGGGCGACAGGGCTTGAGATGTCATTTCATCTCAATGTCGGGTAAAAGTCCCACAAAATTGGAAGCAACGTCTCCAAAATGACCTTTACAGTGTTGACGGGGACGTTAAACCTCAAATCTAACAAAACTACCAACGAGGTCATTAAGCAAACGGTGCTTTAACCCGTGGAGTTGGACTGTGTAGCTGACGAAATTGACCATGTAATGTCTTCTATAGCAATTGTCACCGCTTTGTTTGGATTTGAAAAGGGCGATTGTCTTTTATATTATACCTAGCTGAGAAACCAATGCATATTGACAAAAAATAAAAAACGAGTTTCTTTTTACATTGCAATACGATACTGTATTTTCATCTTGTCGAAGATAACATGATAATGTTATTTTCACAGTAGCAGCCCGGACTACATTTTACATGTATAAAGTAAAGATTTATTTTTCGATACATGCCTCAAATATTTCATCTCGTGTGTTGTAAACATCTGACTTTTTCCTTATGGTCGGCACTCCATGAAATACTTTTGGTATTCAAGTATTTTTTTTTTCTCTTTTCACTGATGAAAGAAGCTTATTGATCTCTTTTACACCAGCATTTCTTATGTTGGCACATCACGGTTAGAGTTTGGATACGTCCATTCTCTTAAATATGGAATGTAGTCATATCATTTACAGTATGACAAGCATTGAATATCCAGATGAGTTATCTTATAATAAGTCACGTCATTTTGTTCTTATCTTTTTGAATAGGCATTTTTACAGCTGAAATGCTAAAATCTTTGAAAAGCTTGTGGCTGGCCGGAACGAGCCTGACCTTATTGATATTGACTGTGCTATTATACCTTATTAGAATTTTAATAACCTATTTTGATTTGTTGTTAGTGAGTTGTCCACTTGGTTACTTTATGGAGGCCGATAACTGTTCCCCTTGTCCAGATGGAACATACGGTTGGATGGCACATGATGGACCAGCGTGTCATGACTGTCCTCGAAAGGTTGGTCCGGGTATGACAGCCCTCACTAGTGAAGACCAGTGCGGTATTCCAGGTTCGTTAACTTTATGTTTGCTTATCTGAGCTCGAATGCTCAACGTGAGCGATTTTCTGTAGCATAGTCCAATGCCCTACATCTACAGACAAAACCGCGAAGAACTTGTTCTTATTCTTTGCTCATATGTTTGACCCTCACGTAGCATTCATGTTTTTTATTATTTTATTTCTTCATTTCGTTTGCGCATTAACGATGGCATTCGTCTGATTTCTTCGGATTAGCAAATCCCCATTTATAGTTAAAGATACATTTTTGATTGCATAGCACTCTAACGACCGGTCATTCGAGAGTGCTGTTTCGAGATAAACTACACTGTCATTCAGGTAGGGGCCAAGAGGCCGAGAGAGGATAAACATTTACCTATGGATACAAGATTATTAAGTCACACCTATTTACCTGTCTGTGGGTGCTCCTTAGAACAGCCTTGTCATGGTGTACATGGTGTTTCTAACTACTGTAGAACTCCAATGGCTCGGACACCGATGGCTCGTTTACCATGGCTGAGTGGAACCCGTTTTTGAGTCCCTAGGGAATTCCTCTGCATAAGAAAAAGTGTGGGATAATTAAGATTTTCTCCTTTTATCTTGCAAATATATGCTGTGTGTACTCATTAGAATCGCCTCAATGCCTCAATGAGGCGATTCTAATGAGTACACATAGCATACATTTATGTTACAGAACACCGAAAAGAAGTCCAAAAATACCCCCGTTATGTTTTCTGGGATTATGCAACAGTGGCTCGAACTACCGCTGTTTCGAACAAATTTCTATGGTCCCGAAGGACCATCGAAGTTCGACTGTAGTACCCATAAACTGTGCATCACGTTAACAAGTCCGTGAAATGAAAAGCCTTTTAAACACCACTTTACTTAGAGACAAAATCAGGGGTTTACAGGGTATTCATTATTTCAGTTATTACTACACAAAGACAAAGGATATTTGCTACATGCAGAACCACCTCAATGAGGCGGTTATGGTTAGCTGTTAGAACCGCCTCAATCTATGTTTTTGAACAGGAATAAGAAAAATAATGTATACCCCTACAAAACCCAATTGTACCATATAAAAGTGGGTCTGAAGGGGTTGAAAATAATGCAGGCATGTTTTCGTAATGTGTGTGCTCGTTAGAACGGCCTCATTGGGGCGGTTATAACGAGTACCCACAAGCTATGTCGTGGAGCAGAAATACGAAAAAATAATGTATACACTGCAAACCCCAGTTTTTACACATAAAGTGGGGTTTAAAGGGTTCTCTATTACACAGACTTGTTTACATGATATGTGGATACGGGTTTTACCAAGGAAACGATTGGATCTGTATCTACCATCCTATCAATCAGGAACCACTTGCACATGGTTTTCGAAGATTCTATTTGTCAGCAACCCAGTTTGTACTGAATGGATTTGATTTTGTAAAATTGCAACTATGTATTTATATATAATTTTTCCGGCCATATCAAGATAATTTCATTTATTTCGAGCCATCGTTATACAGAGGCGGGCAAGAACCTGAATACGCTGCGAAAAACTACCTGAGAATCCGTTGCAGAACATTACGAGAACACGCCTACATAATTCTGACCCCTCATACCCCACTTTTATACAGTAAAACTGGGGCTTAAGGGGGTATACATTATTTTTCTTATTTCTGCTCATAAACATAGATTGTGGGTACTCGATAGAACCGCCTCGTCGAGTCCCCACAATCTATGTTTTGAGCAGAAATACAAAAAAATATCACAATTTTTCATCTTAAAATTTCTAATTTTTGGTCCAAAAATTGACAATGTGTTTGTATAGGCGTGTTTTCGTAATTACTTGGTGTCCCACATGTGACTGGAGCGAGGCTCTAACCATAGTCAGGTGGTGATATCAGTGTAGCCCCTGATCAGATGCCGCGTTACATTACGAAAACACGCCTATACAAAAACATTGAAAATTTATCACCATAAAATAAAAATTTTCAGATGAAAAATTGTGGTATTTTTCTTATGACTGCTCAAAATATAGATTGTGGGCACTCGTTAGAACCGCCTCATCGAGGCTGTTCTAACGTGTATCCACAAGCTATGTTTGAAAGCAGAAATAAGAAAAATGAGTTTTTACCCTGTATAACCCAGTTTTACTATCAAAAAGTGGGGTTCAAGGGGGTAAAAATTATATAGGCGCGTTTTCGTGATGGTGTGGCTTTTGATCTGGGCCCGTGTTATTTGCAAGAATCTTGTTTTAGGGTTTTCCATACAAATTCGAATTTTAAAGGCAATTACGTTTTTATTTAAAATATCCCAGTTTGTACTCAGTTTAATTATCTGCATCAGCCTCCATTTTTTAAATTAAGCAGTGTCCGGTTCAGTTATTTTTTAGAAATATATAATTTGGAAAACAAATTCTTCTTTCCGACCCGTTTCGGATTTTTACATATAAACTAGTTAAAGTAATACGTAAGTGTTAAAACAGCTGTTTGTTTGTTGTTGTTTTTTTTTGGAGTTTTACGGCCCAGTCAACACTATTTAGGTCATTTTGAGCCGGTCAGTTTACCTATCAACACTTTCCTGGGCAGGCTTATACGTAAGCGGTTAACCAGTACAGTGCACATTCTTTCGCCAGAAACTGACAACTTCCCTTCTTGAATCAGGGGAAGGGAGACCAGTACAGTGCACATTCTTTCGCCAGAAACTGACAACTGCCCTTCTTGAATCAGGGGAAGGGAGAGAATGACCGTAGAAAAGATTTCATGATCAATCTCCACGAAAGAATGTTGCTGACCCCGGCGGGAGTCGAACCCGCGTCCTCCTGATCACCAGTCGGACGCGCATCCGACTGAGCCACTGAGGCCGGCTTAAAACAGCTGTTAAAACATGTACTAATTTAAGCCATATCCAGCTGAAACACAATAGACCCAACCTCTGCAAATAATGTTGATCCAGATCAGATGACCATAACAGCCTGCGCGACAATTACCGCTATGAACTTTTTCACATCAAACATTTTTCATGTTTAGCTCAAAACATAGATTGTGCGTACTTGTTAGAGCCACATCAGCAAGGCGGTTCTAGCGAGGACCCATAATCAATGTTTTGGAGCAGATATAAGGAAAACAATGTATACCCCTGTAAACCTAAGTTTTACTTTACATCACGTGAACAAGTCCGTGAAATGAAGACCCCCCTAAACGCCACTTTATATAGAGAAAACTGGGGTTTAGAGGGGTAAACATTATTTTCCGTATTTCTGATCCAGGACATAGACTGTGGGTACTTGTTAGAACCGCCTCAATGAGGCGGTTCTAACGACTACCCAGTTTTGAGTATAAATAAAAAAAATATCACACATTTTCATCAGAAAAAATACTTTTTTGAGGTTTAAAAAATGCACTATATCACACGGGTTTGCTATCGTAATTATAATTAATGGGATTTAAAGGGGACACTTATGTTGGAGTGTTTCCGTTATGCGTGAGTGAATATAAAAGGGTTTATTTCGGTCTTGATATCTTTCTTAACACATAATGCGGATCCCGGACTGTTACTTTAATCAACTAGTTTTATTACACGCAAGTGCACCTGAGTGTCATAAAGCTGAAATCTAGCACATTGACAGTCAACTTCCTGCATATTCACTTACAATGTCAATCAACATCCAGTACCGATACCTTTATTTTCCCCCCTTTACCCCCAGGCAAATTCCACAATATTACCGAAAAAATAATGAATTTTCCATTATTTCTCTCTCTCTCTCTCTCTCTCTCTCTCTCTCTCTCTCTCTCTCTCTCTCTCTCTCTCTCTCTCTCTCTCTCTCTCTCTCTCTTCCAGTTTATTCTGTACCTGTTTTCATAAATTAACAGAACAGTATTGTTCAAACTAAAATAATATGAAACATGCAAATTTTGAAAAGAAAAAAGAAATGCGTTATGAAAATTAGCACGAAGTAGCAACGCAGTTTCGATTGGGTGCTTTTGATACGCAGGAAATCTGAGAATATGCAGTATGTGCATTTTCGACACGAAGATTTGATTGCGGGTTGATCTACAATTGCAGTTTATGCGCAGAAAGGCGTTTTTTGTTAGGGAAATTGATTGGTCAAAATGGCATTCGCAACAGAAACGCGATAAGTGCGTGTGAAGCAACTTCATTATTAAAAATCCAGAAACGAAAGGTATGCAAGAAACTAATCTTATATGGGTAAGAGGGATGGAAAGAGAATCACAGACGGGTACCACTCGGCAAATCCTCGTGGTAACGGAACGGATTTCCCCGTGCACCCGTTACACCCATTTAAGATTCTTGTATTCCTGGCTGTTATCAATATAATGCGCACACATACTGTCCGTCGAGGAATAGTTGACAGTGACGTCATGACTTGTTTTTGTTCTGAACAATGCAAAGCTTATGGGGCTAACGGTAAAATAGCTCAAATAGTCAGCTACGTCACTGCCAGCTATTTGTTGGCGAACTATAAATGCAGATGGATTTGTTTGTTTTGTTTGATTTGAGGTTTAACGTCCCTGTCAACACTGTAAAGGTCATTTTGGAGACGTTGCTGCCAATTTTGAGGGACTTTTACCCGACATTCTCAAGTCTTGAAGGGCCAATGAAACCAATAGGGTTTATAAGCATATACGGTCCGACTTGCACCACTCTGCCTGGGCAGGCTAAGATCCTCTAAACGGTTTACCAGTATTCGTGTGCGGGTTGGTTTCAGCTCTGTGTGGAAGCATCATGCAGCCTATCTATTTGTTTAAAAATGCAGAAGGATCTGTGTCATTGCGCATGCAATATAGTCTTTTCTTGACTAGGCAGGACTTGAATATCGATACATAAATGCTTTTTTAAAAGAAAATGATCCCGGTCGTTGAAAGATAATGAAGGTACATTTATATATGTTATCTTGAACCGTTTTCTCACCTTATATTCCAAAAGCGTTAAATTTTGTCAGTAGTTTTGTCTTGTAAACATGAGCATTTATTATCAAAATTCACAATAACATGCCTATATAATTTTGAACCCCTTGAACCCCACTTTTATATGGTAAAACTGGGGTTTACAGGGGTAAACCTTATTTGTCTTATCTCTATTATTGAATATAGATTGTGTGTAATCGTTAGAACCGCCTCGATGAGGCGGTTCTAATGAGTACCCACATTCTACATTTTGAGCAGAAGTAAGGAAAATATCACAATTTTTCATCCTGAAATTTTAGGGTTTTTTTTCGGCAAAAATGAACTTGTGTAGGCGTGTTATCGCACCAGTAAGTTCTTAAAGCTAACAGTCTCACAAACAACTGAATTAAAGCTAATAAGTTTAATATCTCTATTTCAGGAATTTGTCCTCCCGGTTCCTACTCTGATGATGGCCTCACACCATGCAAAGAGTGTCCAATGAATTTCTTTGCAGTATCGCCCGCCTCCCAGTCATGCACAGCATGTCCGTCAAACAAAGTCACCACCAGTCCAGGTGCAAGCTCGGAGTCACAGTGTCAGTTATTGGAGGAGCTGGGAAACGGTACGTTGGTCCAAATGTAAATTGAATGCCATTCTCAGTTCGAGACAAACAATTGCTTGAAAGAATTGCCTCTCATGATGGTTATTTTTGTTACTTTTTTGATCTGATACCGATAGCCAGAAACCAAACTAATTATTTGCTAAATTGTAGTGCCTTCACTCATACTGTTTTTAAAGGCATTTATTCTTGTAACAGTAGGACACACCGTGTGTTCATAATTGTTTCATTGCCACTTGTGATATACTCTTTATACATTACGAAAACACGCCTATACAAATACATTGTAACCTTTATCGCCGAAAAAATGAAAATTTTAAGATGAAAAATTGTGATATTTTTCTTATTTCTGCGCAAAATATAGATTGTGGGTACTCGTTAGAACCGCGCGGTTCTAACGAGTACCCACAATCTACATTTTAGAGCAGAAATAAGAAAATAAGGTTTACCCATGCAAACCCCAGTTTTACTATATAAATCTGGGGTTCGAGGGGGTCAAAATTATATAGGCGTGTTTTCTTGATGGCAGATCAAAGGCGGTTTGAAAGGGTGATCAGTAGCTCTTGTTAAATCCCTTGACTGAAGCACTTAAGGGGAAAATCAATAATGTACACTTTAGTCGACAGTAAGGAAACTATTAATTTTTCCCAAGGAGGCCCCTTACCTGTTGGAGACAGGAGTATTCTCTTGTAATGGAATGAAAGTCCTCAATAATCAAGAATGAATGCCTTTAACTTTTGTTTTCGGTAGTTTGGGGCAAGTTTTGCCTATACACATGATCAGTGAAAGTTCCAATGAGCCTGTATGTATGCATTATTCTTGCACACCAGACAAGGAAATCCGTGATTTTACCCTGGGATGGAAATTTATGTTCTGACCCTGATGTTCCGACCCCAAATCGAATATAATCGCGTGTTTGATAAATGCACTGGTTGATTACAACCTCATGCGCGGCGTCGTCATGCGTGACGTCACTAAACATTCCTGTTGTGTCATCACAAAATGGCGGACGTCGGTAACCGAAGTGACAGCAGCATTAAAAATTCGCAAAAGAAATGGAAGGTATGCAAGAAAAAGAATCCAATATGGGTGAGAGGGGCGGATCGAAAAATCCGACCCTCGGGATCACTGTCCGGCATCACTCGGCAAGCCTCGTGATGCCGGACAGTGTCCCTCGGGACGGATCTTTCGATCCAGCCCTCACACCCATATAAGATTCTTATACTCTTAAAAACCCAAATTCTAAAAGAATATAACAGTAAGTGGCTCGCAAATGCCTCTGAAGAGGCTTGTTCAAAGCCTTTAAGTATTTAAACTAAACTGATAGTTTCAAGAATTGCTGGTGCTCAAGCCAATGATTTCATGTTTGTCTTTAATATTAACGCCTAATTACAAATTACAGTTTGATTTACATGTACTGTCTATAAAGGGCATACAAACTAAAACATCACTATCATATGCTCCTCATATATTTAGATTGTTTTCTTCGATAACAACATATGTTCATAAGAATAACCATGTGCTTAATCCTTTTTGTACCAAATGGAATCTTCCCCCTAATATGTAGCAGGAGTCCATTTCAAAATTTAGGGATGTTAGGTTGTGTTTTCTTCAAAATCTATTTGGAAAATGGCCGAATGTTTTGCAAACAGTGTAGACCCTAATCAGATGCTGCGTTCTTGTTTGCCAAGGTACCCGTTTTGGGGTTTCCGGTACAAAATGGGTTAACCTATATATGACATGGACAAACAGTGCAGACCCAAATCAGAGGCCGCAACATTTGTAAAATTTGCCACAAACAAAAACAAATCTGACACCCCTATCATTGGAAATGGACCACTACATATTCACTCGGTGACAGATTCCATTGTCATACATTGGGTAAATGGAGTCTTGCTTACTTCTAGAAGTAGCATTCGTTTTGACAGTTGATTTCATATTTTCATAATTTCTAGTCCATAAACAGATTGTTGGGGATCGCTAGAACTGCGTCGATGAAGCGGTTTTGGCATGTACCAACAATCTATGTCCAAACACAGCTTGTGGAGGCCTGTTAGAACCGCCGCAAGTAGGGACTAGAAGGAAGTTCATTACACGGGTTGGTTAACATGTTGTGGAGTTCTCGTTGTTTAAATTGGACATTGGTTGTGCAGTGCTCAGAATGTGGTATCCGATCCGAGCCAACACTGTTTTCCAAAACAATAAAGCATTTTTCCTGTATGAATTAAAAAAAACTCACCCTGACAATCGAAAATGGACGCCTTCAGAGGTGATTCTAACAGTGCAATAACTGGGTTTCCCTGAAAAAAAATTAGGAAAAAGCAATAAAAGTTTAGGCTAATGCATTCACCTTTGTGTTTATTCTTCGTATTTTAGAAACATCACCTTGCAATCCAGACCCCTGTGAGAACAACGGTGTATGCTCATTTCAAAGAAGTGATTTCTTTTGTACCTGTAAGCAAGGTAAGAAATATGTGCTTAATATTACATGCATAACGAAGAAATACCACGATTTCTCAATGAATTAAAAATGATAATCACCTCTGGCCTAGGAAGATTTATTTCCTCTAAGGAAATATTTCCTTCTAGCCGGTCCTACTTTTCCAATGCAATCGTTATATTGAGACGCGGAAACGTTTAATTCTCGTCGACGCGTTGTTCTCGACTTGAGGTCAACGGCATTTCTAAAGATGTAAACAACGTTCAGAATGTAAGGCGTTAGACTCGAAGGCAGTGTTGCATTAAAGATTACAAAGACATAACCACTGAATTTGGCGTAAGTTTGATTATTGTACTTGTATTATCACCATAATTTTAGTGCTTTTATTTTCATTCAGTACAATTGAAAGCGATTTCAAGATGGCGTCTATACAGTTTTTGTTTCAGTCATCCTACGTGTCACTGCACCCACTAACAGAACAGAACAGAACAATTTGTTTATTGATCTCTCATGTCACACATAATATTGACGTATGAGGCATAGGATATAACAGTTACAAGTTGGAGCAGTGAAAGTAATAATAATAATAATGATGATGATAATAATAATAATAATTAATTTGGACTTCGTGATGAGAATCTGCGATGTATCTACTGAGGGGGTTGGGTGGGGTGGGGAGCAAGGTTTCATTGCAGGATACAGATGTGTGCGGTGATAGTAACATGATTTTTCTTGTAACATACAATACTGAACGATGATTCTACATTTTACATCGTTTAGTTGGGTAAAGCTGACAGCTTTAAGATGCTCCGCCCAATTATTAATCTGGCGTCTAACAATAATTGACATAGTTTAGAAAAGCCAATAAAGTTTTGCGTTTCATAGTTTCTTTAAAACCGGCCAATGGAGCGTGTAATTAGCTTGCAGTTGGACAATGTTTTGCCTAACGTAAAAGTACATAATATGATTGGAGAAAATGAATTCGTGTTTTATTGGATTAAAAATGAAAAGAACTTCCTGGTATGCATTATCGATGACAGCTTCGATCACCAACAGTAAGTTATAGGAACGGAAATATTTCAGCGGATGCACATTTAGCTGACGCATTAACTCTTATGCCGTCGCGTACAGAGGTCCCAAAGAAATCCGCACCCTCATGTGCATCCACTGTGTCATGTAGCATGTGTCACTGTAATAGTATGGTGGCCACTTTTGGTTATACCAGTATGTTTAATGAATTCACCGGCTATTCAGCCTAGCATGTTACGGCTTCATATTTATAATAATTCTTAATTTTGAGATCAAATATGAGTTGAGTAAATAAATAAATGAATAAATACATAAGCAAATAAATAAATAGACAAATAAATAGATAAATTAATTACTACGAAAATCTACTTACTTGTAAACAAACTTCTATATCAAAGAAGAAGATTATAAGAACGATGAGGAATGAAGTATACATAAATATATACATGAACCACGGACCAAAACAAGCATTTCTGAACCAGGTTTCCATTCGGTCGTGGCACGCAGCACATCGGTTTCGCGCTTTGTAACGGGGGACTTCTACGTGCCACAGCAGACCGGCGCCGACTCAGACATACCAGTTTCGGTTCTATAACATGATTACAGTTGCACAAATATGACTTTGTAAACAGCGGAACTTCAAATGCTCGATCACAGATGACACTGTCCACCGCGGTATAATCGGACTCACCCTTGAGTACCCAAGACTCTATATATCTGTATATATAGGGCCACTTAGATAGGTGCGGTTTTTATTTATTTATTTTTTTTTTTTCAAAAAGGCATGTTAAGTGTAAACATTAGGATCATCTCTACGAGGCGATCCCAACGAGCCCACGTAACATGTCATTATTGTAGATCGGATAAGAACCCGTTGTACTTCCTGCCGTGGCGCTATGATTCTTCATCAAAGAACCATTCTCGATCTCAAACCGATCTTTACAATCCCAACGGTGCTCGAGGTGATAAAGTTCGACTGTATTAGCGTTTTCTAAACGGCGTGTAACTAGTTCAGCGGCCCCCGCCAATAGGGGCTTGAAGAAAATATGGACTGCATGATGCTTCCACGCAGAGCCGATTCCGGCCCGCACACTAGCACCGGCAAACAGCCCAGAGGACCCAAGCCCGTCCAGGAACCGCGGCGCGAGGCGGATCGTCCATGCTAAACCCTACTGGCCCCACTGGGCAAAAGGGCTTGAGATTTCATTTCATCCCAATGTCGGGCAAAAGTCCCAGGAAAAAGGATGCAACGTCTCCATAATGACCTTTACAGTGTTGACGGGGACGTTAAACCTCAAATGAAACAAACTTACTTGTTCTAATCTTTTCTTACTAGTTCTCATGGTCGTTCCATGTATCATGACGTAAACACGCCCACACAAATATACTGCAAACCTTACCGCTGACAAAATATTTTAAAATGAAAACTTATGATATTTCACCTTTCGCCCAAAACACAGACCGCGGGCACCCGTTAGAAACCCCATATCGATGCGGCTCCAACGAGCACCCACAATCCACATCCCAGAGCAGAAACAAGGAAAATAAGGTATACCTCCGTAAACCCCAATTTTACTGTATAAAAGCTGGGTTCAATGGGATCAAGGTTAAAAAGGCGTGTTTTCGTGATGTTTTAACGTCAGCAGGTGCATGTAACAGTACACCAAGTATGTATTAATGGCGTGCACAATGATGACTACGCATAGACATATTAACGTTAAAGATAGTCGAGGACGGAGATGCAAAATGGAATTATCTAAAAAAAACAAAAAAAGGCACCTATTTTCATTTTTTTTCTATATTTCAAGATAAACTTATTCATTGTTTTCTTATAGTGCTAACTTGATTTCTTTAACAAATTTTAACAGTTTTATTATTCTTAAAACGTTTTCGTGCAAAATGGTATTTTTTTCTGGCTGACTGACACTTGGGTCCGAACCATAGCTTTTTACTTACAAAATTATTTTTTCTTACGTGGTTACCAACTGGGAATGTTCTTTCACAAGCTTTTGCAAACATATTTGATATACTTTGGGTCGTGTCATTGATAAAAGTGCTAGTGGGAGTTTCATTACTCAGTTGGTTTAAAATGGCGTTCACTTCCCCGATATTTATATTTTGGCAAAATTCGCTAGCTTTATTTGCATTCCATTTTGCATATTCTGTTTGTCCGCTCTTCAGATTTAAATTTGACTGACAATTTTCATTAGATTTATAAAAGTTCATAGGGTGACTCAGCATACTGTATCCGTCACTAAAGAGTGCATCCGTTTCAACATTGTCAAAATTTTGGAAAAAAACGAAACGACTCCACAATAACTAAAGTTTAATCTATTACTGCGTTCCCCTAAAGGTAAATTCGCCCACTGATTTGAACTCTCTGGGGGCAAGTAAACAACACCAAAAAGTATGTTTTCATCTAATCTTTAAATATTTTATCTTATTCAAACCAAAGAACGTAATCAGATTCAGTATCTATTTTTCGGATGAATTTTGACAAATACTTCCTAAAATAAACAGAAATTCCCCCAGATTTTCTGCGCGTTATACGTTTTCTGGGCTGGCAGAAAGTATCATATCCAGAGAACGAGATAACATCTTGAGCATCAATTTTAGAAAGTAGAAGTAAAACAAAGATCAGGAATTGATACAATTAACTTACTCCATCCATAAAAGACACCAAAAGGAAAGAAATACAAACATTAAGCGACCAGACCATAATGGAAACCTAAACAAAGGAAGGCCATATGGACAGTTACTTTCCCACAAAATGGCCATATGGCCATCCTAAATTAAAAGACACAAGTGATACACACAGTAAGTAACAAACAGCAACATAAATAAATCGCCACAGAAGAGCCGCCTTGGAACGGTCAGTGGAAGATTTCCACTGGGGGGGCTTAAATCGATTTTACGTGGCCACAATCCTCGCCCTTACTTCCGTCGCGATTTAGACTAAAAATTTGTTCAGTCCGCATGAAGGCCTCCTAACTCATCAGTGCAACATCTCCGTGAACACAGAAATCAAAGAACCACAGAGGTGAGACAACGGTGAGGACTCGACAGCAAGAAACCACTGAAATGCTGGAGCAAAAGAAAACCAACAGTTAGACTCCGATGAGCCCGACCAGAGACTCTGTAAAACATATCAGATTTTAATTGTTCACCATTTCGATAAAATCAGCGTAATTTGCTCTCTGTTTCAGTCTACAGACATTTAAGCAAGCGTATTTGAAATTCACATTATTACTTCTATCACCTTTCTTACATGTAATAACATTAGTCCTTGAGCCAGTAGAGACATTATCTGCCCCCCTCGTCAGCTATTTGGGGGTATCGGTCTGTGATGCTTCTGGGGGTTGTGGTCTTTGGTTTGACTTTGACCGCGCTCTGGAATGGGATCTGCTTCTTGATTTACTGGCTGATTATGCGCCCCCTCTTGTCCCCGATACTGATCCTTTACGACTGTCGCGTATCAAGGGTAAGTCCTGAGGTGCCTTAAAACCTGGCTCTGCATCGCCCTGGGGCGAATGCTCGCTCACCTGAGGACCTTGCATAATATCGGCCTGTGTCTGTTCAGAACAAGCCACAACATCGTTCGGCGGCTGTGTCGCGTCGTCCTGAGTTGTGACCTCCATATCGGCCACCCCTCTCGAAGATGATATATTGGGAGGCCCCATTGGCTTAGACTGATTCGGTTGTGCAGCCACGCCCAATGAACCTGTTTATAGGTATTTTAATTGTGATTTTTGGCTGGGATGGTTCATATCAAGTCTGCTACCGTTTATTACTGCGCCCCACTCCGGGAATAGGTCTTTCACAATTGAACCATTTACCATCAATTTTGCGTGGTATAATATCGCTATTTTAGCGTTTCGATTCATCGCCCTTGCTTGTTTGTAGTCTGGCCACAGGGTTTTTCGAGCCCTCGTTATTTCAACTATGTAATCGCGCGATACACTAAACCTAGTCTCTCTCAAAGCCGATGCGTTATTCATAATACGTTCGGTTAATGAATATTCCTGGAATGCCACTATTAAGGGTCTGTGCTGACCTGCACCTCGAAAACGCCCAAGACGATGGGCTCTACTTATAGCGCTCTCAACAATATCTATATCAAACTGATCTTGCAGGACTTGTATAACAATACTGTTGCAGTCCTCATTTCGGTTTTCTGCTAGACCGTAAAATAGAGCATTGTTCCGACGGCTGCTGGCCTCGAGGTCAATGGATTTGTACTTTAACAGTTTAAAACGATCCTCGTAGGATTTCACAACCGTTTCTAGTTTTGTTACTCGGGGTTGTTGTTTAACTGCCTGTTTCAACATCTGGTCTTAGTGTTTAAAACGTTTATCGTTTACGCACATTTTACGCAGGATCAGGTTCAGTTTCTGGTCGACTCGTAATCGGGCTCGTCCTCACATTCCGACCCGTCGGGCATAAGTTTCGACTTGTCCCCGCTGGAACTATTCAATTTTCGCTTCTTTTTATGTCTAACTGGTTGCCAAGAAGTATAAGACTTATCTGCTAAGAGGTCCGCACTACCACTACCAGCACTCGATGCGTTATCAGTTCCACCATCTTGTCCGCCGTCGTCGGCGAGACGCGAAAATACATTACTATCACTACCGTTTCACGGACTGTATGTTAAGAGTAAACTGTAAAAAGAATTAGATGAAAACATATCCATCATCTTTATCAAAATGTCTGTAATATACAGTTTATTGTACAAACAACCTCGGGAGATTGAACATCCGATTAAGAAACTCGTGCGCAAGCGCACTCGTTTGTTTATCGGATCTTCAACCTCTTTCGGTTTATAAATCCCATATAAAAATGGGCTGAGTAACAAACTCTATCTCTTGTATTTTCGGGAAGTAACATCTTCTATGCTTGCCAACCCTTGTAATAACAATGTGATATGCTCACTTCAAATAAGTTATTTTTCTTCGCTCCTTGTAAGCACGGTTTGTTTGTTTTTATTGGAGTTTAACGGCACGGACAACACTATTTAGGTAATTTCTGAGCCGGTCAGTTTACCGATCCACACTTTTCTTGGACAGGCTTATACGTAGGTGGTTAACCAGTACAGTGTACATTCTTACAGCAAGAAACTGACAACTACACTTCTTCAATCAGCGGAAGGGAGAGAATGACCATAGAAAAGATTTAATGGTCGATCTCCACGAAAAAGTATTGCCGACCCCGGCAGATATCGAACTCGCGTCCTCCTGATCAGCAGTCAGATGCGCATCCGACTGCGCTACCGAAGCCGGTTTGTAAGCACGGTAATTAAGTTAGTCCCTTTGTTCTTGTAAGAAGTGTTTCTAGCTCAAATGTCAGGTAGTAACACGGTGAGCTGTTGTGACCGATCGAATATCCTCCAATTTCAAGGAGTTTCCTTGGATGACCCTCTACCAAAATTTTACAAACCGATCCGCTTGGATAAACATGATGGCCATTTTCTTGAGAGCTATGGTCATAAACATGAGAGCTAAAAAAAAAAAAAAAAAACGAATTTTCAAATGTTTTCTTCGCCTTAACCGGTGGACGAATTTTGGAATACTTTTACAAGTATGTTCCTTGGATGACCTTCTACTCAAATTGCCTAAATTTCCTTTGATATCACTGACTGGAGAGGTGGGATAATTGTATTGATTTCTGATTTCCTTTGCTACTAAGTTTATGTTTACTCTCTTTGTGAGTGAGTTACCTGCATAATACACATTTTGAACAACATAAATTGTTATGTTGATAATTGATGTGAATGTTTATTGAGTTTCACATGTCCATTCTTGTATATAGACAGTCAGAGGTATTCACACACATAATGCCCCATCTAATAAGGATTTAAACTATATGCCTAGGTATCTGTCCACTTCGACAATGTATGAATAGTTAAGGTCGTTTTTCTATTTGAACATAGCTTAAATTATAAACACACATATTTTATATAAAATGATTTTCTTTTTTGCTTCAGGATATACGGGTAGGAAGTGCCAAACAGAATTCAACGCCTGCTCGAGCAACCCCTGTCAAAATTACCATACCTGCATTTCCAGAGAAAATAATGATTTCACGTGTTCATGCTGTAAGTCTTGAAGATATATGGAGTTTATTTGGTGTTTTGATCGATTACGGTGAAATATTTCACAAGAATTCTAAGGCTTCCGAGTAAAAAACGAGTGAGCGATAGCGAACGAGTTGTTTGCACGAAAGTCTTAGAACACGAGTGAACTATTTCTCCGTAATCAATTAAAACAATAAAATAAAATGTTTATTACATTTCCATTCATGTTTAACTTTGTATTTTCAAATTCAACCATTTTGATTTCCAACCAAAATAGTTCCAGTCATGGCATGGATTTCATGAGGCGTGGTTTAGTTTGAAATTCAGTCGCCAACTTGTTTGCATTTCAACGCAAAAATCATCATGTGCTTGAAATACAGATGCAACAATGTCATAAAAGTAGAACTGTATTATCAAGAAAAATCATACTTTATCTTCGTGTTGCAGGTCTTCTCTCACAAACGTCAAATGAACGCGAAAATTGAAATTGTTGTTACAAACGATGTCAACAACGTCGCCTAGCAATTATCACGTCAAAACGTTCTAAATGAAATAATTCACTCAGTGATAATTCACTGAGAAATCTCAGTAGATCACTACTGAAAATGTATTAAAACACTTTCATGTCTTATATGATAGGCGATCTGCGAAACTGTCCTCACACATACGTCTGCGAGCACTCCAACAAGCCTGCATATTCCTTTAGTCCTTTCATGTATTTTACATAGTCTGCACCCTGTAATATTGACTAAATGGCCATTCATAAAGTGTATCACAAAGAAATCTATCATATTGTACTGGTGATCAGTCTGAATTTGCTTTTTGCGGCCTACATGTTGTATGGCAGATGAATAAGGCTTTCAGATGTGCACTCTGTGGGGACTTAAATCAGCCTTCATATCCACTCGGTCTGAATATAGCCTTCCCTGTTTAAATGAACAGTCTGAGGACAAGTATCAAAATATATGTTTCTAACAAGAAATAACATCATGTTAACAAATCCGTGAAATGAAGACCCCGGAAACCCCACTTTATATATAGAGAAAACTGGGGTTTACTATGGTATACATTATATTCTTATTTCTGGTCCAAGTCATATCTTTTGGGTACTCGTTAGAACCGCCTCAGTAAGACGGTTCTAACGATCACCATTATGCATGTTTTGAGTGGAAATAAGAAACATACTACAAATTGTCATCGAAAATGCTTGTTCTGGTGATATGATGAGTACCATTTTTGCACAGGGGTCTGTTACCGTATTGAAGACAATTTTCGCTTAACTAGCCTTGATGTTCTTCTTTATCCGGAGCTATAACAACTGTATACGGATGAAGTAAAGTTTAGCATCCCAGCAGGCACATGACTTAATTGTGACGTCACATCAACGTCAGTGCAATGTCATGATGTATATGCAACGTCACATCAACGTCGGTGCAACGTCATTACGTTGCACCGAAGTTGATTTGACGTCGCGCTAGTGACGTGTGCCTGCTGGGATGTATTGTCATTTTGGATCGATTGTTTTTCAATCGACCCAAAGTTACTAATGCCAGAGTCTGGATTAGTACTGTTGTCCATGTGATTATGACTGATTTTCGGATACCAAGGTTATGGTTATTGATAGAAAATAGTCAGGATATTTTTATCGCTGTAACATGTAGGTCGGAGTGTTGCGTGCTGCTGGACGCAGTTTGGCAAACACTGTATATCAAGATCAGACGCCGCGAAATGTGGCATCTGCTCCGTCGGCTGTTCAGGGTCAACACTGTTTGCATCAAATACTGGTATAAAAAGTAGAAGTAAAACAAAGATCAGGAATCGATACAATTAACTTACTCCACCCACCAAAGACACCAAAGGGAAAGAAATACAAACATTAAGCGACCAGACCATAATGGAAACCTAAACAAAGGAAGGCCATAAGGACAGTTGCTTTCCCACAAAATGGCCATAAGACTCAGCTGTCACGTTAATGATAATTATATTCTTTTCTATAATCAAAAAGGGTTAGAAAACATGTACACTTCATATGTTCCAGTTCTGTTGTGTATTCCTTGCTTCCAAAGGATAACCATTTTATAGAACATATTTTACGGTTTTGATGATTATCTTGATTTCAGTTAATACAGTCCTGACATTTCAGTGTGGAATTTTCTCAAAAGTAAAATTCAGAATTTGAAACAGATGACGGTGTGTCTATGTATGTTTGAAATAGATGAGATTCAATAAAACCGAGTCTCCCGATTTTTGTTCTTTTATTTGTTCTTTCTTTCCCAAGGCAACCTTTTAGATCTTATTGCTGCGTATGAAGAGACACAGTAAAACCGAGTCTCCGATTTTCGTTCTTTTGTGTGTTCTTTGTTGCCTAAGGCAACCGTTTAGCTTTTTATTTTACCTCACTGCAGCTGGTGTTAAGGGCCGTGTGGCGGCCGTAAAAAGGTCTCCCCGTGCTTCATCATAGTGCAGATTATATTTTCTTTTACTTTGAGATCTTTGAGCCCATACTGGTTACTATGAAAATCGAATATCGCTTAAGCCGGTGCTAGTTGGCGTATGCAGCCTCCGTGGACACAAAAATGTAGGATCACTGACAAGTCAGTTAAAAAACCAATTTGTACCAAAAAACCCTGAACCGGCATTAGTGCCTGATGCTTTGTCTCTTGTTGCGCCCAACGAAGTCTAACTATGGTTTTCTTTTGCTCCAGCATTTCAGTTGTTTCTTGCTGGCAAGTGCTCACCATTGTTTCATCTCTGTGGTTGATTTATTTTTGCATTCACGGAGATGTTGCACTGTGAGTTAGGAGGCCTCAGTGTGGACTGAACAAGTTATTTGTCTAAATCGCGACGGAAGTAAGGGCGAGGATTGCGGCCAATCCGTATAATCGATTTAAGCCCCACAGTGGAATTCGCTTCACTGACTGTTCCAAAGCGGTTCTTCTGTCGTGGTCTATTTTTGTTATGGCTGGTCTTTGAGTGTGTGTAGTGCTTATATTATTTTGTTTTGGATAGCCAATTGGCCATTTTGTGGAAAAGTAACTGTCCTTTTTGCTTTCCGCTAGTGACTCTGATGGACCCGACCAGAGATAAGGGCATCAGTCACCAACCGACATTACATAGAATTAGATTCCCGTTAATTCTCAGTAAGCCTTTACGCTGGAACCGTCATAGAATCTGAGGCCTGACCCACCGGCGTGCAATTAAAGAGGGAGGCAAAGTTGTCAACCGTGAATGGGTTGACTACCATGCATGCAGTCTGTCGTATTTCATTTATGTTGTACCCAATCTTTTATATCGAAGCATGATTTTACCAAATTGGAAGCTGAAGTCATTGTGGTTATATATTTTTCTGAATTTATATACTAAGTTACCATAAAATTCGGGTTCCGATAGACCTTGTTGCAGAAGAGATTTAAGTCCGATATTGAATTTCGAAACCAAATCAGAAGGACGTCTATAAAATTTTGAAAAGGCTTTGCGTAGTTTATGGTACCGATAACCCTGATTAAGAAGTTTAGCAGTTAACAATTTATTACGGGAGTTGAAGTCAGATACATGACTACACACTCTGGCAAATCGAATTAATTGCGAAATATAAACTCAATAGGATGGCGCACAAGGAACATCACCATCAAAAAAAGAGGAAAATTTACAATTTCAAAATCAAAATCATCGCCCTAAAGCCGGTTACAGACAACACTCTGACCTCAGAATGAAAAAAAAAAAAAAAACACGGCATTTATATAAGTTACTAAGCAGAAAAGCTCTTCAGTGCTAAAGTCCTAGTGACTATCGCTGACTTGTTGGAATAGCTTTTATTTATAGAAAATATCCAGAGTTAGGTCGGGTTATCTTGGAATCATAGGTTGGGCTTGGCAAACAGTGTAGAACCAGACAAGACGCCACAGAGCGCGGGGTCTGATCAAGATTTTTTCTTAGAAACCGGAGTTTTAGGGTAAAATGAAACAGTTTAAATCACAGTCCAGGACTATTTCTTTGACCTACACTCAGAGACAATTGGCCCTCAAGTACTATCAGTGCTTTGATTCTCCATGCAGCTGGTTTAAAGAAATATGTAGACAGTTCTTACTATCTTTGTTATGAGCAGACATAAGAACTTTTTTTTTCGAAAACTGTCGTTCTGAAATGCTAAAGAGATATTTGTTTTGAAAACTATCATTCAGATATTCTATGAACTTACATGTAATGATGGCATAATCTATCATTAGAGTATCATCACGAAAACACGCCTAATAGTATATGAGCCCCGCCAAGCGAATTTGGGTCTTCGAGCATTCCGTCATAACAAATTTTAACTGCGCATGCTCAGCCATTAAGAGGGGCCAGGGATATGGCTTTCTGTCTGAAGGTTCCTCTTGATTCACTGCTTGTATGAGCGAGCAGCGAAGGTTCTGGCGAGACTGCGCGGATGCGCAGGCTCGCCTGAACCTTCGCTGCTCGCATAGGCGATAAGTACCAAAATCGCTTGACGGGGATCATATAATTTTTGCCCCCCACCAACCCCACTTTTATACAGTAAGACTGGAGTTTACAGGGGTAAACCTTATTTTTTTTTTAATTTCTGCTCTAAAATATAGACCAGAAATAAGAACAATATCACAATTTTTCATCTTAAAATTTTCCTTATTTCGGCTATAAAAGTTAATGTATTTGTATAGGCGTGTTTTCGTAATGAATTATGTATCCCTTTTTCCACAGCTGCAGAATACGAAGGAAAGCTTTGTGAAAAAGATGTTTCAAGCGTCTGTGATAACCCGGACTTGTGCCAGAATAACGGAACATGTCACAACAGAAGAGGGAGTTACATATGTGTTTGTCCTGCGGCAGGGGGGTTCTCCAATTTAGGGTAAGTCGCGTCACTGACAAGTCTGTTAATTAACCAATTTGTACCAAAAACCCCCAAACGGGTACCCTGGCAACAGTGCAGGCCCAGATCAGACGCCGCAGAACGCGGCGTCTGATCTGGACCTACACTGTTTGCAAAACGTTAAGCCATTTTCCAAATAAACTTTTTTAAGAAAGCACGACCTGACACCCCTAAATTTCGAAATGGACTCCTGTCATATACAAGGAGGAAGATTCCATTTGGTAGAAAAATGTTAAACAAGACAAAAACACTACTTTAATTAACTTTCTATATTGCTGCTCCAACACGCACACTTAACACCAAGAAGCAGCCATTTTCTACGTTTGACATATAAATAAAAATATCATGACTCTTAATGTGGAAACCTAACTCATATGGACAGGAAATATATCCTGATCTTATCTGGTCTGTAGTCCGAATGCATAATGTGTATTGCCGTATCTGTTTACTCTGACAGACATAAAATGGTAATAAGATATGCCTGAGCATGCTTCTGTCTGAAAAAGCTGTATGTTCAGGGTCTACACTGTTCGCCACTGAGTAAATTGGTTGCTTCCAAAATATATAATAGTAAATAAGGCTCATTTAAATTGTCGGAATGTTTAGGGTAATTAACGTAATCCGTGGTTACCTGTTTACACGTTGTTATTGTTATCCAGTGTTTAACTACATTTTGCTAACTTCATACAATTATTAACCAGCGCACATTGCATTGCGGAGTGCAAGACCAATAACTTTTGTTTATATATTTTTTGCTGTCATTTAGGATGCAGATTGCAATCACTGTAAATTAATCGTGTTTGCTCTGCTTCTTGAACACCGTCAAGACGTTTCAACAAAACTTTATACAAATTTTGATAGACTTTCAATCTGTGACGTTAAGAGTTCAAGAACTATGATCCTTTGCTGTATACTTTTAACCCTTAACCCGCTGACCACGACTACCCCTACTTTTGCAAACAGTGTAGATCCAGCGCAGATAGCCATCTGATCAGGATCTACACTGCTTGACATTCAGTTTATGAATTTGAGGAAATAAATTACATCAAGTAATCTGATTGGTTCAAAGTCTGAAATTGGTGAGGCTAAACTGAATATTCAGCAGGATAAGGGTTAAGGTATTTCAAAGGACTTTGTAACTAGCAATGAGATAATTGTCAGATCTGCTCTGTATCTTATACACTGTTCAAGATGTGTTGACAAAACTTCAAACAAGTATCAACTGATGCTGGATTATGTATTGGAAGCTAAAATGTTACTACTAGATTTGAATTTCTAGAGTTATTAGCCTTTGAACTTTATACGTACACAGTCATATGTATTACACTGTCCATTTTAACAAGATTTTTGGGTCATAAAACGATTTAGAAAGTACAGATAAATAAACAAAAATATCAAATTGCTTTATAATCTATACAATTCACAAATGTGTAGTTGATATAGAAAGCTGAGCATAACTAACTCAGTGTCTACTTCTGGCGCACAGAAGCTGTTTCTGTGATAGAATCAAGTCAGCTTCATAGCGTAAAAATATGCAAATTACCGGTACGTTTGGTTTTATTCTCAAATCGGGGTACATTGACACTGCCGAATGTACAGAGCAGTATGACACCAGACTGCGGAAGACGTCTTAAAAAGCGACTTTTAGTATATAGACTACAAATAGTATGCGTACACATATATTCTTCAGGGACGACACTGGAGAAAAGTAAGTTGAAGAACCATTTTGTCGCACCTACATTTAGACTGGCGTGATACAGGGATCAGATCTTCCGTCCATTTGTTCGTTTGTTTGTTTACGTTGGTACAGCGGTCAATATTTACGGCGACCTTGCGCTGAACTTGCGTCGGCCTTAATTGGTCAAGTCAGGCCTTGGCATGCATAGGCGCGACGTAGCCTTCAGCGGATTTTTATTTGTTTTTGGTGACAGTTTTTCATAGACACTTGGCAGCTGGATTTCACTGTTCTGGTTATTGTACAGAGTTGAAGGCAAAAGCATAGCAAGACCTGACTTGCCTTACAGCTTATTTTTATCCTTGTTTGCCACTTAATGAATGAGATTTTTGTTTATCCCAGTATAAAACTGATATTGTAAGATGTCTTCCTTATTTATTGGGTCGATTGTTTAGCAATAGAGCCGGAGTTATAAAGCGCATTATCTGTCCATTGCTAAAGCCCTTGTGACTATTACTGACTTTTTGGAAAGCAAAGTAACGGTTATTAAGGTCAACATTACGATAACACACCCGTGCGACATAGTGCATTTTTTCACATCTCCAAAATAGCTACTTTTCGGATGAAAATCAATGATATTTTTCTTATTCATACTGCAAACATAGGTTATGGGTGCTCGCTAGAACCGCCTCATTGAGGCGGTTCTAACGAGTACCCACAACCTATGTCTTGGAGTACTAATTAGAAAAATAATGTTTACCCCCCGTAAACCCCAGTTTTCTCTATACAAAGTGGGGTGTAAGGGGGTGGTCATTTCACGGACTTGTTCACGTGATGATGCCACTACTTGGCTTTCGACCAAGCTCGCTCAGATATCAAAATTTAAACATGATTTAAAAATACCCTGGTCAAGACGTATTCAAATTTCATATGGGGTTTTATGGGCTTGGAGATTTTTTGTTTACTTAGATCATTTTGTTTGTTTGATTTGAGGTTTAACGTCCCCGTCAACACTGTAAAGGTCATTTTTGGAGACGTTGCTTCCAATTTTGTGTGACTTTTACCCGACATTGAGATGAAATGGCATCTCAAGCCCTGTTGCCCAATGAAACCAATAGGGTTTATTAGCATGGACGGTCCGCCTCGCACCGCGTTTCCTGGACAGGCTTATATCCTCTAAGCGGTTTACCAGTACTTGTGTGCGGGCCGGATCAGTCCCATGAACAAGATTACCACTATCACAATACATGTATATGAAAAAAATATAACTTAAAAAATCTTCCTCTCTGGAACTGGCGGGCCGATTGTCATAAAACTTGGACATCGGGCACCCGAGTCCATCATAATTTGTTCAAGTGATAACTCTATGTAAACATTAACCCAATATGCAACATGATCAAATTTTGTCGTAAATGCTTTCGGATGTGAAAAAGTGGAAATTGTTATTCTTTAAACTATTGCTGTTTGTGAATTTAAAGTTTACAAAAATTATGCAAACAACTAAATGAGAAAATGCAGGTCAAGTGTTTTCTTTTTTTTAAAAAAATGCTAGTCAAATGGAAGTCTCATTTTTATGTCGCTTTTATGGGATGGTAGGATCGAAATTTTGTTTAATTGGTCCAGGTCACATAAACAAGATGGCTGATATGTCCATATTTAGTAAAAAACTTTTCAGAGATATTGTTACCAACTAGTTAGGTAATTGCCTTGTAACTTGAAAGGTGGCATTGGGGACTCGGGTCCCTTATAGTTTGTTCTAATGATGACGTTTGGCTGCCCTTGACCAATATCACGCCAAGGACAAATTTGGTCCGCTGTCCATTTGTATGGGAAGAAGTGGAAATTATTAAACTTTCGTAAACTGTTGCCTGTAAAGTTAAAAATGGCATTTGCAATCAGCTGAACGAGTTAATGAAGCTACATGAGTACCACAGGCAAGGGCACCATTATGAAAACACGCCTATACAAATACACTGTAAACTTTACCGCCGAAAAATCGACAAGTTTCAGATGAAAAATTGTGAAAGTTTCCTTATTTCTGCTCAAAACATAGATTGTGGGTACTCGTTAGAACCGCCTCAACGCAAAACATAGATTGTGGGTACTCGTTAGAACCGCCTCAACGAGGCGGTTCTAACGAGAACCCACAATATATGTTGTTGAGCAGAAAAAATAAAAATAAAATATACCCCTGTAAACCTCAGTTTTACAATATAAAAATGGGGTTGAAGGGGGGTCAAATTTATATAGGCGTGTTTCCGTGATGCTAATTGACCTGGTTTAGGGCCAATCAGAAATAAAATAAAAGTTAAAAATGTGGGATAAATTTGAGCTAAACTTTGTATGAAGTCTTTATACAATGGAGGAACGAAAGTTTGTTCAAATGGTTTAGGTCATATGGCCAAAATGATTGCCATGGTAAAAAAAATCCTTCAACAATCTTGGGAACCAAATGTCTCCTCATGCATACATCACTCAGGTGAGCGGTTAAAGACCATAGCTCCTATGCTTTTCATTCCATCACGAAAACACACCTATATAATTCTGACCCACTTGAACCACACTTTTAAATAGTAAAACTGGGGTTTACAGGGGTAAGCCTTATGTTTCTTATTATTGCTCTAAAATATAGATGGTGGGTACTCGTAAGAACCGCCTCGATGCTTCTATTGGTCATGCATACCAGATAAAGAAATTAGTAGACTCTATATGGTATAGACATTCTTAACCCTTATCTTGCTGAATATTCATTTAAGTCACACCCATTTCTGTCTTTGAACCAATCAAATTACTTGATGTAATTTATTGCTCAAATTCATAAACTGCATGCCAAAAGTGTAGATCCTGATCAGATGGCTTCTTCAGAAGCCATCTGATCTGGATCTACACTGTTTCCAAAGATAGGGATTGTTGTGAACAGCAAGATAAGGGTTAATCTAATTAGCTGTCTTTCCATTCGTTAGCTAACACTCTGTAATATTAATGCACTGTCTATATCGCAGGCTAGTACCGGGGTTTGGTTGGTTAACAATAGGCCATACAACTTCTGATCTAAATCCTCACTAGGCATACATATTCATCACTTGAACAAATTCGTGAAATAAAGACCCCCCTAAACCCCACTTTATATAGAGAAATATGGGGTTTTGGGGGGGGGGGTAAATATTATTAGGGCCCCGCAAATTTATTAAATTTGCGGGGGTCCAATAGTTATGACCCTGTCTGTCCGTCTGTCCGTCCGTCTGTCCGTTTGTTCATCTACATGTTTTATGTTTTTTAATAACTTACAAACCGTGAGACGCATCAACTTGAAACTTTAAGTATAAGGTCACAATATCATTACACAATCTCATGGTGAGTTACGTAACCCTAGCTACAATACTCACAGAGTTAAAGCCATTTGAAAAAAAAAATATCCACATTTTTCATTTTCCTTATTTCTGCTCCAAGACATAGGTTGTGGATACTCGTTAAAGCCGCCTCAATGAGTCGGTTCTAACGAGCACCCAAAACCTTTGTTTGGAGTGTAAATAAGAAAACTATTACAAATTTTCATCAGAAAAAAATACCTTTTTTGAGGTTTGAGAAATGCACTTTATCACACGGAGGTGATATCGTAATGCAAAAACACATGTTTGTCGTGGTCCATTTGTCTCTTTCATTTCTATAGATCGGTGCATATGCCCATTCAAACATTAAAGAGCAACATAATACGGTCATAAGGGGCTGTCTCATCAGTATCTACACTTTTTGCTAGCACTAAACACCATATTGACATCAGTGGGCGTGTCCTAAAGTCAACTAAAGTACATGTATCTCAGGAGTGAGAGGTTTATTGCATAAAAAATTGAAGATTCAACGCTATTGGTATTTTGTGTTGTCATTTTCATTTCCCTGACACAGTTGAATTCTTACAGCTGTACTTGCAGTTTGTAATATCGTGCTTTAAAATATTATTTAAGAAATAGATCAGCTCTCGGGTGTAACATTATGAAAACACGCCTCTAAAAATACACTGAATTTTACCGCAGAAAAATGCAAATTGAAAGACGAAAAATTGTGATATTTTTCTTTTTATCAAAATATAGATTGTTCAAACGAGTACCAATAGGCTATATTTTAGAGCAAAAATAAGAAAAATAAGGTTTACCACTGTTAACCCCAGGTTTACTCATGTAAACCCAAGTTTTACTTTGAAAAAAGTGGGGTTCAAGGGGTCAGAAATATATAGGCGTGTTTTCGTGATTTTTGTTGAGTAATAAATCACAGTATGGAGGTCAGTTGTAATAGAGATCAAATCATGAGGGCCAAGCGCGAGTGATTTGTCTTCTTACAACTGACCCACAAAGTAGTTTAGGTCGTAGTACCAAGGCGTTAATCCAAAATCATTAATCCATAGACAAAATGGCAAATATCAATGTTCAGATCAACAGACATGGACTCCAGAAGAGTGTAATCAGGCGCCGCGGATAGTAAGCATTACTTGGTAAGCAAGCTTCGCCCACCATGCCCATCGAACCGAACGAAGAAAAGGAGTAAATGCCGAGAAGGGTATGTCCGAGATTTTGGAAGTCTTCCTATGGCGTTCCATTGGCAAACATATCGGAAATAATTGTGGAAATGGCCACATTGTACGGATCAACAAGATCATGGTGTCGCCCATAGAACTTCTTTAGTGTTGATACCAGTTTGTTTTTTTTGATACCCCTGGCACAACAACCTGGTAGTGACACCTTCCAACGTTCCATAAAGTCCTTATACTTGGACTGTGATTAATTACACAACAAATCACACCCGAGAGCTGATCTATTTAGATTTTAACACACTAAAATCGACAAACCTATTGTTGTTGTTTTTTTCAAATTCACCGAACATTTCGGCATTATTTGAAAAAATCCCGACCAAATTGTTGACTGCATCACACGCATTTATGTCCTTTTGTAATGTTTGTGTTACAAGAAAATACTGCTTCACCGTCTAACATCATACAAACATCGAGTGATGTCACAAAACCGCGGCCATGTGCGTCACGTTGTTCTTCCCGGTGATTTGTTGCACAATAAATCACAGTTCTTTTCAATTGCCTATATAAATGTAAGCGCGCTGTGTTAGAATTGTTGGTATTACTTTTTTATTACATCACAATTGACTTTATAACACTATATTTTGGATCCGAATCAAAACCATTCGTGTTCAACAACCGAGGTATAGCCATTATCAAGTGCAAAGACTTTGTAGAAAAGTTTTATTTTTCTACATTTGTATATTTTTATGAACTGTCGTTAAACTTGTTATATCTGAACCCGTGTTATAATGAGCAGTATTATATTGAGATTTTTGTGTATATGAACCATATGTTGTGGCAGTTTATGTGCGATCAAAATACACCTTAACCTCTTTATTACACTTCATTATAGCCCTTATGAAAACGCGCCTATACAAATACATTGCAGTCTTTACCGCCGAAAAAATAATAATATGAAAAATTGTGATTTTTTCTTAATTCTGCTCAAATATAGATTGTAGGTACACGTTAGAACCGCCTTATCGAGGCGGTTCTAGCGAGTACCCACAATCTATATTTTAGAGCGGAAATAAGAAAAATAAGGTTTACCTCTATAAACCCCAGTTTTACCATATAAAAGTGGGGTTCAAGGGGGCCAAAATTATATAGACGTGTTTTCGTGATGATGGATTTGGTTATAGAACGGATTATGTAGAAAAAGCTATATATCCTATGCATTTTGTTTGGTTATGACATGTTTGCTTAACCAACTCGGTTTATGGTTTAGGACACAACAATCCTGGTATAAAAATGTTGTGTACATGTTATGCAAGGCAGTACCACATGTATATAAACGTTTTCAAGGTCAATATAATTTGTTGTTCTCAGATGTGTCTTTAGTATGTTGTGTAACATTTGCAAAGCCAAGTAAAACCTTTTATTTTTTTCTTGGATATGTCATGTGACTAGCTCGACACGACCTTAACAGCGTTGACTGGACCGTCATCCTCCAATCAAATCAAACAAAACACCATTATAGTGCATTCTATATAAAAAGGCATGAGGCAAGGTATAAGTTTAATGTTTCGTTCCACATTTTTCATATTACGCCAACATAGCCGTGCGACATAGTGCATTTTTTATATCTCCAAAATGCTTACTTTTCTGATGAAAATTCATATTTTGCTTTCCTTTTTTCTACTGCAAACATAGGTCGTGTGTACTCTTTAAAACCGCCACATTGAGGCGTTCTAACGAGTACCTAAAACCTATGTCTTGGAGCAGAAATAAAAATATAATGTATACCCCCACCCCCACAAATCCCAATTCTCTCTAGTTCTCTATATAAAGTTGAAGAGTGAGTGAGTGTTTGAGTTTTACGTCTAACCAACAGCTAAGGTCTTACGGAGACTCATCCGAAAGTCTGTATATATAGTTGGGTTTTGGGGGTGTTCATTTCTCTGACTTGTTCACAGGATGAGCATATCAGTATGTGGAGATCAAAATCACTTACTCTTTTGCCGCTAGAATACGCCTGAATCTAGTAATTGCACTGCTCACATTACGAAAACACGCCTATACAAATATATTGTAAATTTTTCCGCGAAAAAAAAAAAAACACGAAAATTTTTATACGAAAAATTGTGATTTTTTTTTACTTTTTGCTCAAAATATAAATTGCGGGTACACGTTAGACCGCCTCATCGAAGTGGTTCTAACTCGTACCCACAATTTATAGTTAAGAGCATAAATACGAAAGATAAAGTTTACCCCTGCAAAACCGCAGTTTTACTATATAAAATTTGGGTTCAAGGGGTCAGATTTAAAAAGGCATGATAGTAGTTTAATGACTTATTCTAGCAATGTATCCAAGCAAGTTCTAACAAGTACCCACAACCTATGTCTTGGAGTACTAATAAGAAAAATAATGTTTATCCCCGTAAACCCCAGTTTTCTCTATACAAAGTGGGGTGTAAAGGGTTGGTCATTTCACGGACCTGTTCACGTGATGATGCCACGACTTGACTTTCGACCACGCTCGCTCAGATATCAAATTTAAACATGATTTAAAAATACCCTGGTCAAGACGAATTCCAATTTCATATGGGGTTTTATAGGTATGGAGATTTTTTGTTTACTTAGACCAGTCACATGATCAAGATTACCACTATCACAATACATGTATATGAAAAAAATAAAACTTAAAAATCTTCCTCTCTGGAACTGGCGGGCCGATTGTCATAAAACTTGGACATCGGGCAACCGAGTCCATCATAATTTGTTCAAGTGATAACTCTATGTAAACATTAACCCTATATGTAACATGGTCAATTTTGTCGTAAATGCTTTCGGATGGGAAAAAGTGGAAATTGTTATTCTTTAAACTATTGCTGTCTGTGAATTTAAAGTTTACAAAAATTATGCAAACAACTAAATGAGAAAATGCAGGTCAAGTGTTTTCTTTTTTTTTTTTTTAAAAAAAAGCTGCTAGTTAAATGGAAATAAAAATCAAAAAATGAGTTCCTTTAAGAACAATGGAAAAATTCTTAAGAAAGAAGATGGGTCATACTACGTAGTTTCGGCTAATAAAGCCTCATCAGTGACCCTGTAATGATCCGGCAAAGAAAGCCAGAGGAAACATACTGCAAATTTGCGAATTTCGAATAGGCAGTCGATTCAAAGACTGATATAAATCAAAATGGGGTCCAAATAATTAAAAACCTGTCTAGAATATGAGTCTAAACCAATAATTTATTTCTGATTCCTCAGAATATTCACACTGATCTCAAAGGACCAAAAGTAAAATATAAACTGAACTATGGTTTATGTACGGGGAGACGTTTTACGGCCGCCAAATTTTTATGTTTTATGTCGCTTTTATTGGATGGTGGAAATGAAATTTTGTTTAATTGGTCCAGGTCACATGAACAAGATGGCTGATATGTCCATATTTAGTAAAAAACTTTTTAGAGATATTGTTTCCAACTAGTTAGGTAATTGCCTTGTAACTTGAAAGGTGGCATTTGGGACTCGGGTCCCTTATAGTTTGTTCTAATGATTACGTTTGGCTGCCCTTGACCAATTTCACGCCAAGGACAAATTTGGTCCGTTGTCCTTTTGTATGGGAAAAAGTGGAAATTATTAAACTTTCGAAAACTGTTGCCTGTAAACTTAAAAATGGCATATGCAATCAGCTGAACGAGTTCATGAAGCTACATGAGTACCACAGGCAAGGGCATCATTATGAACACTCGCCTATACAAATACACTGTAAACTTTACCGCCGAAAAATCGACAATTTTCAGATGAACAATTGTGATATTTTTCTTATTTCTGCTCAAAACATAGATTGCGGGTACTCGTTAGAACCACCTCAACGCAAAACATAGATTGTGGGTACTCGTTAGAACCGCCTCAACGAGCCGGTTCTAACGAGTACCCACAATATGTGTTTTTGAGCAGAAATAAGAAAAATAAAATATACCCCTGTAAACCTCAGTTTTACTATATAAAAATGGGGTTGAAGGGGGTCAAATTTATATAGGCGTGTTTCCGTGGTGCTAATTGACCTGTTCTAGGGCCAATCAGAAATAAAATAAAAGTTAAAAATGTAGGGTAAATTTGAGCTAAACTTTATATGAAGTCTTTATAGAATGGAGGAACGAAAGTTTGTCCAAATGGTTTAGGTCATATGGCAAAAATGACTGCCATGGTAAAAAAATCCTTCAAATGTCTCCTCATGCACACATCAGTCAGGTGAGCGGTTAAAGACCATAGCTCTTATGCTTTTCATTCCATCACGAAAACACACCTCTATAATTCTGACCCGCTTGAACCACACTTTTAAATAGTAAAACTGGGGTTTACAGGGGTAAGCCTTATGTTTCTTATTATTGCTCTAAAATATAGATGGTGGGTACTCGTATGAACCGCCTCGATGTTTCTATTGGTCATACATACCAGATAAAGAAATTAGTAGACTCTGTATGGTATAGACATTCTTAATCTAATTAGCTGTCGTTCCATTCGTAAGCTTACACTCTATAATATTAATGCACTGTCTATATCCCAGGCTAGTACCGGGGTTAGGTTGGTTAACAATTGGCCATACAACGTCTGATCTAAATCCTCACTAGGCATCCATATCCATCACGTGAACAAGTTCGTGAAATAAAGACCCCCCTAAACCCCACTTAATATAGAGAAATATGAGGTTTTGGGGGGTAAACATTATAAGGGCCCCGCAAATTTATTTGCGGATGCCCTTTAGTAATCACACTGTCTGTCCGTCCGTCTGTCCGTTTGTCCGTCTACATTTTTTATGTTTTTTCTTAATTACTTACAAACCGTCAGACGCATCATCTTGAAACTTTAAATATAAGGTCACAATATCATTACACAATTTCATGGTGAGTTACGTAACTCTAGCTACAATACTCTTAGAGTTATGGCCCTTTAAAAAATAAAAAAGGTCCACATTTTTCATTTTCCTTATTTCTGCTCCAAGACATAGGCTGTGGATACTTGTTAAAGCCGCCTCAATGAGGCGGTTCTAACGAGCACCGAAAATCTTCGTTTGGAGTGTAAATAAGAAAACTAGTATCAATTTTCATCAGAAAAAATACCTTTTTTTGAGGTTTAAAAAATGCACTTTATCACACGGATGTGATATCGTAATGCAAAAACACATGTTTGTCCTGGTCCATTTGTCTCTTTCATTTCTATAGATCGGTGCATATGCCCATTCAAACATTAAAGAGCCACATGATACGGTCATAAGGGGCTGTCTCATCAGTATCTACACTTTTTGCCAGCACTAAACACCATATTGACATCAGTGGGCGTGTCCTAAAGTCAACTAAAGTATCTCAGGAGTGAGAAGTTTATTGCATAAAACATTATAGGGATCAACCATGGTTTTTCATGCATTAACATTTGCCGGATCCCGGCAAATTTTAATGCAATGAAATAACCATGGATGATCGTTGTTCTTGCATAACTTACGAATCCGACAGCAAAGTTTGACGAAAACGCCCAAAAGCGCCATATAAATTCCATATAAACTCTTCAAATGCGACAGGCATATTAAAATGCTGACCGTTCCAAGGCGGCTCTTCTGTGGCGATTTATTTTATGTTGTTGTTTGTTACTTACTGTGTGTATCACTTGTGTCTTTTAGTTTCGGATGACCATATGGCCATTTTGTGGGAAAGTAACTGTCCTTATGGCCTTCCTTTGTTTAGGTTTCCATTATGGTCTGGTCGCTTAATGTTTGTATTTCTTTCCCTTTGGTGTCTTTTATGGGTGGAGTAAGTTAATTGTATCAATTCCTGATCTTTGTTTTACTTCTACTTTGCATATCAGGGCTGTTTTGTTTGTGCCGTGTGGCGGCTGTAAAAGGTCTCCCCGTACATGCATTTAATGCTCTTATTTTTCCAATCCTCAGGGATTGCTTATGCAATTGCTTTTCACTGTTCCATCAATTGACATCCTTTAGATACCTGTTGAAGGTCATTATTAAACCGATGTTCGTTCCTCGTTGTATAACAACTGCTTGTTTGACATCCCTGTACTTTAAGTAGACTAGGATGTTTTGTGGGCTTTTGTTGTACCTTCCTTCTATTCGAAGGAATCTTCTTCAGTATTTATTTAATAACCGGTATGAACATCGCTTTAGTTTTGACGGTATCACAACCTTATTAACCAAAATGAGTATTACAAATACATTTAAAATATCAATATCACCCCTTAGGTTACACTCTGCTTCTTCTGTACGGATTCCCCATTCTATTAAGAACTTTAATACTATGTTGCCTTCGGTATTGGTTAGACCCTTAAATTTGTCTTCTGTAACTTCAGTTAATCTCAAAGGAGCAGGCAATACCAATGTTTTTGGGAGTAGTCTTCGTATAAGACTATCTCCTCTCAAATCGCCCATCCTTCGAAAATATACTAATCCGTGGAAAAGAAGTGGAATGTATCCTAGCATTTCTAAGTGCAATGCCAAGAGGTGCAGATGTTGTTCGCATTTAAGCACTGCGTCTACCGTTACTTCATCTGTAAACGGTAGACGCTTCTCTGTAGTTAACATGTCTGATTTGACATGACAGTCTACAGATTTAATTTATCTAATTACTTGACGTGCTGCAAACTGTAATATGCAGTACGTCGGTCAAACTAACCGCATGCTTAAAACTAGATTGAACGAGCATTATCGTAGAATGAGTAAGCCTAAGAAAACTGACACTTTCTTGTACCGTCACTTTCGACGTACAGGTCATTCTGTAAATAACATTGTTATACAACCAGTGGAAAAACTTTATTACGATGCAAATTCTACAACTAGATTCAAAATAATCAAAAGACATGAAGCTGAACTGAAATGGATTAAATTTTTACAGACCCCTTTTCCACTGGGATTTAATGACAACATTTATCATGAGGGTAATATTTCCAGAATGCCGGACTTTGATATTTTCTCACTCCTGGAATGTCGAAAACGCAGAACTAGATCTCACGGCACCAGGAAAAATGGTAACTTTAAACGTAAATCACGTGCGTTTAAACGAAACAATACTAGACTGAAGTGACTGTCTATTATATTATTAAATCATGGACGCCACTCTATGCTTTCATTTTTAAGTTCATTACCCGTTTCTGTTTTACGTCTTCTGGACACCGAGGCGAATAAATTCTACGATAGTTCTCATCAGTTATATGATGCGGCTCTATTAACTAGAGGCTATACTCAGCATACTCTCCGTCCTTACATTGATTCTGAAATTAATCATAAACGCCATTTCTTCAAAATATCCTTCATTAATAAGGGTATGGATTTTATAGATTTGCCTAGTATCTTCCGTGAGAGATCCGTACTTTCTTCCATTCCTGCTTATTTTCAAAATACTGAAACACCTATAATTTGCTATAAATATAACAAACCTGTTAGATCTATCATTTTTAATTTCAATAAACTTGTTTCAGATCTTGATATTGATACTAATACTCCTGATTCATGTGATTGTAAAAACTCAAAGTATTGCTATTCTGCTGCTGGTCATGTAATTACTGGCAATTTGAAAATTATTCCTGATTCAAGGATAAGGAATATAATTTCTAAAGGACCGAAATATCGGTTTCCTTCAAAAATTGATTTCAGTAAATGTAGAGATGAAATCGCTGCTTCATTGAATGAATTCGGTAATCGATGGTGTAAGCGAGAGTATGTTGAGCATAAAGCCCTTAAGGACTGGAAACTTAGCATTTTAAAACTAGTGAATAAACGCATTTCTTTCTATTCTCAAAATACTAACTTATTACCTCCTAAGCCCAAGACGTCTTTACGTCATCTTAAACTAGGTATTCAAGAATTTCATAAGAAGTTTGTTTTGGCCCCTGCAGACAAGGCCGCTAACAACGTCGTCGTTGTGTGACGGCTCCACTATGTTAACACGCTTAAGCAGGAGCTTGGTGGTACTAAGGCCTATGAACTTCAGCCTTTAGCTGAAGAGAGAGCTATAGTAGATAAACATGTTTGTCTTTCAGCCACCAAGTTTGCTGTGTGTGTTAACGAAGGCCAAGACAAGCTTCCTACGCTATACTGGTTACCAAAACTTCATAAAAAACCTTACAAAGCACGGTTTATTGCAAATTCTAGCTCTTGCACTACCACTGAACTTTCTAAATTATTAACTTCCTGTCTTACTGCTATTAAAACGCATGTAATTAAATATTGTGATAAAGTCTTTGAAAGATCAGGAAGAAATCTGTTTTGGTCTATAAAAAATTCGAATGATGTTTTAAATAAATTGAAATCTAGACAGTTTCGTGCTTCTAGTCTGTCTACCTACGATTTTTCCACTCTTTACACTACACTTCCTCATAATCTTATAAAAGAAAAGCTTAATGATTTAATTGAATGGGCTTTTCACAGAGAAGATTCTCTCTATCTTGCATGTAATGTCAGAAATGCATTTTTCACTTCTAAAGAGCATAAGAATTATACACTTTGGTCATGTCAGAAAGTGTGTGATGCCCTCACCTTTCTACTTGACAATATTTATATTAGATTCGGTACTAAGTTATTTAGACAAATTGTGGGTATTCCGATGGGTACTAATTGCGCACCTCTTGTGGCTGATCTGTTCTTGTATTGTTATGAAAGAGACTTCATTTTGTCGCTTTCCATTGATAACCAATCTGAAATTATTGAAGCTTTTAGCTCTACTTCTAGATATTTAGATGATTTATTAAATATTGATAATACCTATTTTGATGGTTTGATCAGTCAGATTTACCCCCTAGAACTTCAGTTAAATAAAGCAAATTCTTCTGATACCGAGGCCCCGTTTTTGGATTTACATCTATCTATTGTAGATGGATTTGTTTCGTGCAAAATTTATGATAAACGCGATGACTTTGATTTTGAGATTGTAAATTTTCCTTTTTTGGATGGTGATGTTCCTCGTGCGCCATCCTATGGCGTTTATATTTCGCAATTAATTCGATTTGCTAGAGTGTGTAGTCATGTAACTGACTTCAACACTCGTAATAAATTATTAACGGCTAAACTCCTTAATCAGGGTTATCGGTACCATAAACTACGCAAAGCCTTTTCAAAATTTTATAGACGCCATTCTGATTTAATTTCAAAATTCAATATTGGACTTAAATCTCTTCTGCAACAAGGTCTATCGGAACCCGAATTTTATGGTGACTTAGTATTTAAATTCAGAAAAATATATAACCGCAATGACTTCAGTACCCAATTTCGTAAAATCATTCTTCGATATAAAAAGATTGGGTACAACATAGATATTATACGACAGACTGCATGCATGGTAGTTAACCCAATCACGGTTGGCAACTTTGCTTCCCTCTTTAATTACACGCCGGTGGGTCAGGCCTCAGATTCTATGACGGCTCCAACGTAAAGGCTTATTGAGAATTAGAGAGATCTAATTCAAGGTAATGTTGGTTGGTGCCTGATGCTCTGTCTCTGGTCGGGCTCATCGGAGTCTAACTGTTGGTTTTCTTTTGCTCCAGCATTTCAGTGGTTTCTTGCTGTCGAGTCCTCACCGTTGTCTCACCTCTGTGGTTCTTTGATTTTTGTGTTCACGGAGATGTTGCACTGATGAGTTAGGAGGCCTTCATGCGGACTGAACAAATTATTTGTCTAAATCGCGACGGAAGTAAGGGCGAGGATTGTGGCCACGTAAAATCGATTTAAGCCCCCCAGTGGAAATCTTCCACTGACCGTTCCAAGGCGGCTCTTCTGTGGCGATTTATTTTATGTTGTTGTTTGTTACTTACTGTGTGTATCACTTGTGTCTTTTAGTTTCGGATGACCATATGGCCATTTTGTGGGAAAGTAACTGTCCTTATGGCCTTCCTTTGTTTAGGTTTCCATTATGGTCTGGTCGCTTAATGTTTGTATTTCTTTCCCTTTGGTGTCTTTTATGGGTGGAGTAAGTTAATTGTATCAATTCCTGATCTTTGTTTTACTTCTACTTTACAATGACGTTGTCATGCAGTGACGTCATCATAGAACCCTAAAACGCTACGTTCAGGGCGGTACGGTCACGTCGCTCAACGTAACGTAAACAAAGCAAGGCTCGTCTTGTGATATCAAAAGCTCGAAATCCATGTTCAAACAGCACGCGAATTTCATGATTTGAACATGGTTTTTGCTGTTTGAGTATGGCTTTCGGTCCATTTGATAATGGCTTCAAACAGCTATGCGCATAGGTACTAATGCAAGAATGAGGATTCAACGCTATTGTTATTTTTGTGTTGTCATTTTCATTTCCCTGACACGGTTGAATTCTTACAGGTGTACTTGCAGTTTGTAATCTCGTGCTTTAAAATATTATTTAAGAAATAGATCAACTCTCGGGAACACGCCTCTAAAAATACACTGTGAATTTTACCGCAAATAAAATGCAAATTGTAAGACGAAAACTTGTGATATTTTTCTTATTATCAAAATATAGATTGTGGGAACTCGGTTCTAACGAGTACCCACAAGCTACATTTTAGAGCAGAAATAAGAAAAATAAGGTTTATCACTGTATACCCCAGGTTTACTCATGTACACCCAAGTTTTACTTTGGCAAAAGTGGGGTTCAAGGGGGTCAGAAATATATAGGCGTGTTTTCGTGATGTTTGTTGACTAATAAATCACAGTATGGAGGTCAGTTGTAATGGAGATCAAGTCATGAGGGCCTAGCGCGAGTGATTTGTTTTCTTACAACTGACCCACAAAGTAGTTTAGGTCGTAGTACCAAAGCTTTTATCCAAAATCATTAATCCATATACAAAATGACAAAAATCAATGTTCAGATCAACAGACATGGACTCCAGAAGAGTGTAATCAGGCGTCCGCGGATAGTAAGCATTACTTGGTAAGCAAGCTTCGCCCACCATACCTATCGACCTGAACGAAGAAAAGGAGTCAATGCCGAGAAGGGCATGTCCGAGATTTTGGAAGTCTTCCTATGGCGTTCCATTGGTAAACATATCGGAAATAATTATGGAAATGGCCACATTGTACGGATCGACAAGATCATGGTGTCTCCCATAGAACTTCTTAAGTGTTGATACCAGTTTGGTTTTTTGATACCCCTGGCACAACAACCTGGTAGTGAGCACCTTCCCACGTTCCATAAAGTCCTGATACTTGGACTGTGATTAATTACTCAACAAATCACACCCGGGAGCTGATCTATTTAGATTTTAACACACTAAAATCGACAAACCTATTGTTGTTTCTTTCAAATTCTCCGAACATTTCGCCATTATTTGAAAAAATCCCGCCCAAATTATTGACTGCATCACACACAATTATGTCCTTTTGTAATGTTTGTGTTGCAAGAATATACTGCTTCACCGTCTAACATTATAGAAACATCGAGTGATGTCACAAAACCGCGGCAATGTGCGTCACTCTGTTCTTCCCGGTGATTTGTTGCACAATAAATAACAGTTCTTTTCATTTGCCTATACAAATGTAAGCGCGCTGTGTTATAATTAAGAAATAGATCAGCTCTAACTGTGATTTGTTGAGTAATAAATCACAGTTTGGAGGTCAGTTGTAAAGTAGACAAATCACGAGCGCGTAACTGACCTATTTCGATTCTAACACGCTGAAAATCGGCAATAATGTTGTCGTTTCCTTCAAAATCTCACAACTTTTCGCCATTGTTAGAAGAAATCCCGCTAAAATTAACGACTGAAACGCATGCATTTACATCCTTTTCTAACGTTTTCGATGCGAGAAAATGACGTTACACCGTCTAACGTCAAGGAAATCGACTAGTGACGTCATCAATTGGCAGTTTTTAATGACGTCACTTGTCACGTTCTTCCTAGCCGTGATTTGTTGTAGAATAAAACACAGTTATTTTCCATTGCCTATATAGGCGCGCTGTGTTAGAATTGTTGGTATTACTTTTGTATTACATCACAATATACTTTATAACACTATAGTTTGGTTCCAAAACAAAACCATGCGTCTTCAACAACCGAGCTATAGCCATTATCAAGTGTAAAGACTTTGTAGAAAATTGTCATTTTTCTACATTTGTATATTTTTCTGAACTGTCGTTAAACTTGTTATATCTGAACCCGTGTTATAATGAGCAGTATTATATTGAGGTTTTTGTGTATATGAACCATATGTTGTGGCATTTTATGCGCGATTAAACTACACCTTAACCTCTTTATTTCACTTCATTATAGTCCATATGAAAACGCGCCTATACAAATACATTGTAGTCTTTACCGCCGAAAAAAAATAATATGAAAAATTGTAATTTTTCCTTAATTCTGCTCAAATATAGATTGTGGGTACACGTTAGAACCGCCTTATCGAGGCGGTTCTACCGAGTACCCACAATCTATAATTTAGAGCGGAAATAAGAAAAATAAGGTTTACCTCTATAAACCCCAGTTTAACGTATAAAAGTGGGGCTCAAGGGGACCAAAATTATATAGACGTGTTTTCTCGATGATCGATTTGGTTATACAACGGATTATGTAGAAAAAGCTATATATTCTATGCATTTTGTTTGGTTATGACATGTTTGCTTAACCAATTCGGTTTATGGTTTAGGACACAACAATCCTGGTATAAAAATGTTGTGTACATATGATGCAAGGCAGTACCACATGTATATGAACGTTTTCAAGGTCAATATAATCTGTTGTTCTCAGATGTGTCTTTAGTATGTTGTGTAATATTTGCATAGCCAAGTAAAACCTTTTATTTTTTTTCTTGGACATGTCACCTGACAAGCTCGACACGACCTTAACAGCGTTGACTGGACCGTCATCCTCCAATCGAATCAAACAAAACACCATTATAGTGCATTCTATATAAAAAGGCATGAGGCAAGGTATAAGTTTCATCACATGAACATATTCGTGAAATAAAACCCCCACTAAACCCCAATTTATATAGAGAGAATGGGGTTTACGGGGTATACATTATATTTCTTCTTTCTGCTCGAAGACATAGGTTGTGGGTACTCATTAGAACCGCCCCACTGAGGCGGTTCTAACGAGCACCCATAACCTATGTTAACAGTATAAAATAGGAAAATATTACGGATTTTCCTCAGAAAAGTAGCCAATTTTAGATGTGAAAAATGCACTATGTAACACGGGTGTGTTATCGTAATGTAAAGTTTTATTCCACATCTTTCATATTATGCCAACATAGCCGTGCGACATAGTGCATTTTTTACATTTCCAAAATGCTTACTTTTCTGATAAAAATTCATATTTTGCTTTTCTTTTTTTCTACTGCAAACATAGATCGTGTATACTCTTTAAAACCGCCTCATTGAGGCGTTCTAAAGAGTACCTAAAACCTATGTCTTGGAGCAGAAATAAAAAAATAATTATACCCCCCACAAATTCCAATTTTCTCTAGTTCTCTATGTAAAGTTGGGGTGTGAGTGAGTGTTTGAGTTTTACGTCTCACCAACAGCTAAGGTCATACGGAGACTCATCCGAAAGTATGTATATATAGTTGGGTTTTGGGGTGTTCATTTCACGGACTTGTTCACAGGATGAGCATATCAGTATGTGGACATCAAGATCAAATACTCTTTTGTCGCTAGAATACGTATGAATCTAGTCATTGCACTGCTCACATTACGAAAACACGCCTATACAAATATATTGTAATTTTTTCCGCGAAAAAAAAAAAAAAAAAAAAAAAAAACACGAACATTTTTAGAAGAAAAATTGTGATTTGTTTTTATTTCTGCTCAAAATATAGATTGGGGGTACACGTTAGACCCCCTAATCGCAGCGGTTCTAACGCGTACCCACCATTTAGAGTTTAGGGTAGAAATACGAAAAAGAAAGTTTAACTCTGCAAAAACCGCAGTTTTACTATATAAAATTTGGGTTTAAGGGGTCAGATTTAAATAGGCATGATAGTAGTTTAATGACTGATTCTAGCTATGTATCCAAGCAAGTTTGAAGAAACAATAACAGTTACGCGAAAACGACCTTTATGATAAATGTTCATTTTTCTATGTAACATATTTATTTTGCTTAGGCGATAACATGATTGCGTTTGATTCAAAGAACAATGTTATAAACAGTTTTTTAGCTCACCTGAGCCGAAGGCTCATGTGAGGTATTAGTATACCACGAGCCGGCGTCCGTCGTCCGTCGTCGTCCGTCGTCCGTCGTCGTCCACACTTTCAAAGACGTATATCTCCGGAACCAGTGGGCCAATCTTGATCAAATTTCATGTGAAGCATTATTGGGCAGGTGGAAAGGCTTCATTAGGTTTTCAGGCAGATCTGAGTGGAACTCTGGTTGCCATGGCAACATCTAGCTCCCATAGACTTCACACAGGAAAAAGCTTGTCATCACTCTAGCTCCGTCAATTTTTTTCTGATCGACATCATTCTTGCAGATAACGAGGACAGGCATGAAGTCTCGATCAAGTTCGATTTTGGGCTGAATCGGATTATTCACTCAGTAGTTACGTGCCCTTGAGCGTTCTTAACATAGGAAAAAGCTTGTCATCACTCTAGCTCCGTCAATTTTTTTCTGATCGACTTCATTCTTGCAGATAACGAGGACAGGCATGAAATCTCGATCAAGTTCGATTTTGGGCTGAATCGGATTATTCACTCAGGAGTAACGTGCCCTTGAGCGTTGAAAAAATTGCCTATTGACTTAACATGGGGAGAATGTTGTCATCACCGTAGCTGCTTCAATTATTTTCAGATTGGCTTTATTCTTGCAGATAACCAGCACAGCCATGAAATCTCGGTCAAGTTCGATAACTGGCAGAATCGGATCATTCACTTATGAGTTACCTGCCCTTGTGTGTTTTTGCATTAGGGTTAATGGGAATTTCAAAAATGTATATCTTAAAGACTACTTGGCCAATTTTGATCAAATTTCATGTGTCGCATTATTGGGCAAGTGGAAAGGCTTCATTAGGTTTTCAGGCAGATCTGAGTGGAACTCTGGTTGCCATGGCAACATCTAGCTCCCATGGACTTCACATAGGAAAAAGCTTGTCATCACTCTAGCTCTGTCAATTTTTTTCTGATCGACTTCATTCTTGCAGATAACCAGTACAGGCATAAAATCTCGGTCAAGTTCGATTTTGGGCCGAATCGGATTATTTGCCTTGGAGTTACCTGCCCTTGAGCATAAAAAAATACGTTGTGACCACGATAGCAACTTTATTTTTATTCAGATCAGCTTCAAACTTGCAGGTAACGTGGACAGGCATAAAATCTCAGTTAAGTTCGAATCGGAATATTGACCTCGGAGTTACATGACCTTGAGCGACAAAAAATTTGCCCATAGACTTTACATAGGGAAAATGTTGTGACTACGATAGCGACTTGAATTTTTTTCAGATCAGCTTCAAACTTGCAGGTAACGAGGACAGACATAAAATCGCTGTTAAGTTCGATTTTGGGCCGAATCGGATTATTTGCCTTGGAGTTACCTGCCCTTGAGCATAAAAAAATACGTTGTGACCACGATAGCAACTTTATTTTTAATTATATCAGCTTCAAACTTGCAGGTAACGAGGACAGGCATAAAATCTCGGTTAAGTTCAATTTTGGGCCGAATCGGAATATTGACCTCGGAGTTATGTGACCTTGAGCGACAAAAATTTGCCCATAGACTTAATTAGGGAAAATGTTGCGACTACGATAGCGACTTGAATTTTTTTTCAGATCAGCTTCAAACTTGCAGGTAACGAGGACAGACATAAAATCTCGGTTAAGTTTGATTTTGGGCCGAATCGGAATATTTGCCTTGGAGTTACCTGCCCTTGAGCATAAAAAAATACATTGCGACCACGATAGCAACTTTATTTTTATTCATATCAGCTTCAAACTTGCAGGTAACGAGGACAGGCATAAAATCTCGGTTAAGTTCGATTTTGGGCCGAATCGGAATATTGACCTCGGAGTTACGTGACCTTGAGAGACAAAAAATTTTGCCCATAGACTTAACGTAGGAAAAATGTTGTGACAGAAATAGGGACTTGAATTTTTAGCTCACCTGAGCCAAAGGCTCCAGTGAGCTGATAGTATACCAAGGCTCCGGAGTCCGTCGTCTGTCGTCCGTCCATCCATCGTCCACACTTTCAATGAAGCATATCTCAGAAGGCAGTCGACCAATCTTGTTTAAATTTTATGTGTAGCACCATTGGGCAAGGGGAAAGGCTGCATTAGGTTTTGGAGATCGTCTGGTTCATTTGTTCCTTCATTCTTCTTTCTCTCCATATAGAGATAATAGACCAATGTTAAATTTTTAATCAAAGATTTCTCAGGAACTATAAAAGCTAGAAGCATCAAATTTGGTATTCACTAGAATAATGATGACTTATTTTGTGTAAGAGACATTGGGCTTTCTCAGCTTATTTGTTCATCTGTTCTTTCATTCTTCTTTCTCTCCATTTTGACCAATGTTAAATTTTCGTCAAAGATTTCTCAGGAACTATAGAAGCTAGAAGTCTCAAACTTGGAATGCAATGCAATAATGATGACTTATATCCTGTAAGGGTCAATGGGCTGGATTCTATTAGCAGATTTAGTAGTCAAGTCTGTGAATTGTTAAAACTTAAGTTCCTCAGGTGAGCGGTTTAGGCTCATTGAGCCTCTTGTTCCTGAATTGCATTTAAGCCAGCGCATAACAAAACATACAAGCAGACTTTTACAACCAGATAAGAAATATTTGTTTGTATTGGAGTTTAACGGCCCAGCCAGCACTATTTAAGGTAATTTTTGAGCCTGTCAGTTTACCTATCCACACTTTTCCTGGGCAGGCTTATACGTAAGCGGTTTACCAGTACAATGCACATTCTTTCGCCAGAAACAAACAACTGCCCTTCTTGAATTAGCGGAAGGGAGAGAATGATCATAGAAAAGATTTCATGATCAATCTCCACGAAAGAATGTTGCCGACTCCGGCTGGTATCGAACCCGCGGCCTCCTGATCACCAGTCAGACGCGACTGAGCTACCTAAGCCGGCTGATAAGAAGGAATGGCGAGGGTTGTGGCCACTAAAAAACGATTAAAGAGTCCCCCCACCACCCAACAAGTAAAGAACCTTTACTGACCATTCCGAGGCGGTTCTTATGTTGTGGTTTATTATTGTCAAACTATGTACAGCCGTTTGGCCATTTTGTAGGAAAGTTACTGTCCTTTTGGATTTCCGCTTATAAAGTTTTCATTGTATGTTGGTGTTTCTTTCCCTTTGGTGATTGGAGGTGTGAGGTAATTGTATCGATTTCTGATTTCACTTCTATTTAGATCGGTTTTCACATTCGTTCAGTCTTCAATACATTACGGAAATATTCCTACAAAAATATATTGTAATAATGAACGAGGAAATATTGTGATATTTTTTTATTATTTCTGCTCAAATTATATATTTGGGGTCACATTAGAACCGCCTCATCGAGGCGGTTCTAGCGAGTACCCACAATCTATATTTTAGAGCAGAAATAAGAAAATTAAGGTTCACCTCTGTAAACACCAGTTTTACTATATAAAAGTGGGGTTCAAGGGTGTCAAAATTATATAGGCATGTTTTTGTGATGTATTGTTGTATGAACAGAATTATACTCCGATTGTAAACTATAGGAGTTTTATGTAAATCATCACGAAAACACGCCTATATCATGATTACCCCCTTGAACCCCACTTTTATAAAGTAAAACTGGGGTTTACAGGGGTAAACCTTATTTTACTTATTTCTGCTCTAAAATATAGATTGTGGGTACTCGTTAGTACCGCCTCGATGAGGCGGTTCTAACGGGTGCCCACAATCTAGATTTTGAGCAGAAATTACCTGTTTCTGCTCTAAAATATAGATTGTGGGTACTCGTTAGAACCGCCTCGATGAGGCGGTTCTAACGGGTGCCCACAATCTAGATTTTGAGCAGAAATAAGAAAAATATTACAATTTTTATCTTAAAATTATCATTTTTCGGCGATAAAGGTTACAATGTATTTATGTAGACTTGTTTTCGTAATGGCACTAAGAATGTTAAGACTGTCGATTTTGTCGTGTGCTTGCTCATCTTATATTTTATACTACAGTGGGTCCTGTTCAACACCGATTGACCAATGTTTGGAAAACCCTTGTGTAGAAGGAACCTGCTATGCTAATTCTAACTACTACATAGGGGTTTTCTGTAGATGCACTTAGGGGGTAAATACTGTAGATTTTGCAGTGCGCTTGCTCATCTTATATTTATATTTCAGTGGGTCCTGTTCAACACCGATAGACCAATGTTTGGAAAACCCTTGTGTAATAGGAACCTGCTATGCTAATGCTAACTACTACAGGACATGTGACTGTTACCCAGGGTTCACTGGTGTAGACTGTGACACTAATATAGGTTAGTTTTCGAAAATAGAAGTAAAACAAATATCAGGAATCGATACAATTAACTTACTCCACCCATCAAAGACACCAAAGGGAAAGAAACACAAACATGAAGCGACCAGACCGTAATGGAAACCTTAACAAAGGAAGGCCATAAGGACAGTTACTTTACCACAAAATGGCCAAATGGCCATCCAAAATAAAAAAGACACAGGTGATACACACAGTAAGTAACAAACAACACCATAAATAAACCGCCACAGAAGAACCGCCTGGGAACGGTCAGTGGAAAGAATTCCACTGGGGTGGGGGCTTAAATCGATTTAACATGGACTTGTTTGTTTGTACTGGAGGTTAACGGCACAGTCAACAGTATTTTAGGTCATTTTTGAGCCGGTCAGTTTACCTATCCGCACTTTCCTGGGCAGGCTTATTAGCCGAAACTACGTATTATGACCCATCTTTTTTCTTATGAATATTTTCATTGCTCTTAAAGGAGCTCATTTTTTATTTTTATTATACGTAAGCGGTTAACCAGTACAGAGCACATTCTTTCGCCAGAAATTGACAACTGCCCTTCTTGAATCAGCGGAATGGCGAGAATGACCGTAGAAAAGATTTCATGATCAATCTGTCCGAAATAATGTTGCCGAACCAGGCAGGTTTCGAACCCGCGTACTCCTGATCACCAGTCAGACGCGCATCCGACTGAGCTACCGAGGCCAGATGTTTTGGAGATTGAATAAAGTAATGAATCTAGTTTTGTGCCAATATGTACTTTGGACGCTTTTTTTTCTTTTGAGTTTTCTGTTACTAGTGACTCATTCTGTCCAGTAACGTAACACATCCATGTGACATAGAGTATTCTTTCTCCAAAAATATTCCGAAACTGATAAATTTCTGATGAAAATTTGTGGATTTCTTTCTGTTTATACACAGGAAATAGGCTGTGTGATCTCGATAGACCCGCCTCATTGAGGCGGCTCTAATGAGTACACACAACCTATGGCTTGGAGCAGAAATAATAAAAAATAGTGTATGCCCTTCTAAGCCTCCTTTCTAACTGCCTGAATTGGAGTTAAGCTGGTGTCCGGGAATGTGTGGCGGCCGTAAAAAGCCTCCATGTCCTACAGCATAGCGTAGTTTATATTTTCTGTCCTTTTGGATCATTGATTCCATTGTGGAATTAAGAAAATATTTGATGGATCACTGACGAGGCCTAATTGGCCGAAACTAGCTAGTCTGGCCCAGAAATTATGAAGACTTTATAAATCTAGTTCTGTGGTGTATTCCTTGCTTCCAAATAGAACATATTTAACGTCCCTACAGCGGGTGTCTGGGATTGTGTGGCGGCCATGAAAAGTCTCCCTGCCCTACATCATATGGTAGTTTATATTTTATTGTCCTTTGGGATCATTGATTCCTGCTGGATAGTGTCTGTTGCAGAACACAGATTGTTGGTACTCGTTAAATATGTTCTACATGAGGGTTATCCTGCCTTTATGAGGGGGTTCTAACAAGCAGCGAAAAAGTTGTTGAAGTAGTACTATATTTTGAATTTGCCACTATGAAAGGCGAAAGCGACCTCTCAGATACATACACAAGCATGTGTCTTGGAATTGAAGGTTCTAGAAATTAGAAGTAGAGATCGTTCGAAACATTCAAGACAGAGAGCACCTAGACATTGATCTGAGTACACAGAAACACTTTTGTTGTTTGCAATTATACCTATTCATTACCATAATACATGATATAGTGCATTTTTTAAACCTCAAAAAAGGTAATTTTCCTGATGAAAACTTGCAATATTTTTCTTATTTATACTCCAAATATAGGTTTTATGTGCTCGTTAGAACCGCCTCATTGAGGCGGCTCTAACGAGTACCCACAACCTATGTTTTTGAGCAAAAATAAGGAAAATAATGTGTACCCTAGTAAAACCCCAGTTTCCTCTATACAAAGTGGGGTTTAGGGGGTCTTTATTTCACGGACTTGTTCACGTGATGTATGTCAAAGCTCAGCTGAGTCTGAAAGAAGCTCTGTAATGCTTGAATCATACTTGTTAATTTGCAGCTGATTGTGACCCAAATCCTTGTGTTAACGGAGGATTGTGTGTCGATGGCGTTGACTCCTTCACTTGTATCTGTGGTTCCGATTTCTATGGGGACTTCTGTCAGTTTGGGAAGGCTTGTGAGTACATTAACCCGAAATCCTTATATTCGATAATGGGTAATTTCACCATTACAAAAAGACACCTATAAAATGCATTGTAAACTTTTGCCGCCGAAAAAATGATTATTTTAGAGGACAAATTGTAATATTTTTCTTATTTCGGCTCAAAATATAGATTGTGGGTACAACCGCCGAGGCGGTTCTAATGAGTACCCACAATCTATATTTTAATGCAGAAATAAGAAAAATAAGGTTTACCCCTGTAAACCCCAGTTTTACTAAATAAAAGTGGGGTTCAATGGGGTCAACATTATATAGGCGTGCTTTCGTGATGCATCATGACATTTCAAAAACAAAATAAATTGGATTGTCTTCCAATACACATTGTTATCACCAGCAGTGAACAGAAAGTCTACTGGGATATTTAAAAAAGCCAAAAATAAAACACTAAAACAGTTATATACAATTTGACATCAAAACAAATACATGTAGCAAATCAGTTTATCAATAAACTCTGCGAGTAATCCATTTATGCCTAGCGGCCCTTTTTGGTCATTGGCAAACAGTATATACCCAGATCAGGCGTATATACTGTTTGCATTATGACTGAAATATTACAAGTGGATTTGTTTGTTTGAATTGGGGTTTAACGTCCCTATCAACACTATTTAGATCATTTTGGAGATGCTGATTCCAAGTTTGTGGGACTTATACCCGACATTTTGTTGAAATGATATCTCAAACCCTGCCGCCCAATTGAACCAAAAGGGGTACATGTATTGGCGGTCTGACTTACATCACTTTGCCTGGGCAGGCTTAATCCTTCCAAGTGGTTTACCAATACTCATGTGTGGTCAGCTCTGCATGGAAACACCATGCAGCTCAATCTATTTCTCAAAGTCCCGACGGGCAGGGCGAGCATTACAGATGGATAGCCAAAACATTACGAAAACATGCCTACAAGAATTTGGTCCCCTTAAACCCACATTTAATACAGGAAAACTGGGGTTTACAGGAGTATACATGATTGTGTTTCTTATTTCTGCTCAAAAACATATATAATTGCAGGCACACATGAGAACGGCCTCGGCGAGGTGGTTCTAATGAGTTCCCACAATCTATCAACAAGTCCGTGAAATGAAAACCCATCTAAACCCCACTTTATATAGCGAAAACTGGGGTTTACATTATTCTGCTTTCTGCTCCAAGACATAGGTTGTGGGTATTCGTTAGAACCGCCTCCTTGTTAGAGCCGCCACAATAAGGCGGTTCTAACGAGCACCGAAAAACCTATGTTCGATGTATAAATAAGTAAAATATGACGAAAGTTCATCAAAGAAAATAAATAACCGTTTCCGGATATGAAAGAATGCACCATGTCATACGGATGTGTGTCACACTGATGTGTTATCATAGTGTGTTTTAAGCAGAAATATGAAAAATATCATATCTTTTAAATCTAAAAATTTCCTTTTTTGAGGTAGATTGTTCAATATACAACAAGCCTATATAATTTTGACCCCCTTGAAGCCACTTTTATATAGTAAAACTGAGGTCTACAGGGTAAAACTTAAGTTTTTCGGCGATTAAGGTTACAATGTTTTTTGTATAGGCGTGTTTTCATAATGAGGGAGAAACAGTAAAATTCGGGCCAGCGTAGTCTACTCTTTGAACATTACAGTGGCATCCTTTTATGGTTGAAAATTGTGTTTTTAAAAAGTTGTTTCCAATTTACAATATTCACTTGGTATCCAAGATTGTTATTGGAAACATTAGAATGACCATGCTCACAAATGATATGTAGCCAAAGCATGCACTTTCAGAATCATTGGCTATCAAATTGGTCGCAGGTCATATCTCGTATTCACGCAAGGGTAAATAACTAAATATCGGTCCCGGGTCGAGTTACATTAACATTAAACGAAGTTCAAAGTTTATCCATAATCTGAAGAAAGAAACGTCACAAATATTGCCTGTTTGCTTTTCTCTGTATAAAATCTTTATATATACAGTAGTTAATTTATATCACTAAAAATTATCAAAATGGCTCAATATGCGATCAGTAGTGACTACTGTTAGTAAAATACCATTACGATAATTAGAAGCCTCCATGATGTAGTAGTTACGCTGCTCGCCTTGTAAATCAGGGGTCGCAGGATCGATCACCGGCTTCTCCAGACTTCGGGATGAGTCTTTAAACCTAGGTCCCGTCTCCGTATGACCTTAGTTGTTGGTGGGACGTACAAACACAAACACTCACTCTGCATTACGATAGCACACCCATGCGACATAGACCAAAATGGCTACTTTTCTGGTGAAAATCCGTGATATTATTCTTGTTTATAATGAAGCAGTTCTAACGAGCACCAACAACATATGTCTTGGAGCAGAAATAAGAAAAATAATGTATACCCCCATAAACCCCAGTTTTCTCTATATCAAGTGGGGCTTTAGGGCTGTCATTTCACGGACTTGTTCATGTGGTTCAGAGTTATACAACTATTTATGACTTACGACAATCATGACAATATGATGTAGAATCAGATCCACCAACATAAAACATGAAGGCACCGACTTGGAACGGTCAGTAAAAATTACTGGTGGGTTTACATCATAGTGTAGTTTATATTTTCTTGTCCTTTTGGATCATTGATTCCACTGAGGAATTTTGAAAATATTTGAGGGTCACTGGTGAGGCCTAAATGGCCGAAACTAGCTAGTCTGGGCCAGAAAACATGTACACTCCATATTTTCTAGTTATGTGGTGTATTCCTTGCTTCCAAAGGATAACCCTTTCTACAACATATTTAAGTTCACCTTACGGGATCCCAACCCTCACTCACTTTCACTGTGGTTCATCCAAACCTAACTAAACAGGAGGAATATACATAATGGGGGAAATAATCCGAATAACAAAGATGACAAACATTAAACTGGAAGGGAAAGGACAAATATAACCAAAAGGGGATGAATCAGACTCATCAATGTAATAGCATATATAATATATGGCCAAATCATAATAAATATAACGAATTTGGTTCCGGAAATCCCAAAACGGGTATCCTGGCAAACAGTGCAGGCCCAGATCAGACGCCGCAGAACGCGGCGTCTGATTAGGGCCTACACCATTTACGAACAGTTAAGCAATTTTCCAAATCATTTTTGAAAATAACACAGCCTGTCACCCATATATTTTGAAATGGACTGCTGTTTGTTTGTTTGATTTGAGGTTTAACGTCCCCGTCAACACTAGTTAGGTCATTTTGGAGACGTTGCTTCCAATTTTGTGGGACTTTTACCCGACATTGAGATGAAATGACATCTCAATCCCTGCCGCCCAATGAAACCAATAGGGTTTATAAGCATGGACGGCCGACTCGCAGCAAATTTCCTGGGCAGGCTTAGATGTTCTAAGCGGATTACCAGTACTAATGTGCGGTCGGTATCAGCTCTGCGTGGAAGCATCGTGCAGCCCAATCTATTTCTCCAAGCCCCGATGGGCGGGGAAATGGACTGCTGCTATATATAGGAAGGTACAAAAAGGGTTAAAGCCCAAAATCACATATCACACTATGTGGTAGAAGCAGATATGGGTTACAGCCCTGACTAGAAGCTATAGACTCGTACAAAGTCTATTCTTGCACAACAGATAAGGAAATCCATAATTTTAGCTTGGGATAGAAATTCTGGTGTTCTAAACAAAAATCGAATATTCTCGCGTGTTTGATAAATGATCTGGTTGAATGCGATCTCATATGCGCTGTCCTTAAGGTTGACGTAACAGCACGTTACGTGACGTCACTAAACATCGCTGTAGTGTCTTCACAATATGGCGGACGTCGGCAACCGAAGTGTCTGCAGTATTAAAACCCCACGCTCAGAAATTGAGGGTATGCAAGAAAAAGGAATCCCACATGGGTGTGAGGGATGGATGGCTGACAGTGACCCTGGGGACAGATTTCTCCATCCACCACTCACACCCATATAAGATTTTTATTGTTTACCCCAGGGCAGCCAAGGTACCCGATGGACCTTATGAAACTTGCACTTTTATCAGCTCACCTGCGCCAAGCGTGCTTAATATAGGCTTAGTCCGTCGTCCACACTTCAAAACAAGAATATTCCTCAGACCCGTGGGTCAAGGTAGATTATATTTCATTCGCTGAATTGTTGCATTAGGATAAAACAACCGTGTGACATAGTGCATTTTACACATCTCCAAAATGGTTAATTTTCTGATGAAGATCTGTGATATTTTTATACTGCAAACATAGGTTGCGGTGCTCATTAGAATCGCCTCATTGAGGCGGTTCTAATGAGTACCCACAACCTATGTCTTGGAGCAGAACTAAGAAAAATAATGTATACCCCCTTAAACCTCAGTTTTCCCTATAAAAAGTGGGGTTTAAGGGTTGTCAATTTCACGGACTTGTTCATGTGATGAGAGGACGGGGGTGACTGCATAAAGTTGCCAGGCAGATATGATTAAAACTCTGATTTCCAAGGTTAACAGTTAGCTTCCACAAACTTGCAATGGTGGAATTGTTCTCTACTCAAAAGCTCATTGTAATCCTATCTTCATCAAACTTTCAGATAATTATATCTATATCAACTCGAATGAATTTAAATGTGAGCCAAATCGGGATATTTCCAGTCAGTGTAATTTGCCTTTGAACATCCAAATCAATGTTGTCCGTTAAAAACCTTCACCTTTCATCCAGTCAGTTAGGAGGCCGTCATGCAGACTGAACAAATTATTTGTCTTAATCACGACGGAAGTAAGGGCGAGGGTTGTGGCCACGTAAAATCAATTTAAGCCCCCCAGTGGAATTCGTTTCCGCTGACCGTTCCAAGGTGGTTCTTTTGTCACGGTTTATTTTTGTTATGGTTTGTCTTTGGGTGTTTGTGTCGCTTATATTATATTATTTTGGATAGCCTATCGGCCATTGTATGGGAAAGTAACTGTCCTTTTGGCTTTCCGCTATTGATGTTTCCATTCGGGTCTGTTGTTTCACGTTTGTGTTCTTTCCCTTTGGTGTCTCTGATGGGAGCTGTGGGTTAATTGTATCGATTCCAGATCATTGCCTCCACTTCTAGTTTTCATCAACCAACGCTATATAAACTATCGGATGAATTGGAATTCGGGTCAAATCGGATTTATCATTTTAGAGGTCGAGTTAAGCTTGATCGGAATTCACTATTCAGAGTGTATTACTCTTGAATGCAAAAATCAGTATCGTACTTTTTATCCAGACTTCATCAAGCCGGGTGACAACCAACACGTGCATAACAGCTTAGACGAGTTCTAATATGGGCCAGAACGTCAAAATAAATGTTTTCCAATCAATAACTAGATGTTTTGTCTTTCCTTGTTAACTCGGATAAGTTATTGTTCCATATGGGCTCCTTTTTGTGCGGGATCGGACAGCATTACGACAACACAACTGTGCGACATAGTGCATTCTTTTCATATCTCCAAAATGTCTCATTTTTTATGAAAATCCCTGATATGTTTCTTATTTACAACGAACAGGGTTTGTGTGCTCGTTAGAACCGCCTCATTGAGGCGGTTCTAACGAGTACCCACAACGTATGCCTTGGTGCAGAAATAAGAAAAATAACGTATTCCCCGTAAACCCCAGTTTTCTCTATATCAAGTGGGGTTAAGGGTGCGTTCATTTCACGGACTCATTTGCGCGATTGGGATTTACTTTATTTCTTATTTCTGATGTAAAAACAATAAATACCATAAGTCATATATTTTAATCATTTGCACAGGCAATAGGAGTTGCGATAAGTTCCTCAGTGTGTGCAACTCCTGTAACCAAGACAACACAGCGGAATGTGAAAACTATGGCAACAGCTACATATGTCATTGCAAAGATGGCTTTACTGGAACAGATTGCGAGGTATGCTTGAGCAATATCATACGTGTATGAATTGTCTCTTTGAATTAAAACGAAACGTTTATGTGTGCAGTGCTTTAGTATAGCTAATTCTGTATTTGCACAAAGTGCAATGCATTGTCCACTGTGGAAAAGTATGTAAATAAGTTCTGAATAGTTAGATCCTTTGGAAAAAAGAATACACCAAATAAACGAAAATAGCAGACTCGGTTTTATTGAGTCTGTTCATGACCAGTACTGAAATGTGCTACAACGGCCACGACCCCTAGCACCGGCTTAAGCAGAACTCTATTTTCAAAATGATTCTAAATGAACTCAATGATCCCAAAGGACCGGAAAATACAATCTGCACTATGATGGATAAGCCTATAAGCTACGAAAAACGAAAAGTGACGTTACATGGTGTCATCTGGTTTTAGACAGTATTATGATGTTATTAATCAAGTTATTTCATATTGACCCAGTTACAGGTCCAAAGTCTGCTGTAATGGCACAGTTACAGGCCCAAAGTCTGCTGTATTGGCGCGAGGCCGAAGGCCAAGGGCCAGTACACCAGACCTCGGACCTGTAGCTGGAACAATACGAAGTAACTTGATTAATGACAATTTTATTAACTGACACAATTAAAAACATGATTATTGATTTTTGACCTCAGCGTAATATCAGGTGGCCTCCGTTTACTGTTGGTTGACCTGTTGTTAATACGGAAGACCTGTGAACAAAATTGGATATAATAATGCATAATGTGGAAAGTGTTTGGGTCGATGTTGAAATATGAATCTTATTTAAGTTGCAAATGTCCACGTGGCTATCACTGACCGCGCAAATGTATTATACTTATTATTTATATTCTTGTTCATGTGGCATCAGAGTGTTATGTAAAAAAGTTTGTAATCTCTAAAATCCAGACTGGGCTGATGCACTGGGACACTGGCAAAACAGGGACTACTTGATTTGCTTAAAGTACAGGAGCTTCGGTGTTGAACGAATCAGACTAAGCCTCAGTTCAGGATAATTTTCCCAGCCTACACTCAGAAACAGTCAACCCATCAGTGCGATTAGTACTTTATCTTATTTTATCTAAAGGGATGCTGCATTGCTTTCTCAAACTAGAACGAAGGCAATGATCAGGAATCGATGCAATTAACCCACACCCCCCATCAGAGACACCAAAGTTCCTTACGGTCAATATGTCTAGCAAGGGCGGTTTGCAGTCCCTGCCCAATGGTGCTTGAAGAAATAGATGGGCTGCACGATGCTTCCAAGCAGAGTTTAGACCGACCGCACTCCAGTACTGGTAAACAGCTTAGAAGATCTAAGCCTGCCCAGACAAATTGGTGTGTGTCGGACCGTCCATGCTTATAAACCCTATTTGTTTCATTTGGCGGCAGGGCTTGAGATGTCATTTCATCTCAATGTCAGGTAAAAGTCCCCCCAAAAATTGAAAAAAACGCCTCCAAAATGACCCATATTGGGTTGACAGGGACGTTAAACCTCAAATCAAACAAACAAACAAGGGCATTTTGAGCGACTGAGGCAGGTCAAGGGGCCTGATGGGGACAATGTAGTGATATTTTTTCAATCTTTTGTTATATGAGCCCCGCCAAGCGAATTTGTGTCTTCGAGCATTCCGTCATGACAAATTTTAACTGCGCATGCCCAGCCATTCAGGGGGGGGGGGTGGGGGGGCAGGGATATGGCTTTCTGTCTGAAGGTTCCTCTTGATTCACTGCTTGTATGAGCGAGCAGCGAAGGTTCTGGCGAGACTGCGCGGATGCGCAGGCTCGCCTGAACCTTCGCTGCTCGCATAGGCGATAAGTACCAAAATCGCTTGACGGGGCCCATATAATGGTGTTTTCACCCGGCTCCGCTCGATATAAGTAAATGATCTTAAAACGGCCGTACAGCCTACAACGAAGAGATATGATTTATTTGCTCATTAGAATTACCTTGATGATAAAGGAGTCCTAACATTATTGTAAAATTATAGATAGATGACACAGAATGTAGCTCTTATCCCTGCCAACATGGCGGAGCATGTGTCGTGACGCCGGAGGACCCTGGGTACATCTGTGAATGTAGTGAGCCCTGGACAGGACCCAATTGTGAGACTGAGACGTCTAATTGCCCTGATGGACTGACATGTCACAATGAGGGGATATGTTTCAGTACTTACTCAGGTTTTCAATGCGAGTATGTATTTTTACACTTATATCATCAAGCAGAAATATTGCAGAAAACATTATATTTCATGCACGTCGTGAGGAAACATAATTTTCCCTTTGTAAACAATAAAGTTTCCGCACAGTCTGATCTGCTTCTTTGCCAAGAGGATATCACAGTACTTCTAGTGCTTATATCTGACATTTCAAGACTCTTCTTGTGTTAAGTAGCTGTGCTGGCCACTTTCTGACTTCTCTGGTTTCAAATGCAAAAATGAATGTCTAAAGACGGGGATCATAAATGAGTAGTCATTGCGAAAACACTCCAATAAAAATACATTTGTAAATTTTACTGCCGAAAAAATATACGGAAATTTTAAGATGAAAACTTATGTTCCAAGGCGGTTCTTCTTAGGTGATTTATTTATGTTGTTGTTTGTTACTTACTGTGTGTATCACTTGTGTCTTTTTCTTTTGGATGGCCATATGGCCATTTTGTGGGAAAGTAACTCTCCTTATGGCCTTCCTTTGCTTAGGTTTCCATTATGGTCTGGTCGCTTCATGTTTGTGTTTCTTTCCCTTTGGTGTCTCTGGTGGGTGGAGTAAGTTAATTGTATCGATTCCTGATCTTTGTTCTGCTTCTACTAGTATGATATTTGTCTTGTTTCAGCTCAAAATATAGATTTTGAGTACACGTTAGAGCCGCCTAATCGAGGCGGTTCTAACGAGTACCACCAATCTATATTTTAGAGCAGATATTAAAAAAGTAAGGTTTATCCCTGTAAACCCCAGTTTTATTATATAATAGTGGGATTCAAGGGCTAAGATTTATATAGGGGTGTCTTGGTGATAACCACCAGGCACTCACATCACGTTGTGAATCAAAGTTGAAACAACGTCGAACGTCATTTCAACATTGAGTCTCGAATTTGCGTGCCTATGAGGAGCACTTTATTTAGCATCAAGCGTTTGTTCATATTTTGCAAATAGCAATACATCCAATCAAACTGTTGGACCTTCAATGACCCAGATCATCTTTCACGTATTTCACGTATATCTCTTTTAGATTGCCTGGGTTGCATGGTGATCAGAATCTTGGATGAACGCATGGCATATAGAAGGTTCAGTCATGCGCTTGCTATTAATTGTATTTTACCGACGCTTCGACCCAACATAACATTGAATCATCTGCATAACAGAAAGCCATTGATCAGGGATCTATTCAGTTGCCTCAAATCTCCCTAAAAAGACACTAAAGAGAAAACACACTAAAAAACAAACAAAAACAACAACAACAACTTCACCATAATTAAAACGTCAAAAGCGAAAATTAAAAAGAGAAACGATCAGAAACTGATACAATCAGATCCCAAATTCTTCCCACAATATCACTACAGAAGGAAGTCAAAACATGGAGTGACGACAGTTAACAAAACAGATAACAGGTAAACCGAATCAGCAGCTCTTTCCCAAAGAGATGGTGGCGCAGATTTTCTTGCACACCAGACAAGGAAATCCATGATTTTAACCTGGGATAGAAATTTATGTTCTGACCCTGGTGTTCCGACCCCAAAATCGAATATAATCGCGTGTTTTGATAAACGCACTGGTTGATTACAACCTCATGCGCGGCGTCGTCATGCGTGACGTCACTAAACATTCCTGTTGTGTCATCACAAAATGGCGGACGTCGGTAACCGAAATGACAGCAGCATTAAAAATTCGCAATAGAAATGGAAGGTATGCAAGAAGAAGAATCAAATATGGGTGTGAGGGGTGGATGGAAAAATCCGTCCCGAGGGACACTGTCCGGCATCACGAGGCTTGCCGAGTGATGCCGGACAGTGATCCCGAGGGACGGATTTTTCCATCCACCCCTCACACCCATATAAGATTCTTATAATCCAAACCTAACTACAAAGGAGCAATATACATAATGGGGGAACTAATCAGAATCACCAACATGAGAAACATTAAACCAGAAAGACAAACGTACAGCCGAATAGGAGAAGAATCAGAATCATCAACGTAACGGGAGCCCCGCCAAGCGAATTTGTGTCTTCGAGCATTCCGTCATGACAAATTTTAACTGCGCATGCCCAGCCATTCAGAGAGGCCAGGGATATGGCTTTCTGTCTGAAGGTTCCTCTTGATTCACTGCTTGTATGAGCGAGCAGCGAAGGTTCTGGCGAGACTGCGCGGTTGCGCAGGCTCGCCTGAACCTTCGGTGCTCGCATAGGCGATAAGTACCAAAATCGCTTGACGGGGCCAACAAGATATATTATTATGGAAAGAATCAGAACCACCAAAACAAAACATGAAGGAACCTCAGTAAAAGCAGCGACTTTGAACGGTCAGTAAAAATACTGGTAGGTTTAAATTAACTTTACGGGATCCCAACCCTCACCCTCACTTTCCCCAAGGTTCGCCAAACCTAACTATAAAGGAGCAATATACATAATGGGGCAAATAATCCGAATCACCAACATGACAAACCTTAAACTGTTATTACTAATGAAACTAAAATGAACAACCAGAAAATGTGAGGTATCAGAATCAGCAACGTTACAACATATATAATATATAGCCAAATTCAAAGTCAATATAAGACCAAAATCGCATTGTGTTTTCTGAAAAAATGTACAGACAGCACGCCACAAGATATTCGCAGTACATACATGTACATAAAAAGACAGACTAAAACAATAATAAATCTCAAAAGAAGTACCGCCTTTGAACGGTCAGTAAACATGTTTTACTGAAGACTGGTGTCTTAAATTGATTTTACGAGTACGTGGCCGCAATTCTCGGCCTTGGTTCTTTAGCGGTCTGGACAAATGTTTATACCAGTCTGCATGAAAGAATTCTAATTAATCAGCACACCATCCCCGAGAATATAAATAATCGAACGAATACAGAGATGAAACAGAATACGGACTCAAAAGCATGGAATAACTGAAATCCTGGAGCAAACAAAAACCAACTGTTAGACAACGATGGGCCAGACTAGAGACAGAACTTCTGGCATCAAGCGACAATACTTATAAAGTTTAAGTAAATAGGCTTTTACGCCATGCATAAACTTTTTTATTAAAAAATAATAAAAATGTTAAGAAAACACTACGCAGGCTGATCTGAGTCTTCGCTGGTCACTCAAGACTTCTTGTAGATTTTGTCATGCGCAGGCTCATTTGCCTTTTTTTTCCTTTTCAGTTGTACTAGTGATTTCATTGGACAAGCCTGCAATGTATCTTATGACCTCTGCAGTCGAGTAGAAGCTTGCGTTGGAGATGACAGCAAATGTTCGTACAACGAGGTAGATGAATTTCATTGTGTTTGTGGTCAAGGTAGGTCAAACATATTGAAGAAAGCAATTGGTCATCTTGCTTTCTTATAGTTTCCGCCATTACATCATGTTAACAAGGTCGTGTAATAAAATTCACCGTAAACCCCCTTTTGTATAGAGAAAACTGGGCCTAACAGGCGTATACATATCTGCTCTAAGAAAAAGGTCGTGGGTACTCGTATTTAGGCGGTTTCAACGAGCACCTGCGACCTATGTTTTAAGTATACATTAGGAAAATATCATAACCGTTTTTGAGATCTGAAAGAAACTCGAATTTGTTATCATAATTATCATTGATCTTAAAATGATTCGATTTCTCAGGCTGGTCATTGTTCTTACCTCCAACATGTACAATGAATAAAATGAGTTGTTGTCCTTTTTGCGTGTTGACATAGATCAAGGTCCAGTTGATCAAAGCATCGTTAGCTTAACGAGCTCGTTAGTTGTCGTATTGTTTTGTGTTCTAGCAAGTACAATATCTAAACTTTTGGTATTTTTGCTGAAAAAGTTGGTCAGCTGTTCATATTTTCCAGCAAAACTATTAGCATATTTGCCACATTAAATGCTCAAAGACTTAATGACCAAGTCTTTAGTTTTGAACAATTGGCCCAAGCTCTAGCAGTGAATAGTTTAGTAATAAATCACAGTTTGTAGGTCAGTTTTAAAGTTTGTCAAATCACGAGCGCGTAGCTCGAGTGATTTGTATACTTACAACTTGCCGACAAACTTCTGTTAATTGTTCTTCCATTCACACACTGAAGCTGATCTATTTCGATTTAAATATACTGGAAATCGACTATAATTCTGTTGTTTCCTTCAAATTATCTCAGCCTTGACAATTGCTAGAAGAATTCCCGCCAAAATCATGGACTGCATTATATGTAATTAAGACCTTCTTAACGTTTTTGACGTGAGAAACTGATGTTACTTCATCTAGCATCAAAGAGTCTTCGATTAAGCCACAAAACGGTGTCTTTTTGTATCACACTCCTCTTCTATGTGATTTATTGATGACTCACAGTTTCTTTTTATTTCCTATAAGAACGTGCTGTGTTAGAACCAGACTTTTTCCGATGGAAACATTCCGAAAACACGCCTATTCAAATACATTGTAAACACTTCCGCCAAAAACAAGAAAAATCTTAAGATAAAAAAATTGTAATATTTTTCTTACAACTGCTCAAAATATAGATTGTGGGTACTGGTTAGAACTGCCTCATCGAGGCTGTTCTAACGAGTACACACCATCTCTATTTTAGAGTAGATATAAGAAAAATGAGGTTTTCCCCTTTAAACCCCAGTTTTACTATATAAAAGTGGGGTTCAAGGAGGTCAGAATTATATTGGCATGTTTACGTGATGAGTATCATTATTATGAAATCTATCACCCTGCAAATGGGACGGGTTAGTTACATTCCAAAATATGAAAAAAGAAGTGACGGCATTGATCAGGAACCGATACAGTTACCCCACGCCTCCAATCCCAGACGAGAAAGGGAAAGAAACACAAAACATAAAATTAGTTCACCGAAATGAAAACGTCAAAAGAGGAAAGCCAAAAGGACAGTGAGTTTTCCACAAAATTGTCAAACGGCTATCCGAAATAAGAAGATATTACAATACATTCATGCAAAGACGAACTTTAACAATCATACCGCAACAGAAGAAGCGCTTTGGAACTGTCAATAAGCCACAGTTTCAGATGGAAGAAAAAGTTTTTTTTTTCGTAGTGCTCTGAGGGAAAACTATTTATCCTTCAGGATTCAGTGGCAAATCATGTCATATCCCAGATCCAGTGTGTACAACAGATTACTGCCTGAATGGAGGAACATGTGATGTCATCAGCGGGGTTCTTGAATGTTCATGCAAATCAGGTACAGTGAATTTCCGCTATCACGAACACCTAAATTAAGACTAATTCTGCTTTAAAGGCTTCTTTAGTAGTCTGCAGTTATTCTTTCTTTGCGATTTCTGCAAACAGTGTCCTCTGGTCAAACACCACCTTTGGGACTGTTCAAAAGTGGTCCTTGACTGTAAGACCACTTTTGAACAGTCCTAAAGGTGGTCTTAATACAAGAATTTTTCTGTGTATACAGAGAACCTTCAATGACTTGACCACGCATTGTTCATATATATTGGCTGAATTTAACTCTTATCCTGCTGCATAACTTAATTCTGCCACACTTAGTACTGGCTATCAACTAATTAAATCACTTGATACAACGTATTTGTTCAGTCCGCCTGGATAGCTCAGTCGGGTGCGCGTCTGACTGGTGATCAGGAGGACGTGTGTTCGATATCTTCCGCGGTCGGCAACATTCTTCGTGTAGATTGATCATGAAATCTTTTTCTACGGTCATTTTCTCCCTTCCGCTGATTCAAAAAGGGCAGTTGTCACTTTCTGGCGAAAAAAATGTACACTGTACTGGTTAACTGTCTACATATGCAAAATAGAAGTGAAGGCGATGATCAGGAATGAAAACTATAAACCCACAGCTGCCACCAGATACACCAAACTGAAAGAAGCACAAACATGAAACAACCAGACCCAAATGGAAACACCAAAGGCGAAAGCCAAAAGGACAGTTACTTTCCCACAAAAGGGCCAACAGGCTATCCAAAACTAAATAATATGTTATGCGATACACGCACTCAAAGACAAACATAAGCCACGACAGAAAAACCTTCTTGGAATGGTCAGTGAAACGAATTCCAATGGGGGGGGGGCGGCTTAAATTTTACATGGCCACAATCCTCGACCTTATTTCCGTCGTGATTTAGACCAATAATTTGTTCATTCCGCATGAAGGCCTCCTAACTCATCAGTGCAACATCGCCGTTAACTAAAAAATCAAACAACCACAGAGATGAAACATTGGTGAGGACTCGACAGCCAGAACCACTGAAATGCTGGAGCAACAGAAGACAAACAGTTTGACTCCGACAACAAAAGAAGACCACCAGTTAAGCCTACCCAGGAAAATTGTGGATAAGCAAATGACTGGCTCAAAATAACCTAAATAGTGTTGGCTTGGCCATTAAACTTCAATACAAATAACCAACCAACCAACCAAACAAACAAACAAATGTTTGTTCAATTCACAAACTGAACGAAATTCTTCAGAGGCCATAGCGTCTAGATCTGCACTGTTTGCAAAGTAGTTGTAGTCATAGAACCGAAGTTATAAGCAGTGTCGTATTCAGCCCTCAGGGACCAGTTTCAAGCTGTTTGAAAGGTGAGACATACTGGCCTATAATAATAATTTAAAGGACACCATCGGGAAAATACAACTATTCGTGAATGAAGTTGTGTATCTCTGGTAGTTTGTAACACACAAGTTAAAACGCTTGTTACTTAAGTAGTATACAAATTTATGTATTTAACAGTACCAGGTATCTTTAATCCAGTAGTCTTCACTGTATGGAGCAACGGATCACAGAATGTCTAGAATTGATCAAAATTATCTGATGTAGTTAATTAAGCGTAACTATACCGAATTACGGGCCTCCGTGGCCTAGTGGATAAGAGTGCTGACTCTTAGTCATTAGGTCTCTCACCGCCGTAGGTTCGAGCCTCGCTCGGGCCACGTGTGAGACGCCAAGTTCTGCAACGGAAGGTCAGGTGGTTTTTCTCCGGGCACTCGGTTTTCGCCCACCTCTGATTAACGATCGGCTCGATATGAGTGAAATAATCTTGAAAGTGCCGTAAAACCCAAACCAAAATAAAAAAAGAAAACTATACCGAATTTAGTGACCGAAGGCCTTTCTGATATTTAATCTTCATCAGTGTGTCTCAACCCCAAAGTTTTGAAACCGAAACGGATGATGGACAAGACCCGGCAAACACAGCAGATCCCCATCCGAGCACACACCGACCGACGTAGCCTATGAGACAGGTCAGCTGGAGGCATCAGGCAAGAGAGCCTACCCGCGGACTTATAGGCGTCCCCCACCGAGCCAACATCAGCAAACATGACCCACACTCCACGGAAGTCCCGGGCATCAGGAAGGAGGTGTCCAAAGTAGCGAGACTTGCAAATTTAAAATATAAACAAAAGGTGTAAACCAAATCCGCTAAGATACATGTCTCACCTGACAAGTCAGTCTTAGTTTTAGATGTAATCTTTGCTTATCCAACAGATTCCAAGGTATTCTAGGACACAACGCTAAGAAAATTTATGTCCGTGGCCAGTATTTTCATTAATACCAATCACCTGTGTCCATAATAACAACAACAACCTGTAGATACCACTGCAAAACTTGAAAACAGTAACAATTTTGACAGCTGTTGTCTCCTGGAAGCCATGTTTTTATTTGTATATCTGGAGTAAATAAATCATGACGTAATTGGCATAAGGTTATTTTTCATCGGCTGATTTGCATTGTTGAGATTGTTAACCAAAGAAAATCGCTCCTTTCATAAGAAGATTCCTAATGAAAACATGGCTGTTCATCGAGAAATCAGCTGTCAAAATCACAATTTTCAAGTTTTGAATTTTAATTGTTTGTTTGTTTGACTTGTTTGACTTGAAATTATACATCCCCGTCAACACTATTTAGGTCATTTTGGAGGCGTTGCTTCCAATTTTGTGGGACTATCAAATTTTACCCCACATCGAGATGAAATGACATCTTGATTTGTTCTACGTAAAGGCAATCCTCTGGATGCAAGAACGGCAATACAGAAATGAAATCGGTCGAGTAGACTAGTTTTTTTCTGGGTCAGACAAGCACGGTTAGGTCAATTAGGCCTCATCAGTGACCTTCAGATATTTCCAAAATTCCAAAGTGAAATCGATGATTTCAAAAATGACTAGAAAAAATATAGCATAAATTTTACAGCCGCCACACATTCCGTTTACAGCTGCTGTGTTGAAGTTATACATGCATATATATTCTGTTGAAAGGCAATCTGTTTCAAGAAGAACGCCAATACAGAAGAGAAAGCGGTCCGACTAGCTAGTTATGCCCAATAAGGCCTCAAAACAAACTAACAGTGTTTATATAGTGATCGTCTGACTCGCACCACATTTCCTGAGCAGTCTAAGTATACCAGCACCCATGTGCGTTCTGATTCAGCTCTACGTGGAAGCACCAACCAACCCGATCTTTTTATCCAAGCGCCGATAAGCTGGGCATCATTTCCACTCGTTCTGAGGTCAAAATATACAATTCGATGTCCATGAAATGCCACAATCAAAGACCACAACCCATCGACGGCACCATTGTAGTTGAACAAGCGTGGTAAAGTACTTTCTATCTTTAAGGTGTTATTATTAAGATTCTGCTGTCATATTTTTACGTTTATATAGGGGCCCATGATTTGCTTATTTCCTTTTCTATATTACAGACTTTACAGGGTCAACCTGTGAGACAATACTGAGTGATTGTGACCGAAACCCATGTGGTGTGAACCAACAGTGTATTGACACGATGAACTCGTACATCTGTGCCTGTGGCAACGGGAAACGTGGGGAACATTGCGATAAAGGTGACATATGATGCTCTTGCAGCAAAGTATATTGTAGTTAAGGCGTAACTAAACCAAATTTAGTGACACAGAGGCGTAACTATTCCAAATTTAGTAATTCAGGATTCTAATGCACTTGTTTATGTTACGCAAGATCTGATTCGATAACAGAATATTCTGCAATATACTGACGTCAACACATAACGTTGCTTTTCATTGGCTGGTATTTGCTTTATCGCAGCTCACAGCGCTTGAAGTGTGTGCCAAACAGCACATTTATAACGAAACCGAAACAATGCATTAGAATAGGGATATCTGTATTGCGAAATTGTCATTTGGCATGGAAAATCGTCGGTATTACAGTCGCAAATTTCGTTTTACGGCTCCGCTCACGCGTCGCCGTAAAACAAAATTTTCGACGGTAAAATCTCCATTTTACCTCCCAAAATGATAAATTTGAATACAGTCCCCCACCAAGTATTGATACCCACTTTCCTTTCTAATGTTATTTTTCAGATTTATTACGTACCATAAAGTTCGACAGAAACGTAACAGATGGCATTCCAGTTTTTTCTACTTTTTAGCTAGGTAGTCGACCCGATGAAGAGTCAAACCTATACTGCACTGAGATACATTGAAACAATTAGAATATAACGAGTTTTTTATTATTATTATTTGTGCTTGTCAACTTAATGGTCAAATTTCTCAAACTTTTTCAGATGTTGGCAAAGACTTTGACTACATAATTGAGCCCCCTGATGATTGCCGACTAAATGATAATATAGCCAGTTTTGGAGATGGATCAACTTCATTCAACAACCTTACGGTTGCTTTCTGGTCTCGCTACTCAAAGCATGTCGGTCAGGGAACAATAATGAATATTTACGGGGTTGTTGCTGGGTATGTACCAGACTGTTTGATACGCTGATCCATGTTAAGTGAACAAGTATCTGTGGACGTATGCGTCCAACAATGACTCGGCCCAGACTAGAGTTTTTGCTGAGCGCCGTGTAGAAACAGAAGTGAAGGCAATGATCAGGAATCGATACAATTAGCCGATGGCTCCCATCCGAGACACCAAAGGGTCAGAAACACGCACAAGAAATAACTATACCCTAATGGAAACATCACTAAAGAAAAGCCACAAGGACAGATTATTTCCCACACAAAATGGCCAGTTGGCTATCCAAAATATATAAGCAATACACACATTCAGAGACGAAATAGAACAAAAATAAATTGCGGCAGACGAAACTACCTTGAAACGGTCGTTGAAAAGTATTTCGCTTGGGGGCTTATATTGATTTTACGTTGCCACAATCCTCGCTCTTACTTCTGTCGTGGCTTAGACAAATAATGTGTTCAGACCACGTGAAGGCGTCTTAACTCATCAGTGCTACATCTCCGAGAACATAAAAATCAAACAATTCCAGAGATGGACAAAGGTGAGGACTTGACGGCATGCAGTAACTGAAATGATGCAGCAACAGAAACCCAACGTTTAGACTATAGGGCCCAACTAGAGACGAAGCATCACGTACCTACCAACATTACCTAAAATTAAATTTTATACTAGCCTTTACGCTGGAAACGTCATAAAATCTCAGGCATGAACCGCAGGTGTAACATTAAAGAGGGAAGCAAAGTTATCAACCGTTTTTGGGTGAATTCTCATGCATGTAGTCTGTCGTATAACATTTGTGTTGTACCCAATCCTTTAATATCGAAGCATGACCTTACGAAATTTTGTACTGAAGTCATTGAAAACATATACTAAGTCACCATAAAATTCGGGTTCCGATAGGCCTTGTAGCAGAAAAGATTTTAGTCCAACACTGAATATAGGAACTAAATTGGAATGACGGCATAGCAAAAGCTTGCAAGGAAATAAATCAAGAACCACATAGTCTAGGCTCTGGAAATTTTGTGGGCTGTTTGAAACCATAGTGAATATGATCTGAATAAAGTTCATTATGATTTTATAAAAAGAAATGATGAAATTATGCCCCTTTGTGGACTTTAGCAAAGAGCATATTTAGCAGGTTAACACTGTAAGCAAGGTGGTTCAATACAGTTTGAAATATTTCCTTGGAACTTAGAAGATAGATAAGGAATGAGGAGTAGATGACCTGGTTTACGTTTGAAAAAAAGAGAAAAAAAATTTTGAGTTATGTCCCAATGAAAATTTTGGAATTTTAACTTTGTAAGCAAAATGTCTCTTAAGCTATGCGACATATTGTCTTGAGCATTCACAGGCTGATACGGATTGATGAGTAGATGACCTGATTAACTGTTGAAAAAAAATCCAAAATGTTCTTCTTGAGTTATGGCCCTTTGAAAGATTTTTCATTTTAACCTTCTAAGCAAGATATTTAGTACACTGTAGGGAAATTGACAGGCTGCTAGGGCATGACAGGTAGATGACCGAATTAACTTTTTAAAAAATCTGATTTTTATCTTAAGTAAATTGCTCTTGAAAATTTCGGCATTTTAACCTTGTAACCAAAGATATCTCAAAACCTGTTTAACCTATTCCTTGAAACTTGACAGGCTGATAGGGAATGATAAATAAATGCCTTAGTTAAATTTTGAAAATGTGTTTGGATCTTGTTTCTTGAGTTACAACCCTTTGAACAATTTAGCATTTTAATCTAGTTTATCATATGACGTCGCGTCTTAGAGTGTAATAACAGCTTGTAATAAATTCCGTAAACCACTAGTGGATGAAATATGCAAATTAGTTAGAAACGCTCCGTAGCGTTACAAGTACGACGTCATTAACAACGTCGCGTTTACCAATGACGGAATATTGACATTTCTGTGAACAAATCGTGAATAAAAGCGTTTTTAATGTCATATGATAAACAAAATCTTGCATTTGTGCTTCAATAATACATGAACACTCATGTAAAATCCTTTATATACAAGATATTTCAACAATGGTTTAAGGTATTGCCTTGAATCTTGTCAGACTAATGGGGAATGATGAGAAGATGACTTGGTTGAAACAAATAATAAATTTGTTCTTAAGTTATGCTCCATTACGAAAACACGCCTATACAATAGTACTGGAAGATTTTACCACCCAAAATGGAAACTTTCTAGATAAAAATCTTATATTTTTTTATTTTTTCTCAAAACATAGTTTGTTGGTACTCGTTAGAACCGCCCCATCGAGGCGGTTCGCACGAATACCCACAATCTATATTTGAGAGCAGAAATAAGTAAAATAAGGTACACCCCTGTAAACCCCAGTTTTACTGTATAAACGTGGGGTTCAAGGGGGGTCAAACCTATATAGGCGTGTTTTCGTGATGCTTAGTCGCAAGCATATGGTTGGGTCCATAGAAATTTACAAACACATTTCTAGTTTCTCTTTGTAAATAACCTGTTGATAAAATGTATTTCTTCTTCTTTTGTTGTTGTTTAGGGATAGTGAGCTTCCGGCCAACCCAGATTTTCATTGGAGATTTGATGCATCTGGCGTGACAGTAGATGTCAAGGACAGTACACGAAGGAAGAAACGTGCAGTATCGGTATGTAGTGGCTGGACTTATCTCAGAGTTGATGACCAGTCATATGCATGATCAATTAATTATTGGTCACTGTACGTGTAAGAATGTCAGAAATATTTAAAGCACTTTTCCTAGATATATGGTTTTCAAAATAATACGAAACGTTTGCATTATAAAGAAAACTGACCTTGAATAATCCGAATAATATGGTACTGGATATGATACATAACAAAATGTATAGGTTATCTAGACAATAAATGTGTTTGATCAAAAGAAACTTAATTGCTTTCGGCTTCTGACGAGTATCCACAATCTATATTTTAGAGCAGAAATAATAAAAATATGGTTTACCTGTAAACTCAGGTTTCTACTTCACTATATAAAATGGTGTTCAAGGGGGTCAGAATTTTAAAGGCGTGTTTGCATGATGTTTGCCGAATTTCGCTCGGACTGCACTTTATGACCCAAGACAATTGAAGAATTCAAGCCAAATTTTGTTACATATATCACGTTAGCATACAAAAACTTGATTCGAATTTGGCGACCTAGACCTACGCTCGTAGTTTTAAAGATGACACGGGTCCAATTAAGTTTTGCTGATGTGTACCAGGTCTTCAACCAATTGAAATTCTGATATTGGTGGGTCATATATATCCTGCGGGGGGAATGGTTGTCTAGTTTAACATTGTACGAGGACTGTTCAAATATGAATGCAACTAAGCACATAAAAATGATTCCGTGATAGATTTCGATGAAAAATTTATTTTGTCCCTTCAAAGTATTCCCCTTTAACAGATATACAAACTTTCAGTCTTCTGATCCAATCATTGAATGCATTTTGGTAGTCTTTTCGATGTATACTATGTAGGCACTGGAATATTGCAGAACCGAGGTGTTTGCACTGTACAAATTTTCGACCAGAAAGGTATTTTGTCAGCCGCTGGAACAAAAACAAGTCACACTGGGCAAGGTCAGGGGAATACGGGGGGTGAGGGAGTTCAACAACCTTTTCCTGCTTCAGATAGTCTTGCACAATGAACGCCTTGTGCGATGACACATTGTCATGTAGTAATCTGACATTGGCCAAACCAGTTGCGGGTCTTCGTTCTTTGAAATATTTCTTCAATTTTCGAAGAACTTTATTCTTGTAAAACTTCGCATTTTCAGATTTGCCTTTAGGCACAGCAACCTGAATAGCAGGGCTCTGATTTGAAAAGAATATGGCATACATTAGCTTCTTGACGCTCTTGGTCCGCTTTGCAATGCATGGTCTTTTGCAATACTTTGTTGCCCATATTTTGTTCTGAATCTTTCGTTTTGGCTCAAACAAGTGAACCCATGTCTCGTCACCTGTGACAACATTAGCGAAAGACCGTGCATTGTAATTTGAAAATTTTTAAGCAACTTCTTGGCGCACTGAACGCGTGTCTTTTTCTGCTCATCTGTCAACAGATGGGGAATCCATCTAGCTCAGAGCTTTCTCATTTTCAAATCCCGTTTCAGAATTGTATGAGCTGCTCCTAATGAGATGCCAACCATACTAACTATTTGCCTAGTGGTGTATCGTGCATCGGTAGCAACTATTTCTTTTACTCTATCAACCATCTTGGCAGATGTTGCTCTTTTCGGCCGTCGATCATGTGGTGCATCTTCTGTTGAGCCTAGCCCACAGCTGAATTTCTTAAACCAACGAAAAACTGTCGGAATAGACATTTCATTATGCCCATAAACCGAACATATTTCATCAAAAATGTCTTTGCAGTGTATACCAAGAATACAACGATTCTTAATATAGGACCGTATTTCAACGGCGTACTCTGACCTTCTTCATAGAATGTTTTGTATTAGTATACAAGAGTAGACAGTGTTTTTCGAACGATACACATGGCTAAAGTGGACGGATTTTAACAGGTTTGGTATCAATGTATAGGTAATATGTTTTTCTACGCTGTGATATTTATTTCCAGGTGATTTTCGCATTAGTGCATGAGAAAACGTTTTACTTGCATTCATATTTGAACAGTCCTCGTAACAGCTAGAAAGAACAGTCAACTGTTTAACCACGAAAGACTTTGGTCAGCCAGCTAACTAAACATATAACAACTAGGCCTATGTGTACAATTAACAAAGAAAAAAGAGTATTGCATTAGATATGTGCATGTATATTTGTACATTATATCCGTTATATTTCCAGTCAAGGTCAAGAGCCTATACTGTGGACATTGCTGATGGATATTGGCATCATATTGTGATGACCTGGTCTACACAGCAAGGTTTCCAGGAACTCACAATCTACGTTGATGGGGTATACCGCAACCAGTTGGTTGAAACACTTCCTTCTGCTACAAGGTAGGCTGATTGTTCAATGTTGCATTTTATTGATTGACCAATCCTGAATTGGTGTCATCCGTATCAACACTGAGGTCAGAAATCAATAATCATGTTTTTTAATGTTGTCAACTAATACAATTGTCATTAAACAAATAATTTGATATTGGCCAAGTTACTGGTTCTCGGTCACCTGTATTGGCCTCGCCCTTCGGCCTCGGGTCAATACAGCAGACCTCGGACCTGTAACTGGGCCAATACGAAATTAGTTTGACTAATAACACTATATTATTTATCATAGCTACATAGGGCAGCATTTTCAGCTACACTCAAGCCTCTTTATTACACAGTTGCTAGGACACAAAACAGAAACCATGCTTTTAATTCAGATCAAATGTATACTAAGGGAAATAAGTTAAGCGGTTTTTATAATACCACTAAATTCGCGCTTGTCTGGATCTAAAATAGAGCCAGATTTTTACAAACCAATATTTAATGTATTTGCTATGAAAATTGTCAAATTTGATTTAATCAACGTCGGGGTGTCACACATAAACTTACACTAAATATCGGTATCTGGTATGCCCACCGTCTGAGACTACAACAGCCCCCAATCGTCTTCTCATGCTCCAAATAAGCCTCCAAACCATACCCATGGGTATGTGATTCCATTCCTCGTGAAGAACAATTGTTGACGTCATTTATCGTTATCATACGTCTTCCCAGATGGCCATAGAGGTGCTCAGTGGGCGAATGATCCGGTGATCTTGCAGTCTGACATATTCACAATATTTGCCTGCCATCACTGTATGACGTTTTGTTTGATTTGAGGTTTAACGTCCCCGTCAACACTGTAAAGGTCATTTTGGAGACGTTGCTTCCAATGTTGTGGGACTTTTACCAGACATTGAGATGAAATGACATCTCAAGCCCTACCACCCAATTAAAGTATGACGTGCAACATAGGGGCGTGCGTTATCCTGCTGGAAACTCATGGCGTGGCGTGTAACACAGGCCGAACAATTTCATCACAGTGTCGTACAGCATTCAAGTTTCCGTTTTTGTTCAAGCTCAAACCATAACGCTGCCGCCTACAAAATGGTCATGATGAATGACGTTAGCAGGGTCCCTCCTCTCCCCTGTCTGGCCTCCAAAAATGACTTGTCTGTGAGCAAATTTCAAATTGAAACGAGATTCGTCCGTGAACAAAACTTGGTTCCACTGCCGTCTTGCCCACAGACTATGTGCCCTTGCCCAATTGAGTCTAGCCAGTCTGTGGTCCCGCGTCAGTGGAACACCTACGTACGCTCGACGTCTACTTAACCGCGCAGCGCGTAGTAAATTCCTTACAGTTTCACCGCAAATTCGTGTTCCATTTGCATTACGAACCATACCGGCGATCCTGGTACTACTGAGAAACCGAATACGTCGAGATGACGTCAGGATATAATTGTCCTCACGTCGTGTTTTTACCTGGTCTACCAGAGGGTGGTCTGTCTTTGACGATGCCAGTTTGACGAAACTTTGACCTGAGTCTTAACATGGCACTTTCACTAACACGAAACTGTTCTTCAACCTCCTTAACTTTCATGGCGCCAGTAAGCATTCCAATAGCCATATTAGACTGGTCTAACATCAGTCCAGGACGGCGCCCCATTTTAGAACTGTAATGATTTTTCGATGATTTATTTGTTTTGGGGCATGGATCATAAACGTGAAGTGAGTATCGTCGATACTGAATGACGTGCACGACGTGAATTGTTTTGAATTACACCAAACGCTCGTGGCAGTGAGAAAAACGTCACAAGAAAACCAGAATGGGTGACTTATAAGACATATTTTAAGTTAGCACCTCAGAGTTTGAAAAAGTGGGCCGAAAAAATTGCTTAACTAATTTATCATAGAATATATATTATATATAAAATGACCATATATCAAATCTCTGTTGTAATGAATAGTGTCACAAAGACGTTTTGGTGAACTGATAACTCTCAAAGTTGCTCGTTAGCTCGACTTGTTAATGAAGGGCAATGGAATGTTTGAGCATAGCCAAGTTAATTTGCAATGCAGTACAAAGCTCTCTAGGAAATAATGTAGACTGCAATCACCATATCGACCATTCTGATCACGGTGTACACTTTTTGTCTTTTTTAACGCAGTTTGATATTAAAATAAACTAATGTATTTTTAGAATACAACAAAATTGGCTGAAACATGCATATTTTTTTATTTATTTATTTACACTGTTCTGTTTCTGTTTAATACTGCCAGTTTCTAATTCATGGACTGCTTAGTCCAAAGTCACAAAACATAATGACTGTAAACAACTGAACCTATATACCTGTACATAGGTGATATATTCTGCACGTTCTATGTCTGTATGTTTCTTTTTCACATTTTAAACCTTAAGTTCATTTCTTATGTTCTTTCTACATTTTCTTTTTTTTCTCTGTATTCCTTTATTTCATCCCTGACTTCCTCCGCTTTTTTCGTTTCTATTCATTTTATTCATTCCGTCTTATCTTGCTTCCGTTAACTTCTTTTCTAAATAGAGGATCTTACATGAGTGTTCATGTATAATTGAATTTATTAAACGAGTTGAGGAAAAGGGATAAAATGCGAGGCTTTGCCGAGCATTTTATGACTTTTCCTCAACGAGTTTAATAAATTCAATAATACATGAGCACGAATGCAAGATTCTGTTTATCATATGACATTTAAAACGCATTTTATTCACCAGTCTTTACAAAAATGTCAATATTCCGCCATTAGTCAACGCGACGTCGTCAAGGACGTCGTACCTGTAACGTTATGGGGCGTATCTAATTAATTTGCATATTAATCCACTAGTGGATTATCGAATTTATTACATGACGTTATTACACTCTCAGACACGACGTCATATGATAAATATAGAATATTACACGGTTATTTTGATATCGGCCCTGGTCTCGGCCCGAGTTGCCTGTCTCAGCCCGAGCCGGAACGGCGAGGGCTGAGACAGGCCAAGGGCCGAGACCAGGGCCGATATCAAAACAACCGTGTTATATTCTTTTTATCATATACTTATTTCCGTAAAAATATTCTAAGATATAGTAATTCTAAGATATGGTAAATACATGGTTAGTGTCTTTAATAATAAGCCTTAGATAATTTTGTAGTGGCGAGCTTCAGCGATCCCCTATAAAATTAGCACAGGTCTATATTTTATTATTAAAGACACTTATTATGTACATGTATTTGGTTTATACCGCAGTTCAAAACAATCAAGGGGTTTTGCAATAATTTAACAAATTTAAGCAAAAATAGACAGCAGACAGTTTGACATGTAAAACGACATTCAGTGCCATGGCGCGCACACGTACATGTAGTTTAACGTGACGTCAACGAGTGCAAAGTTTCTGACGTCACCGCGCCACAGAGACATAGGAAACAAGATGGACGCTCGAATAAAAATTTCTAAGCGCTTTTCATTCTGAATGAAAAGCTGCAGATAAATAGTTAATTTTAGCTTTAGAAATTATTTTCGAGATTCAGGCGCAACTGCAGTAGCAGTGCGCAATTATTCCAACAGACCATTCAAACTAGAAAAGTCGGAGAAGGTAAGAATTTAGCTGAAATTTATATAAAAATAACAACAAAAAAAAAAAATGAATGAAAAACAATGTTTTTGGCTTCTCCAGCTATTTATTATTGTCATTTGAACATTTTTATGTCATTTCTCATGTATTATATTTGCAGGGCCGGCAGGTTGTCTCAAGGGCGGGACAGACATCTGTCCCGGCCCTCTAAAGTCTGTCCCGGCCCTCGAGTCAGCTTGTTAGACTGTTTAGGCGAGATGTCTGCCACAAACATAGTGAGATAGGGGGTGCAAAATCTGTTGTCTCAAGGGCAATACAAGAATAAGTATATGATAAACATTGATTCATCACATTTAATCCAGTATACGAAGTCGTAGTTATCTGTAATCATTGTTTATTAAGCAGTGTCGCTCGTGTTTTGTATGGACCTAAATTATTTAATAACACATAATTCTACATATGTGCATGAAGCTTTGCTGTTAAGATATCTTCAGAGACCAGACCAGCTCAAAAACAGCTTATTCGGGGTAAAGAAATTAACTGGTGCAAGAAGTTAAATAAGTGAAACAGCAATGGTACTTGTACTGTGCAACCTCACATTTTTTTCCAGTAAATATTTCAGTACATTAACATGATAATTGAAATAAAACATTTTACCACAAATACATGTATCGTATTTTGCATCATAATTTTGCCATTTTGCAAACTCCATGAAAGGTAGCTAAGTCCTTCTTTACCCTGTTTGAACAAAACTTCAATACATTTAGTTGGAGGATGAAGTCATAAACACAGAGGATCTTACATGAGCGTTCATGTATTATTGAATTTATCAAACTCATCGAGGAAAAAGGGATAACATGCGAGGCTTTGACGCGCATTGTATTCCTTTTCCTCAACGAATTTAATAAATTCGTTAAATTATGAACACGAATGCAAGATTTTATTTATCATATGATATTTGAAACACATTTTATTCACGATTTTTTAACAAAAATGTCAAAATTCCGTCATTAGTAAAGCCACGTCGGTTATCGAATTTATAACAAGGCGTTATTACTCTCTTAGACGCGACGTCATATGATAAAATGCAATAATACCATGAAATAAACTGGTTTAGATCGGCCCTGGCCTTCACCCTCATCTGTCGACGCGGTTTACACAATTAAGTTGGCTGTTCGGCTGGCATGGTATGGCAATTTCCTTCACAATGTACTGACGTTTATAAAAGATAATTTCTGTTTCCTTGGTGGAAAAGTGCTAAAATATGAGCAACTGAATTCGTGACCGTGATAATTATGAAGTTGATGGCCGAAGTCTCATTTTGAATCATTCATCTCTTGCCCGATGCTTTAAACATTGCATGTACCACTCTATCTTTATTTACTACAATAGTAATTCTTTACCTGCATATATCACATTTCCATTCATCGTTCACTTCCATGTGTCGCATTTCTTTATCATTACGGAAACACTTCTACTAAAATACATTGAAAAAATTATCACCAAAAACTGAAAACTTTCAGATAAAAATATCTTTTGTTTTTTTCTCAAAACATAGATTGTGGCGACTCGTTCGAGGCGGTTGTAGCGAGTACTCAGGATATATGTTTTTTACAAGAAATAGTAAAAACATTCTACACTCCTATATTACCCGGTTTTACCATTTTAAAGTGGGCTTTAAGGGGGTCAAAATTCTATAGGTGTGTAATCACGAACACACGCCTACATAAATTTAACCCCCTTGAACCCCACTTTTATATGTTAAAACTGGGGTTTACAGGGGTAAACCTTATTCTTCTTATTTCTGCTCTAAATTATAGATTGTGGTCACTCGTTGGAACCGCCTCGATGAGGCCATTCTAACGAGTATCCACAATTTATATTGTGAGCAGAAATAAAAAAAATATCACAATTTTTTCATCTTAAACTTTTAGTTTTTTCGGCCGTAAAGTTTACAATGTATTTGTATAGTTGTGTTTTCGTAATGTTCTTGATTTGTCCCCTTTCAAGAGAAAACGTGTATTTGGGGTTTGCTATCAAGTAGGACACAATTCAGCCTAGAAACTGTGTGGATACACAGGCTGGCTCATAGATCTTTGTTTGAAGTGGCAAACTTCTCATGAGAAGGCTCAAACATAAGGCTTTGGGTCAGGCCTCAGATTCTATGACAGCTCCAACGTAAAGGCTTATTGAAATTAGAGAGATCTAATTCAAGGTAATGTTGGTTGGTGCCTGATGCTCTGTCTCTGGTCGGGCCCATCGGAGTCTAACTGTTGGTTTTCTTTTGCTCCAGCATTTCAGTGGTTTCTTGCTGTCGAGTCCTCACCGTTGTCTCACCTCTGTGGTTCTTTGATTTTTGTGTTCACGGAGATGTTGCACTGATGAGTTAGGAGGCCTTCATGTGGACTGAACAAATTATTTGTCTAAATCGTGACGGAAGAAAGGGCAAGGATTGTGGCCACGTAAAATCGATTTAAGCCCCCCAGTGGAAATCTTCCACTGACCGTTCCAAGGCGGCTCGTCTGTGGCGATTTATTTATGTTGTGGTTTGTTACTTACTGTGTGTATCACTTGTGTCTTTTAATTTTGGATGGCCATTGCCATTTTGTGGGAAAGTAACTGCCCTTATGGCCTTCTTTTGTTTAGGTTTCCATTATGGTCTGGTCGCTTAATGTTTGTATTCCTTTCCCTTTGGTGTCTTTTATGGGTGGAGTAAGTTAATTGTATCAATTCCTGATCTTTGTTTTACTTCTACTTTGAGATGTAACCGAATTCATTTGAACAACCTACCTATATTGATATTGTATGATATCCTTAGGCCTGTCTTTCTAAAGGGTCACTAGAAGTAATATGAAAATCAGTGTAGTAATGTTTGTGGTTCTTTCAAATTATGAGGGAAATATCTTTATGTACTACAAGGATAAATTACTTGTGTGGACAATTGAACACCGTGGAAAATACCACATGATAGCGAAAAGATAGATGCAACAGGGACACATTACTTGTCTTACCACTGCTTGAAGCCGTAGTTTACGGGTTCTTGTTATAAGCACCCCATTAAGCCAAGCTCTACCAAGCAGCCATAGTAACCGAGTAGCCATAGCCATAGTGAACGAGCCAATAGTGTTCGAGGCAATGACGTTTCACTATACACACCAGGCCTCCTCTCACCAATGTATGTTACCTTTGTGTGCTTTCTTGTGACAGTCACAGCTTCCAGACGTAAGTTGCATGTTATTAGATATTTTAATAGTTTCTCTAGTGCTTTGAGAGTGGTGTATATAAGCCTTATTGATGAACCCGAGATTACAAAATATTTTTCATGCCCATCTTATTTACTCATTTAGCTCGAAATTAATAAACCAGCGCATGAAAAAAGCCTACCATGAGGCATGTGCGCCCAACGAAGACTTAGATCGGCACAGTCTGATCAGATTCTTCGTTGTGCACTCTAAGGATAGCTGAGGGCTCAATGCTCCTTCAAAAAGAGAAGTCTCTGGTTAGACTATATGGATGCGCAGGCTGATCTGAGTCTTAGGTGGGCGCACATGTCTTATTGCAGGATTTGTCAAAATCAGAATCTTCATTTTAGAGCAGAAGTAAGAAAAATAAGATTGACCCCTGTAAACCCCAGTTTTGCTATATAAAAGTGGGGTTCTTGGGGGTCAGAATTATATAGGCGTGTTTACGTGATGATTATTTCAGATATGAATATGCAAACAGTTGCTGGCATTTTAACATAAATGGGCATGACCAACAGCATTTTCTCCTGGTATGAGAAAACAAATTAGTTCAGTTGGTTTTTATTAGTTTTAGCAAACCTCATGCTTAACTGAGTTGAGCATGAAATGTTTTATTCTTTCGGGTAGTCTTACAGGTTGTATTACGATTTGTCAAGAAACGCTGTTTTTATCTATGGGCAGAATATGGTCAAATGACGTTTTATCAGCGCATTGGAGACTCTGATTATACCTTTGGCTGATATGAAGGCTGAGTTGAACCGTTCCTCTTTATTCATTTACTGCAACAGACTGCCTTTAAATGGTACACAGATGAGGGCACTTCAAACACGTCCCGCCTTAAGTAGAAAAATTGCTAATTTCCATAGGTATACAAATGTAATACAATTTTACCACCAAAATCTGATTTATCTGTTGTATTTATATATGCAGAAGACAAAATTTTAGTACTTTATTTATGGCAGACATCTGTAAAATCATTGGGAAGAGCTGCTATAAAAAGCATCCTAATAAAAGACTGACAACCAAAGGAATCGATGAAGACATGGTGAAAACACTTTGACGATTCTCCTTCCCATCACAAAAACACGCCTATATAATTTTGATCCCCATTGAACCCCATTTTCATAGAGTAACACCTAATTATTCCAGAGATTAGTGATCCAGGATTAGACCCAGGTTAACCATTTAGATCCTGAATCCAAAATAGAAGTGGAGGCAATGATCAGGAATCAATACAATCAACCCACAGCTCCCAAGTCTCAAAGCAAACAGTGTTAACCTCCTGGGTCTCAAAAGTTTCAAGTGCGTCCAATCTGATGTTAAACTGATGAATAATTGTTTTGGGACCGTGGGGTACTCATTACTGCCTACTTGCAAAAGTGGCAAACAATTATCGCAGCTTATCAGCATTGCAACAGCCACAAGAAGCAGTCAAATAAAACAGAAGAGTATAGCTTCGATCAAGCATTCCGTGCTCCAGTCCAAAACAGCACAAAAAGCAATCGAAGCAGGAGCTGTTAGATGTGTAATTGGACCGTTTTCTCAGTCCCAGTACTCACAGAACCTTGCGCCGTTTGACTGAAATGAAATTTTAAATTGATTATACCGTCATTGATGCTGTTACAGAGTATTTGGAATCTCAGGATGCAACCTTCACCAAACATTAAGCTGAAACAAAAGTGGGCTAAGTGCATTGAAATTCTTTGAGGCCGTGTTGAAAAAATAATGTATAAATTATGACTTCTCCTTGCCGAACTCAAACAATGCCGGGACCAAGCAGGCACATGATGTAATTGTGACGTCACAACAACGTCGGTACAACGTCATGATGTTGCTCTAGCGACGTGTGCCTGCTAGTGAAGTTTTTGAGGTGCCCTTGTATTCAGATATATTTAATAAGAATAAAATTTAATATGATACTGTGATCAGTAAAACAACAGATTTTAGTTGTAGCTGTGTAGCGGTGTGTTGTGTATAGTTTTAACTTACATAGTACATATAGCTGTGATATGGAAGTTTTAATCAGAGAGTAATAAATGAGTTTTGTAAACCTTCACAAAGCTTCTTTATAACACTGTTCACTATTAACACTATTTGGGATATAACATGGTTTGATGCAGCACAAGCATGTTTATATAGAAAACTGACAATAAATGTCATTTTCCTATGTAATAAATATATATGTGTTTACATGTAACACGAGCATTTAACTAACACCCTTTCTGAACAGGAACTCAACAATAGTGTTATAAAGAAGTTGCGGGTACTAACAAATCACGCTTGTAGATGTCACTTAATCGCACAAAAATCATATAGTCACACAAATAACGGGTATAGTGAACGCTGGACAGGTAAGAAAATACAAACATTTAAAAATACTTTTAACTTGCATTAGCTTAACAGATCCGTGTAAAATAGAGTATTGTTTATATTTGCAAAACTGGCACTTTTTGACGAAAGAAACTTTGTTTTCCTCAGTTCTGTTGTAAAGAGGCGGAACAAATGAACACCCACAATTTATGATTTATGCAGAAATAAAAAAAAGACATAACATATTTTCACTACAAAATTGCCATTTTAGGAGCAAGAAAAGAAAACATTGTGTCACACGGGTATATTACCCTGATGTATGTCGACTGCTGTATAATTTTGCAGTATTTGACTGCTTCATGTGTATCATAATGATAACACAACCGTGTGCATTACGAAAACACGCCTATACAAATGCATTGTAAACTTTATAGCCGAAAATACTAAAATTTTAAGATGAAAAATTGTGATATTTTTTCTTATTCTGCTCAAAATATTGATTGTGGGTAATCGTTAGAACCGCCTCAATGAGGCGGGTTCAAGCGAGTACCCGCAATCGTTTTGGAAGCAGAAATAAGCAAGATGTTATCATTTTGTTTCCTACTGTTTGTCATTTCTGACACCATGTTGGACGCCATTATTTCACATGGCTATGTTTTCCTAATGCAACGATAACACAACCGTGTGAAACAGTGCATTCTTCCATATCTCCTAAACGGCAATTTCCTGGAGCAAATGTTTGATATTTTTCATATCATTAATCTCAATATAGGTTGTGTGTTCTTGTTTGAGCCACCTCCATTTCGAAAACACGCCTATACAAATACATTGTAAACTTTACCGCCGAAACATCGACAATTTTCAGATGAAATATTATGATATTTTTCTTATTTCTGCTCAAAATATAGATTGTGGATGCTCGTTAGAACCGCCTCATCGGGAGTACCCACAATTTTTATTTTAGAACAGAAATAAGAAAAATAAGATTTACTTACCCCTGTAAACCCCAGTTTTACTACATAAAAGTGGGTTTCAAAGGGGTCTAAATAGTACTCACAACTTTTTTTTTTGAAATGAAATAAAAAAAATATTCCAGTTTTCTCTTTATAAAAGTAGGCTAACAGGGCTGTTCATTTCAAGGATTTGATAACGCTAGGATGGTATTGATGGAGCTTGCTAACTCCTTGTAATGTTCTATACATATGGATGAAATGGCAGCTTTTTGTGATTCCATTAGGGTCTGTTGTTTCATGTTGGTGTGTCTTTCCCTTTGGTGTCTCTGAAGGGAGTTGTGGGTTGATTGTATCGATTCCTGGTCATTGCCTTTTTATCATCTTGCTTTAACGTAATTTTAGCATGGTAGGGTGAAGTAAAGTAGGAAAAGCACCATTCCTTTTGTCAATACGTACTCTTGTGTATCTTATTGCGAAACAGAAGTGAAGGCAATGAACAGGAATCGATACAATGAAACAACTAGACCCTAATGAAAATATCACTAGGGGGAAAGCCAAAAGGACGGTTACTTTCCAACAAAATGGCCTATTGGCTATCCAAATAAAATAATATAAGCGATACACACACTCAAACACAAGCCATAACAAAACAAAAACCACGACAGAAGAACCGCCTTAAAATGGTCAGTGAAACGAATTCCACTGGGGGTGGGGGGGGGGGCGCTTAACGTAGCCACAATCATCGCCCTTACTTCCGTCGCGATTTAGACAAAAAAAAATGTTCAGTGCGCATGAAGGCCTTCTTATTTATCAGTGCAACACCTCCGTGAACACCAACATCGATCAACCACAGAGATGACCAACGGTGAGGACTCGACAGCAAGAAACCACAGAAATGCTGGAGCAAAAGAAAACCAACAGGTAGACTCCGGTGGACCCAACCAGGGCAAACCCGTCTATCACTCATATATTGCAAACTTTATTGAACATTCGTGTTCACTTTTGCATTTGATATCCTAACAGAGTTTTATAAGATTTTCACATATTTATGCACGAGTATAGAAATTACTCAAATCTGTGTGCATTGACCTTTTCACCGTTTTACAAAAAATAGATCTTTTTATCGGCTTAATATGTCAAACACCTGTGGTTTTGGCACCTCTTGGACGATGGAAATTAGTTCGAGATAGGGGTAGTAAGAGTCGATGAGAGTCAGTTGCAGCACCCGATCAGAAGGGATAGAGGGGATAGTATTTTATCTTCTATGAAAAGCCTATGTTCTGTGTAGACATTAAAACCTCTCCATAGAGGCCTCATAGAGCTGATTTGGTGAGTTTACAAACACACATTTTAACGAAAAAAAAAAAACAACACACCAATTATCCGACATGGGTATATATTCTTTCTATATGTATAGGAATCTTGAACTGTAGGAATACTTCTCTTGGTAATCGGTGGCAAGTATGCATTTACCGTCGAGCCATCAGTGTTCGAGGCATTTAAGATTCTTTGTTATGTTACACTTCCATCAACAGAGGTTTCCTGGTGTTTGGTGATTATGACAACTCGGAGAATAGTTTCATCGGTCGGCTCAGTCGTCTGTATATTCTGGCTGGTGCCTTGAATGAGGATATGGTGAGACAACTTTATAACCTAAACCCGCCCCAGGCAGCACTTCTTCTTCACCAAGAGACAAACCTCATGTTACAGTATATGGTGGATTATAACAGTGAAATGACATTGCAAAAATGCATGTCGCCCGCTGATACTAACTGCGAGGGACTTTACAGTGGTAAGGGCATTATTGAATGATGACGTGCGTATATATTGTGGTATTCTATTAGCCATAGCCTAGCTGATCGAAGCCCCGTTAGCTGCCGGAAACATTGAATGCTCTAGAAAATGTAATCCAGTAAAATTCCTATATAATTAAGACCACCTTTGGTACTGTTCAAAAGTGGTCTTTAAGACCACTTTTGAACAGTCCCAAAGGTGGTCCCTTACCAGAGGACACTTTGGGTAGAAAACACAAAGAGCGATAAGTGCTCCCTTCCAATTAAGCTTTTTAAAGCAGAATTAGTCTTTATACCCCCACAAATGAAATTATGGGGGAGGGGGTATATAGGAGTGAGCTTGTCTGTCGGTCTGTCGGTCGGTCGGTCGGTCTGTTGACTTGGTTTCCGTACGATAACTCAAAAAGCGCTTCACCGATTTTTATAATTTTTGGTACACTGATGAAACATCATAAAATACAGGTCCAGTTCGATTTCCACTACAATTCGTCAATTTTCGACATAGTTATGGCCCCTTTCAAGTGAAAAAATTGCAAAAATGCCGCTGTTGTACTATCAAGGCAGTTTTTGTGGGGGTATTCATCACCTTTAGTGATAGCTCTAGTTAAGTAGAAGTAAAACAAAGATCAGGAATTGATACAATTAACTTACTCCACCCATAAAAGACACCAAAGGGAAAGAAATACAAACATTAAGCGACCAGACCATAATGGAAACCTACACAAAGGAAGGCCATAAGGACAGTTACTTTCCCACAAAATGGCCATATGGCCATCCAAAACCAAAAGACACAAGTGATACACACAGTAAGTAACAAACAACAGCATACATAAATCGCCACAGAAGAGCCGCCTTGGAACGGTCAGTGGAAGATTTCCACTGGGGGGCTTAAATCGATTTTACGTGGCCACAATCCTCGCCCTTACTTCCGTCGCGATTTAGACAAATAATTTGTTCATCCCGCATGAAGGCCTCCTAACTCATCAGTGCAACATCTCGGTGAACACAAAAATCAAAGAACCACAGAGGTGAGACAACGGTGAGGATTCGACAGCAAGAAACCACTGAAATGCTGGAGCAAAAGAAAACCAACAGTTAGACTCCGATGAGCCCGACCAGAGACAGAGCATCAGGCACCAACCAACATTATCTCTCTAATTTTCAATAAGCCTTTACGTTGGAGCCGTCATAGAATCTGAGGCCTGACCCACCGGCGTGCAATTAAAGAGGGAAGCAAAGTTGCCAACCGTGATTGGGTTAACTACCATGCATGCAGTCTGTCGTATAATATCCATGTTGTACCCAATCTTTTTATATCGAAGAATGATTTTACGAAATTGGGTGCTGAAGTCATTGCGGTTATATATTTTTCTGAATTTATATACTAAGTCACCATAAAATTCGGGTTCCGATAGACCTTGTTGCAGAAGAGATTTCAGTCCAATATTGAATTTTGAAATTAAATCAGAATGGCGTCTATAAAATTTTGAAAAGGCTTTGCGTAGTTTATGGTACCGATAACCCTGATTAAGGAGTTTAGCCGTTAATAATTTATTACGAGTGTTGAAGTCAGTTACATGACTACACACTCTAGCAAATCGAATTAATTGCGAAATATAAACGCCATAGGATGGCGCACGAGGAACATCACCATCCAAAAAAGGAAAATTTACAATCTCAAAATCAAAGTCATCGCGTTTATCATAAATTCTGCACGAAACAAATCCATCTACAATAGACAGATGTAAATCAAAAAACGGGGCCTCGTTATCAGAAGAATTTGCTTTATTTAACTGAAGTTCTAGGGGGTAAATCTGACTGATCAAACCATCAAAATAGGTATTATCAATATTTAATAAATAGTCTTAATATCTAGAAGTAGAGCTAAAAGCTTCAATAATTTCAGATTGGTTATCAATGGAAAGCGACAAAATGAAGTCTCTTTCATAACAATACAAGAACAGATCAGCCACAAGAGGTGCGCAATTAGTACCCATCGGAATACCCACAATTTGTCTAAATAACTTAGTACCGAATCTAATATAAATATTGTCAAGTAGAAAGGTGAGGGCATCACACACTTTCTGACATGACCAAAGTGTATAATTCTTATGCTCTTTAGAAGTGAAAAATGCATTTCTGACATTAGATGCAAGATAGAGAGAATCTTCTCTGTGAAAAGCCCATTCCATTAAATCATTAGGCTTTTCTTTTATAAGATTATGAGGAAGTGTAGTGTAAAGAGTGGAAAAATCGTAGGTAGACAGACTAGAAGCACGAAAATGTCTGGATTTCAATTTATTCATTTTCGCCAAAAAATCCAAGAAGGTCCCTTTTCGCGTGACGGGTCACAAATAATTAGTGTAATGTAGTACACACAAAACAAGAAGTAAGACCTTTATCAACACAAATATTCAATGACCAGTAATAAACTGTAAAGGAAGATTCACCATTGCGACATGCAGCAGAAAAACTCCGTAAACCTACAACTCCATAATCACGAGTATTAAAACCCTCGCCACTTGTTATGCCCCCAAACTTCAAAAACGTTAGAGGGGCATATTGCTTCTGGTTGGTTCGTCCATTCGTCTGTTCGCCCGTCCGTTAAGTTTTGATGTATAGCATAATTTAAAAACAATGTATGCTAGGGTTTCGAAATTTCATATGTGGATTCCTCATGGAAAAATAGCTGACGCGTATTTTTTTTTTGCATCCAGATAATGCCCCTCTCAAGAGTAATTGTGCTTCGAGTTTTCCACTGAAATGGATTAAATTTTTACAGACCCCTTTTCCACGGGGATTTAATGACAACATTTATCATGAGGGTAATATTTCCAGAATGCCGGACTTTGATATTTTCTCACTCCTGGAATGTCTAAAACGCAGAACTAGATCTCACGGCACCAGGAAAAATGGTAACTTTAAACGTAAATCACGTGCGTTTAAACGAAACAATACTAGACTGAAGTGACTGTCAATTATATTATTAAATCATGGACGCCACTCTATGCTTTCATTTTTAAGTTCATTACCCGTTTCTGTTTTACGTCTTCTGGACATCAATTAAATCATTAAGCTTTTCTTTTATAAGATTATGAGGGAGTGTAGTGTAAAGAGTGGAAAAATCGTAGGTAGACTAGACTAGAAGCACGAAAATGTCTAGATTTCAATTTATTTAAAGTAGAAGTAAAGTAGAAGTAAAACAAAGATCAGGAATTGATACAATTAACTTACTCCATCCATAAAAGACACCAAAGGGAAAGAAATACAAACATTAAGCGACCAGACCATAATGGAAAACTAAACAAAGGAAGGCCATATGGACAGTTACTTTCCCACAAAATGGCCATATGGCCATCCAAAATTAAAAGACAAAAGTGATACACACAGTAAGTAAGAAACAACAACATAAATAAATCGCCACAGAAGAGCCGCCTTGGAACGGTCAGTGGAAGATTTCCACTGGGGGCTTCAATCGATTTTACGTGGCCACAATCCTCGCCCTTACTTACAAACCTCATTCGAATTTTTTATAGACCAAAACAGATTTATTCCTGATCTTTCAAAGACTTTATCACAATATTTAATTACATGCGTTTTAATAGCAGTAAGACAGGAAGTTAATAATTTAGAAAGTTCAGTGGTAGTGCAAGAGCTAGAATTTGCAATAAACAGTGCTTTGTAAGGTTTTTTATGAAGTTTTGGTTTTTTTTATGAAGTTTTGGTTTTTTATGAAGTTTGGTGGTCGTAATAGCGGAATTGTACTGTAAATAATTAAGTTATTTTGATTCTTGACCATGAACACGGAATCACATTCCCCGCCTGAATATGATATTTGCTCGAGCCGTTAGGCGAGTGTAAATATCGGGTTCATGCGGGGAATGTGATCCAATGTTCCGCGTCAAGAATCAAAATGACGAATTTGTTATAGTGGGAAGCATATTGACCACATTTTGCAAATTATTGCAATTTTTCCACAGGAGTCTTTTGTTGCGAACGTCGTCAGAAGTACATGTTTACATGTGACGTCTTTAAACGTGCCCTTCTGCACGCACTACGTTGATCACGATGCTGAGTGGGAATATGTTCACTTCATGTTTGAATGAGAGTTTTACAAAAGAAAACAATAAAATAAAGTACAGAATGAATGAAAAACAATCAATAGTCATACTTTTATATATGTATTGACTGGAAATAATTGTGGTGCATGGAATTGTTTTGCATATATTTCTTATCAACAGCAGTAAATCTAAGATAGCGGACATCAAAATTCAGTAAAGGCAAGCGCGAGAGGGTAATATATTTTTGCTCACGGGGTATAAGGAAAATGATTGCTTTTGCGCTGCCCAATCAGAAGCTTGAAAATTTCTTTGCAGTATGACATTATCTAATATATAGTTTGACAGGCTTTTGAAGTGCGAATACAACTCTCCCCATTCACATAGGAGTCCAGTTGGTCAGTTCGTTTGTCTATTCGTTAACCCATTTGTCAATTTTTCAACATTTTCGGCAACGCTAGCCTCAATCCTAACTTTCAATTTCATTCGCAAGACGCAATACATTACCAAAACACCCCTATACAAATATATTTTTATGCAACTGGCAAAAAAAAATAAGACGAAAACTGTGATATTTTTTCTTAATTCTGTTAAAAACAGAGATTATGAGTGCTCGTAAGAACCGCCTTAATGAGGCGGGTCTAGCGAGTACCCACAATCTCTGTTTCTGAGCAGAAATATACCCCTGTAAACCCCAGGTTTAGCTCACCTGAGCACGAACTGTCCGTCGTCCATCGTCCGTCCGTCCCTCCGTCCGTCCGTCAACAACTTCCTCAAATGACATCTCCACCGAAACACAGTGCCAATTTAAAAACAATTTCACGGGAATATATCTCGGATGACCTTCTAACAAAATTGCTAAAATGGTCTTGCACCGTTAAAGAAAATGATCACCAGAGCTAAAAAAATAAAAAAACATTCAAACGATATCTACTCCTAGGCTAATATTCTGATTTCGAAATAATTTCACATGAATGTTCCTTGGATGACCCTTTACCAAACTTGCTAAAATAGTGTCGCGCCACTAAACAACCTTTAGAAACCTTTAAACGAAATCTTCAGGCTAATGGTTCGATTTCAAAATAATGTCACTGGAATATTTCCTTGGTGACCCTTTACCAACATTGCTAATATGGTTCCCCTCCATTGAACAGAATGGCAACCAGAGCTACAAATAGATAACGATAGATCCTCCTAGAGCTAAAAATAGAAAGAAAAAACTTAAAGCGACATCTCCTCCTAGGTTTTACGGTTCGATTTCAAAATAATTTCACAGGAATGTTCCTTGGGTGACCTTCTTCCAGAATGGCTAATATGGTACCGTTCCGTTGATAAAGAATGACCGCAAGAGCTTAAAGTAAACCATAGAAAAACCATTAAACGACTTCTCCTCCTAGGCAAATGGTCCGCTTTCAAAATTTCACAGATATACTTCTTTATTGACCTCTACCAAAATTGCTAAAATGGTCAAATTGCGCTGAAAAAATGGCAACCAGAGCTAAAAATAGATAAACTATTAAATGATAGATCCTCCTAGGCTGATGGTCCGATTTCAAAATAATTTCACAGGAGTGCACAACTGTACGTCTCAATAGTTAGTTGTTGGACGTTTTCCCCCATAACTACACTCCGATCGTTAATATTGAAAAACAACTGTTCATGATGACATTGGGATTATAAAAGAATGTTGCAAAATATATATTCCCTAGTGTTTAAAGCTATGTTCAGTGTATTAACAATCTTGCATATTTTAGTGACAGATTTGCCTGGGGTTAATGGCTGTGAGGATGTACTGATAGTATCGGAGAGGACAGCGGCATCAACCTGGAGCTCGCCAAGTTTCATAAACACCATTTCAGACACGCAGCAGACAAACATACCTTCTGGAGGTGAGAATGAACCATTTTAAACCTGTAAAAAAGTATAGATACCCAAGTATGCGAACGGTGTAGATCCAGATATGCTGTTATCTTTCGAATGCTTTTGACGCCACTATATACACAATGGACATGTCACACCTCAAAAATAGAACAAATATTTTAGAAACGCAGGGTAAACGCTGCCTCCATGTCTCCTACTTGCGGGTGACTTGAGTTGGCTGCAATCTTTGATTGTTGCCTTTCCTGGGTGACATGCTCTTACTAGGTTTTACACCACTTGGTCAGTACTAGCTGAGACCTTCTAAACGGATAATCAATTTTGACGGTTAAAGCTCTGTACGGAAGAACCTTGCAGTGCAAGCTACATGTATGCTCTGAGCCCGGTGGGCGTACAGAATATCCCGCAGACAAGTTGGGTAATTGTTTTTACAAAGCCTATACACTTAGAAAGTATGTGCCATACGAAAGCATCATAGAATAAATATTTCCCACACGCCGATGAAGAGGCATCAGCACATTTCATGACGAAAACGTGCCTATGCAAATACATTGTAAATTATTAAGCCGAAAAAAATGAAAATTTTGGGATGAAAAATTCTGATATTTTTCTTATTTCTGCTCAAAATATAGATTGCTGGTACACGCCTATACAAATGGGATGTAAACTTTACCGCCGAAAAAACGAACATTTTAAGATTAAAAATTATGATATTTTCTTATTACTACACAAAACATAGTTTGTGGGTACTTGTTAGAACCGCCTCGATGAGGCGGTTCTAACGAGTACCCACAATCTATATTTTAGAGAAGAAATAAGAATAATAACGTTTACCCCTGTAAACACCAGTTTTACTATATAAATGTGGGGTTCATGGGGATAAAAAAATATAGAGGTGTGTTTTCGTGATGTACTTATTGCCCTATAAAACCGAAGCAGCCATTGGAACTGGTGAAATCCCAAACAGCTTAAAGGCCTTCGCTAATCGTAGCCTTTACTGGCTAGTTTTGTATGACAAGTTGCAACATTTTTTGTGCACCTGTTGGGAATTTTTTGTGGACGCGGGTTTAAAATATTTTCTTATTTTCCAAGTAAACAGGATTTGCTTTGGGAAAAATAAGAAGAAAAAAAACTATTTGTCGTCTCCTGAATTGTCCCAGAGATTGGAAAATGGTTAAGAGTCTGTTCGGCACTTATGTTTAAGTGATTGTTCGAAACATATGATGTGACTACTTCTTTGAAACATATAATAATAATAATAGTAACAATAATGATACTATAATAATAATTGACCTTATAAATTGAATGCAACACATTTAGTACTAGTACTTTTCTTCCATGCAGCCCTCTTTTCCGGGGTAAAAACCAGTACTAAGCAATAAGGATAAATTTTCTTGCTCAAGGAAACAACACTTGGCACTTGCGGGGATCGAACTGGCTAGCACTCGATCTCAAATCCGATGGTTTACCACTGCGACACAGCGCTCCTGTGACTGGATGTTATAATAGCCACAATGAGGCATAGTAGCAAGGAGCCACAATATATTTATTGGAATACAAGAAAAGAAAAAAAACATCCGATGATGCTGGTATGCCGTTCACTTCTCCTATGAGCTGTTCAGTATACAAAAGGGAAACCATACCAACAATCAATAGCACCATAGTTTTATAAACAATAGTATCAATCAAAATTGTTATCAACCCTTTACGACAACACACCCGTGCGACATTTTTTTACATTTGCAAAATTGCTACTTTTCTGACAAAAATCTGTGATATTTTTCTTATTTACACTGCAAACATAGGTTATTGGTGCTCGTCAGAACCGCCTCATCGAGGCGGTTCAAACGAGTACCCACGACCTATGTCTTGGAGCAGAAATAAGGAAAATTATTTGTACCCCCTAAAAATAGAAGTAAAGGCAATGATCAGGAATCGATACAATTAACCAAGGGCTCCCATTAGAATCACCATACACCCAGTTGGCTGTATATAAAATGGGGTTTAGAGGGGTATTCATTTCACGGACTTGTTCACATGATGCAAAGTGTATTCATTACCATTGATTGAAAGACGGTGTATTATAAATAAATAATTCTTATGAAATATTTTCTACAGTCATTCTCTACCTTCTTGTTGATTCAAGTAGAGCAGTTTTATTTTTTCACTGCATTGAAATCAGTGCATATCTGAAACAAATAAAAATGATATTTTCACACTGTGAAAATTTTCACAATGTGAAAAATAACATGACCTTGTTATTTTCACAGTAGCAGCCTGGACTACCTTTTCCCGCCAAAATACCTTGAAAAGCAGTCTTTGAACTGTAAAAATGCTGTACTCAAAAAGGCGATCTGTTTATGTTATGAAACGGACAGTTGTGACGTCATTTCCAGATCAAAATTGTGACGCAGATACGATTTATCAAATACCGTAAATATCAGCATAAAATTATAAAATAAAAAGAAAATTCTCCTTTTTTATCGGCAGATACCAAAAATATTTCATCTCGTGTGTTAAAAAAATCAGAATTTTCTTTCACTCGTGCTTCGCATTCGTGAAAATTTGGATTTTTTTTTTCAACACACTCGATGAAATATTTTTGGTATCCATCTCAAAAAAGTGAATGTCCTCTACTTATTTTCTGTCACAAGCATGTGCAAAACGTACTTGTTTTACTGCTTTTGTATAAGCATAATAGAAGTCGAGGCAATGATCAGGAATCGATACAATTAACCCAGGGCTCCCATCAGAGACACCAAAGGGAAAGAAGCACAAACATGAAACAACAGACCCCAATGGAAACATCAATAGCAGAGAGCCAAAATGACAGGTACTTTCCTACAAAATGGCCAATAGTCGAATTCCACCGGGGGGCTTTAATCGATTTTATGTGGCCACAATCCTCGCCCTTACTTCCGTCGCGATTTAGACAAATAGTTTGTTCAGTCCGCATGAAGTCCTCCTAACTCATCGGGGCAACATCTCCGTGAACATAAGAAAATCAAACAACCACAGAGATGAAACAACGATGATTACTCGACAGCAAAAAACCACTTAAATGCTGGTGCAAAAGAAAACCAACAGTTAGACTCCGGAGGCCCAACCAGAGACAGAGTATCAGGCATCAAGCAACGTTACGTTGAATTAGATCGCTCTAATTCTCAGTAAGCCTTTACGCTGGAACCGTCATAGAATCTGAGACCTCACCTGCCGGCATGCAATTAAAGAGCGAAGCATAGTAGAAGTAAAACAAAGATCAGGAATCGATACAATTAACTTACTCCACCCATCAAATACACCAACGGGAAAGAAACACAAACACCAAGCGACCAGACCATAATGGAAACCTAAACAAAGGAAGGCCATAAGGACAGTCACTTTCCCACAAAATGGCCATATGGCCATCCAAAATAAAAAGACGCAAGTGATACACACATTAAGTAACAAACAACAACACACACAAACCGCCACAGAAGAACCGCCCTGGAACGGTCAGTGGAAAGACCCCCACCGGGGGGCCCAAACCGACCCTACGCGGCCACAACCCCCGCCCTTACTACTGTCGCGATTTAGACAAACAACCTGTTCAGTCCGCATGAAGGCCCCCCAACCTATCAGTGCAACATCTCCGTGAACACAATTAATCAAAGAACCACAGAGGTGAGAAAACGGTGTGGACTCGACAGCAATAACCCACTGAAATGCTGGAGCAAAAGAAAAACCAACAGTTAGACTCCGATGGGCCCGACCAGAGACAGATCATCAGGCACCAACCAACATTACCTTGAATTAGATCTCTCTAAATCTCAATAAGCCTTTACGTTGGAACCGTCATAGAATCTGAGGCCTGACCCACCGGCGTGCAATCAAAGAGGGAAGCAAAGTTGCCGATCGTGATTGGGTTAACTACCATGCATGCAGTCTGTCGTATAACATCCATGTTGTACACAATCTTTTTATATCGAAGTCATTGCGGTTATATATTTTTCTGAATCTATATACTAAGTCACCATAAAATTCGGGTTCCGATAGACCTTGTTGCAGAAGAGATTTAAGTCCAATATTGAATTTTGAAATCAAATCAGAATGGCGTCTATAAAATTTTGAAAAGGCTTTGCGTAGTTTATGGTACCGATATCCCAGATTAAGAAGATTAGCCGTTAATAATTTATTACGAGTGTTGAAGTCAGTTACATGACTACACACTCTAGCAAATCGAATTAACTGCGAAATATAAACGCTATAAGATGGCGCACGAGGAACATCACCATCCAAAAAAAGAAAATTTACAATCTCATAATCAAAGTCATCGCGCGTTTATCATAAATTTTGCACGAAACAAACCAATCTACAATAGATAGATGTAAATCCAAAAACGGGGCCTCGGTATCAGAAGAATTTGCTTTATTTTCTCTGAAGTTCTGGGGGGTAAATCTGACTGAATAAACCATCGAAATAGGTATTATCAATATTTAATAAATCATCTTAATATCTAGAAGTGGAGCTAAAAGCATCAATAATTTCAGATTGGTTATCAATGGAAAGCGACATCATGAAGTCTCTTTCATAACAATACAAGAACAGATCAGCCACAAGAGGTGCGCAATTCGTACCCATCGGAATACCTACAATTTGTCTAAATAACTTAGTACCGAATCTAATATAAATACTGTCAAGTAGAAAGGCGAGGGCATCACACACTTTCTGACATGACCAAAGTGTATAATTCTTATGCTCTTTAGAAGTGAAAAATGCATTTCTGACATTACATGCAAGATAGAGAGAATCTTCTCTGTGAAAAGCCCATTCAATTAAATCATTAAGCTTTTCTTTTATAAGATTATGAGGAAGTGTAGTACTACGTAAAGAGTAGAAAAATCGTAAGTATACAGACTTGAAGCACGAAAATGTCTGGATTTCAATTTATTTAAAACCTCATTCGAATTTTTTATAGACCAAAACAGATTTCTTCCTGATCTTTCAAAGACTTTATCACAATATTTGATCACATGCGTTTTAATAGCAGTAAGACATGAAGTTAATAATTTAGAAAGTTCAGTAGTGCAAGAGCTAGAATTTGCAATAAACCGTGCTTTGTAAGGACTTTTATTACAGGGTCACTGATAAGGCTTTATTAGCCGAAACTACGTAGTATGACCCATCTTCTTTCTTATGAATGTTTTCATTGCTTTTAAAGGAACTCATTTTTGATTTTTTTGGGGTAATCATTATAGCGTAGGAAGCTTGTCTTGGCCTTCGGTAACACACACAGCAAACTTGGTGGCTGAATGACAAATATGTTTATCTACTATAGCTCTCTCTTCAGCTAAAGGCTGAAGTTCATAGGCCTTAGTACCACCAAGCTCCTGCTTAAGCGTGTTAATATAGTGGAGCCGTCACACAACGACGACGTTGTTAGCGGCCTTGTCTGCAGGGGCCAAAACAAACTTCTTATGAAATTCTTGAATGTATAGTTACGCCTTAATTGCAACCACTTGGTCGGTATCTCTGCTGGTGGATGATTCGTTCGTCCCCGAGGGAATCATCAGCTCAGTATCAGTTCCTGAGTGCTGAGGTTGATCTTTCGGACGGTGTTGACGTCAGTACTCAGTAAGTGATTTAAATAACTATATTATATCTTTAATTTTTGCAGTATAAATATCTAATTTTTCTAAAACTAAGACTGACTTGTCAGGTGAGACATGTATCTTAGCGGATTTGGTTTACACTTTTTGTTATATTTTAAATTTTGAAAGTCTCGCTACTTTGGACATCTCCTTCCTGATGCCCGGGACTTCCGTGGAGTGTGGGTCATGTTTGCTGATGTTGGCTCGGTGGGGGACGCCTTTAAGTCCGCGGGTAGGCTCTCTTGCCTGATGCCTCCAGCTGAACTGTCTCATAGGCTACGTCGGTCTGTGTGTGCTCGGAGGGGGATGTGCTGTGTTTGCCGGGTCTTGTCCATCATCCGTTTCGGTTTCAAAACTTTGGGGTTGAGACACACTGATGAAGATTAAATATCAGAAAGGCCTATGTGTCACTAAATTAGGTATAGTTACGCCTTAATTGAATACCTAGTTTAAGATGACGTAAAGACGTCTTATGCTTAGGCGGTAATAAGTTAATATTTTGAGAATAGAAAGAAATGCGATTATTCACTAGTTTTAAAATGCTAAGTTTCCAGTCCTTAAGGGCTTTATGCTCAACATACTCTCGCTTACACCATCGAAAAGTTGTCAACCGTGATTGGGTTAACTACCATGCATTCAATCTGTCGTATAACATTTATGTTGTACCCAATCTTTGATAACCCTGATTAAGACGTTCAGCCGTTATCAATTTATTACGAGTGTTGAAGTCAGTTACATGACTACACACTCTGGCAAATTAAATTAATAGCGAAATATAAACGCCATAGGATTGCGCATGAGGAACATCACCATCCAAAAAAAAAAGAAAAAATTTACAAACTCAAAATCAAAATCATCGCGTTTATCATAAATGCCCAGGTGACCAACTGTGTCCTAGTTATGTTTTCGTTATATATTTATTTGAATGTTTTCTTTCATACACGTGCTGTTTCACTTTCAGCAGGCTCTTTAGACTGGGATGTGTTCGGCATCAGTTTTGCTGAATTTGATCAGAATGGAGATGCTGCTGTTTGTACCTTTAGACTTTACAATTATCGTAAGTCCTATTTAATTTCACACTTTAACCCTTTTTGTACCGGAAACCACTAAACAGGTAATTGGCATACAGTGCAAGCCCATATCAGACACCTAAGAACGCGGCGTCTGATCAGGGCCTACACTGTTTGCAAAAAGTTAAGCCATTTTTCAAACAAGTTTTGAGAAAACACAACCTGACACCCCTCAATTATAAAATGAACTCCTGCCATATATAAGGAGGAAGATTCCATTTGGTACAAAAAGGTACAACTACTTAATTCTCTTAGGTTTTTTTTATTTGTCTAGGAAAATAAGGCTTAGCATTAAATGTGAATCATCTGCTGAGCAAATGATCCATATATGTCAATCAGTATTTTCTTTGAAAAAATAAGCATTTCGATAACACGCCTATACAAATACATTGCAAACTTTACGGCCGAAAAAAAGAGAAAAATTTCAGACCCAAAAAAAAGTGATATTTTTCTTATTTCTGCTCTTAAATATAGATTGTAGTAATCGTTAGAATCGCCTCATCAATATAGATTGTGTACACGTTAGAACCGCCTCATCGAGGCGGTTCTAACGATTACTACAATCTATATTTAAGAGCAGAAATAAGAAAAATATGGATTTTTCTTATGTCTGTTCAAAATATAGATTGTGTACACGTTAGAACTGCCTCATCGAGGCGGTTCTAACGAATACCTACTATCTGTAGTTTAGAGCAAAAATAAGAAAAATAACCTCTAAATCCCAGTTTTACTATATAAAAGAGGGGATTAATGGGGTCAAAATTATTAAGGCATATTTTCGTGATGAAAATGCTTTACTGTAGATGTCTTGTTTTGACATAAAGCCCAAGAACAGACAACAAATATCTGTATTTCCTTGGTTGTTGAGCTGTTATACATGTATTTGAATAATCAACAGTGCTATGGAGTAATGTCCTTTTTCTTTTAAGTCTGTCCAACTTATTAATATGAAGGATATACCTGTCATAAATATTTTCCACCAAATTTTGTCTGATGAAATTTTATGATATTCTTTTATCATATGACCTTGCGTCTGAGAATGTAATAACGACATGCAATAAATCATCCACTAGTGGATTAAATATGCAAGTTAGCTAGATACGCCCCGTAACGTCACATGTACGACGCCCTTAACGACGTCGCGTTTACTAATGGCGGAATATTGACATTTTTGTTAAGCAATCGTGAATAAAATGCGTTTTAAATGTCATATGATAAATTGAATCTTGCATTCGTGCTCATGTATTATTGGATTTATTAAACTCGTTGATGAAAAGTGATAAAATGCTCGGCAAAGTCTGGCATTTTATCCTTTTTCCTCAACTCGTTTAATAAATTCAATTATACATGAACACTCATGTAAGATCCTCTATGTCTATCTTTAAATCCGTCAGAGACAGTGGGCATTCATAGGAAAACGGTGCTTGCCAATAAGATGCTAGATTTTCTGTTCTTTCTGTGTCAGCTTAACCCTTCTCCTGCTGAATATTCAGTTTAGCCATGCCCATTTCTGACTTTGAACCAATCAGATTACTTGTTGGTTGGTGCTTGATGCTCTGTCTCTGGTCGGGCCCATCGGAGTGTAACTGTTGGTTTTCTTTTGCTCCAGCATTTCAGTGGTTTCTTGCTGTCGAGTCCTCACCGTTGTCTCACCTCTGTAGTTCTTTGATTATTTGTGCTCACGGAGATGTTGCACTGATGAGTTAGGAGGCCTTCATGCGGACTGAACAAATTATTTGTCTAAATCGCGACGGAAGTAAGGGCAAGGATTGTGGCCACGTAAAATCGATTAAAGCCACCCCCCCCCCCCCCAAGTGGAAATCTTTCCACTGACCGTTCCAAGGCGGTTCTTCTGTGGTGATTTATTTATGTTATTGTTTGTTACTTACTGTGTGTGTATCACTTGTGTCTTTTTATTTTGAGTGGCCATATGGCCATTTTGTGAGAAAGTAACTGTCCTTATGGCCTTCCTTTGTTTTGGTTTCCATTATGGTCTGGTCGCTTAATGTTTGTCTTTCTTTCCCTTTGGTGTCTTTGATGGGTAGAGTAAGTTAATTGTATCGATTCCTTATTCCTACAAACTCATAAACTGAATGTCAAATAGTGCCAGAGATCCTTCTTCAGAAGCCATCTAATCTGGATCTACACTGTTTCCAAAGATAGGGGTTGTCGTGAACACCAGGATAAGAGTTTAGTACCGGTCAGAATGGAAACTGAGCTTCAAGAAAAGTGTTTCTGCCTGAAGAAGGTTTTGCTCTATAGGTGCAATTCTGTCAATTAGCCATCACGAAAACACACCTATATAATTCAGACCCCTTTGAACCTCACTTTTATATAATAAAACTGGGTTTTACAGGGGGTAATCCTTATTTTTCTAATTTCGGTTCGAAATAAAGATTGTGGGTACTCGTTAGAATCCCCGGTTATAACGTGTGCCTACAATCTATATTTTGAGCAGAAATAATGAAAATATCACAGTTTTTCATTAAAACATTTTCGTTTTTGCACGGTAAAATTTACAATGTATTTGTATAGGCGTGTTTTTATAATGAGTAGATCCCTACATTAAAGGAAATAGAACTTATTTTTAAAAACGAAGTTGCCTCCTCTGAAAGTGTATTTTCCCCTTAAGGGGAATGAATACACCTTCTGGGGAGGCAACTCCTTCAAACGTATTTTTTTCTCTAATGTAAATAGAGGTCAATTCTTAAAGAAATGAATTTGCTCCTGAGGATCAAATTCATTCTTTAGAGAGTAGACCCCTATTTCCGTGGGATAGTGTTTATGTCAAAATAAACAGGAAGTCCAAAAAGTTGTACCTCTTTGCAAAATGGTGGAAAAATCTGCTCGATATAATCATTCCCTTAATATATCAAAATATTATGCTATCCAATCATAGTTCATCACGTGAACAAGTCCGTGAAATGAACACCCCCTTAAACCGCACTTTATATAGAGAAAACTCTGGTTTATTTGGGTATTCATTATTTCTGCTCCAACACATAGGTAGTGGGTACTCGTTAGAACCGAGCACCCAAAACCTATGTTTAGAGTATAAATTAGAAAAATATCACGGATTTTCATCAGAAAAGTAGTCATTTTGAAAATGTGAAAAAAATGCACTATGCCGCACGGCTGTGTTATCGTAATGTGTTAAGTATAGTTTAGCCCTTTTTCTGTTGAATGAATCTGAAAAAAAATCCACAACCGTTTACGATTATCAACTTATCTAATTACTTTGTAAACTAAACCTATAAATCCACCAACTGAATGACAGACAGTGGAAAAGTAGACCAGAATGTCTCTTAAGAAGCCATCAGATCTGGATATTAACGGAATGTAAATATACAAGTCATATAGATCATATCCTGGTTCAGAAGGATAAGAGATTTTAAGAATCTTATATGGGTGTGAGGGGTGGATGGAAAAATCTGTCCCGAGGGTCACTGTCCGGCATCACGAGGCTTGCCGAGTGATGCCGGACAGTGATCCCGAGGGATGGATTTTTCCATCTACCCCTCACACCCACATAGGATTCTTTTTCTTGCATACCTTCCATTTCTTAGCGCGGATTTTTAATGCAGCGGTCACTTCTGTTACCCACGTCCGCCATATTGTAATGACACTACAGAAATGTTTAGTGACGTCAAGTAACGTGCTGTGACGTCAACCTTAACGACGGCGCGTATGAGGTCGAATACAACCAGTGTATTTATCAAACACGAGAGCATATTCGATTTTGGGTAAGGACACCAGGGTTAGAACAGACTTTCTGTCCCAAGCTAAAACTATGAATTTCCTTATCTGGTGTGCAAAAAAATATTTTATGTTCCATTTCTTCTGAACAGCTGTTAACTGCTCGTCCATCAGCGACAGAAGTGACATATATTGTACGACCACAGACGGAGATCAGCGATGTGAAGGTTCCTGTGCCAGTGGTTCTCAATTAACCGGGTCAAACAGTGCCTACCAGACTTGTAGTAAATATTCCATGTGGGGAAATGCCCTCAGACAGGAGCCTTATAATTTTGCAACGTGTGCCGGTAAGTGTCAGAATAAAATGTTGATTCTCTTTTGCTCTAGCATTTGGGTTAGATCATGCTGTCGAGTCCCCATCGTTTATTCAACTATGTAGTCGTTTGATTTTTAATGTTCTCAAAAATGCAGCACTGATGAGTTAGAAAGCATTCTTGCGGACTAAACAAAATATTTGTCTACCCCGCGGCATAACTAAGTGTGAGGATTGTGCCAACGTAAAATCGATTTAACCCTCCCAGTGAAATAACTTTTACTGGCCGTTCCAAAACAGAAGTGAAGGCATTGATTAGGAATCGATACAATTAACCCACAGCTCCCATCAGAGACACCAAAGGGAAAGAAGCACAGACATGAAACAACTAGACCCTAATGGAAACACCAATAGTGGAAAGCCATAAGGACAGTTACTTTCCGTCAAAATGACCAATAGGCTATCCAAAATAAAATAATATAAACGACACAAACACACGATGACAAACCATAACAAAAATAAACAGCGACGGAAGAACCGCCTCGGAACGGTCAGCGGGAACTAATTCCACTGGGGGGCTAAAATCGATTTATGTGGCCACAATCCTCACCCTTACTTCCGTCCCGATTTAGACAAATAATTTTTCAGTCCACAAGACAGAGACGGCGTGTCATGCGCAAGAATTAGAACTCTGGTTGTCATAGGTTTTGAGTTATCTCACTTTTTAATGTAATAGAATGACTACCTTGTGATGGCAATAACTCCAATACCGTTTGAGATATATTGATGCTACATGACACAATTGTTCACAAGGCTGAGACGGCGTTTCATGCGCAAGAACCACAACACTGGCTGTCAGGGTTTTTGAGTTATCTCCCCTTCCAAAAAATAGAGTGACTATCTTGTGATGGTCTTTACTCCAATATATTTCAAGATCAATTGCTGTTACCTGGCAAAGTTGTTCACGGCGGGTCATGCACAAGGTCTAGAACTCTGACTGCCATAGTTTTTTAGTTATCTCCCCTTTTAATAAAATAGAAAGACTACCTTTTGATGGCCATAACTCCAATACCCTTTGAGATATAGTTCGAACAAATTGACCTGAGACTGGTGAACTCTATTAACATAATTTCACACCCGAGTGAATGCATGTGTTTATCTTCGCCGTTTCCCGAAAATGGCTATATTGATATACAATACATAGAGGTCGGTAAGTGGGTCGCATTTCACGTGATACCGATAATTCGAGAGAAGTTAGCGGAAGCCGACGTACTAGGCGAGTACATTGACAAATTTATTCCATGCATAAAGAATAGTCTCAGGTCAAATTGTTCGAACTATATATTGATGGTACATGGCACAATTGTTCACAAGGCTAAGCGTGTCATGCGCAAGAACCACAACTCTGGCTGCCATGGTTTTTGAGTTATTTTCCCTTCGAATAAAATACAATCACTACCTTGTGATGACGACATCTCCAATACTCTTTGAGATACATTGATGGTACTTGGTACAGTTGTACATGAGGTTAAGAAGGCATGTCAATTGTAAGAACCACGACTCTGGGTGCATTGGTTTTTTAATTATCTCTCCTGACAATATAACCTTGTGATGGCCATAACTCATATACCCTTTGAGATATAGTGATGGTACTTGGCACAATTGTGGACAAGGTATAATCGGCGTGTCATGCCTAAGAACCACAACTCTGGGTGCTAGGGTATTTGATTTACCTCCCCTTCCAGAATAATAGTATGGACACCTTGGGATCACTATATATCATGTACCCTTTGAGACAAATTGATGGTACTTGATGGAATTGTACATGAGGTTAAGCAGATGTGTCATGCGCAAGAATTGCAACATTTTGTGCCCTGTTTTTTTAGTTATCTCCCCTGACAATATGACCACGTGATGGTCATAACTCCAGTACCCTTTGAGATATATTTTAGGAACTTTGCACAATGGTATACAAGATATCGGAGGCACGTCATGTGAAAGAATCACAACTGTTTGTGCTGTGGTATTTGAGTTATCTGTCTTTCAATATAACAGTACGACCACCTTGTGATCACCATATCTTGAAAACCCTTTGAGACATATTGATGGTACTTAGTACAGGTATACATGAGGTTAAGCAGGCGTGTCATGCACAATAACCACAATTTTTAGTGCCCTGGTTTAAGGGTTACCTCCCTTAACAATATAATCTTGTGATGGCTATAACTCATATAACTTTGAGAAATATTGCATGTATATACAAGGTTGAAAAGGCATTTCATGTGCAAGAACCACAACTCAGTATACATGTACTTTACGCATGGGAAATCGTGGATCTTCATCCTGTTGAGAAGCGATCCTTTGTATCATTAGGCGAAGACAGTATCAATTAACATTACATATACAAAATATACTATGGGCTTACCACGGCCACGTAAAATCAAATTAATCCCCCCCAGTGGAAATCTTCCACTGACCGTTCCAAGGCGGCTCTTCTGTGGCGATTTATTTGTGTTGTTGTTTGTTACTTACTGTGTGTATCACTTGTGTCTTTTGGTTTTGGATGGCTATATGGCCATTTTGTGGGAAAGTAACTGTCCATATGGCCTTCCTTTGTTTAGGTTTCCATTATGGTCTGGTCGCTTAATGTTTGTATTTCTTTCCCTTTGGTGTCTTTTATGGATGGAGTAAGTTAATTGTATCAATTCCTGATCTTTGTTTTACTTCTACTTTACCAGTGTGTTTTAATTCTGGTGGACTTTCAATTTGTGAACAGTCTTCTGAAGGCCATATTGGCTTTTGGTCGGGGGATTTGTCATCTCCCCTGATGGCTATTTTTATATCAGAGAATGATTTTACGAAATTGGGTGCTTGAGTCTTTACATTTATATATTTTTTCTGACTTTATATACTAAATCACCATAACATTCGTGTTGCAATAGAACTTTTTGCAGAAGATATTCAAGTCCAACAATGAAGTTGGTTATTCTGCTGCTGTTTATTGTTGTTATTGTTGTATATGCTGCTTACACCTTTTTATTTTGGATAGTCTTTTTTTGCCCACTTTTTGGAAAGTAACTGTCCTTTTGGCTTTCAACTTGCGATGTTTTCCTTTGAGTTTAGTTATTTAATGTTCATTTTTCCCTTTGTTGTCTCTGATGGGAGGTGTTGGGTACATGTATCGATTTGGGGTCATTGCCTTCACTTCTAGATCACTATTTAAGGTAACCCTTTGGAAGCATGGACTACAGAACAGAACGGAAAACTGTAGAGTGTACAAAATTGGTCTGTGCCAGACTAGCAAGTTTCGGCCAATAAGGCCTCATCAGTGACCCTCAAACATTTTCAAAATTTCTCAGTGGGATCAATCGGTTCCTGATTGTCTCCTGAATTACCCACCCCCTCCCCTTTGCATTTTGTTTCTGAAACACATGTTTCTTTTTCATTTCAGAACGATTAATAACAGAGCCTTAATCTTCACATAGATGTTCCTTTGGCCAAGACCTTACTATTTATACAAAATGTTTTGACCTGTGACCTTGACCTTTAAATTTTGACCTTTTTTTAAATCTTTACCCAAAATCCTTAACCTTTGCCATATCTACCAAAGTATTTGATCTAGCTTCATGAAACTTCAAACACATTGTTTTCATCATAAGAGCTACATTCCATTCTGACCAAAAGCATAATTTTATGGGTGATTAGGACTTAATTATTTCCCCTTTCTAACATAATTTCTTAAAACATATTTACCGTGTCTGTTTTTCTGCGCTACGTCTGTTTATGAAAGAAACACTTTCGAGTCCTCATTCCGGCGACAGCGTTGTTGTTGTCGTTGTTAACGTCGTTCCGAAAAATCTTAACCTTGGCTATAACCTCGAAAACATTTGATTTAGCCTCATGAAACTTCACATGCATACTCACAATCACAAGGGCTACAATCCGACTGAGGGCCGTAACTATATTTTTGATTTTACTGAATTATCCCCCTCCCCTTTCCAAACTTTTCTGAACAAAACCTGTATCCTCTCATTTCAGTATGATTTATAACAGAACATTCAAAAGCTAGTTGGCTGTTTCTTTGAACCAAATTTTTGAAACTTACACATACACTCACGATCACAAGAGCTATATTCGGTCAAATGGTCATTAATCTATTGCTAATTGTGACTTAATTATCTCCCCATTTCATTTTCTTTGTTGAAACATATTGATTTGCTTTTCAATATGATTTAAAACAGAGCCTTCCAACTTCACATGGATTTTCCTTGGCAAACAAACTTTCTATATATGCCAAACGATTTGATCTGTAACTTTGATCTTTTAGCCTTGACATTTGTTTTTAAAACTTTTACAAAAAACTTTGATATTGTTTATATCTTCAAAACAGTTACGCCTAGCTTCATGAAACTTCAAACACATATTTTCCACAACAAGCGCTATATTCTGACCAAGGGTAATAAACCTTTTTTTCTGATTTTGACTTAATTATCTCCCCTTTTCAACATTTTTCTAAAAACACTTTTTACCTAGTCTGCTTATTTTTCCCCTTTGAAGAATTTGTGGGGGCATATTGCTTTGCTTTGTTCACCACCCCCCCCCCCCCCTTCCGTCCATCAAGTACTATATTATGAATCATATCTGAGGAACCATATATGCTAGGGATCTGAAATTTCATATGTGGACTGCTGATGGAACAATAGCAGACCTATTAAGTCTCAGTCAGACGTCTGGTTGCACAATTATGGCCTTTGTATACTTAGGCATTTTGGCATAGGAAAAACTTTTAAGCAAAACATCTCAAAAACCGCTAGGGCTAGGCGTTTGAAATTTTACAGGCTCTTTTGAACTAATGTCAAGAAGATCTGATTAGATTTTGGTGTAGTTTTATAAAATATTGACGAAATTATGCCCTTTGTGGACTTAGGCATTTTAGCATCGAAAAAGCTTGTAAGCAAAATATCTCAAGAACCGCTTATGCTAGGCTCTTGAAACTTGCAGGCTGTTTGGTACCAATGTGAAGATAAACTGATTAAATTTAAGTGCATTTTTATGAAAAATTGACCAAATTATGCCCCTTTACAGACTTAAGCATTTCGACATTGGAAAATCTTGCAAGCAAAATATCTCAAGAACCGTTTTGGCTAAGCTTTTGCTGACTGTTTGGAACCAATGTGAAGATGATCTGATTAGATTTTGGTGTAATTATGAAAAACTGACGAATGCAGTCCTCATTGTGAACTAAGGCATTTTAGCCTAGGAATTGCGTGCAAGCAAAATATTTCAAGAAGAGCTAAGGCTTGGCTTTCGAATGTTTGCAGTCTGTTTGGAATCAGTGTGAAGATAAACTGATTAAATTTAAGTGTAATTTTATGAAACAATGACGAAATTATACCCCTGTGTGGACGTAGGCTTTTTTGCTCAAAGGAAAAGCTTGTAAACAATTCAACTTAAGAACCGACTGGGCTAGGCCCTTGAAATTTTGCATGCTATTTTGGAGCCAATGTGAAGATGGTTTCATTAAAGTTTTGTATGATTTTATGAATATGTGACCAAATATTGCCCCTTTTTGGACTTGGTATAATATATAGGCATTTTTACACTGGAAAACTACAACTGTTTTTTTTTTTAAATATGGCCCTTTGAAAATTTTGGCATTTAGGGGCACGCATATGGATGGGAGAGAAATGTTTTACAAACACCGTTTCTAGTTCGGTACTACTTCTTTTTTGTCAAAGAAAAACTGTCGAGCTATTGTCGTCACTTTAAAGTCTGCTTTGTCGTTGTCGTTGTTGTCGTCGTTTTTCAAAAATTAAACATATCCTTGGCTACAATTTCAAAAGTGTTTGACTTAGCCTCATACATATACACGCAAACTCACGATCACAAGAACTACATTCTGACCAAAGGCCATAACATTATGTTTTTATTATCACACTACTTTCTGTTTATAATATGCTATTGAGGTACCGCCTGGCTCATTATAATTTGCATTAACACTTGCAACTCTTTGTTTGATTCAGAGTAAAAACAGATCATCGCGAAAACACGCCTATATAAATTTGACCCCCTTGAATCCCACTTTTATATAGTAAAACTGAGGTTTACAGGGGTTAACCTTATTTTACATATTTTTGCTCTAAAATATAGGTTGTGGGTACTCGTTAGAACCGCCTCACCGAGGCGGTTCAAACGAGTACCAACAATCTATATTTTGAGCAGAAATAAGAAAATATATCACAATTTTTCATCTTAAAATTTTCAATTTTTCGGCGATAAAGGTTACAGTGTATTTGTATAGGCGTGTTTTCGTGATAATCCTCTTGTGGTGTTCCTGTTTTGTGTTTTCGTAATACTGTGCTTTCCTGTCTTATTGTTTTTGGCAGCTTGATACATAGAGAATACCAGGTTCGTGTCTTTTGATATCAAGTTTATCAGGCAAGGCTTCGAGAACGCGTGTAGAATCGCGAGGCTTGCCGAGCGATTCTACACGCGTTTTGGAAGCCGATCCTGATAAACTTGATATTTTGATATCAAGTATATCAGGCAAGGCTTCGAGAACGCTGATAAACTTGATATTTTGAGCCTGATAAACTTGATATCAAATGATACTAATCTGGTATTCAATTTATCAGTGTAACCCCTTGTACACTCTTTAAATATGCAATTTACGATAGGTTTTCGATAGTTCTCAGTTGGTCCCAATATTCCGGCGTGCAATAATCGGTCCTTATATTTAGTATCATCTGATCGTAATTTTTCCTATGATATTTTTCATGTATTGTTGTCTCCATTTGTTCCAGTATTTAAAGCATTTTTGCCAATATTTCCAGTAGTTCAGTTGATTCGTAAAAGTGCGACGTCACGTTGACCTGATAAATCTCACTTGTCCTGAGATAGCATAGCTTTATCATGTCAACGTTTAACAATACAATTTATATAGGAGGTTACTGATAAAATGGTATTCCTTGTTTGTGGAATTTTGTAAGTAATATTTTCTTTTCATTCTGTTTCAGCAAAACAAGCAATTAAGTTCAAGACAACTTTAACTCTAGCAGTCAACATATACAATATGAAATGTGGACAAATCAAAAACGATTACAACAGTAACTACTTGGGACAGTTCAACTCATTCAGTTCTAAGTACGGTAACCAACTGTGTGGAAACAGTCTGTGTACCTCTTTATTGAGAAACACATTTACTTGTGACGGACATTCAAGAGGAACCATTAATATAGACTTTGGGTTGCTTCCGTAAGTACACTACATCTTCTTTATAACGCTGTTATTTTGGTGCAAAACAAACACCTTACATTACGATAACATGAGCCGGCGCATAACAAAACCTACAATAATACTGAAGTGACCAGCACAGACTCAAATCAACTTGCGCACCCATCCACTATGACAAGGTCTTATGCTTATGTCTCTTTGCATAGATATTAGCCTTTAAAAGGTACATGCGATCAGTGAAAACGCGAACGCACAGGCCGATTTGCGTCTTCGCTGGTCACTTAAGATTTCTTGTAGATTTAAATATGCGCTGACATACATAAGTGCATTTTCCACGGTTCCAAAATGGCTACTTTTCTGGTGAAAACTCCTGATATATTTTATTCTTATTTATACTGCAAACATAGGTTTTGGGTGCTCGTTAGAACCGCCTCATTTTGTACCAACAACCTATGTGTTGAGCAGAATTAAGGAAAATAATTTTTACCCCCGTAAACCCTAGTTTTATTTATAGGAAGTGGAGTTTAGAGGGTGTTCACGGACTTGGTCAAGTTATGAAAGTTTTACAACCGTGAAAATTGACTGAAGAAGGCGAAGATTAAAAGGCCAATTATGTCATATTTCTATTATTTTTTAATTTGATAAGATCCATCTGTTCACCGTCTTATATCTCGAATGGTATGAACATTTTTATGCAAAAACAAATCAAAACCATCACCACAACCAGCTCCTTTTTCCCCATGAGAGGGGCACAACTAATGAAAATCAAATTAATAATAATTATAATAATAATAATACACAGCCATAAACATGCAAAATATCTAAAATACTATTGGAGCTAGAGCCTTCAATGTTGGTGAATAGATTGGTGGTGATGAGTAGGTGACTTGGTTAACTTTTGACGACATAGAAGTAAAGGCAATGATCCGGAATTGATACAGTTAACCCACAGGTCTCATTAGAGACACCAAAGGGACAGAAACACAAGACCCTAATGGAAACATAAATAGCAGAATGCCAAAAGGGCAGTTACTTTCCCACAAAATGGCCAATTGCTTATACAAAACAAAATGATATAAGCGATACACACACTCAAAGACAAGCCATAACAAAAATAAACCACGACAGAAAAACCGCCTTTGAACGATCAGTGAAACGAATTCCACTGGAGGTCGGAGGGAGGGGGCTTAAACCGATTTAAAGTGGCCACAATCCCCGCCCTTACAATCCTTTGCCACTTTGTACAGTGTATGCTTTGTGATACATAGCATAACTGTAGATCCATGTATGCTAGGGTTTTGCAATTACATATATGAATTCCTAATGGAAAAAAGTTGACGCTTACATTTTTCTTATCCGGATTACGCCCGTTTTAAGAGTTATTACCCTTTGAAAAAAAAATGATCAAATATTACCAGCTAGATATCTAAATAACGATTTGAGCTAGAGCCTTTAACGTTTATGTGTAGATTGATGGTGATAAGAAAATGGTCTGATTAACTTTTCACTAAATGCCGAAACATACTTAGTGAGCTATGGCCCTTTGTCACTTTGGGTATTTGTACATTATATGCTTTGTGATACATTGTATAACTTAAGAACCGTGTTTGCTGGGGTTTTGAAATTTCATATGAATTCTTCATGGAAAACTAGCTCACGCGTTTTGTTTTTCTTCTGGATTATATCTCTTTCAAGAGTTATTGCCCTTTGAAAATGTTTTGATAATATTGTCAGAAAAATATCTCAAAAGCTGTCGGAGCTAGAGCCTTGGCTGCTGGTGAATAGGATGTTGATAAGAAGATGACCTGGTAAACTTGTGACTAAATTCCAAAGAATATTTTGTGAGTTATTGCCATTTGTCACTTTGGGTATTTGTACATTGTATGCTTTTTGATAGATAGCATAACTGTAGAACCGTGTATGATTTGATATATGAATTTCGCATGGAAATCTAGCTGATGCGTTTTTTTTTGTGTGTGTTCTTTCTCAACCAAATTATACATCTTTCAAGAGTTATTGTCCTTTGTATATTTTCTGATAAAAACTCGTCAGCAAAATATCTCAAAAACCATTGGAGCGAGAGCATTGAATGTTGGTGAATAGATTGGTGGCGATTATAAGATGACCTGTTAAAGTTGTGACTAAATTCCGCTGAACACTTTGTGAGTATGGCCCTTTGTCACTTTGGGAATATGTACAGTGTATGCTTTGTGATGCATAGCATAACTGTAGAGCCGTGTATGCTAGGGTTTTAATATTTCATATAAGAATTCCTCATGGCAAAACAGCTGCCATGTTTTTTCTTATCCGGATTGTGTCAGATATTGCCCTTTGAGAGCAAAATTGACAAAATCTTGTCTGCGAGATATCTCAATAACGATTGGAGCTAGAGCCTTGAACACTCGAGAATAGATTGGTGGTGATGAGTAGATGACCTGTTTAATGTTTGTCTTAATTCCCAAAACCACTTCCTGAGTTATGGACTTTTGTCAGTTTTGGGTATTTGTGCATTGTATGATTTATGATGCATAGCATAACTGTAATACCGTGTCTGCTAGGGTTTTGAAATTTCATATATGAATTTCTCATGGGAAAATTGCTGACGTGTGTTTTTTATCCGGATTGTGCCTCTTTCAAAAGTTATTACCCTTTGAAAAAAAATCATATAATCTTGTTAGCAAAATGTCTTAAATTTTTTAGAGCTAGAGCCTGGTAAGTTGATGATTAGACTGACAGTGATAAGTAGATGAACTGGTTAACTTTTGACTATATTCCGAAAACTACTTCGTTGGTTATGGCCCTTTGTCACTTTGGGTAGTTGTACATTGTATGCTTTGTGATGCATAGCATAACTTTAGGACTGTGTATGCTAGGGTTTTGAAATTTCATATATGAATTACGCATGTAAAAATAACTGACGCATATTTTGCTCACCCAGATTATCCCCTTTCAAGAATTACGACCCTTTGAACAACTTTGATACAATCTTGTCAGCAAGACCTGAGCATCGTATCTTGATGAACATATTGGTAGTGATGAGTAGATGACCTCATTAACGTTTGACTTAATTGAGAAAAATACTTCATGAGTTATGGCTCTTTGTCACTTTGCGTATTTGCACATTACTTGATTTGTGATGCATTGTATAACTTAAGAACCATATATGCTAGGGTTTTGAAATTTCTTATATGAATCCCTCATGGAAAACAAAAGCTGACGCTTATTTTTTTCTCATCCGGATTATGCCCCTTTCAAGAGTTATTGCACTTTGAATAAATTTTGATAAAATCTGGTCAGCACAATATCTCAAAACGTATTAGAGCTACAGCCTTGAAAATGGTGAATAGATTGGTGGTAATCAGTAGATGACCTGATTAAATTTTTACTACATTCCGAAAAATGCTTCGTGAGTTATGGCTCTTTGTCACTTCGGGTATTGTACATTGTATGCTTTGTGATGCATAGAATAACGTAAGAACCATGTATGCTAGGATTTTGAAATTTCATATAATTATGCATTCCTCATGGAAACATAGCTGACAAGCATTTTTCTCATCAGGACCCGTTTCAAGAGTTACTGCCCTTTGAAAAAAAAAAGATAAAATATTGTCTGCATCATATCTCAAAATCTGTAAGAGCTAGAGCCTTGAAAACATGATGAATGGATTGGTGGTGATGAGTAGATGACCTGATTAACTTTTGACTAAACTAAAAAAAATACTAAGTAAGTTATGACCCTTTGTATCTTTGAGCTAGAGCCTTGTTAATAGGTATACTGATTAGGTTTTTGGAGACGAATACCTGATTTAATTTGCAACCAATTTAATAATAATCTAAGTTATGAATATTTGCCAATTAATTTTGTTTCTTTCTTGTGTTACTTAAAAAAAATGTTTAAATTGTTGCCTGGAAACTTGACAGGCTCTCAGATAGGGAATAACTAGTGCATGACCTGAGTAACATTTAAAAAAACTTTGAATTTTTTTCTTTGGTTATGCACCTTTGAAAATTTGGGCATTTAGGGGCAAGCATATGGTTTGGGTTATTGTTTGTACAAACACCATTTCTAGTAATCTTTTTTAATTGATTCCGAAAATCGGAATTTCTGCCTATTTTTCGCAGCGCTTGAAAGGTTTATCAGGTACACTGCAACTTATTTTTAAAACTATTATTGGAATCCAGAGCAAAAACCATGTAAGTCAAACAACTATGCTTTAACAAAACAAACATGAATGAGTAATATGTCATTTTTCGATATAACATATGCGTTGCTGGGATCCATATTTAACCCTTTCTGTACCAAATGGAATCTTCCTCCTTATATATGGCAGGAGTCCATTTCGAAAATTAGGGGTGACAGGTTGTGTGAATAATGTATGCCCTGATCAGACGCCGCATTCTGATCTAGGCCTGCACTGTTTGCCAGGGTACCCGTTTTGGGGTTTCTGGTACAAAATGGGACAAACCGTTTTATATGCGAACCGTGTTTAAATTATCTATGTTACAAAATGTTTGAGGTGTGCTATTTTCAGAGAGACTGTGTCTTCAAGTGGCCAGGTTTTATCACCAGCTCAGGCTTTGAAGATGGCAGTTGCAGATGAAAATGTCTTCAACTATGAAGATTCAGTGCCTGGACTGGTAAGTTGGAACAGTTTATTTTTATGGTTGTGTGTTTCATCTCTGCGTTTTATGTTTTGGGGTTGATTGTTAATCAATCGCCCAAAGTTGACTTATAAAAGCACAGTCATTCTGCTAATGTTGTCTAACACTGACCAATAAATTTAACCCATTTAGTACCTGCGTCTGATCAGGGCCTCCACTGTTTGATAAAAGTTCAGTCCTTTTCCAAGTACAAAAAGTGTTAAGTAGAAGTAAAACAAAGATCAGGAATTGATACAATTAACTTACTCCACCCATAAAAGCCTCATGTAAATAATAAAAAACATAGCACAATGAAAACATATCCCCATAATACGGCAAACGATCAGGGTATAGACTCTTTGCTTAACCCTTTTTATACCAAATGGAATCTTCCTTCTTATATATAGCAGGAGTCCAGTTTAAAATTTAGAGGTGTCAGGTTGTGTTGTCTTCAAAATTGATTAGGAAAATGCCTAAACTTTTAGCAAACAGTGGAGGCCCAGATCAGATGCCGCGTTCTTCGGCGTCTGATCTGGGCCTGCACTGTTTGCCAAGGTACCCCTTTGGGGGTTTCTGGTACTGAATGGGTTAAAGTACAAAAACGTCAAAGTTCAGGACCATCATTCCAGCCTACTATCAGCGATACTTGACGCACAAGTCCTGTCAGTGTACATGTATTATATACATTTAGGTGGCTGCATCACCAATTAAAATGCTAGTAGGAACCATATGGTATCTGGAAGCAACAAATTAATTAATATGTTACTATATACTTCGGAAACGGATCGAATTAGAACCAGAATGAATCCCAAACATAAAAGTCAAATGCGAAAAAACGTATCTAAACAAACAATAACATCAAAGGCGTCATGCCGATTAAGCAGCTCTTTCCAACACAGGTAGTGGCTCAGTTGCTTTTACTAAACTGAATAATTTAGATACACAGATATATATTAAATAGATGTGAAGGCAGTGCTGGTCCTTGATACAATCACCTCACACTTCCTATCCAAGACACCAGAAGGACTGAAATCAAAATCATAGAACAAATGCGCCATAGTGAAAACGTTACAAGCGGAAAGCCAAAAGGACAGTCCTTCCAACAAAAAGGCCAAACGACTTTCCAAAACAAAAACGTATTAGTAACTATACATATATGCAAAGACGACCTATGACAATAATAAACCTCAGAAATATTTAGAAATAAAACAGCACCAATAAAACCGCAACGAAAGTTACGCCTTTGGATGGCCAGTAATAATAAGCAGGGGTTCGAACTTTTACCATTATCTTCCCCCGCGATTTCCATAGTTTAGTTTGCTGTTCGGCTCGCATGGAAGTCTCCAAACTCATTACTGTGTCATCACGGGCAACAGTTATAGGCAACGAAACGCATGTGATAAAGCAAATATGTGGACTCAACCGTTACAGCTCGTTGGAACCCTAGAGATTTCTAGGGTGTCGGAAATACCACTACACACTGGAACAAAAGAAGACTAACAGTTAAACTCCGGTGGGCCTAGAAACAGACAAGTGTCCAGCTCCAACAAACTGATTATTTAGCTTTATGTTAGGGCTATCAGAGTGTATGTGCCCCGACCAACTAGCGTGCAATTGAATAAGACAACAAAGTAGCTAATAAAAATCAAAAATGAGTTCCTTTAACCCTGATTTTGTCAACCCTAAGCGTTCAGACTGTTGTATCACATCTATATTATGGCCTTTGTTTGTTTTGATGTGTTTGATTTGAGGTTTACCGTCCCCATCAACACTGTATAGGTCATTTTGGAGACGTTGCTTCCAATTTTGTCGGACTTCTACCCGACATGAGATGAGATGACATCACAAGACCTGTAGCTCAGTGAAACCAGTGGGGTTTATAAACATGGAGTGGACCGACTCGCAACGCTTTGCCTGTGCAGGCTTAGATCCTCAAAGCGGTTTACCAGTACTCGTATGCGGTCGGTTTCAGCTCTGCGTGGAAGCATCATGCAGCCCATCTATTTCTTCAAGCCCCGATGGGCGGCATTATGGCCTTTGCGTTTTTCTTGAATTGATCAACAAATTCTGTTTCCCTGCGAGTTTTATGTACTGAGTAACCATACAATTCCGCTTCCGACAAGTTTTGATGCTTAAGTGACCTTACTCCAGCAATAATACTGCATGCATTGCAGTTAATTATAACTTTGCTTCCCTCTTCCATTGCATGCCGGCGGGTCGGGCCACAGACTCTAAGACGTCTCCGGCCTTCGACTTAACCAATTTTTTTTTAAATAATGTCGGTAGGTGCCTAATGCTCTGTCCCTGGTAGGGCCCACTGGCGTTCAGCTGTTGGTTTTTATTTGCTCCTCTATTTCGTTCTGTCGAACACTCATCGTTGTTTCGCCGATTTTTTGTTCTCGGACTATCATTTAATTGGAAAGTAGCTTATTGTGAAGTTGTTTTTTGTTCATGTTTCTTTCCCCAGGCTGTCTTTGATTTTAGGTGTTAGATAATTGCACCTATTACTGGTCATCAATGATAAAATTTAGAAAAAGCTTTACGCAATTAATGATGTTGTTGTTGTATATCTATAAGGCATTTTTTCGCTGCCTATAAACTCATGGTACTTAATTAAGTCACTTGTGCATTTCCCTATGTGAAAAACACATGATGCTCATAATACAATGACCTTCAAAATCTTTTAGTGCTCCTGATGTATTCCATCAGTGCATCTGTCAGTTCCTTCCTTCCTTGCTTACTAATGTCTTCAATCATGCCTGTCAACACTTTCAAGTTAATGTCTGTTACCAATTTCACCTCCATTAATGACACCGATTCCTTTATTGTAAAACGTTGGCGGTTTAACTTTTATTTCGAGCAAATCTAATAAGTTGAGGGATTTAAACGCCATAAGAAGTGGTGCGAACATTATTGATTTTCATTGCGTTTGTCATAGATTTTCGATGAAACAAAACTGGAAAATATAAATCTACGAACGGAATCGCTGTATCAGAAGTAACATCTATATATAACTGCAGTTTTGAAGGATAACCATTCCTTCATAGTAAGGATTGTCATTATTAAAAAAAACGCTCCAATATCTATACGTTGAGTTAAATGCTCCAATGACAGCAGCTTGAGTAAGAAGAATGAGATATTATGAAAAGTAGAAGTAAAACAAAGATCAGGAATCGATACAATTAACTTTTTCCACCCATTAAAGACAACAAAGGGAAAGAAACACAAATTTTAAGCGACCAGACCATAATGGAAACCTAAACAAAGGAAGACCATAAGGACAGTTACTTTCCCACAAAATGGTCATATGGCCATTCAAAATAAAAAGACACAAGTGATACACACAGTAAGTAACAAACAACAACATAAATAAACCGCCACAGAAGAACCGCCTTGGAACGGTCAGTGGAAAGATTTCCACTGGGGGGCTTAAATCGATTTTGACGTGGCCACAATCCTCGCCCTTACTTCCGTCGCGATTTAGACAAATAATTTGTTCAGTCCGCATGAAGGCCTCCTAACTCATCAGTGCAACATCTCCGTGAACACAAAAAAATCAAAGAACCACAGAGGTGAGACAACGGTGAGGACTCGACAACCAAAACCACTGAAATGCTGGAGCAAAAGAAAACCAACAGTTAGTCTCCGATAGGCCCAAAATCTTCTTCAAAACAAAACAAAAACATAAAACAAAAACAAACAAAAAAATCAACTAAAATATGAGCACAATTATTAACCATCAGAATTCCTCCAATGTGTACTTGTAATTAAGTATCAAATCAAATGAACACATTATCTAAATACTATAAAAAATGCGTCACAAACGTTCTGGCAAGACCAAAATTTTTAACATGTCTGGTCATCTGAATTACACATTACCATTAGTCAGTCACGTTAAATTGCTTCATGCATGGAATGCAATTGACATTAATCCTACACAATTTTGGGTAGTAAAGACTACATTAGCAGGCTTGCGTAGAATAAGTTGCTCGCCTCCTGCTCCAAAATTACCTATTACTCCAATGATTTTAAAGGATATTTATTCAGTTATGAATTTTTCACTTCCTCTTCACATTTTTCACAATTGCCTTTTTCTCTTTTCTGAGGAACTCTAATTTAATTCTAGATACTTATGTTCAAGCTAAATCAGGCAGAGGCCATTTTCTTCTTAAGTAGCAAATCAATTGCGTTGACATGAGTAAACACTATAATGTGTCGAGTAACACCATCCCATCGAGGAACGGAAAATTAACAATATCAAAATCATCCCATTTATAATAATTTTTGAAGAAGCAATACCATTGCCTATAGATAAACTCGATTCCAGTACGTGTGCACACAGTGAATATCCAGATGAGATGGCACATAATGAGCCATCTCATCTGGATTTAAACTGTCTGCATAGGTATCTGAATCTGTGCACATTGTTGATAGGGTCATCTTATACAACTATGATAAATGTTTTCTCTTTGTTCAAAGAGTGTAATTCCAGACTGGAACAGCCTAGAAATAGACGTACAGCCAGCCTGTGAACCAGGCTATCAAGTGTCGGATTCCGCTTGTGGTATGTTAACTCATTTATAACAAATAGCATCTTCTTCATAGTACGTGGAGTATGGTGTAAATTTATTTCTGCTTTAAATAGAATCGATACAATTGAAAGGGATGCAACGTCTGAAGAAATTTTGTCTCCCTTGTGTATAGGGTTCTACTCTTCAAGGAAAAAAATATCTTAAGCCCTTTTTTCAGAGAGGTTTTATCTTTTGGAAAGGAAACAGTAAGACTTTAAAGTTATTTCCCTTACAAAATAGGGAACTAAATGCCTAGCCACAGATCAGATGATCGTGGTATGCATTGTTCGCAAATATCCTTCTTTAAGTATTCTATGCGACATAGCTTGTAGGTGCTCGTTAGATCCGCCTTATTTGGGCGGTTCTAACGAGTACCCACGACCTATCTCTTGAAAAAAAAATAATGTATACTCCTCCTTAAATCAAGTTTTCTCTATATAAAGTGATGTTTACAGGGGTGTTCATTTTACGGACCAGTCCATGTGTTAATATTTGTTGTGTAAAACCATCCCTTATAATATTGGTCATATAAACCCACATACTGTACAGTAACAAACCCTTACGTTTAGTTAACAAGACTGTGCTTCCTTATCTCTTAATTGGTATTTTTGTTTATTAAAAGTTTAATACAATTGACAATTTCCTCATGAAATTAAATATTCTGCTTATTTGTACACTACCTGATGTTTTGGTGCTCGTTAAAACCGACTTAATGAGGCGGTTCTAATGGGTACCTACAATCTAATCTTTGAACAGAAATAATATGAATACCTGAAAAATTGAAGTGGAGGCAATGATCAGGAATCAATACAATTAACCCACAGCTCCCATCAGAGACATCAAAGGGAAAGAAACACAAACAGGAATCAACAGACCCTAATGGAAACATTATAGCGGAAAGCCAAAAGGACAGTTACTTTCCCACAAATTGGCCAATAGGCTATCCAAAATAAGATAATATAAGCGACACAAACACCCAAATACAAACCATAGCAAAATAAACTGCGACAGAAGAACCGCCTTGGAACGGTCAGTGGAAAGATTTCCACTGGGGGGGGGGGGCTTAAAATCGACTTTACGTGGCCAAATTTCTCGCCCATACTTCCGTCGCGATTAAGACAAATAATTTGTTCAGTCCGCATGAAGGCCTTCTAACTCATTAGTGCAACATCTCCGTGAACACAACCAAAGCATTGAGAGTACTGGTGGGTCGATCGTCTCTGAGTGTAGGTTGGGAAAATAGTCCTGAGCTGAGAATCGAACTGTTCGTTTAAGTTTTAGCAAGCCCAGTAGAGCTGATCAGACATCGCGTTATGTGGCGTCTGATTATGTAGATTCTGTTTGCCAATGCCCAAGTGTACGAGCACAGTCCACCCGCTTGAATAAATAGATGGGGTTCATGATGCTTCCACGCAGAGCTGAAAGTCCCGTAACATTGGAAGTAACGTCTCCAAATGACCTATACCGTGTTGACGGGGACGTTAAACCTTAAATCAAACAAACGAGCACAGTCCAGAATTTGCTTTCTTGCACTGCTCTCTGACGTCTTAGGGTAGTACTTGGATTTTGTTCAACAGAGTGGGGATGGTACAAACGCAGCCCCTCCCATCTTTTGGAAATAATTTCAGATTAATATAGTTTTTCACCCTCTGCAAAATACCTGAAATTCGCATCCTCAACCCGCCCATTTTCAGAGTCTGCGTACGGCCCTGAATCATGTTCATTACTGTTGTTGCATACATATGGCGAACAGTGCCGACCTGATCAGAAACAAGGTACTCTATATCCGATCTTGGTCTACGCTGTATGTCTAATAATGGCACAACCTACATTTTTGCATTTCCGGGTTCTAAAATTAAGTTTTTAGCAGGAGTTCGAAAAGTCTATTTTTACTCCACTTGGCATACATTTGTGTAACAGTTTTATAAATAGAATGTTCCGAAAGACGTCACGTGACATCGTAGCCTGGATTAAGATATTGTTGTCTTTCATTACGTGAGCAACCTGGCATTCTTATACTATTTCGTTTAACCCTCAAATGCCACCATTTAAGCAAACAGTGAAGTTCCTGTGCAACCTGCTGATCAGAAGCCACATTCCGCGACGTCTGATCTGGGTATTATCCAGCACACGATTCCTGTCAAGACTCTATAGATAGCTCTTGTTGCATCGATAAAAATAGCGCAACGTTTCAAGTTCTATAAATAAAACATAATATTGGTTTTCCCAAATCAGTGATGGTCACGTGGACAACTGCATGAACTCCGTTTGGCCATTTAGTAAATTAGGGTCGATCGTAAACTGATCGACCCAAAAATCAAACGACCACAGAGATGAAACAACGGTGAGGACTCGACAGCAAGAACTCACTGAAATGCTTGAGCAAAAGGAAACTAACAGTTAGACACCGATGGGCCCGACCAGAGACAGAGCATCAGGTACCAACCAACATAAGCCTTTACGCTGGAACCGCCATAGAATCTGAGGCCTGATCCACCATCGTGCAATTAAGGAGGGAAGAAAATTTGTCAACTGTGGCGGGGTTAACTACCATGCATGCAGTCTGACGTATAGCAGTTATGTGGTACCCAATCTTTTTATATCGATAAATGATTTTACGAAACTGGGTGCTGAAGTCATTGCGGTTATATATTTTTCTGAATTTATATACTAATTTATATACTGAACCCTACGAATTCCAGTTTCTCCTTATGAGGTGGGATTCGCAGGGTTGCTCATTACACGGGCTTGTTGTTGTGATACTGATTTCTATGAAATAGCCATTCACATCACAGAAACAAATAAAAATAAAAAAATGAGTTCCTTTAAGAGCATGAAAACATTCATAAGAAAGAAGATGGGTCATACTACGTAGTTTCGGCTAATAAAGCCTCATCAGTGACCCTGTAATGATCCGGCAAAGAAAGCTAGAGGAAACATACTGCAATTTAGCGAATTTCGAATAGGCTGTCGATTCAAAGACTGATATAAATTAAAATGGGGTCCAAATATTTAAAAACCTGTCTAGAATATGAGTCTAAACCAATAATTAATTTCTGATTTCTCAGACTATTCACGCTGATCTCAAAGGACCAAAAGTAAAATATAAACTGCACTATGGTTGATGTACGGGGAGACGTTTTACGGCCGCCACACGGCACAACACCAGCTGCAGTGAAGGCAAATAAAAATCAAAAATGAGTTCCTTTAAGAGCAATGAAAACATTCATAAGAAAGAAGAAAGTCCGTGAAATGAAGACCCCTTAAACCCCATTTTGTACAGAGAAAATTGGGTTTACAGGGTTATACTTTATTTTTTGTATTACTGCTCCAGGACATAGGTTAAGGGTACTCGTTAGAACCGTCTCAGTGAGGCGGTTCAAACGAGCACCCACAACCTATGTTTGCAGTATGAATAAGAAAAATGTCTCGGGTTTTCATCAGCAAAGTAGCCATTTTGGAGATATAAAAAAATGCAATTTGGCGCATGGCTGTGTTATCGTAATGAAATGAGAACTTTTAATATCAGCCTGAGCATGATGATAACTACATTACGAAAACACGCCTATAAAATAAACTGTAAATTATGAAATGTTAAATTGAAAAATTGTAATATTTTTCTTAAGGCTACTCAAACTATAGATCGTCGGTATTCGTTAGATCCGCCTCATCGAGGCGGTTCTAACGAGTACCCTCGATCTATATTTGAGAGCTGAAGTAAGGAAAATAAGGTTTACCCTGTAAACCCCAGTTTAAACCCCAGCTTTACTATATAAAAGTGGGGTTCAAAGAGGTCAAAATTATATAGGCGTGTATACCTGATGAATGCGACTAGCAAGGAATTAGATCAGTGTGTGTAGTTGGTTTGCCAGGGTCCTTGTTTGTTTCTGTTTGAATAGCCCAGATTAGAAAATAAGAAGTTTTTAAGCCAAGTCTCCTATCAGACTGTAACGAAGTACAGAGTGGTCTGTAACTTAATTATTGCATGGTCGATCTTGTAGGTTTTGCTATGGACAGGCTCATATTTGGAATTACTTTTTTTCAGTTCTTTGCGGAAGTGGCACATTCTACAATGAAGCAACATCCTTGTGTCAACGGTGTCCAAAGGGAGAGTACCGAAACATTTTGGATGATAAAACCACACTTACTTCACGTTGTGAAAAATGCAAAGGCAGTTTGACAACGGCCTCTGACGGTTCACCACATGAGTCATATTGTAAAGGTTTGAAAAACATTCATATAGCTGATTTTAAATATGCATTCTTTACATGCCTAATTATAAGAAGGCAATGATCAGGAGTCGATACAATTAACCCAAAGCTCCTATCAGAGACACCAAAGGGAAAGAACCACAAACATGAAACAACTAGACCCTAATGGAAACATCATTAGCGGAAAGCCAAACGGACAGTTACTTTCCAACAATTGGCTATCCAAAGCAAAATAATATAAGCGATACACACATTCAAAGACATGCCATACCAAAGATAAACCACGACAGAAGAACCGCCTGTGTACGTTCAGTGAAACGAATTCCACTAACCACTGAGCTATCAGGCTCCACTAAATGAATTGGTGAAAGGGAACATAGGACTTTTGATGCAAGGGCACAAGTGAAATTAAAGTCATTCCTTTAATGAATAAAGTTCTTTATATTGGCGTTAGGTGCCCAGGGAAGCAAAATGATTTTAAATATTATTCACTTGTGTACATCACAAAAGCACGCCTATATAACTCTTACCTCCTTAAACCCCACTTTTATGTAGTAAAACTGGGGTTCACAGGGGTAAAACATTTTTTTCTTATTTCTGCCCTAAAATAGGGACTGTAGGTATTCGTTAGAACCCCCTCAATGAGGCGGTTCTTACGTGTACCCACAATCTATATTTTGAACATAAATAAGAAAAACGATCACGATTTTTCATCTGAAAATTGTCATTTTGTCGGAGAAAAATTTTTCAATGAATTTGTATAGGGGTGTTTTCTTAATGGATGACAAAAATCCTCTACAGGGTGTTTAGAAGTCTCTGGAGTATAGTTCTAAATCTATTTGCTTGATAAATCAAAGGTATTCGGATTGACCTAGGGTTGACTTTCGGATGAGTCATGGCCATATTGCCATATTTGTTAATGGGGCGTAAACCATTGATGTGTAGGTATTTAACTTAGAAAATGTGTCATATTAGAGGTTCCATACAACCTGAAAAATTACCGGAAATACGAAGTTTGATCAAGACAGGTTTAACTTCCAAGCATGTGTGGGAATATCAGTGGCATTACGAAAACACGCCTATACAATTTTGACCCCCTTGAACCCCACTTTTATACAGTAATACTGGGGTTTGCAGGGGTAAACCTTATTTTCTTATTTCTGATTAAAAACGTAGATTGTGGGTACTCGTTAGAACCGCCTCGACGAGGCGGTTCTAACGAGTGCCCACAATCTATATTTTGATTAGAAAAAAGAAAAATATAACAATTTTTGCATCTGAAAATTTTCGTTTTTTCGGCGGTAACACGTACAATGTATTTGTATAGGCGTGTTTTCGTAATGACTTATTTTGAGATTGAGACATGTTTTATTAAAATATCAAGGGAAAGTTCTGACATACTTCCAGGGGAGGTAACAGCATAACATAACCACACCTACATAATTTTGACCCCCTTGAACCCCACTTTTATAAAGTAAAACTGGGGTTGACAGGGCATATCGTCTGCTGAGTGCAATAACGTTGTAAGTGCAAAATGGCAACTTTTCAGGAGAGACAAAAAACTGTTTTATTAAAGAACGGCATAGAAAAACACACTATAAGCTGGTTTCTTAACTTCATGGCGATTTCTTTCATTTGTGTGTGATGTTTATTGTTGAATGAATGACATTTGAAAAGAAATATTTAGCATTTAAGGGTTGATACACCATTTCTGTGCCGAGTGTTTTTGGTGCAAAAACATTGTAAGTACATCCAGCACTAAAACGGTGTAAATGTACAAAGTAGAAGTAAAACAAAGATCAGGAATTGATACAATTAACTTACTCCACCCATAAAAGACACCAAAGGGAAAGAAATACAAACATTAAGCGACCAGACCATAATGGAAACCTAAACAAAGGAAGGCCATAAGGACAGTTACTTTCCCACAAAATGGCCATATGGTCATCCGAAACTAAAAGACACAAGTGATACACACAGTAAGTAACAAACAACAACATAAAATAAATCGCCACAGAAGAGCCGCCTTGGAACGGTCAGTGGAAGATTTCCACTGGGGGCTTAAATCGATTTTACGTGGCCACAATCCTCGCCCTTACTTCCGTCGCGATTTAGACAAATAATTTGTTCAGTCCGCATGAAGGCCTCCTAACTCATCAGTGCAACATCTCCGTGAACACAAAAATCAAAGAACCACAGAGGTGAGACAACGGTGAGGACTCGACAGCAAGAAACCACTGAAATGCTGGAGCAAAAGAAAACCAACAGTTAGACTCCGATGAGCCCGACCAGAGACAGAGCATCAGGCACCAACCAACATTACCTTGAATTAGATCTCTCTAATTCTCAATAAGCCTTTACGTTGGAGCCGTCATAGAATCTGAGGCCTGACCCACCGGCGTGCAATTAAAGAGGGAAGCAAAGTTGCCAACCGTGATTGGGTTAACTACCATGCATGCAGTCTGTCGTATAATATCCATGTTGTACCCAATCTTTTTATATCGAAGAATGATTTTACGAAATTGGGTACTGAAGTCATTGCGGTTATATATTTTTCTGAATTTAAATACTAAGTCACCATAAAATTCGGGTTCCGATAGACCTTGTTGCAGAAGAGATTTAAGTCCAATATTGAATTTTGAAATTAAATCAGAATGGCGTCTATAAAATTTTGAAAAGGCTTTGCGTAGTTTATGGTACCGATAACCCTGATTAAGGAGTTTAGCCGTTAATAATTTATTACGAGTGTTGAAGTCAGTTACATGACTACACACTCTAGCAAATCGAATTAATTGCGAAATATAAACGCCATAGGATGGCGCACGAGGAACATCACCATCCAAAAAAGGAAAATTTACAATCTCAAAATCAAAGTCATCGCGTTTATCATAAATTTTGCACGAAACAAATCCATCTACAATAGATAGATGTAAATCCAAAAACGGGGCCTCGGTATCAGAAGAATTTGCCCTATTTAACTGAAGTTCTAGGGGGTAAATCTGACTGATCAAACCATCAAAATAGGTATTATCAATATTTAATAAATCATCTAAATATCTAGAAGTAGAGCTAAAAGCTTCAATAATTTCAGATTGGTTATCAATGGAAAGCGACAAAATGAAGTCTCTTTCATAACAATACAAGAACAGATCAGCCACAAGAGGTGCGCAATTAGTACCCATCGGAATACCCACAATTTGTCTAAATAACTTAGTACCGAATCTAATATAAATATTGTCAAGTAGAAAGGTGAGGGCATCACACACTTTCTGACATGACCAAAGTGTATAATTCTTATGCTCTTTAGAAGTGAAAAATGCATTTCTGACATTACATGCAAGATAGAGAGAATCTTCTCTGTGAAAAGCCCATCTGTTTGCCTTTTACATGGTAAAGCAGTAAATTAAAGACACTTGGTAGGTAATAGGTCAAATTTTATGCACTCTACATGGTACTTACATGCTTATTCTGAAATATCAAGCAGCAGGATTCAATATTTTTGAGGTATTAAAAACTTTGCGCAAAAATGGGGTAAGTGCACTTACACTGTTTTTGCGCCAACTTTTTTTCTAAAAGCCAGAGCAAAAACGGTGTAACTGGCAAAAAAAAATTCCAAAATGCTGAAATTAATCATGATTGATGCAGAATCCAGCTGTAGAACTTATTTACCAAGTGTGTCAAGTGCTTAGGCACCCATTTATGCAAGAAAACTATTTTGGCCAAAATGTCAGTTACACCGTTATTGCACTCAGCAGACGAGATCTTATTTTTCTTATTTCTGCACTAAAATATAGACAGGGATACTCGATATGCGTCTTAAACATTTCATTTCTTCGGTGGTAAAGTTAACAATGTATTTGTATAGGCGTTTTTTCGTAACGTTCTCAAAAACAGTATCCAAAGAAGCCTTTTTTCATTAGGAAAACATACCCGTCTGGTGTAAAGAGGATTTTACAAGAGTATTGATGTATTATTGAATTTATTAAACGAGTTGAGGAAAAGGGATGGAAAGCGAGGCTGTGCCGAGCATGTTTTCCCTTTTCCTCAACGAGTTTAATAAATTCAATAATACATGAGCACAAATGCAAGATTCTATTTATCATATGGCGTTTTATTCAAGATTTGTTGACAAAAATGTCAATATTCCGCCATTAATAAACGCAGCAACGTTAATAACGTCTTATTTGTAACGTTACAGGGCGTTTCTAACTCATTTGCATATTTTATCCACTAGTGGATTAACAAATTTATTTATTGGTGTTATTACATTCTTACAGGCGACGTAATGAGATAAAGTGCATTCTCTTATGCTCACAAAATCTGACAGTATTTTCAGATGAAAATCTGTAACTTTTGTCTCATTTTTGCAGAGACAGATTTTAGTGCTCAATATGTTTTTATCAAAAATATAGAAAACAATGCATACCCCAGTTTTCCTCATAAATTAAGATTTACAAGGTTGTCTTTTCACAGACTTTAAGTATGATGAATGGAAATAAATTGAATATTTCTAGGCATTTTAAATTTAGTATTCAAGACAAAATGTCTATAATCTCAATGCACATAGTGCACGAATTTAGCTCCCTCTACTTCAGCGGGTAGCTTATTTTCTTTCAGCAATCTGCTTCGCAGGATGGTACTATAACGAGGCTGTGGATAGCTGTGATGAGTGTGCAGTTGGGTTTTATCAGCCAGAGCGGGGTCAGTTCAGTTGTATACCATGTAGCAGTGATAAAACTACCGACTCCACTGGGAAACAGAGTAATGCAGACTGTATCCGTAAGTTCATTGAGATCATTTACACTTATCTGTGTACTATTAGGAAAAATATTTACAGGTATTTTACAATGTGATTCTTACTAAAGCCTTTATGAACCGTGTGTAAGATATCTGTATCCACAACTCTGGTGGATTCCTTATCTTATACATCGCTTAACATGACATTTGCTGCTCCATTATAGCAAATGTACAATTCAGGGAAGCTTCACGTTGTATTGCCTGCACAGTACACATTCGTCCCAAAATAGAAGTGAAGGCAATGGTCAGGAATCGATACAACTAATCCACAACTCCCATCCGAGACACCAAAGGGAACGAAACACAAACATTCAATAACTAGACCCTAAAGGAAACATCAATAGCCGAAAGCCACGAGAACAGTTACTTTCCCACAAAATGGCTAATTGGCCATCCGAAACAAAACGATAAAAGCAACAAACACCCTCCAAGCCAAACCATAAGAAAACTAAGCCGCAAAAGATGAACTGCCCTGGAACGGTAAGATAAAAGATCTTCGCAGATGGGCCTAAACCGACCCTACGCGGCCGCAATCCCCGCAATCAAAATAGAAGTGGAGGAATGATTAGGAATCGACCTGGAAGTCTGGCAAGGACTTTCACTATTTAGCTTTATCAGGGATTCAAATGATGCAGGTATTATTCACATACATATCACATAGTAACAACTAACTGTAGTAATGTTAAGTTACGTCAACAATGTAACCATAAAAAACAGGCAGTAAACTACATATGTTAGGAAACATTTTTTTTGCCTTCCAAACAATGATGTTAGCTGGTACGTTTATATAAAAGAGGATACGGTATTGTCAATATCATTCTTAATGTGAAATGAAATTGAAGTCACTCCATCCTTACAAAAATTTTAGCGAAATCACGGAGACCGTGTGTGTCGGGTGTGGGGATGTGGGGTGCAGTCAAGAGAAGTATTAACTCTTATCTTGCTGTTCACGACAACCCCTATCTTTGGAAACAGTGTAGATCCAGATCAGATGGCTTCTGCCATCTGATCAGGATCTACACTGTTTGACATTTAATTTATGAATTTGTAGGAATAAATTACACCAAGTAATCTGATTGGTTCAAAATCAGAAATGGGTGGCTAAACTGAATATTCAGCAAGAGAAGGGTTAATGGTATTGAATCGGCGAAAAATTCTGAAGAAAAATGCAATGTGCGGTATAGCCAATACCATTTTATATGTGAAATTTTATGGAACTACATTGGTACTTTCACAAGATATTGAGCGGAGACGACGTTCTGGTAGCAATCAAAAGTATTAATAAAAGTTAAACAATCACAAGCGAGATCTAACAAATATGATTCTATTTTTAAAATATCTAGCGAAAACCAGTTTCTTTCGGCAATCGAGTGCAGCAACTCTGGTATTAATTGACAGAAAAGCTGGGTATTACTCCAAAGTGAGCTATTGCCAAATTGAATGTTATTTTATAATTTGAAAGTCCATTCCTTCTCAAGCTATTATTTGGGAGAAGAGTTACAGATGTTATGGGTATATAGAGAGACAACATGAAAACTACATACCCAGTACACTTTTGGTGTCGGGGGTATACATCACGTGAACATGTCGGTGAAATGAACACTCCCTAAACCCCACTTTATATAGGGAAAACTAGGGTTTACGGGCCTATACAAATTTTTCTGCTCAATGAGGCGATTCTAACGAGCATCTACAATCAAGTCTCTGGGATTTGCCTTTACATCACCTACCAAGTTATTTACATACAGATCATGCTGATTTTTGATGTCATTTTTAATTTCTCGTCGAAAATTTGAAAACTTGAATTTGAAAAAATCAGCATGATCTGTATGTAAATAACTTGGCAGGTGATGTAAAGTCAAATCCCAGAGACTTTTACAGATATATCAATAGCCAGAAGAAAGATAGGCAAGGTATCCCACCCCTCATTAAAAGAGGAGGGAACGGGGTCGCTGAATCGGACTGTAAAACGACAGAGGAATTGATTGGTCAATGCAATGATGCTTTTAATAAATAAAAGTGGAGGCAATAATAATGATAATAAAATTGAGTTCAACGAGGTTCCATTGACTGAAAGATTGGCCCCTTCCATGGAAAATATTGTTGTGTCATCGGCGGGAGTGTTAAAGTTACTTAAAGGCTTGAACCCGTCTAAAGCTTTAGGGCCTGAAGGAACTTGCAAACGAGTTAGGTCCAGTTTTTGCAAATCTTTTCCAACAATCTCTCGATACGGGTGAAATTCACAAAGAATGGCTCCTAGCGAACATCTGTCCACTTTTCAAAAAAGGAGACAGGGCTCTTGCTTGTAATTATCGCCCGGTGTCACTGACCTGTGTTCTATGTAAATTGCTTGAACACATAGTCTGCTGAAACATCATGGCCCACTTGGATGAACATAAACTTTTGTCAGTGAGACGTCATGCATTTAGGAAAAGACGTAGTTGCGAAACTCAGATGAGCACGGTTATTAATGATTGGGCAAAACTCTTGGACAAAGGGGGGCAGGTGGAAACATTTATTCTGCACTTCAAGAAGCCTTTCGACACCCCTCCTCATGAACTACGAAAATCCAAATTATTTTGTTATGGAATTGGAGGGAAGACTCTCAAACGGATAGATTCCTTCCTTTGCTACAGAAAACAGGGTGTTGTTGTTAATGGTGAATCTTCAGTATGGGCGCCAGTTTTATGTGGGGTCCCCCAGGGGACTGTTCTTGGTCCGCTGCTGTTCTCTCTGTACATCAGTGATATTTCCACTGACATTGATTCGGAAATAAGACTGTTCGCAGACGACTGTGTTTGCTATCGGGAAATCGAACATACTGAAGACTCAATGAAACTTCAGAAGGATATAGATAGATTAGGCTGTTGGGCACGAAAATGGGGCATGAGATTTCAACCCTTTAAATGTAATATTATGCAGATAACTAGGAAAAGAATAAATACAATTGAGGTTCTTACACTTTAGAGGGAACGGTCCTCGAAAATGTGAATTCTGTTAAATACCTTAGTGTGACAATCACTCACGATGTGAGATGGACTACACACATTAGCAACGTGTGTACAAAGGCGAATAGAACACTTGGTTTCCTGAGGCGAAATCTCCATCAGTATCCTCAGGATGTGAAAGAGACAGCATATAGGGGACTTGTTCGCCCAATCTAGGAATATGGTAGTTGCATCGGGGACCCAAGCGGAGTGGTCCTAAATGAAGAAATTGAAAAAGTTCAGAATAGAGCTGTTAGATTTGTAACTGAAAATTACTGCTTCAAACTGGGAGCATGACTGGAATTCTAGGAAAATGAAGATGGGTGTCTCTCAAGAAAAGGAGAAGAGACAGTAGGCTCATACTCTTACACAAAGGTCTAAAGGGTGCTGCCAGCATTCCAACAGATGATCTTGTTCCCCCAAGGCACTGTAGAAAGCACCATTCAGTGACATTTCCGACCCTTACTGCAAGAACTGACATTTATAAAAATCGTTCTTCCCCCGAACCATTAGGGATTTGAATGCCCTTCCAGATTTCGACGGCTCAAGGTGCTGAGGATTGTGTAGCTAAGTTTACCCCTTTGGTTAGCGCTAGGGAATAACTTCCCATATGACAGGTCCTGGTGTATGAAAGTCATTTGACGTGTCACCAGTAACAATTCTGATTCTGAGTGTTTGAAGTAAAAATAACAAAAATATCACAAATTTTCATCAGAAAAGTATCCATTTTGGAGATGTGAAAAAATGCACTATGTCGCAAGGTTGTGTCATCGTTATGACAAGTATATGATACTGAGCATAATATTCGCAGGTAGATCGACAAGAGAATCATCTGAGATACAACAATATTTTGTTTGATTTGAGGTTTCATGTCCCCGCCAACACTTTTTTGGTCATTTTGGAGACATTGCTTCCAATGTTCTGGGACATGTACCCGGCAATGAAATTAAATGATAGCTCAAGCCGTACCACCAAAACAAACCAATAGGGATTGTATGTATGGACGGTCTGACATGCACCACTTTGCCCGGTTAGTCTTAGACCTTCTAAGCGGTTTACATGCCGTTTTGCTTTCTTCATTATTAGTTTCTCTTCCTCTTCATCACGAAAACACACCTATATAATTTCGACCCCCTTGAATCCCACTTTTACATAGTAAAACTGGGGTTTCCGGGGGTATACCTTATTTTTCATATCTCTGCTCTAAAATATAGATTGTGGGTACTCGTTAGAACCGGTTCTAACGAGTGCTCACAATCCATATATTGCTCTAAAATATAGATTGTGGGTACTCGTTAGAACCGCCTCGATGAGGCGGTTCTAACGAGTGCTCACAATCCATATATTGAGCAGAAATAAGAAAAATATCACAATTTTTCATTTTTTTTTTTTTCATTTTTTTCTGCGAGAAAGGTGGCAATGTATTTGTAAAGGCGTGATTTCGTAATAATGTCATTTGCAGGCTGTAATATTTGAGTGTGACTTTTTCCGGGCAATTATTTCTATACTTTTACCAGTATTCATATGCGGGCGTAGCAGCATCATGCAGTCTAATTTATTTCTCCAAACCCCAATGGGCGGGGGCCTAAGATACAACAATATCTACACGCCAGGATTCAAGTGTTCCGATTTGCGTGTAAAATACACCAATATCTAAACGCTAATCAGACCACAGCAAAACTCATAGTCTCTTTACAACAATATTGTTTGGATCCAATCACTTGAACAATTCCGTGAAATGACGATCCCCATATACCCCACTTTATATAGAGAAAACCGGGGTTTACAGGGGTATACATTATTTTTCTTAAATTTGCTCCAAGACATAGCTTGTGGATACTCGTCAGAACCGCCTCAATGAGGCGGTTCTAACGAGCACCCACAACCTACATTTGCAGTATTTATAAGAAAAATATCACGGATTTTCATCAAAAAGTAGCCATTTTGGAGATGTGAAAAAATGCACTATATCGCACGGGTTTGTTATCGTAATGCAAACCGAAAACTATGTTAGCTGAACAACTATGTAATATCAAAACAAAGATGTAAATTTCTATGTAATCTGTACTTTTGGGATCGATGTTTAAACCGTGTTATATCCAAAACCAGGTTATAATGAACAGTGTCATAAACTGATGTGTGAATAATTAATATTTGTGTATATTTACAGCACCAGACAGTATAACCACCACTTCAACAACAGTTCCTGCGACTGCCCAACCTGGTCGTAAGTTGTTACTTCCTAATCCACACTGAATGAATCACCTATTATTTCGAAATGCGCCAGGCTCCTCGAAATTAAAACAAGTGTTTTCACTTACATTCTCAATCCTTAAATTTGATTCATCTTTTTTTTCTTTTTTTGTTTGGCATATTTGCAAATTATATTGCTTCTTTTTCAAAGTAGAAGTGAAACAAAGATCAGGAATCGATACAATTAACTTACTCCACCCATCAAAGACACCAAAGGGAAAGAAACACAAACATTAAGCGACCAGACCATAAAAACTTCGCTAACTGCAAAGTAGTTACATTTCTAAGTCTTTAATTTACCTCTATTTTCCAAAAAACCTTTGAGGAAATTACAATGGCTTAACCCATTTAGTACCAGAAACCCCAATATGTGTACCCTGGCAAACAGTGCAGCCCAGATCAGACGCCGCAGAACGCGGGGTCTGATCAGGGCCTACACTATTTGCAAAACGTATAGACATTTTCAAAAAATTTTTTTGAAGAAAACACAACCTGACACCCCTAAATTTTGAAATGAACTCCTGCTATATATAAGGAGGAAGATTCCATTTGGTACAAAAAGGGTTAAATATAATTCTCATATTCAATAATGCATATTTTGTTTTCCTAAGAATAACACTGACCGACCCTATACCTTTTTAGGGGAGTGGGAACATCTGGCTATTTTTTTCGTCATTTTGCAAAGGGAGACAACTTTCGGGACTTCCTGTTCACTTTTTTATAGGCTCAGTCCGTCAGAAAAAGAGGTCAACTCTTAAAGGAAAGAATTCGTCCTGAGGAGCAAATTCAGGAGCAAATTCTTTCCTTTAAGAGTTGACCCCTATTGACAAGAGAGACAAATTCTTTTGCAGCAGTTGCGTCCACTGAAGCTGTACCCATTCCCCTTTAAACATTCCTGTAGTGGAACTACCAAAGATGCACGTCAACCTGATCAGCTAGCAATAATTGTGTATTTTAAGTGGAGTGGGAACACCTTTTTTTCCCGCCATTTTGCAAAGAGACAGCTTTCGGAACTTCGTGTTTGCCTTTCTGTAGGCTCACACCTACCAAAAGAGGGATCTATGCTTAAAGGAAAGAATTTGCTCCTCAGGAGCAAATTCTTTCCTTTAAGAGTTTGCCAACTTTTGACATGGGACACAGAAATACTTTTGCAGGAGTTGCCTCCCCTGAAGGGCAATGAAATGGAGTTCCCATTCCCCTTTAGATATAGAAACTAGAGTTATCATACTTTTTATGAAGCGAATACTAAGGTGCTGATCAGCTCCTACGTTATTGGCAAATGACAAAATTAGGTTTTCTCATGCTGTGCTCAAATGTCACCAAATTTTTTTGCAATTGGAAACCCAAGCATGTAGCAATTTTTGTCCCGAATGCTTGAAGCATGGTGCGCTATAGGAGTTCGGTTTTCCATCCATCCATCGGGCCGCCCACTCGCCCGCCCGTCCATCCAACTGTTTGTCAATCCGACAACTCTTGTGGCAACACTGTCTTCAACCAAACTGCTCCAGTCCATTGCTCAAGACATCAGTCACAGGCGGGCCAAATTCTGCGGCGGAAGACTTACATACTTTCTGGAGTTGCAGCTCTTGATTCTCTTTTTAACCTTTTTGTACCAAATGGAATCTTCCTCTTTATATATAGCAGGAGTCAACTTCAAAATTTTGGGGTGTCAGGGTGTGCTATCTTCAAAATCTATTTCGAGAAGTGGCTTAACTTTTTGCAAATATTATAGGCCCTGATCCGACGCCGCGTTCTGCGGCGTCTGATCTGGGCGTGCACTGTTTGCCAGGGTACCCGTTTTGGGGTTTCTGAAATTTAATGGGTTAAGGGGACTTGGTGTGTTTGGTAAATTTACAAATAAGGCAACAGTCGGGACTTCCTGTTACTTTTTCTTTAAATTGAGGTGAAATTCACTATTGATGGGAGATACAGAAATATTATTGAAACAGTTTTCTCCTCTAAAAATGTACATATGCTTTCGTTAGAAAGACTTAGTTTAGAGAAAAGAGACCAGGAATCCACAAAGATGTCTCCTTGCTTACAAACATTGTAAAGAATACCATATAAGAAACCTTGTCACACGTATGCCAGTGTTTTTGTCCATATTATTATCCTTCCAATCAATTAATGTGTACAGTTCTTTTTAATATGAGGAATGAGTTTAATATTCATCATATATTATCACATAGTTTTCGACCATAAATCACTAAAATCAGGCACTCTGATAAACCTTTCACCAAGTTCCCGGTCTGATAAAAGAATAGTCCGATAATTGGTCTTATCAGACGGCATGTAGAGTGGCAGGCTGTGTTGCAAAATATAGAATTAGAAGTGAAGGCAATCAGTTACTTTACATCCCCATCCAAGACACCAAATGGAAAGAAGCGTCAACATAAAACAACCTCGCCTTAATTAAAACATCATAAGCAGAAAGCCAAAAGGACAGTTTCTTTTTCGCAAAACGTCCAAGCGGCCAGCCAAACTAAAACAAACAGCAGTGCAAACATGCATAGACAAACAAATACAGTAATTGAAGACATTGATCAGGAATCGATACAATTAACCCACAGCTCCCATCACAAACACTAAGGGAAAGAAACACAAACAAGAAACAACTAGACTGTAATGGAAGCATCACTAACAGAAAGCCAAAAGGACAGTTACTATGTTACGTGGTTATTAATTAAAAATTGCCTTATAATATATATTCTTTTTTTAATTTTGAAAGCCCATCTGTCATTTTTGGAAAAAAATGTCCTTTTTTGACATTTATTTTTGTTTCAATTATAATGTCGTTGATTTATGTTCCTTTTCTCTCTCTCTATCTTTGGAGTTTTTATCATGTAAACAAGTCCGTTAAATGAACACCCCCTAAATCCCACTTCATATAGAGAAAATTGGGGTTTACGGGCGTAGACATTATTTTTCTTATTTCTGCTCCAAGACATAGGTTGTGAATACTCGTTAGAACCGCCTCAATGAGGCGTTTCTAACGAGCACCCACAACCTATATTTGCAGTAACAGTAAGTAAAATATCACAGATTTTCATCAGAAAAGTAGCCATTTTGGGGATATGAAAATGCACTATGTCGCACGGGTGTGTTATCGTCATGTGGACGGAAGATGGAAGTAACGGTTATTGTACTGATCATTTCTTTCCTTTGTTTTTCATTTTCAATTGTGGCAAAAGTGTTGTAAAGAGGATTTTTGTTATTGTTGTTTTCTTTTTTTTTTCAGCGTCAGTTGGTGCTGCGACTGAGTCTGGATTGAGTACCGGGGTGATAGCCGCTGTTGTACTGGGAGTTATAATTGGCATACTTATCATAGTTCTAGTCGTCTGTCTACTCTGCTACAAATGCCAAGGTAATCCATCAATCTTTTATATTAATGGCTATACATTCTGTTGGAAATGTATATAGTAAAACTTGAATAATACTTACTTCAATACTTCAAACGTACATAATTATACTAAGTGATCTGAAGTCTAGTGCTACCACGATGATGTTTCCACCAACAATAGTTCATATATTCGATAATTCAATTAGAATATGCCTGTCACTTGGACTTTGAAGTAATATCGAAGTCCTTCTTTGTTGGTTTTATCAATAAAAGTGTATACACATAGAAGCGCTAATGCTTTCCTCTATGTAAACCCTTATCCCGCTGCATAAATTAAGTAAGGCCTTGAAAAATTAACTGTGCTTCCGCGAATCCGACCGACCCTGCTTCAGCCCCCCCCCCCCCGACTCTACTATTTTAATCAATAAAAAATCAAAATAAAAATCAAAAACACCGCCCCTTACATTTTCAATTATCGACCCTACCAAGTGTCGTCTTTGAATTTTCCCGAAGGAATTTCGTGTTTTAAGTACATATTTGTAGTTTGTGGCATTTGGTACGTTCTAAAATACAGAGCTGATTTGTTTAGCATCAAAGATGGATTGTAATATGCAATACAAGTCGCAATATGTCATTTACAATTTTATTAACAAAAACATGTACCAAAACAAAAACACATAAAAAATACAGGCCTGACCCTGTTTTTTGTTGGAGAAACAATAAAACAATAAAACAAAGTTTCCCCTATCTACCGGCCAAAATTCTTTACACTCAGCATGTTAGTAGATACACAGCTATTTTTTACGCCTAAGGCACTTTGTTTGTTAATCATCAACCAATCAAATAAATTACTTGATATAATATATTTGTTCAGTATATAAGCTGCACAACAAACAGCCTAGAAGTTAGGGTTATCTTGAACAGCAGGATAAGGGTTAGATCATTTATTTAATTTATCAATTTTCCGAAAATGAAAATGTGAAGTAACAAAGTTATGTTCTTTTTTAAATTGTTAGGAAATAAATCATATGTATCCATTCATTTTGTTGTGAACAAAAATATCTGGTGTCAGGTCCGGTGGCCTAATCAGATGTGCTTCTATAATTAAATATAAGGTCTTAAATTTGATCCACGATGGCGTCCTGTATTTTTTTACCTCTGGCTGCACTGAAACCAAGGCTATCTTGAACCTCACGCTGATTGTTTTATATCACCCCAAGAAAATAGAAAAAAGTTGATGTACAACAGAGCCTAGGCTCACGTGTACTACATGGTACAATTTAGCCATGAACGTCTTGTACCCAGAGGTTTTTGTTTGTTTGATTTGAGGTTTAACGTCCCCGCCAAAACTGTAAAGGTCACTTTGGAGACGTTGCTTCAAATTTTGTGGGACTTTTGCCCGGCTTTGAGATAAAATGACACCTCAAGCCCTGCCGTCCAATGAAACTAAAAGTGTTTATAAGCATGGACCGCACCGCATTGCTTGGGCAGGCTTAGATCCTCTAAGCTGTTTACCAGTACCTGTGTGCGGGTCAGTTTCAGCTCTGCGTGGAAGCATCATGCAGGCCACCTATTTCTTCAAGCCCCGATGGGCGAGGGCCGATTGTACCCCGAGGTACAATATTGCCAGTGTGCAAGATATAGTAGAACAGAACGGTAATTCTTTCATGGAGAATGATTATGAAATACAGTAAAATTCCTTTATTAAGACCACCTTTGGGACTGGTCTTTAAGACCACTTTGGAACAATCCCAAATGTGGTCGTTTATAAGGAGATTCAGTATAGAAAACAAATAAAGAATAACTAAAACCTTCTCAATACCCTTTAAAAAGCAAGTTTAGTCTTAATTTTAGGTGGTCTTAATAGCAGAAATCTACTAAACTTTCTTTGCAGGCATATGAAAAGGACAATTGTGATAGAATCTGCGCTGTTGTGATTTACCACTTTTAAGCCATACACCTTCAAAAACGTATCTGATAAGGTTCACTGACATGCTCAACATGATCTAAGTAGTTATCTACTGAGTCATTTACTCCAAAACAAAACCAAATCAGGAAAATTATTCACGGGATAAATGTTTTGACAACCGTTATTTTAAAGCCCAACATCTTCGGTTTAAATTTTACAGTGATGTGTCAGCCGCGCCCAAAAATGCAATTTTCTACCATAGAAAAATGGGTAATCTCCCCAAATCACAGTTTTCCAGACAGTTATCTCAAGTTTAATGCTTTTATTTATTTACTTACCTTTCAAGTTGTTGTTTGGCTCTGAAATACAAGTCCTCTCGATCGTGTAAAACCAAAATACAGCCACGAAAAGGCGACATTACGTTAGTGATGTCGAATTCGAACAGAATATTATTGTATATACTGTTGCAAATTGTTTATGTAATGCAGGAACACACCGTGTTACAGTTGCAATGACATCGGAATTCCTGTTTTGGAAAATTATCTTAATTGAAGAATAACAGCTACAATAGTCCTTGTAAGATTGCTCACAAGCACCCATTATTTTATTTTCAAGAAATACATTTGGGAAAATTAGAAAATAGAAGCACAAGGTCGTGTCGGTTGGTGCCTGATGCTCTGTCTCTGGTCGGGCTCATCGGAGTCTAACTGATGGTTTTCTTTTGCTCCAGCATTTCAGTGGTTTCTTGCTGTCGAGTCCTCACCGTTGTCTCACCTCTGTGGTTCTTTGATTTTTGTGTTCACGGAGATGTTGCACTGATGAGTTAGGAGGCCTTCATGCGGACTGAACAAATTATTTGTCTAAATCGCGATGGAAGTAAGGGCGAGGATTGTGGCCACGTAAAATCGATTTAAGCCCCCCAGTGGAAATCTTCCACTGACCGTTCCAAGGCGGCTCTTCTGTGGCGATTCATTTATGTTGTTGTTTGTTACTTACTGTGTGTATCACTTGTGTCTTTTAATTTTGGATGGCCATATGGCCATTTTTTAGGAAGTAACTGTCCTTATGGCCTTCTTTTGTTTAGGTTTCCATTATGGTCTGGTCGCTTAATGTTTGTATTTCTTTCCCTTTGGTGTCTTTTATGGGTGGAGTAAGTTAATTGTATCAATTCCTGATCTTTGTTGTACTTCTACTTTCATATCAGATGTTGCTCTTCGGTAACAACAAGGGGCATGTTTTTTTTTCTTTTATGTGTTTGTATTACGTAGACATGTTTTTTTAAACACTTCATGTCAGAAGCCAGACCTATGAGCATATAGGTGTACTTGTATGTTTAATAAAAATATAATATGTTTGATAAACCAGATCTTGAAAACTACCTTAGCATCAGGAAAGAACTCCTTTATAATTTTGACCCCTTGAATCCCAGGTTTATATAGTAAAACTGCGGTTTATAGTGGTAAACCTTATTTTTCTTATTTCTAATTTATCAATTTTCCGAAAATGAAAATGTGAAGTAACAAAGTTATGTTCTTTTTTAAATTGTTAGGAAATAAATCATATGTATCCATTCATTTTGCTGTGAACAAAAATATCTGGTGTCAGGTCCGGTGGCCTAATCAGATGTGCTTCTATAATTAAATATAAGGTCTTAAATTTGATCCACGATGGCGTCCTGTATTTTTTTACCTCTGGCTACACTGAAACCAAGGCTATCTTGAACCTCACGCTGATTGTTTTATATCACCCCAAGAAAATAGAAAAACGTTGATGTACAACATAGCCTAGTCTCACGTGTACTACATGGTACAATTTAGCCATGAACGTCTTGTACCCAGAGGTTTTTGTTTGTTTGATTTGAGGTTTAACGTCCCCGTCAAAACTGTAAAGGTCATTTTGGAGACGTTGCATCCAATTTTGTGGGACTTTTGACCGGCTTTGAGGTAAAATGACATCTCAAGCCCTGCCGTCCAATGAAACTAATAGTGTTTATAAGCATGGACCGCACCGTTTTGCTTGGGCAGGCTTAGATCCTCTAAGCTGTTTACCAGTACTCGTGTGCGGGTCAGTTTCAGCTCTGCGTGGAAGCATCATGCAGGCCACCTATTTCTTCAAGCCCCGATGGGCGAGGGCCGATTGTACCCCGAGGTACAATATTGCCAGTGTGCAAGATATAGTAGAACAGAACGGTAATTCTTTCATGGAGAATGTTTATGAAATACAGTAAAATTCCTATATTAAGACCACCTTTGGGACTGGTCTTTAAGACCACTTTGGAACAATCCCAAAGGTGGTCGTTTATAAGGAGATTCAGTATAGAAAACAAATAAAGAATAACTAAAACCTTCTCAATACCCTTTCAAAAGTAAGTTTAGTCTTAATTTTAGGTGGTCTTAATAGCGGAAATCTACTAAACTTTCTTTGCAGGCATATGAAAAGGACAATTGTGAAAGAATCTGCGCTGTTGTGATTTACCACTTTTAAGCCATACACCTTCAAAAACGTATCTGATAAGGTTCACTGACATGCTCAACATGATCTTAGTAGTTATCTACTGAGTCATTTACTCCAAAACAAAACCAAATCAGGAAAATTATTCACGGGATAAATGTTTTGACAACCGTTATTTTAAAGCCCAACATCTTCGGTTTAAATTTTACAGTGATGTGTCAGCCGCGCCCAAAAATGCAATTTTCTACCATAGAAAAATGGGTAATCTCCCCAAATCACAGTTTTCCAGACAGTTATCTCAAGTTTAATGCTTTTATTTATTTACTTACCTTTCAAGTTGTTGTTTGGCTCTGAAATACAAGTCCTCTCGATCGTGTAAAACTAAAATACAGCCACGAAAAGGCGACATTACGTTAGTGATGTCGAATTCGAACAAAATATTATTGTATATACTGTTGCAAATTGTTTATGTAATGCAGGAACACACCGTGTTACAGTTGCAATGACATCGGAATTCCTGTTTTGGAAAATTGTCTTTATTGAAGAATAACAGCTACAATAGTCCTTGTAAGATTGCTCACAAGCACACATTATTTTATTTTCAAGAAATATATTTGGGAAAATTAGAAAATAGAAGCACAAGGTCGTGTCAGACTTTCATATCAGATGTTGCTCTTCGGTAACAACAAGGGACATGTTTTTTTTTTTCCTTTTATGTGTTTTGTATTACGTAGACATGTTTTTTTAAACACTTCATGTCAGAAGCCAGAACTATGAGCATATAGGTGTACTTGTATGTTTAATAAAAATATAATATGTTTGATAAACCAGATCTTGAAAACTACCTTAGCATCAGGAAAGAACTCCTTTATAATTTTGACCCCCTTGAATCCCAGGTTTATATAGTAAAACTGCGGTTTATAGTGGTAAACCTTATTTTTCTTATTTCTAATTTATCAATTTTCCGAAAATGAAAATGTGAAGTAACAAAGTTATGTTCTTTTTTAAATTGTTAGGAAATAAATCATATGTATCCATTCATTTTGTTGTGAACAAAAATATCTGGTGTCAGGTCCGGTGGCCTAATCAGATGTGCTTCTATAATTAAATATAAGGTCTTAAATTTGATCCACGATGGCGTCCTGTATTTTTTTACCTCTGGCTACACTGAAACCAAGGCTATCTTGAACCTCACGCTGATTGTTTTATATCACCCCAAGAAAATAGAAAAACGTTGATGTACAACATAGCCTAGTCTCACGTGTACTACATGGTACAATTTAGCCATGAACGTCTTGTACCCAGAGGTTTTTGTTTGTTTGATTTGAGAGTTAACGTCCCCGTCAAAACTGTAAAGGTCATTTTGGAGACGTTGCATCCAATTTTGTGGGACTTTTGCCCAGCTTTGAGATGAAATGACATCTCAAGCCCTGCCGTCCAATGAAACTAATAGTGTTTATAAGCATGGACCGCACCGCTTTGCTTGGGCAGGCTTAGATCCTCTAAGCTGTTTACCAGTACCCGTGTGCGGGTCAGTTTCAGCTCTGCGTGGAAGCATCATGCAGGCCACCTATTTCTTCAAGCCCCGATGGGCGAGGGCCGATTGTACCCCGAGGTACAATATAGCCAGTGTGCAAGATATAGTAGAACAGAACGGTAATTCTTTCATGGAGAATGATTATGAAATACAGTAAAATTCCTTTATTAAGACCACCTTTGGGACTGGTCTTTAAGACCACTTTGGAACAATCCCAAATGTGGTCGTTTATAAGGAGATTCAGTATAGAAAACAAATAAAGAATAACTAAAACCTTCTCAATACCCTTTCAAAAGTAAGTTTAGTCTTAATTTTAGGTGGTCTTAATAGCAGAAATCTACTAAACTTTCTTTGCAGGCATATGAAAAGGACAATTGTAAAAGAATCTGCGCTGTTGTGATTTACCACTTTTAAGCCATACACCTTCAAAAACGTATCTGATAAGGTTCACTGAAATGCTCAACATGATCTTAGTAGTTATCTACTGAGTCATTTACTCCAAAACAAAACCAAATCAGGAAAATTATTCACGGGATAAATGTTTTGACAACCGTTATTTTAAAGCCCAACATCTTCGGTTTAAATTTTACAGTGATGTGTCAGCCGCGCCCAAAAATGCAATTTTCTACCATAGAAAAATGGGTAATCTCCCCAAATCACAGTTTTCCAGACAGTTATCTCAAGTTTAATGCTTTTATTTATTTACTTACCTTTCAAGTTGTTGTTTGGCTCTGAAATATAAGTCCTCTCGATCGTGTAAAACCAAAATACAGCCACGAAAAGGCGATATTACGTTAGTGATGTCGAATTCGAACAGAATATTATTGTATATACTGTTGCAAATTGTTTATGTAATGCAGGAACACACCGTGTTACAGTTGCAATTACATCGGAATTCCTGTTTTGGAAAAGTGTCTTTATTGAAGAATAACAGCTACAATAGTCCTTGTAAGATTGCTCACAACCACACATTATTTTTTTTTTCAAGAAATATATTTGGGAAAATTAGAAAATAGAAGCACAAGGTCGTGTCAGACTTTCATATCAGATGTTGCTCTTCGGTAACAACTAGAGGCATGTTTTTTTCTCCTTTTATGTGTTTGTATTATGTAGACATGTTTTATTAAACACTTCATGTCAGAAGCCAGAACTATGAGCATATAGGGGTACTTGTATGTTAAATAAAAATATAATATGTTTGATAAACCAGATCTTGAAAACTACCTTAGCATTAGGAAAGAACTCCTTTATAATTTTGACCCCCCTGAATCCCAGGTTTATATAGTAAAACTGGGGTTTACAGGGGTAAACATTTTTTTTTTCTTATTTCTGCCATAAAATATAGAGGCGGTTCTAACGAGTACCCACAGTCTATATTTTGAGCAGAAATAAGAAAAATAGCACAATTTTTCATCTTAAAATTTTCATTTTTTCCGGCGATAAAGGTTCGAATGTATTTTATAGGCGTGTTTTCGTAATGGCAAACAGTAAAGGCTAATAATGTGCCGTCTAAACCGGATCTACACTGTTTCTCACCATGTTGATGATTTTGACGCAACTTTAATTTTACTAAAACTAACATGTCCCAATCCAGAGTTTGAATTGTCCACTTCAAATACACCGGGTGAAGGGTTAAATGATATTTTTAGCACGGGGTGCCCATTTTACAGCACATACACAATTTTCTGACCTTCAAATTGTTTTATTTCAAAGTGCCATGTTTGGCAAAGAAGACACAAGAGGTTGCACCAGAAGTTAAAGAAAAAGACAGATATTACGCCAACAAGTAAGTCGTTTTAATACTTGGCAAATGCAGTGCAATTGGAAGACTTCTCTGTGCACATGGTAAATAAATCGAGTAACCAATAATATGTTTATTGTAGTTGCAGGGATTATCTGGAGTTTTAGCGTATTAAAACCAAGTGAGATGATAGGTGGTGAACACTGTCTATCATTATGAGATTATAGGGCTATTGAACTGATAGTGCTTGACATTGTCCCTCGTTTTGGATATCCTCATGTGAGGTTATAGGTCTATTTAAGGCATATTGGTGAACACTGTCCATCTCATATCTACATGTGAGATTATAGGGCTATTGAACTGATATTAATTGACATTGTCCCTCGCTGTGGATATCCTCATATGAGGTTATAGGTCTATTTAACGTATATTGGTGAACACTGTCCATCCCTTGGATATCCATATGTGAGATTATAGGGCTATTGAACTGATAGTGGTTGATATTGTCCCTCGGTTCGGATATCCACATGTGCGACCTTAGGGCTATTGAACAGATATTGGTTGGCATTGTCCCTCGCTGGAATATCCACATGTGAGATTATAGGTCTATTGAAGTGATATTGGTAAACATTGTCCCTCACTTGGATACCCATATGTGAGATTATAGGGCTATTGAAGTGATATTGGTAAACATTGTTCATCGCTTGGATATCCACATGTGAGGTTATAGGGTTATTGAACCCATACTGATCAACGTTGTCCCTTTCATGGACAACATTTGAGATTATAGAGGTTATTTAACAAATATTGAACATTGTCCCTCGTTGGATATCCACCATGAAACAGATATTGTTTGGCATTGTCCCTCGCTTGGACATCCATATTTGAGATAATAGGGCTATGAAACTGATATTCGTTGAGATTGCCCCTCGCTTGGACATCCACATGTGAGATGATAGGGGTTATTGAACTAATATTGGTGAACATTGTCTCTCGCTTGGATACGCACATGAGAATACAGGCAATGAAACAGATATTCGTTGACGTTGACCCTCGCTTGGACATCCAAATGTGAGATTATAGGGGTTATTGAACTAATATTGGTGAACATTGTCCCTCGCTTGGATATCCATATGATATTATAGGGCTATTAAAGTAATAATCGTTGACATTGTCCCTCGCTTAGCAAGCCACATGTCAGACTACAGGACTATTGAAATGATATTGGTTGACTTTGTCCCTTGCATGGATATCTAAATTTGAGATTATAGGGCGATTTAACTGATAGTTGTGAAACTTGTTCCTCACTTGGATATCCACATGTGAGATTATAGGGCTATTGAACTGATATTGGTAAACGTTGTCTTTCGTTTGGATATCCACATGTGAGATTATAGGGCTTTTGAACTGATGGTGGTAAATGTTAATCCTCGCTTGGATTAGATTATAGGGCCATGAAACTGATATTGTTTGACATTGTCCCTCGCTTGTATATCCATGTGGGGAAATTATAAGGCTATTGAACTGATATTGGTTCACATAGCCCTCGCTTGGATATCCACATTTGAGATAGTAGGGTTATTGAAGTGATATTGGTTGATATTGCCCTCGCTTGGATATCCACATGTGAGATTATAGGTCTATTGAACTGATAGTTGTGAACATTGTTCCTCGCTTGGATATCCACATGTGAGATTATAGGGCTATTGAACTGATATTGGCAAACGTTGTTCCTCGCTTGGATAACCACATGTGAGATTAAAGGACAATTGAACTGATATTGGTAAATGTTGTTCCTCGCTTGGATATCCACATGTGCGATTACAGGGCAATAGAACTGATATTGGTTGACATTGTCCTTCTCTTGTATATCAGTGTGGGAGATAATAATGCTATTGAACTGATTATGGTTGACATTGCCCTCACTTGGATATCCACATTTTAGATATTAGATAGTAAGGTTATTGAACTGATATTGGTTGACAGTACCCTCGCTTGGATATCTACATTTTAGATATTAGATAGTAGGGTTATTGAACTGATATTGGTTGACATTGCCCTTGCTTGGATATACACATGTGAGATTATAGGTCTATTGAACTGATAGTGGCTGACATAGTTTCTCGCTTGTATATCCACATGTGAGATTATAGGGCTATTTAATTGATATTGGTAAACATTGTCCCTCCCTTGGATATCCATATGTGAGAGTATTGGTCTATTGAACTGATAGTGGTTGACATTGTCCCTCGCTTGGATATCCACATGTGAGATTATAGGTCTATTGAACTGATAGTGGCTGACATAGTTTCTCGCTTGTATATCCACATGTGAGATTATAGGGCTATTTAATTAGGGCCCCGCACTGAAAGTGTGGGTGCCCTATAGTAATCACTCTGTCTGTCTGTCTGTCTGTCTGTCTGTCTGTCCGTCCGTCTGTCCGTCCACAAATTTCTGATAGTGCTGCTGGGGCCCTAGTCAGTTTCACTGACAGCTCTAGTTGATATTGGTAAACATTGTCCCTCCCTTGGATATCCATATGTGAGAGTATTGGTCTATTGAACTGATAGTGGTTGACATTGTCCCTCGCTTGGCCATCCACATGTGAGATTATGGGGCCATGAACTGATATTGTAGTGCTATTGGATTGATATTTGGGATCATTGTCCATTGCTTGGATATCCATGTGTGACATTTTAGGGCTATAAACTGACATTGGTTGGCATTTCGCCTTAGTGCAGCCTTATCTGTTATTTGTGTCCACCAAATGACTTTGCATTACCTTATGTTTTAATATCTAAACACACCACGAAAATATGCCAGATATAATTTTACCCCACTAGAACCCCAATTTTATATTGAAAAAAAAAAAACTGGGGTATACAAGGGTTAAACCTTATTTTCATTTTTTTTTACCTAAAATATAGATTGTGGGTATTCGTTAGAACCGCCTCATTAGATTGTGGGTACTTGTTAGAACTCGAGGCGGTTCTAATGTGTACCCACAATCTATAGTTTGAACAGAAATAAGAACAATATTACCATTTTTCACCTTAAAATCTTTGTTTTTTTCGGCGATAAAATTTACAATGTATTTGTATAGGCTTGTTTCCGTAATGTTCCCGATTCTATATAGTGTATGTAACTAACAGCCCGGTTTGTGAGCTACCTGCTCCCACCATAAGACAGGGATTGGTTATTTTTGTTTTTCATTTATAAAGTTACAGTTTAATTTTCAGTTTAACACTTACCATGCTGAACGCGGATATATCTTTTATGCTAAGCACTATAGATCCAGATCAGCTGGCTGATCAGGATCTATACTGTTTTCTGCTTCTGATGATTAAAAATTGAAATCATGCAATACAACTGGCTTAACATTAGGAAAGAGTGTAGTATATTGAAATATTCAGCATGACAAGGGTTAATTTGTAGTAAAGGCCATTTCCAACCACTAATTAACATATCTGTTCCATTTTATTCTTGTTTATCTGAAACTGTATTATATGTTTTCATTAGGTTTGATACTGTAAATTTGAAACAATGTTGAAATACATTAAGATAAAAGGAAATGTCATGCGTGGCCAAATATTTTGGCCTGGAGCTGTGTATTGTAGTTGGTCAGTGAACACAATGTCAAGTTTTCGTATAATCTGACTTAAAGCATAGGACTTGTTATTGAAAATGAAACCATTTCAGACTACAGTAATTGATATTTAGTTTTTGTCAATCTTTTTATAGGTATGGTGAGAGATACATGAAGTTTGTCAACTATAACCTACCTAATATACAAGAAAAGAAAGCACGACCCCAAGACAAGGAGCCAATCGTGGAGCCTCCATTATCGGAAGAGAGTGGAAGTATCAAAAATGATATTTCTATACACGTGCCTGTTTTCCTTGAGAAACTCGACGGCAGGTATGGGCAGTTTTTAAATGTCTCCTTGCCCTTCATCATAATATTTATTTTTTCTTGTATATAGAGGATCTTACATGAGTGTTCATGTATTATTGAATTTATAAAACTCGTTGTGGAAAAGGGATAAAATGCTCGGCAAATAGGGACGTCGTACATGTAACGTTACGGGACGTATCTAGCTAATTTGCATATGTAATCCACTAGACGCGATGTCATATGATAAATTGGAGTAATTGACTCCACTGTGGAGTTTTAAAATTATTTGAAGGGCAGTGATGAGGCCTAATTGGCCCAAATTACCTTGTCTGGCCCAGAAATAAACCTTGTTTGTTCCATACTTTTCAGTTCTGCAGTGAATTCCTGCTTCCAAAGGATAACCGTTTTATTGAACTTATTTAACAAACGTGTTTTTACTAGGATAGCACACAATGATATTCTAGAATTATACCTAAACTTCTTTATAACTGTTCATTATATCTTGGATTTTCAGATGGGGCTCTTCACGTTATATGTGCATATGGTTATATATTCATTAGGACAACGTGTCCGTGTGAAATAATGGCGTCCAACATGGTGTTAGAAAGCTCAATATATGTTATTTCGGCTTTCAACATAGATTGTTGGTGCCCGTTAGAACTGCCTCAATGGGGCAGTTCTAACGAGTACACACAGTCTTATGTTTTTCAGCAAAACAAGGCAGATAATGCATATCCCTGTAACCCCACTTTCTTCACTTTTTGGGGTTTAGAGAGGTCTTCGTTTCAGGTACTTGTTATCACCAGGTCTGAGAGTTTAGCTATTTCGTATGACTGTCCATTAAAAAATAAAGACAGTCTTTAAATTTATGGACTCACGTGTCTATGGAAAGCAATGCAAATCTTAAGAATTTTCAAAAATTCGAAATTCGCAAAAAATGTATTATATAAACTTCGTCGTTACATGATGAATTGCATACAGAGAAAGTTTATTCTCGAATCTGTTGTCTAATTTCCGAGTATTTATATAAGACGGATAGGAAAGATATTCTTGTTTAGGTTTTCTCCCTTCATGCAAGTGTGCCACGCATCAGGTGAACTGTTTCATTGTTTATAGTGTAAGGGAGAAAACCTGAACTACACAGAATCAATTAATTTAATTCTTGGATTATTAATCAAAAAGACAACGGATCATACGCAGTTTTCAGGTTTACGCAGATTATCATGTAATAAAGAAGGCTGCTTAACACATGTAGATTTTCGATTTTTTCAAAAATTCTTACGATTTGCATTGCTTTCTACAGACTTGTGAGTCCATAAATTTAAAGACTGTCTTTATTTTTATGGACAGTCTTTAGTAATAGCTAAACTCTCAGACCTGATCACGATGCTTATTATTTTTAGTTATTTCAGTTTCAACAATTGTGCCTGTTGAACATTGCTCACCCCTTGTGGGGAAGTGGGAGCTGGTTGCTGTGCTGTTTGTGATTCTTTTTTTTTTCTATTTGTTTTCCTCATTGTTAGTTACTCTTTTGCTTGGTTCCATTGATAGGCTGTAATCTTTGATTGTCCTTTTTCCTGGGCATCTTTTCCCTTCACGAAAACACGCCTTTATAATTCTGACACCCTTGAACCCAACTTTTATATAGTAAAGCTTGTGTTTACAGGGGGTGCACATTATTTTTCTTATTTCTGCTTGAAAACACAGAGTGTGGGTACTCGTTAGAACCGCCTCGATGAGGCGGTTCTAACGTGTACCCATAATCTTTGTTTTGAGCCTGCTTGAAAACACAAGAGTGTGGGTACTCGTTAGAACCGCCTCGATGAGGCGGTTCTAACGTGTACCCACAATCTATGTTTTGAGCAGAAATAAGAAAAATATCATACATTTTATCGGAAAATTTTCATTTCTTCTGCCGTAAAATTTACAATGTATTAGTACAGGCGTGTTTTCGTAATGTATATTTTTAGGCATAATACAATTTTAAATTTCGATCATTAACATAAGAGATGACCGATATTAATGAGGGAAGCAAAATATATTTTGAAATAGTTGTTTAACCCATATAGGATAATGGAATCTACCATCTTATTAGTTTGGAGTGGTCCATTTCAAATTATAAAAATGACAGGTTTGTTTGTTTTTTTTTGCGGTAAGTTTTGCAAGGATGTTTGAACTTTAAGCAAACATTGTAGACCCAGATCAGACACCTCATTCTGTGGCGTCTGATCTGGGTCTGCACTGTTTGCCAATGTCCCAAACATTGCTTGCTAGGCATTTATGGGTAAACCAGAAAATGAATCCATTTCCACTAATTATCAATACATTTTTTCCTTTTATTTTTCAGTGTGTCTAAAAAGCATATGTACATCTCGAATAACCTGAATGTCAAATCTCCATCACCACGTGTACCTATGACTTCATCCCCACGAGCCAACATATATCATGACATCGACTTCAGTGATGAAAGAAAACATAAAAAGAAACGCAGAAAGAAGAGCAGGAAACCAGCCGAATTTGACGGCGCTGTGCCTGTAGAAAATGGACAGATACCAAAGGCCCTTGCTCCTTTGCCACAGAAGCTCAAATCTGTGCCTCCTGACTCGATACATATGAGACCGTCTTCTGCGCTTGAACGACCAAGAGAAACAGTAAGTATTGATCTTCTTGACAGTTTTTGACATAGACGATCTTACTTGAGTGTTCATGTATTATTCAATTTATTAAACGATTTGAGGAAAAGTGATAAAATGCGAGGTTATGCCTAGCATGTTATTCCTTTTCCTCAACGAGTTTAATAAATTCAATAATACATGAGCACGAATGCAAGATTCTATTTATCATGTTACATTAAAAACGCATTTTATTCACGATTGTTTACAAAAAAATGTCAACATTGCGTCGTTAGCAAACGCGACGCCGTTAAGGACGGTGTACATGTAAAGTTACGAGACGTATCTAGCTACTTTTGATATTTAACCTACAAGTGGATTATCGAAAATATAACATGGCGTTATTACTCTCTCAGACGCGACGTCATATGATTAAGTGAGATACAGAATGTCAACCCACATCGTCCCCGATTCGAGATATTGTTTCTTAAATTGACACCTGTGGTGAAATGACTGAGGGTCAATCTACCAAAGGGAAACGTTTCAAATGCATACCTCCATCTGTCTATTGGAATTTCTATTCACATAAGTACATGAAATTAACATACTTGTAAACCCTATTGTATATATAGACAAAAGGAAGGCATCCATTGTTTTGTGTTTATGTTTGCCTAATTTTACTCAACAGCATAGAGTTCGGGCTCTAACGAGCACCCACAGTCCCTGTTATGGGCTTAGATGAAAAAAGTCAGTTTACAAATTCCTATCTGATTTTCATTTCCGAGCTATGTCACACAACATTGTTTCATACGGACATGAATGATCCATTTATCGTTACACAATTGCAGCAGGTGCCATTTTATTTGAATAAATTTTCAAAAATAATAGACATATTATAGATATTGATCCATAGTTGTGTTCAGAACACACCACCTCTGCCTGTGATGTAATTGAATAAGTTTCAAGACTTCATGATTAAGTTTGACATGATGATAGATATTGGCCAAGACTTGTTCACATCTCCTGTCTGTGATGTAAAAGTCACGGTCATGCACATGGATAAGTGTGGTTACATGAACAGTTTAGGTACCCATTTTGTTAACGGGTTTAGATTTACAATTTCCTACATTATTATACCCAGCTCCATTGAAGCTCAAGTCCTGAAACTGGGGTAACAGCTCCTTCATAATGCTAAGATCATTTGAGCATGAGCGTTTTGCACATATGTCTATAAATACCAACAATTCAGGCTGTTTTACGGGTAGTTCAGCTGAGAATGAATTGTGTCCTCTGCATAATACATTGTCGATAAATGATTGTGTTTAGATATCAGTAGCACGACAAAGATTATTTGATTTGAACATAAACATGTTTCATTATCTTATGGAATGAAGTTATAACTTTCTGGCATCTAAAGTAGGTGGAAGGGGACGATTTCTCATGATACTGAATGACCGTTGAATACGAAGAAGTGGATTTTACGAGGATTTGCATAATCTTCTTGTTGTTTTTTTTTTGTGTGCAAAAACATTGATTAGGCCTATTGGTTCTTATTAGAACTACCACATTGAGGCAGCAAAAATAGGAAAATGTCATATTTCATCAGAGTAATGTCCGTTTTGGCAGAAGGGAACAATGTAAATGGATGTTTATGAGAAATTCCTCATCACAGTTGAGCATATATTATTAATGTTGACAAATACTAAACACTTTCTATATCATTTTATGAAACACTTGGAATAACTTTTTGTACAACTCGTTTCATACATTTCATACATTAATTATAATTTCGACAGATTCAATGTTTTAAAGTTACCAACATTCCATTGTCCATATGCCAACGAATTTTGCCTGGTATTGTTGGACATGGATTACTTCCTGTCGTGGTTGACAGAAAGCACTAGATTTCATATCAAGTTGCATTTTGCTATTTGTTAACTTCAACTAAGTATTATAGATAACCTATTGAATTACTTTACAAGTGGATTGCGAGGTATACCCTGGTGTTACGTTATGCACGTTTTCAAACAGTGCTCTCCATCGCGAAAACACGCCCATTACGCAAACATGCCTATACAAATACATGTCACCTTTATCGCCGAAAAAATGAAAATTTTATGATGAAAAACTGTGATATTTTTCTTATTTCTGCTCAAAATATACATTGTGGACACGAGTACCCACAACCTATGTTTTTGAGCAGAAATAAGAAGAAAAATGTATAACCGTGCATAGTCCAGTTTTACTATATAAAATAAGGGTTCAAGGGGGTCAAAATCATATTAGACGTGTTTTCGTGATGTATATAATTTTGACCCCCTCGAAATAGAAGTAGAGGCAATGATCAGGAATCGATACAATCAACCCATAGCTCCCTTCAGAAACACCAAAGGGAAAGAAACACAAACATGCAACAACAGACCTAATGGAAACACCAACAGCGGAAAGCCAAAAGGACAGTTATTTTCCCACAAAATGGCATATAGGCTATCCAAAATAAAATGACACAAGCGACACTAAACACCTGAAGACAAACCATAACAAAAATTTATTGCGACAGAAGAACCGCCTTGGAACGGTCAGCGGAAACGAATTCCACCGGGGGGAGTGGGGGGGGGGGCTTAAATCGTCTTTACGTGACCACAATCCTCGCCCTTACTTGTGTCGCGATTTAGACAAATAATTTGTTGAGTCCGCATGAAGGCTTATATAGTAAAATTTTATATAGTAAAACTTAATGCTCTTATTTTTCCAATCCTCAGGGATTGCTTATGCTGATTTAAGCCCCCCAGTGGAAATCTTCCACTGACCGTTCCAAGGCGGCTCTTCTGTGGCGATTTATTTATGTTGTTGTTTGTTACTTACTGTGTGTATCACTTGTGTCTTTTAATTTTGGATGGCCATATGGCCATTTTGTGGGAAAGTAACTGTCCATATGGCCTTCCTTTGTTTAGGTTTCCATTATGGTCTGGTCGCTTAATGTTTTTATGTCTTTCCCTTTGATGTCTTTTATGGATGGAGTAAGTTAATTGTATCAATTCCTGATCTTTGTTTTCCTTCTACTTTGCAGGGGTAAATCTTATATTTCTTATTTCTACTCTAACATATAGATTGTTGGTACTCGTTAGAACCACCTTGTTGAGGCGGTTCTACGAGTACCAACAATCTATATTTTGAGCAGAAATAAGAAAAATGTCATAAATTTTCATCATAAAATTTTCATTTTTTCGGCGATAAAGGTTTCAATGTATTCGAATAGGCGTTTTTTCGTAATAGTTTGTTATTTGATAATCAAGAACACCCTGTTGTTATCGGCATAACAGCAAAAATATAGCGCATAAAGGTCTCGAAATTATAAGCTGCACGCTCACGTCATAATGAAAATATAAGTTATGTAATTTCGTATTTGTATTGTGAATAAGGAATTGGAAGGTGTTTTCCCACTGCCGATAAGTCCAGGCAAAGTGTTGGACTTAGTGTTATGTGTCTGTAAGTACGTTGTTTATTCTTGTAGACCAAGCACCCTTCCAATTAAAACACACACGATTATTATACAAATGCAGGTGAAAAGCAACTCTCTTAGTCGAATCAGTAAAATTATAGCATCAAATAATTAAACACACAATAATCGCCAACTGAATTCTCTGTCTTTGGTTTGTTTGTTTTTTAGCGGGAAAGAGTTTTGTGCTAAACTGTATAAACAAAACTCGTCTACATCTGATTATTTTGTGTTAATATGCACAAAATATAAAATCTTACACGAGTGGGCATTTTGTCTGAAATTTATAAAACGATTTCCTCCTGAGAATTTCTTGAAATGACCAGTACTGTAAGAGTTTGTTTGTCATAACGATGTAAAACCAGATTTTGGTACTTAAGAAACTGAACAGATTTTCATTTCAATAAGGGTTGCCATGGACCGCAACATGAAGTTAAGTACCAGTAGCCATGTGTTAATACACCTGTGGACATATATATTTATTACAGAACGTTATCTACAAAACAGATATCTACGTTATATGATGAATATGTTTATTTTATACTAAGCAACGAACTCAGTGCTAACTGAAACAAATAAAAATGATATTTTTACATTGTGATCATTTATGCTATTTTAACATTGTGAAAAACGACATAACCATTTTATTCTCACAGTAGCAGCTCAGACTACCCTCTGGAGTTTGAATTATTAGAATGTTTACAATACTTACATGTGTGTTAGAGTGAGTGAGTGTTCGAGATTTACGTCCAACCAACAGATAAGGTCATACGGAGACGGGACCTCGTGTTAAAGACTTATCCGGAGAAGCCCGGAATCGATCCTGCGACCCCTTGTTTACAAGGCGAGTAGCGTAACCACTACACCACGGAGACTTCTAAACATGTGTGTTAGAGACTTTGTACAAGTGCATAGTATAGTCATGTTTTCCTGGGGCCAGTTGTTCAAAACTAATGATGTCGTTAGTTAACGTATCGTTAAACCTTTTATTATTAAATATGGCAAATATACTAATATTTTTGCTGACAAAAATGTGAGCAGCTTTTGCAAATGCAAAAGCTGCTCACATTTTTTTTCAGCAAAAAAATGCCAAAATTTTCGATATTGTATTTGCTAGAACAGTTAACAATATGACCGCTTACGAGCTCGTTAAGCTAACGATGCTTTGAACAACTGGCCCCTGGTGTTTCTCTCCAGGTTGAGCCATCCCATTATGAAAATTTTCTGCCAAGAGGTTCCACAGAGCGTGGTCTAAGGCCAACATCAGACCGGGAATTGATGGCCACAACATCATCTGATCCAGATATTATGTTGGGCTTGACATCTTCAGAGAAGGAGATGCCGCTAGCTACTTCAACAGAAAGGGGTTCAAGACAAACACCAGATCGTGAAGACTTCGGATATCCTATGAAAACAATCGTGGTTGAGTCTGATCCCGAAGATCTACGATAAATCCGTCTTTATATGACTCTTTGTTACTGTATTGTCGGGATTTTTTAGATATAAAGAGACCTTGTTATATCTATATTAGAATGTAATGAAACTTGTAAGTAAAGGTCATTTGGGATGGTCCTTCAATTGCTAAAACACCGATAGCAATATTTCCAGTGGCTAAGGCATCCTACCAAAACCATTTCTACCACAGGGTAGGTCTACGTCTACAGAGGAACATTGTGCATAGACTAACAGATTAAAAACTTGTCCTGCTAAGGCGAATGGGTACACTTTCAAGTGAGACAACTCTTGCAAAATAATTTTGTGTCTCCCGTGTCAAGGGGGGTCAACTCTTAAAGTAAAGAATTTGCTCCTGAGGAGCACATTCTTTCTTGTAAGTGTAGAGGACAGGGCTTATAGAAAAGTGAACAGGAAGTCTCGAAAGTTGTCTCTCTTTGAAAAATGGCGGAAAAATCTGCTGGGTGTTCCCAGCCACCTTAACCAGAATAAAAACTGCATTTGCAAACCGTGTAGATCCAGATTAGATCGCTTCTCAATCTACACCAGTTGTCATTATGTTCTTTAATATAACAGTATACAGTATGTCAAGTAAGTCGATCGATCAATATTAAGAAATTGGTGAGGAAAAGCAGGACGCATAGGCTGATTATATCATCGTTTAGCACCCATGCATGTATCTGCTGGCATTGTGTCACTTGATGCAGCTGTACCGTGTCGTAAAAATCTTACAATTTCGGAATCTTGCTGTAATCTTGCTCCTAGATTTTGGACAAATTTGTTTCATGATCAAGCAAGGAGTCCAAAACGTGAAGACGGAATGACCAGGGTCTGCATTATTTGCTTAGGCCTGTCTGATCCAAAATTTAGCATCATTACAGTATTTACCCTCTGTATTCGTTCATCTGATTTCCTTCCCTGATTTGTTTTGTAATTTATACACATCTCGAAAACACACCCCCTTGAACCCCACTTTGATATAGTAAAACTTGGGTTTCCGGGGGTATACCTTATTTTTCTTATTTCTGCTCAAAATATAGATTGTGGGCACTCGTTAGAACCGCCTCATCGAGGCGGTTCTAACGAGTGCCTACAATCTTTATTTTGAGCATAAAGATTGTGGGTACTCGTTAGAACCGCCTCGATGAGGCCGTTCTAACGAGTGCCTACAATCTATATTTTGAGCAGAAATAAGAAAAATATCACAAATTTTCATCCTAAAATATTCATTTTTTTCGGCGATAAAGGTGGCAATGTATTTGTATAGGCTTGTTTGCGTAATTAGTACAATTTGCTACCCGATGTTGTGAACAAAATAGCTAGTTGAAAGGCAACCAGTACAGACCTTGATGAGATGTGGCGTCTAATCTGGGTCAACACAGTTTGCAAAGGTCTGTCTATCCGCATATGTATGAATAACACGATAACTCATGGATGTATTCACGGCTACTTTCTCTAAGATAGTTTAGTTTAGTAAATACAGTCAAACGTTGATAACTCGAACACCTCTGGGACCATGAAAATTGTTCAAGATAGGGGTAGTTCGAATTACTGAGTTTTATTAATAGTGCCTGTGCATTAGGCATAGTAGGGATCATTTTAGGATATTCTTATCATCTTCTGTAAAATAAAGGTATATTGTGTGTACTCATTAGAATCGCCTCTCCGAGGCGATTCTAATGTGTGCACACAACATGCCTGTTTAAATGAATGTTTGTTTGATTTGAGGTTTTACATCCCCATCAACACTGTATAGGTCATTTTTGAGACTTGCTTCCTATTTTGTGGTACGTTTAACCACCACTGAGATGAAGTGACATCCAAAGACCTGTCGCCCAATGAAACCAATAGGGTTTATAAGCACGGACGGTCCGACTCGCACCGCCTTGCCTAGGCAAGCTAAGCGGTTTACCAGTACTCGTGTGCCGTCGGTTTCATCTCTTGCAACCCAAATATATCTTCAAGCCCTGATGGGCGGGGGCGCGCCTGTTTAAATGAGAAAAAAATCCATGTATCATAATATATGCGTACCTGGAGCTTTGGGATATTTTCTCAAGGGACTCCAGGGTAAAGGAACTATCTGTGTTACATTTATCGACGTTTCAATATATAAAAAGCAGCCCTGTGATAGTATTGAGATTATGAAAGATATGTACATCTATTTTTTTATCAGATTTTCTATTTCGCATGGGCGTCAGGACATATTTTATACATAAAGGTCATAATATTAGTCATACCTATATTAAAATAATGTGATGCATCTGCTGTCAATGAATTTTTATCAATTTTATAATGGTTGTCCACAATTTGTTTATAAATCCATGTGATGATTTCTATTACTATTATTAATATTGTTTTCGTGCCAGGGCCCTTTCAAGATTATATCACTTATTTCGAGCCGATCGTTAATCAGTGGTGGTCGAAAAGCGGAACACCCGGAGAAAAGCCACCTGACCTTCCGATAAAGATCTTGGCATTCTACATGTGGTCCGAACGAGGCTCGAACCAATAGTGAACCAATGTCATTGAGAGACCTTATGATTAAAATACAACGTTCTTACACACACATTTCTCAGAGGCCCGTCCCGTGTGATAATACTCGGATACTTTGTCAATTTGTGAAAAGTTTTTTCTTATTTCTGCATTTAAACACAGGCTGTGGGCGCTCGTTCAAACCGCCTAATGCGATCCAGCAATCTCTATCTTTGGGCAAAATATAGAAAGTAATAAACACATGTGTAGACACAAGTTTTCTCTAATAAAAGGGGCTTTGTCAGAGCGTTTGTAACACAGATTTGTCAAAGTGATTCTTCAAATGTCTCTCCATTTGTCCGTCTGTCATAGAAGAAACTGGACAATAGTTTATGTCATAAAAATATCGATCTACACTAAATATCGGGGCACTTTTAAATGGGCCTGGCCGACTTGTCATTGCAGAATAAAACAGCTGGCCTGTGCAAAAGTATAGGAAGAACTAATGCAATACCCCAGGTAAACTCATTTAAAGCAAGTGAAGACAATGATCATTTATCTATACAATTACCTCACACCTCCCCCATCCTCCCAATCACCCCACCCCACACCACACTACAAAGGAAAACGAAACAGCAACATATAAACTCCTGCTGTTCAAAACATCCCTTTTCTTTTCAAACAGTGTAGATCCAGATCAGAAGCCATCTGATCAGGATCTACACTGTTTGACATTCAATTTATGAATTTGTAGTTATAAATTACATCAAGTAATCTGATTGGTTCAAAGTCAGAAATGGGTGTGGCTAAACTGAATATTCAGCAAGAGAAGGGTTGAAACAACTTCACAATAATTCAAACGTCACAAGCGAAGCCATAAAGACAGTTACCTTCCCGCAATAAATGGCTAAATGGCCATCCAAAATAAAAAAAAAATATTAGCAATACATACATGAAAAGTAAAATTATAACAATAATAAACCGCATCAGAAGAACAGCCTTGGAACATGCAATAAGAATTTTCACTGAGGGCTTAATTCGCAATCCTCACCCCTGGTTCTGTCGTGATTAACAGGTCTGAGAGTTTAGCTTTTTCTAAAGGCTGTCCATAAAAATAAAGACAGTCTTTAAATTTATGGACTCAGGTGTCTGTAGAAAGCAATACAAATCGTAAAAAAATAAAATTTCGAAAATCGCAGTACATGTGTTATGCAACCTTCTTTATTGCATGATAATCTGCGTGTAGCTGAAAACAGAGTATGATCCGTTGTCTTGTTGATTAATAATTCAAGAAACTAATTAATTGATGCTGTGTAGTTCAGGTTTTTCTCCCTTACACTATAAACCATGAAACATGTCACCTGATTCGTGGCACACTTGTTTATAAAATACATGAAGGGAGAAAACCCAAACAATAATATCTTCCGTAGCCATTTTATATAAATACTCCAAAATTAAACAACAGATTCGAGAAAAATCTTTCTTTGAATGAAATTCATCATGAAACGAAGAAGTTAATATAATACATATTCTGCGATTTTCGAATTTTTTAAAATACTTACGATTCCTGATCTTTGTTTTACTTCTACTTTGCATTGATTTCTAGAGACACGTAAGTCCACAAATTTAAAGACTGTCTTTATTTTTATGGTCAGTCTTTAGGTTTAGCTAAACTCTCAGACCTGATTAAGACTAATAATTTGTTCAGTCTGAAGGATGTATCTGAACATTTATCAGTACAAAAGCTCGTAGAACATGAAAATCAAACGGATACAGAGATGAAACTTGAAAACTACATCTGAAAATGTCGTCTGCTTATGTCGTCTGATAATGTTTTTTGCAAACTTATAAAATATTTTTGCATACAGGTCAACGGTGTGGGCCCAGACCAGACTGCTCCTATAAGCAGTTTCAACTGGGTCCACATGGTTTGCAAAATATACTTTTAAGATAACCGGCAGATGCAAAGCAGACGACATTTGTCGTGATTGGCATTTTATGGGTTAATCTTGGACCTTTTTTTCAGAAATTGTGTGAAATTTTACAGATGCTTTCTTTTTGGACTGATCACGTGAGCACATTACATTAACAAATCAGTGTAAGGAATACCTATTTAAACCCCACTTTGTATTAAGAAAGGGCATGTACAATTTCCTTAAAAAGTTTGTTATTGCCAAAACATAGATTTTTGGTTCTCGTAACAACCACTTCACTGATACGTTCAAGCAGGTGATCACAGTCTGTGGTTGCAGCAGAAATACTATACATCAGGTTAACATGTCCTTGTAACGAAGGCCCTCTTAACCCCACTTCATATGGAGAAAAATGGGGTATACGGGGCTATTCAGTATTTTTTGCTAAAATGTATATTGTGGGTACACGTTGGAATCGCAGTGAGGCGGTTCTAATGAGCACAGCAATATACCATGTTACTACTAGAAAACAAATATCAATGATATTTATCTGGCTGCATGATGCTTCCACGCAGAGCTGAATCCAACTGCACACGAGTACTGCGGTAAACCACTTAGAGGATCTTAGTATGCTCAGGCAAAGCATTGTGAGTCGGACCGTCCATGCTTACAAACCCTACTGTTTTCATTGGGCGACAGGGCTTGAGATGTCATTTCATCTCGATGTCGGGTAAAAGTCCCACAAAATTGGAAGCAACGTCTCGAAAATGACCTATGCAGTGTTGACGGAGACGTTAAAGTCTTAAATCAATGATTTTCATCTGAAAACATGCTAGTCCATAGCGCACTGACTTGTTATTATAATGATATATAATAAAGAAAACGGCATGACTAATCAAATACACATGTATCGAAAATTGTACCACCAACAAAATGAAAATGTTCATATAAAAGTTCTGGTATATTTCATATATCTGTCGTAAGCATAGATTGCAGGTACTTGCTAAATCGCCTTGCCTAAGCGGTATATATATACCTTTAAGCCCCAGTTTTACTATATTAAAGTGAGGTTCTATGGGGTCGGAATTATATAGACATGATTTAGTGATGGAATGTTCTACTAGTGTGTTATACATGTACGGGTGTATCATCATAATGAAATATTAGAAACCCACGTCCTTGTACACCAAAGACCCTTCACGACACTGTTTTTGTAACACAGTTTTGGGTGTATATAGCATGAATTTGATCCCAAAACTTTAAAGATTTCATATCGTCTGTACATTTTTGTTTATATGATACGATTGTTCGGCTTCATGTAATACAAACTTTTCTATGCTCACTGTGACAAACAATTGTGTTACAAGGAGATTAGGGTCCATCACCAAAACATGCCTATATAATTTGGACCCCCTTGAACCCCACTTTAATACAGTAAAACTGGGGTTTCCGGGGGTAAACCTTATTTTTCTTATTTCTGCTCTAAAATATAGATTGTGGGTACTCGTTAGAACCGCATCGATGAGGCGGTTCTAACGAGTGCCGACAATCTATATTCTGAGCAGAAATAAGAAAAAATATCACAATTTTTCATCCTAAACTTTTAATTTTTTCGGCGATAAATGTGGCAGTGTATTTGTATAGGCGTGTTTGCGTAATGCTACAAACTTTGTAGTAGAAAGAAACCATGTCAGCCAAGCATTTTTATGCTTCTTCTTCTTCACCTAAAAAGTATTATTATGCTGCACTGCTGGTCATCTTCGTCATAAACAAGTATGCCATTCATGGGAAATTTTACGATTATGCGGCAAAATTTTCCGTGAAAAATTTCATTGTCTAGTTATAACTTTCTGTGCTTTCCATTGTTGTTGTTATTATTTTTCAAAATGACTTTCTTCAGTTTTACAGTTGTTTAATTAGATGTTAAGTACCGAGTATTTTTACAGTTTTGAACAAGTAAGGCGTAACTATACCAAATTTAGTGACACAGAGGCCTTTCTGATATTTACCCTTCATCAGTGTGTCTCAACCCCAAAGTCTTATACGTTTTTCGTACTCATGTATATATACAAAAAACATTTAGCTGCAGTTAAAATAGTTTTATATCATACTGTATTATTTTCTATGGTCATTTGCTGCACAGGTTAATTATAACATTTCCATTATGGGGAATGAAAACACCATCAGTGTAAAATATATTATTTGTCTCCTATGTCACTATGGGTCTCGATCATATGCTTTCTTGTGGAGTACACTCCAACGTCTGAAAGACTTTGGGTGTTTGTGATGCTTATATTATTTTATTTTGGATAGCCTATTGGCCATTTTTGGGGAAAGTAACTATCCTTTTGGCTTTCCGCTACTAGTGTTTCAATTAGGTCTGTTGTTTCATGTTTGTGCTTCTTTCCCTTTGGTGTCTCTGATGGGAGCTGTGGGTTGATTGTATCGATTCCTGATCATTGCTTTCACTTCTTTTTTACATTGTAGCTTACAGAAAATTATACACAAATTGTCTCATTTGAAAATGGTAGAAAATTCAAAAGGGGTAGCCATTTCCTATTTATATGGAAATCGATACACCTTCTGGGGAGACAACTCCTTCAGGTGAATCCATTCACCGTAAATCAACAGTTATCTTTTACCCTCAAATATTTGTTGCAGTGTAACACCTTGACTGATAAAGATATGCTATCTCAGGACAAGAGAGCTTGATCAGGTCAACGTGATATTGCACTTCCATCACGAAAACACACCTATAAAATTTGACCCCCTCATACCCCACTTTTATATAGTAAAACTGGGGTTGTAGGGGGTATACATTATTTTTCGTATTTCTGCTCAAAAATATAGACTGTGGGTATCCGATAGAACAGCCTCATCGAGGCGGTTCTATCGAGTCCCCTCAATCTATGTTTTGAGGAGAAATAAGAAAACTATCACAAATTTTCATCTTTAAATTTCTAATTTTGGCCAAAAAAATGGCAATGTATTTGTATAGGCGTGTTTTCGTATTGCTATGAACTGGACTGCTGTAAAATTGGCAAAACTGTAAGGGTGTACAATGGATTTAACTATAATATAAATAGAAAACAAGGCAAGCCTCGCGATTCTACAAGCGTTCTCGAAGCCTTGCCTGATAAATTTGATGTCAAAAGACACGGACCTGGTATTCTCTATTTATATCGCACCGATACGTTCATGCATAAAAATCCATCTAAAAATGTCATAAAGTAAAACATGCATGCAATGTTCTTAATGCTAAGCATAACTTTATTTCATGAAACTTACTGAATCAAACATCACGTTAGCAAGTTCGTGTAGCAAACACCACTCAATATCCCACTTTATATAGGGAAAACTGGAGTTTACAGTGGTAAACATTATTTTTCTTATTTTTGTTCCCAGACAAAGTTGTAGGTAGTCGTTAGAACCACCTCAATGAGACAGATTTAGGCGGTCATAACGAGCATCCAAAACCTGTGTTTGGAGTAAAAAAAGAACTTTCATCAGAAATTAACCGTTTGCGAACTATTAAATATTGCACTCTGTCACAATGGTGTGTTATCATAATGAAGTAATGTTATGAACGGAGACATCATTGATAGTGATATGTAATATGACACGCAAATTGTATGATACAACATTATCCTGAAACATACATGTAATAGCTACATCTGATACAGTCTCACATTGTATAGATACACAAGCATGGTGAAATAAGGAGGCATTTCATTTTTATAAAAGAGTACCCTACTTCGAAGGCACGTCTTCTTATTCATTGATTGATTGTGTTTGGGGTCAACCCTTTCGGGTAATTTTGTGTGGTCTGCCAGATTATTATATTTGCTGAAACATATATTCTATGTGCTCAATCAGCCAGTTCTAACGAGCACACACAATCTATGTTTGTGGCATACATAAGGGCAGCATCCTTTATATTGTTGTAAAACTAGTTAGAATTGGAAATAAGAAATACATGTCAATAACTATACACGGGTCGTTATCTTCATGCTAGCTGTTGGAAGAGCGGAAAATTGAAATAAACAAAAAGATTTACGTGGCAGTTGGCGCCAGTTTTTGTAAAAAAAATGTCAGCTTCCGGTTAGCGTGTCTGGAATCTGAGTCCCACGAAACCGGGGTTTACACTTTAAGGATTTGTTGTTTTGCAGGTGAATAACCAAGTCATCACTATTGGTGTCTTATACAGCCAGTCAGGGCAACTAGCCACACTTAAGTGTGCATATTAACGGTTACCCAGTACATTTCACATTCTTTTCTACAGAAACTGACAACTGCCCTTTTTGAACCGGCGGAATGGAGAAATCAATCGTAGGAAAAGGTTTCTTGATCAATTTTAACGACACTTGTTGTCGACCCAGCAGGTATTGAGTCCATAAACTCTTGATCACGAGTCATACTCGCATTCGACTGACCTACCGAGGCCAGTGCGTTTAAAGAAAAGTGCGAAATTTCTTTTTAAGGCTAGACCCTAATTCATAAAGGAGACAAAACATTATTATAATAATGTTTGCCTCCACTGAAGGTGTATTGATTTACAATGTATATTAATATATTGTTCGATCCAGTTGTACTTATTTGGTAGTGCCAATTTTATTTTTGGTTGAGATATCTTTTGTAGCATTTAGATAATAAAATTAAGATAACAGAGTGGTGCTTTTCCTTTCAGTACCCATGTCATCCCTGTACAAACCCTACACATAGAACATGTGCCAAACTATTACACTGCCGCCGTTGTAAGCTGTTGTTGGTAGGACATTAGGCTCAAGGTGCCTCTTCCCGGTGCGACGCCAAACTCTGATCCGACCATCAATCTTCCGAAGACAAAATCTCGACTCGTCGGAAAAAAGAACTTCCGACCACTGCCGTCGGTTCCATCTGCCATGTCGTGCACAAAACAGGCGCCGTAGAGTACTGTTCCGTTGAGAAAGCTGGGGCTTTCTAGCCGGTTTGCTGGATTTAACCCCGAGGCTCGAACTCTGTTCCTGACTGTCTGCACCGAGATTTGACGTGTGCCAGGCCCCCGTTGTTGTCTCAACATTCTCTGCATACTGTGGCCATCAACAAAACGCCGTCTTGCTACGGTTACCGCAATGTATCGGTCTTCACGATGGGTGGTTATTCTCGGTCTTCCGGATCATGGTCGGTCGGAAACAGCCCCCGTTGCTTGATGGCGCTGACGAATGCGGACAATAGTGCTGCGATGCACGTTGAACTGATTAGCAACATCTTGCGAATGAACCCCCGCCTCTCAACGCCATAGCGCCCGGGCTCGTTCTTCATCAGTTAGCTTTCTTAAAGCTCGGGAAGATCTAGCATTCGCCATAATTGATTGTTGTACCCAAACGCTTAATAATGGGCAATCAAAGTTGATTTAATGAAATGATGAACATCTTTAAAAAATCATGCAAAACATGCCGTTTGATATGTAGCCTGGTAAGCACTTATAATTCCATGCATGTTATTGCATAAGAAATTCGATGGTGACTTTTGACAGAAATGTTCACTCTTAAAATCGCATGCAGCACCAATATTACAAAAGCCAGGTAAGAAAACATCACTGGCCAACGTCTGCAGCAGCAACAACAAGAGCAGCATTTTACCAAAATTAACCAAAGACCCATTAAAATAATGCCGTTCGTCATATACGCGTTTAAACGTCCTCAGCCAACAGACGGACAGGTAATAAACGATCGCATTGAAAATCGATAATTTTGTCATTTTTGACTGCGGACCCCTGGTGCCTTGTCAAGCCAAACTCTCCAGCATTTCTTGTGCGATTTTGATTCTGTTTAAAGCAAACTGTTTCCAAAAGGGTAAGCTAAAAGCTGATATGTAATATGTAAACAGATAATACATGTGAGTAAAATAAATGGCAAAAACACCAGTTGTGCAGAACTTTTTTTTTGCCGGGTATACATTGTAAAATTTACCGCCGAAATAAGGAAAATTTTAAGATGAAAAATTGTGATATTTTTTTTATTTCTGCTCAAAATATAAATCTGGGGTACCCGTTAGAACCGCCTCATCGAGATGGTTAGAGCAGAGATAAGAAAATTAATGTTTACTCTCAATTCTACTCTATAATCGGCCCCGCCAATCGGGGCTTGAAGAAATAGATAGGCTGCATAATGCTTCCACGCAGAGCTGACACCGACCGCACACGAGTACTGACTGGTAGACCGCTTAGTGGATTTAAGTCTGCCCAGGCAAAACAGTGCGAGTCGGACTGTTCATGCTTATAAACCCAATTGGTGGCATTTGACAACATGGGTTGGGATGTCATTTCATCCCAATGCCGGATAAAAGTCCCACAAAAAACATTAGAGAGTGTGCCACTAATTTGGATAGAAACAATGCAGCCTACTTACTTAATGTTTTCATTGCAACTATTTTTCTGTCAGGGGTAGAATTACCCCACCACTTCTAAAAACTTGTATTAATTCAATTGGGAAAATGTAAATATATTTGGTTTCTCAGCTGTCCATCATACTGAAAAGACATCAGAGTAACTAAAATTATATAGATAATAGGAGAAAATCTTAATCATTCAGAATAAGAAGAAACCTGTGAGCTAGCGCAGAGTTTTGAGGCCATTTGTAAAACCATGGTACTCTAACTGAATAATATACCAGATCTATGCAGGGTAAGTTTGAGGATGACTGGACCAAAACTGTGGCCTCTAGAGTGTTAACAAGGTTTTTCTTTGAGCTGACCTACTGACCTAGTTTTTGAGCTGCAATGACCCATATTCAAACTTGACCAAGATATTGTCAGGATGAACATTCTGACCAAGTTTGAGGAAGATTGGAGCAAAACTATGGCCTCTAGAGTGCTTACAAGGTTTTTCTGTGGTTTGACCTACTGACCTACATTTTGACCCGAAATTACCCATATTCGTACTTGACCGAGATATTATCAGGATGATGATTCTGAGCAAATTTGAGGAAGACTGGACCAAACCTGTGGCCTCTAGAGTGTTAACAAGGTTTTTCTATGATTCGACCTACTGACCTATTTTTTTTAGCTGAAATGACCTATATTCAAACGTGACCGAGATATTGTCATGATGAACATTCTGACCAAGTTTGAGGAAGATTGGACCAAAACTGCGGCCTCTAGAGTGTTAACAAGGTTTTTCTATGATTTGACCTACTGACCTACTTTTTGACCCGACATGACCCATATTCGAACTTGACCGACATATTGTCATGGTGATCATTCTGACCAAGTTTGATGATGATTGGATCAAAACTGTGGCCTCTAGAGTGTTAACAAGAAAAGTTTACGCACGCATGACGAACGACGAACGACGACGCCGGACATCTCACAGTCACAAAAGCTCACCATGACCTTTGGTCAGGTGAGCTAAAAACACCAAAATAAAGCACAAAACGTGTCAATGTCTAATTTCCTATTCGGTCTTATTAAGTCAGTGGTTTGTGTGAGTATGCATTTATATTCTGTTTATACTTGTTCATATTTACTTGTTGCAGCGTTGTTAAATATTTATCACTTCTTTGATTCAGCCTACTTCTCGCTAGTCTGCTGCGAACCTCTTAATTCAGCAAGCTGTAAAACATCATATTCACTCTTTCCAAACTGTTCCGCGTCTCCCACGGTCAATTCTGAATATGTGTGGCTGTCATGTTTCTGGTCCTGTGTTGCAAAAATATAATAATCGTTATAATGATAACACATCCATGTATGTAAAAAACAAAGTGAAGGGACTGATCAGGTATCGATACAATTAACCCAAAGCTCCCATCAGAAACACAAAAGGGAAAGAAACACAAACACGAAACAACAGACCCAAATGGAAACACCAACAGCGGAAAGCCAAAAAGGACAGTTACATTCCCACAAAATGGCCAACAGGCTATCCAAAATAAAATATTATAAGCGACACAAACACCCAAAGACAAACCATAAAAAAATAAACCGCGACAGAAGGGGGTGGGTGGCTTACATCGATTTTACGTGGCCACAATCCTCGCCCTTACTTCCGTTACGATTAAGACAAATAATTTGTAATGTCCGCATGAAGGCCTCCTGAATGAAAGCCAAACGCCCAAAAGCCCCCGACACTCATAATGCCCCACCCAGCTCCGACTGGGGAGGAGATTGTACTATTCCTCCAAACCCCCATAGATCCCTAATTCGCTCCAAAATGTGACTATTGCTCCACAGTCTATGGATATGCTAGGTAATCTTATTTAAACTCTTTGGATACTATACATCATCAAAGCCACGTTGAAATTTTCTATGTTTGCAGAAAACAGGTCTTAGAAAGTTGCTTTGTTTAACGACTGTCTATAAATTTAAAAACTCTCTCTAAATTTAAAGACTTTTTAGTCTGTAGATTTAAATCTAACACAAGGAAAATCATGAAAATGATGAAACATGTAAAAATGGCATTCTCATACGCAGCCGCAGTCTTCACTTCATTAAAAAACCTGCGTTGCTAGAGTCTGCATGTATTTTATTGTCTGTTAATATAGGCTTTATGACAAAGTCTTCTAAAGATCAGGTAGAAATCTGTTTTGGTCTATATAAAATTCTAATGAAGTTTTAAATAAATTGAAATCCAGGCGTTTTCGTGCTTCAAGCATGTCTACTTATGACTTTTCCACCCTTTACACTACGCTTCCCCATAATCTTATAAACGAAAATCTTAATGATTTAATTGAATAGACATTTCAGAGGGAAGACTCCTTCTATCTTGCATGTAATGTGAAAAAGTAACAAAACTTTATCCGAGAATTATGTCCAAAGCACATGCACATCCTCATACCAAAATAATTTCACAATGATTTGCGCAAAACTGTAAGAGGTGTTGCGATGATAAGACACCCAGTGTAAAATGTTGACGGAAAGACGAACGGACGACCGTATGGACGGACGGACGGAAACTTGCACGCCTATGTCTTCCTGCTAAAGCAGGTGCGACAAAAAAACAGTTGGGCCGTCATGATCCCCCGTCGTGAAATGAAAGAGGGAATCTTAGACATCAAACTAGGCATGCTGTCTGTCGCATAACACATATGTTGTACCCCATCGTTTATGGTGTATAATTATCTTTTTGAATTGATTCCGAAAATCATATTTTTTTTTTTTGGAAATTTAAAAACCAAATCCCCATAAAGCTTTTGATATACCCTGTTGCAGATGTGTTTAAAATAACTTTGTATATTTCATTTAGTTCAGCGTGCCTTCGATAAAATGTTGAAAATGCGTTCCTAAGTTTATGATACCGATACATTACGATCACACACCCGTGTGATATAGTGCTTTTATCATACCTAAAAAAAAAGATAATTTTCTGATGAAAATTTATTATATTTTTCTTATTTATACTCAAAACATAGGTTTTGGGTACTCGTTAGAACCGCCTCGTTCTTACGAGTACCCACAACCAATGTCTTGGAACAGAAATAAGGAAAATAATGTTAACCCCCCTAAACCCCAGTTTAATCTATAAAAAGCGGGGTATGGGGGGTCTTCATTTCACGGACTTGTTCACGTGATGAGCCCTGTTTAAGAATCTAAGCAGATTATTAAAATCGTCAACATGATATAAAACTTCAGCGAAACGAATAAGTTGAGAAGTATATACTCCATGTGAGGGAGAACGGGGAATATCCCCGTCTAAGAACGGGGAATTTCCAATATTTATGTCAAAATCATCCCGTGGGTCGTACATCTTAGGTGAGATTATACCATTAGAAGTCCATATGACGTTCTTAGGAAAGCATTGTACACCTTGTTTGTCGGTTTGATTTGAGGTTTAACGTCCCCGTCAACACTATATAGGTAATTTTGGAGACGTTACTTTAAATTTTGTGCGACCTTTATCCGACATTGAGATGAAATGAAATTTCAAGCCCTGTCCCCTAATGAAACTAAATGTCCTTCAAAATAGTGTAGTTTATATTTTCTTGTCCTTTGGGATCATGGATTCCATTGTGGAATTTTGAAAATTTTCGAGGGTGACTGATTAAGCCTTATTGGGCGAAACTAGCTAGTCTGGCCCAGAAAACATGTAAACTCCATATTTATCAGATCTGTGGTGTATTCCTTGCTTCCAAATGATACCCTTTTCTTTAACATATTTATAAGCATTCGCATCGCTTAGCCTGGGCAGGCTGAGATCCTCTAAGTGGTTTACCAGTTCTGTTGTGGGGCCGGTTTCAGCTCTGACTTCATCATGCAGCCCATCTATTGCTCCAAGCCCCGATGGGCTGGGCCTGCTTGAAAAGAATAACGCAAGGTAACTTTGTGTTATCTTGTAAGAAACTGATTCAGCCATCTAAATCACAGATAGAACAGAAAGGAAGAAGACCGGGGGAAACACAATAATAATCAACAAACAAACTAAGGTGTTTCAATAGTTTGTTAACTATTGGCATCGATAAATTTTAAATGTAATGCCATGGTGCTTGAATCGATCCCAGTAGTTCGTACCCTTGACCGCTCTAATTAGTGGTCATTACACACGCTCAGTGTTGCTTTATTGAGTTTGGCTGCATTTTTTCATAATTTTGTTTTCGTTAGTCCCTAGTTCATTGTTGTCTTATAATAGGATTAGGAAGACTTTCTTTTCTCTGATTTTGTTTTTACCTGTTATTATATTGCTCTTCAATCCGGTTGGCTATATGTTTTGAGTTTGACATTTTTGCATATATTCGGATGTGTTTGTATAGACCAATTATCATTCTGGAACCAACGGATACCTTAACCGGCGTAACGTCGATCATATTGAATGGATGTAAAGCTAAGGAAGAAGACACACGCGACCATTGATCGGCATGCGCATTTTTACCGCCTGAATAGAGGTTTTGCCGGTCTGGTCTATCCAAATGTCAATAGGTAAAGATTCTGGAAATATAGTTTCTCCTCGCTAAATTATTGCACGTAAATTGCGCAGATACAGTCGATAGACAAAAATACGAACCTGCTGTGTTTTCTTAGCCGCAGCTTTTGATGGTCGACTTTTCTTGTCCAATACCGTCTCGCTCGTTTCACCTTCCGATAACACAGTGTTAACGTAGGATTGGTCCTTACTTATCCTATCAATACCTGAAAAAGCACAAATGAGGCGAACAAACAACAAAGCCAACAATACGAAAAGTATTGCTTTCAGAAGAACATAAAATGAGCACCCGTAATGAAAACCCTGTCCATTTCGAAACGCGCATATACAAATATATTGTAAATTTCACCGGCAAAAACAATTTTTTTTAAGATAAAAACGTGATATTTTTCTTATTTCTTATCTAAATATAGCTTGTGGGTGCACAGTTCTAAAGAGTACCCACAGTCTATATTTTAGAGCATGAATAAGAAAAATAAGGTTTACCCGTCTACATTCCAGTTATACTAGATAAAATGGGATTCAAGTTGAGTGGGGGTCAGAATTGTATAGGCATGTGTTCGAGATTATCGTGGTTTGTGACCAGGAAAGATGCACACCTGTCTTATCAGCTGCAACGTATAGCAAGAATAATGAAATTGATGATACGCAAACTAGAGGAATTGAAGCATCCAAACAGCAACCTTAAAAAAATACCAATCAGACTGCGAGGAGGCGATAGCTGATCTGATCTATTTTGATCGGAATGGCAAGAAAATGTTTTCTAAAGACGCTGCTCAGATTATCTTTCGTGCCTTGCTTCATAGGTTGATGCGAACAGCAAATACTTTGTTGAGACTGTTCTACTGCGTAGGCCGATTTTATTTTATCTGGTAGCATATCATGTCTAAAAGGAGTTGCATTGTCTCGATATAAGTAGGACATTATTCATTTCGAACAACATTTAAATGTGTGCATTGGAAGCTACGTATAAATGCTATCCGCCTCAGTTCTAAACGGTCAACGTAATATTTGTATTCAAATGGGCAATGTTTTAGACGTACCCGATAAGAATTGGTGGTCCATCTTACTTTAAAACGTGCTTTTCTGGATATTAAACATGGAACGACATCGCAGGTGGCGTAAAGGTGATATATAAAATATAGCACATGACAATCTGAAGCGTCGATTGTGATATTTCATGCTTTTGCTTGTTTCAGTAACTAACTTATTTCTAATGCAATGCCATGATTAACATTGTAAATTTTCTTCTACGATTTTGAGTTCCCTCACCTGAATATTTATTTTAAATGGCTGGTGCTTGTAAGCAATAAAACCTCTATGTGGACTGTTTTACAGTAATTGATAAAACTTGATCTAGGGTCGAGGGTTAAAAAAAAAAACATTATTTCAAAGGCTGAAGTCCCGTGCCGTGTTCTAGCTGGTGAAGTTTCCCTGCTTGACCTCAGAGGTCTATTTTAGTGCTTAAACAGATATACAGATGCATTTCCGGCTGGTGCCTGATGCTCATGCTCTGGTCGGGCCCATCGGGGTCTGGCTGTTGGTTTTCTTTTGCTCCAGCATTTCAGTGGTTTCTTGCTGTCGAGTCCTCACCGTTGTCTCACCTCTGTGGTTCTTTGATTATTTGTGTTAACGGAGATCTTGCGCTGATGAGTTAGGAGGCCTTCATGCGGACTGAACAGATTATTTGTCTGGATCACGACGGAAGTAGGGGCGGGGATTGTGGCCACGTAAAATCGATTTAAGCCCAGTGAAATCTTTCCACTGGCCGTTCCAAGGCGGTTCTTCTGTGGCGGTTTGTTTGTGTTGTTGTTTGTTACTTGCTGTGTGTGTCACTTGTGTCTTTTTGTTTTGGATGGGCATATGGCCACTTTGTGGGAAAGTAACTGTCCTTATGGCCTTCATTTGTTTAGGTCCATTATGGTCTGGTCGCTTGGTGTTTGTGTTTCTTTCCCTTTGGTGTCTTTGGTGGGTGGAGTAAGTTAATTGTATCGATTCCTGATCTTTGTTTTACTTCTACTTTTTTATGTTGCTGTCATGTCAAACTGTTTACCTAGGATTCCTCATTGCTAACCAAAATGTTACTGTTATTATATATAATTTTGTACTGGAAATGGGGAAGACTGTAGAAATTTTGCTACCGCCAATTGACCCAATCCTCCAGGTTGATGACCGACATAGTTTCTTTGTCGTTCCATAAATAGTTAATTAGCTCTCTGTTCTATATGTGCTTAGCGTTTTATACCTTTTCATGTACTTTGGTGATACACAGTCTTTTGGGAGCTTGAGTCTTTGTCTTTTTAACCTAGGCCGTTTCTAGGAAATATTCTCTTATACGTGTGCGATACATGCATTATAGCGAAGTTGTTTTATGTTTGTTTTCCTTTCCCTTCGGTGTCTTGGATGGGAGGTGTGAGGCAAGTATATCGATTCCTAACCATTGCCTTCAATTTTACTTTGTACTGCAACGCCTTGCTTAGAATCCACATGAGTGCAAGGGATAAACAAATGGCCTTTTAATGTACTAGGGTCAATGAAATATATTCGTAGATAAAGACTGTATATAACAAATTTGAATACTCCAGTCACTCATATATCAATGGTTAATATCAAGACGTATTTCTAATTAATTTGTTATTCTTATGGTGCTGTTTATATGTGTATTTCCGTCGGTGTGATCGTTTGTTCTGTCTTTTTGTTCGATGATATTCTGAATAAGTATTATATTGTCATCAAGATGGAACACTGACGGAGAATGAACATGCAGCAATACTGCCAATGTCGCGCCTCGGGACAATACGGAGGAATCCTTCTCTGGTAAGCTAGTTATTGGAAAGTTAGCCTGGCGCACCAGAAGTGTTAACAATTAAAACCTCACAAGAGCCCCACGGAGAGAAATAAGAAGTGGAGGCCATGATCAGGAATCGATACAATTAACCCACAGCTCCAAATCCGAGACACCTAAGAGAAAGAAACACAACCATGAAGCAACAGACCCCAACGGAAACACCAACAGCGGAAAACAAAAAGGACAGTTACTTTCCCACAAAATGGCCAATAGGCTATCCAAAATAAAATAATATAAGCGACACAAACATCCAAACAAAAACCATAACAAAAATAAAACGCGACAGAAGAACCGCCTTGGAACGGTCAGTGGAAACAAACTCCACTGGGGGGCGGGGGGGGGGGGGCTTAAATCGATTTCACGTGGCCACCATCCTCGTCCCGATTAAAACAAATAATTTGTTCAGTCCGCATGAAGGCCTCCTAACTCATCAGTGCAACATCCCTGTGTTCGGGATATTGACCAGGTAAGACACACACCTGCCCGCTCAGTTACGTAGACTTGCAGCAGTCTTGAAGTTTTAGATATAAAACCTAGACACATAGAGGATCTTACATGAGTGGTCATATATTAATGAATTAAACTCGTTGAGAAAAAGGCATGTAATGCTCGGCGAAGTGTCGCATTTTATGCCTTTTGCTCAACCCGTTTATTAAATTAAATAATACATGAGCAGGAATGCAAGATTCTATTTGTCATATGACATTTAAAACGCATTTAATTGATCTTTTACAAAACTATCAATATTCCGCCTTTAGTAAACGTGACGTCGTTAAGGACGTCGTATGTGTAACGTGAAGGGGCGTATCTAATTTATTTGCATATTTAATTCACTAGTGGATAACGGAATATATTACATGCCGTTTTTACACTCTCAGACGCGACGTCATATGGGCCCCGTCAAGCGATTTTGGTACTTATCGCCTATGCGAGCAGCGAAGGTTCAGGCGAGCTTGCGCATCCGCGCAGTCTCGCCAGAACCTTCGCTGCTCTCTCGTACAAGCAGTGTATCAAGAGGAACCTTCAGACAGAAAGCCATATCCCTGGCCCCTCTGAATGGCTGGGCATGCGCAGTTAAAATTTGTCATGACGGAATGCTCGAAGACACAAATTCGCTTGGCGGGGCTCATATGATAAATTAAATTATGCAAATAGCTAAATCAAAGGATTTTCCGACTGTGCGGATACACAGGCTGATCTGCAGTTTTGATTTTGTCAAATCTTCTCCCGACGTGGTTAATATTTCTATGTAGGCAAAGTTTTGTCAAATTTTCTCCTGACGTGGTTAAAATTTCTATGTAAGCAAAGAGCCTGATGTGAATCTTCATTAGTCTTATATACAAAATTGTTTATTTGTATTTGACTGGCCGAATGAATTCTTACCTGCCTTCAGTCTTCTATGTCTAAGTATGTAAATAATGAAAAAAGCTACAAAGCATGTGGATACAACACCTCCAATGATTCCTCCAATTATACCAGGTAGGTCACTAGATTCCGCCTCTAACAAAAGAAAACAAAGGAATGAAACTTCTTAGTGGATAAATAGTAACCATTTGGTTGAAGAATAATTTATATTACGACAACACAGTGTCAAACCTTTTTTTACCTTTTATTCTTTGTCGTTTCGATTAAAAGGAAAACGCTAATAAAGAACAAGTAATCATTATACTGCAAATAATAAAATCACAAGTTTGTCGCTGGCTTGACTCGATCTGTTTAACTTGGTTATCTCTATAGGGAATGCGGTTGGTTGTCATTGGCAGAAGGGCGCAGGCGGCAAAAACTTATCTTAATGTATATAGAAAATACCAGGTTCGTGTCTTTTGATATCAAGTTTATCAGACAAGGCTCCGAGAACGCTTGAAGAATCGCGAGGCTTGCCGAGCGATTCTAAATGCGTTCTCGGAGCCGAGCCTGATAAACTTGACATCAAATGACACGAATCTGGTATTCTATTTATCAGTTTATCCCCTTGGTACTCTTTTTATCAGTTTATCCCCTTGTAAACTGTCCGGTGTGGACTTTGAGCGATCACTATATTTACTATCATCTGACCGTTATTTTTCTTTTGATAATTTAAAGTAATTTGTTCTATTTTTTCCAGTAATAATAACATTTTTAGCCAATTTTCCGGTTGTCCGGTTCATTAAAAAAGTGCAATGTCACGTTGACGTGATGAAGCTCATTTGTCGTGAGATAGCATATTTTATCAGGTCAAACGAAATTGATATAACGGCTACTTTCTTTAGAACTTGAGATCTCAGGTAAATCATGTATCACATATCCTATATCTACACAGAAGCCTCCGTGGTGCAGTGGTTACGCTACTCGCCTTGTAAACCAGGGATCGCAGGATCGATCCCGGGCTTCTCCAGACTTTCGGATGAGTCTTTAAACCGAGGTCCCGTCTCCGTATGACCTTAGCTGTTGGTGGGACGTTAAACTAAAACTCACTCACTCCTATATCTACATGTCTAAAATGTTCTCGGTATTGACCTACGTAACTCGTCATTAACAAAATAAACAAAAAGCAGCAACATAAACTAAAAGTTGCCAACTTTCTATAATGCAGGCAATAGATATCTTTCAGTTTTACACGACAGAATTAGAAACAAATTATTGTAGTAACTTTTTACCTTTATACAAACCATCTATTACCTAACGCTAGTTGTAGATGCTCAAATGAAAGCGAAGATGCTGAAAATTTCTTCTTCACGTGTTCCGAATATAACAACGAAAGCAATGCACTATTTGGGTCTACCAGATATTTCTGCCTATTTATACTGCATGTCCTTTTTTTTTGGGGGGGGGGGGGGAAGAAAACTGGTTAATAGAAAATAACCAGTGCTTCAGCTGAAGTGCACGACCCGCCGGATGCTTTTAGCTTTATGAGTGTTACCATACATGGGTATGGCGGCCATTATGGTCATGTGACCTGGACCTAAAACGGTTCCCCCAATAAATGCGCTTTATCGGGAGCAAAACTATATCTTATACTTAAGTACTGTATTCTGAATCGTTTGTAGGATAAAATGCATTCTCACATTTTCCAATACAAAAGCGTATGTGCCAAAGTTTGACCTAGGCACAAAGAAGGTCAAGGTCAACCCAGGGTCACCATTTTAGCAATTTATCCTACGTCCCAGATGCCATTTATCAAGTTTCGTGGAAATCTGCCCAGTGGTTCTGGAGAAGACTATTTTAGAAGGGTTTTTACTATATATGGCTTGGCGGCCATTTTGGTCATGTGACCTGGACCCCATGAGCAAATTTTGGTTTCCCCCATCCCATAGAAGGCCCATATGAAATTTGACTTCAATCGGCCCAACGGTTTCCGTGGAGAAGCAGTTCGAAAATTTTCACATTTTATCGCCTCTGCGAGGTTATACTAAATGGAATGTAATATTTCGCAAGTTCATTGGTTAGATCTCATTGATATCTATCAGTATGCCATATATTGTTTAAATATTCCAAGTGGTTAAGTCACTATCACCAATTTTCACAAACGGGTTACGGACGGACAGACAGACAGACCATATATGGCTTGGCGGCCATTTTGGTAATGTGAGCTGGACCCCATGAGCAAATTTGGTTAGCCCCATCTCATGGAGGCTCCATATGAAATTTTTCTTCAATCGGCCCAACGGTTTCCGAGAAGAAGCAGTTCGAAAATGTTCACATTTTTCGCCTCGGCGAGGCTATACTAAATGGAATGTAATATTTCGCAAGTTCATTGGTTAGATCAGATTTAACTCTATCAGTATGCCAAAAATTGTTTAAATATACCAAGCGGTTAAGTCACTATCACCAATTTTCACAAACGGGTTACGGATTTTTTCGCCTCGGCGAGGCTATACTAAATGGAATGTAATATTTCGCAAGTTCATTGGTTAGATCTCATTAATATTTATCAGTATCCTAAAATTGTTTAAATATTCCAAGCGGTTAAGTCACTATCACAAATTTTCACAAACGGGTTACGGACGGACAGACAGACAGACAGACCATATATGGCTTGGCGGCCATTTTGGTCATGTGACCTGGACCCCATGAGCAAATTTTGGTTTCCAACATCCCAATAGAGGCTCCATATGAAATTTGACTTCAATCGGCCCAACGGTTTCCGAGGAGAAGCAGTTCGAAAATTTTCACATTTATCGCCTCGGCGAGGCTTTACTAAATGGAATGTAATATTTCGCAATTTCATTGGTTAGACCTCATTGATATCTATCAGTATGCCAAAATTGTTTAAATATTCCAAGCGGTTAAGTCACTATCACCAATTTTCACAAACGGGTTACGGACGGACAGACAGACAGACCATATATGGCTTGGCGGCCATTTTGGTCATGTGACCTGGACCCAATGAGCAAAGTTTGGTTTCCCCCATCCCATAGAGGCTCCATATGAAATTTGACTTCAATCGGCTCAACGGTTTCCGAGGAGAAGCAGTTCGAAAATTTTCACATTTTTCGCCTCGGCGAGGCTATACTATATGGAATGTAATATTTCGCAAGTTCATTGGTTAGATCTCATTGATATCTATCAGTATGCCAAAAATTGTTTTAATATTCCAAGCGGTTAAGTCACTATCACCAATTTTCACAAACGGGTTACGGACGGACAGACAGACTGACAGAAGGACCGATTGACCGAATGACACGGTGATTTTAGGGCACTCTTAGAAAATCAACCGACTTCAGTCGGTCGCTTTTTCTGCGGGTCGTGCAATATTACAAATTTTAAAGCCGTACAAACATGTTTCATTTTTTATTAATTTCATTCTGCCAACCATTTTCCAAACCGTTTTTTAAATGTGTTATTATTTGCCATTATCTCATGTGTGTTGATGTAAACATCCGTATGTGGGGAGAGCCGCAACTAGTGTTAGTAGAACTTGTAGCTCAACCACCTTTGTTTACAATACGCAAGATCCCAAAAACACGATGCGGTCGCCCGTATAATTTTGACCCCTTGAACCCCAGTTTTATGTAGTAAAACTGGGGTTTACAGGGGTATACTTAATTTTTCTTATTTCTGCTCTAAAATATAGATTGTAGGTACTCGATGAGGCGGTTCTAAAAAGTACCCAAAATTTGTATTTTGAGCAGAAATAAGAAAAACATCACAATTGTTCACCTTAAATTGTTCGTTTTTTCGGCGGTAAAGTTTACAATGCATTTGTATAGGCGTGTTTTCGAAATGATTTAGGGGAATGGGAACGGCTTCAGGGGAGGCAACTCTTCCAAATGTATGTTTATGCTATCACGTCCATGGGGGCTAACTCTTAATGGAAAGAGGAGCAAATTCTTTCCTTTGAGATTGACCAATTCTTCAGTGGGACGGGGCTTTTAGAAAAGCGAACAGGAAGTCCCAAAAGTTGTTTCAATCTGAAAAATGGCGGAAACATCTGCCTGGTGTTCCCATTCCCCTTAAATATGTGTATATTAATAAAACCAGTGCTTCAGCTGAAGTGCACGACCCGCCGGTTGCTTTTAGCTTTATGAGTGTTACCATATATGGGTATGGCGGCCATTTTGGTCATGTGACCTGGACCTAAAACGGTTCCCCCAATAAATGCGCCTTAACGTAAGGAGCAAAAATATATCTTATACTTTAGTACTGTATTCTGAATCGTTAGCAGGATAAAATGCATTCTCACATTTTCCAATACAAAAGCATATGTGTCAAAGTTTGACCTAGGCACAAAAAAGGTCAAGGTTAACCCAGGGTCACCATTTTAGCAATTTATGATGGGCCTACGTCCCAGGTGCCATTTATCAAGTTTCGTGGAAATCTGCCCAGTGGTTCTGGAGAAGACTATTTTTGAAGGGTTTTTACCATATATGGCTTGGCGGCCATTTTGGTCATGTGACCTGGACCCCATTAGCAAATTTTGGTTTCCTTCCTCCCATAGAAGCTCCATATGAAATTTGACTTCAATCGGCCCAACGGTTTCCGAGGAGAAGCAGTTCGAAAATTTACACATTTTTCGCCTCGGCGAGGCTATACTAAAAGGAATGTACTATTTCGCAAGATCATTGGTTAGATCCCATTGATATCTATCAGTATGCCAAAAAATGTTTAAATATTCCAAGCGGTTAAGTCACTATCACCAATTTTCACAAACGGGTTACGGACGGACAGACAGACGGACCATATATGGCTTGGCGGCCATTTTGGTCATGTGAGCTGAACCCCATGATCAAAGTGTGGTTAGCCCCATCCCATAGAGGCTACATATGAAATTTGACTTCAATCGGCCAAACTGTTTCCGAGGAGAAGCAGTTCGAAAATTTTTACATTTTTCGCCTCGGCGAGGCTATACTAAATGGAATATAATATTTCTCACGTTCGTTGGTTAGATCTCATTGATATCTATCAGTATGCCAAAAATTGTTTAAATATTCCAAGCGGTTAAGTCACTATCACCAATTTTCACAAACGGGTTAAGGACGGACAGACAGACAGACCATATATGGCTTGGCGGACATTTTGATAATGTGAACCTGGACCCCATGAGCGAAGTTTGGTTTCCCCCATCCCATAGAGGCTCCATATGAAATTTGACTTCAATCGGCCCAACGGTTTCCGAGGAGAAGCAGTTCGAAAATTTTCACATTTTTCGCCTCGGCGAGGCTATACTAAATGGAATGTAATATTTTGCAAGTTTATTGGTTAGATGCCATTGATATCTATCAGTATGCCAAAAATTGTTTAAATATTTCAAGCGGTTAAGTCACTATCACCAATTTTCACAAACGGTTACGGTTGTTTCGCCTCGGCGAGGCTATACTAAATGGAATGTAATATTATGCAAGTTCATTGGTTAGATCTCATTGATATCTATCAGTATGCCAACAATTGTTTAAATATTCCAAGCGGTTAAGTCACTATCACCAATTTTCACAACGGGTTACGGACGGACAGACAGACAGACCATATATGGCTTGGCGGCCATTTTGGTCATGTGACCTGGACCCCATGAGCAAAGTTTGGTTTCCTCCATCCCATAGAGGCCCCATATGAAATTTAAGTTCAATCGGCCCAATGGTTTCCGAGGAGAAGCAGTTCGAAAATTTTCACATTTCGCCTCGGCGAGGCTATACTAAATGGAATGTAATATTTCGCAAGTCCATTGGTTAGATCTCATAGATAGCTATCAGTATGCCAAAAATTGTTTAAATATTCTAAGCGGTTAAGTCACTAACAACAATTTTCACAAACGGGTTACGGACGGACGGACAGACTGACAGACTGACAGAATGACCGATTGACCGAATGACAGAATGACACGGTTATTTTAGGGCACTCTTAGAAAATCAACCGACTTCAGTCGGTCGCTTTTTCTGCGGGTCGTGCAATTTTGACGGAAATTTTCAAGAAGATTAGCACGTAAGTTTCAATTACACATTGATGTAGGCGGCCCACAACTTTCCCGCGATCTGTCAAAAATCTCTGCTTCTGTTTGAATGGATGGAGACAATAGAAAATATGATGGTTTAGTTTCCATTTCACTGCATAAACCATGAAAAATGTTTAATGTACAATAAAACCTGTGTAATTGAAGGGTCACAATCGATCTCAAATTTTGCGGGCAAACATTGATCACAAAGTAGCACCACGACATTTTCAAAACGCTGTTTCTCTGGGGTCCCTTCAGAAACAAGAACTCGTACAATATTTGATTATGCAAAGCTCGGTTTTATGGAGTCTTATTTGAATTGAGGTTTGACGCCCCTGTCAACACTACGCAGGTCATTATGGAGACGTTTCTTCCAATTTTGTGGGACGTTTACCGACTCTGAGATGAAATGAAACCTCAAGCTCTGTCGCCCAATGAAACTTAAGGCTTATATGCAGTGGACGGTGTGACTCACACCACTTTGCCTGGACAGGCTTAGTCCTTCCAAGCTGTTTACAAGTACTAGGGCATCGGGAAAATATGCTTGTATAATTCTGACCCCCTTGAACCCCATTTTTATTTTTTAAAACTGTGGTTTAAGGGCGGGGGCGACCTTTTTTTTTTTACTTATTTCCGCTCTAAAATATAGAATGTCAGTACCGGTTAGAACCGCCTAACGTGTACCAAAAGTCTATATTTTGAGCAGAAATAAGAAAAATACCACAATTTTTCATCTTAAAAATGTCCTTTTTTGGAGGTAAAATTTATAATGTATTTGTATAGACGTGTTTACGTCATTTGTGGTCAGTTTCAGCTCTGCATGGAAGCACCTTGCAGCCCAATCTGTTTCTTCAAGCCCCGTGGGGCGGGGGCGAAATCGGTTTTATGGAGTATGTCCATGATTCAACCCTTCTCATGCCTTTAGTCGTATTGAATAATATTCAAAATGTATTCTGAATCGTTTGCAGGATAAATTGCATTCTCACATTTTCCAATACAAAAGCATATGTGACAAAGTTTGACCTAGGCACAAAGAAGGTCAAGCTCAACCCAGGGTCACCATTTTAGCAATTTATGATGGGCCTACGTCCCAGATGCCATTTATCAAGTTTCATGGAAATCTGCCCAGTGGTTCTGGAGAAGACTATTTTTGAAGGGTTTTTTACCATATATGGCTTGGCGGCCATTTTGGTCATGTGACCTGGACCCCATGAGCAAATTTTGGTTTCCCCCATCCCATAGAAGCTCCACATGAAATTTGACTTCAATCGGCCCAACGGTTTCCGAGGAGAAGCAGTTCGAAATTTTCACATTTTTCGCCTCGGCGAGGCTATACTAAATGGAATGTAATATTTCGCAAGTTCATTTGTTAGATCTCATTGATATCTATCAGTATGCCAAAAATTGTTTAAATATTCCAAGCGGTTAAGTCAGTATTACCAATTTTCACAAACGGGTTACGGACGGACAGACAGACAGACCATATATGGCTTGGCGGCCATTTTGGTCATGTGACCTGGACCCCATGAGGAAATTTTGGTTTCCCCCATCTCATAGAGGCTCCATATGAAATTTGACTTCAATCAGCCCAACGGTTTCCGAGGAGAAGCAGTTCGAAAATTTTCACATTTTTTCGCCTCGGCGAGGCTATACTAAATGGAATGTAATATTTCGCAAGTTCATTGGTTAGATCTCATTGATATCTATCAGTATGCCAAAAATTGTTCAAATATTCCAAGCGGTTAAGTCACTATCACCAATTTTCACAAACGGGTTACGGACGGACAGACAGACAGACCATATATGGCTTGGCGGCCATTTTGGTCATGTGACCTGGACCCCATGTGCAAAGTTTGGTTTCCCCCATCCCATAGAGGCTCCATATGAAATTTGACTTCAATCGGCCCAACGGTTTCCGAGGAGAAGCAATTGGAAAATTTTCACATTTTTCGCCTCGGTGAGGCTATACTAAATGGAATGTAATATTTCGCAAGTTCGTTGGTTAGATCTCATTGATATCTATTAGTATGCCAAAAATTGTTTAAATATTCCAAGCGGTTAAGTCCCTATCACCAATTTTCACAAACGGGTTACGGATTTTTCGCCTCGGCGAGGACATACTGAATGAAATATATTATTTTGCAAGTTCATTGGTTAGATCTCATTGATATATATCGGTATGCCAAAAATTGTTTAAATATTCCAAGCGGTTAAGTCAGTATCACCAATTTTCACAAATGGGTTACGGACGGACAGACAGACAAATCATATATGGCTCGGCGGCCATTTTGGTCATGTGACCTGGACCCATGAGCAAATTTTGGTTTCCCCCATCCCATAGTGGCTCCATATGAAATTTGACTTCAATCGGCCCAACGATTTCCGAGGAGAAGCAATGCGAAAATTTTCACATTTTTCGCCTCGGCGAGGCTATACTAAATGGAATGTAATATTTCGCAAGTTCATTGGTTAGATCTCATTGATATCTATCAGTATGCCAAAATTTTTTTAAATAATCCAAGCGGTTAAGTCAATATCATCAATTTTCACAAACGGGTTACGGACGGACGGACAGACAGACAGACCATATATGGCTAGGCGGCCATTTCGGTCATGTGACCTGGACCCCATGAGCAAAGTTTGGTTTCCCCCATCTCATAGAGGCTCCATATGAAATTTGACTTCAATCGACCCAACGGTTTCCGAGGAGAAGCAGTTCGAAATTTTTCACATTTTTCGCCTCGGCGAGGCTATACTAAATGGAATGTAATATATACAAGTTCATTGGTTAGATCTCTTTGATATCTATCAGTATGCCAAAAATTGTTTAAATATTCTAAGCGGTTAAGTCACTATTACCAATTTTCACTAACGGGTTACGGACGGACAGACAGACTGACAGACTGACCGAATGACAGAATGACACGGTGATTTTAGGGCACTCTTAGAAATCAACCGACTTTAGTCGGTCGCTTTTTCTGCGGGTCGTGCAATCTCGTGAGCGATTCTTGTCCACTTGGGCCTCTAGTATATTTTTGTTTTAGATAGCCAATTTGAAATTTTGTGTGATTGGCTTTCAGCTGTTTGTATTTCTGTTGGGGTCATGCGGTTTCGAGTTTGTGTTGCGTTCCCTTTGTCTCTGATGTATGGCGTGGATTAAATGTATCGATTCTTTATCATTGCCTTCGCTTCTTTTTTTAAATGACGTGTTTGCCACAAATAGTAAATAGTAACTTCCAAGCATAAAAATATCTTTCTGTTTATTTCTACTTTAATCTTTTTAGTCTCAATATGATTATCCCCCATACAACGAATATAGTGTTTGCTCCGTACGTAAGTACGTACGTAGGTATGTATGTACGCTCGTAAGCATTTAACATCTTTGTGATCGCTGAAGCGCCTATATTTTTTCGCGGATTTAGATATGACTTCACATAAATGTTTAGTATTGTGGTTTCTGTAGCAAGTTTGAGTTTCAGGGTCCTGGGCTTAAGGTCAAGTAAAAATCAAAAATGAGTTCCTTTAAGAGCAATGAAAGCATTCATAAAAAGAAGATGGGTCATAATACGTATTTTCGGCTAATAAAGCCTCATCAGTGACCCTGTAATGATCCGGCAACTAAAGCCAGAGAGGAAACATACTGCAATTTTGCGAATTTCGAATAGGCAGTCGATTCAAAGACTGATATATAACAAAATGGGGTCCAAATAATTAAAAACCTGTCTAGAATATGAGTCTAAACTAATAATTTATTTCTGATTTCTCAGAATATTTACGCTGATCTCAAAGGACCAAAAGTAAAATATAAACTGCACTATGGTTGATGTAGGGGGAGACGTTTTACGGCCGCCACACAGCACAACACCAAGGTCATTGGCTATTTTTAGAAACCCTTGTTCATCGCTCTCGCGCCTATATTTATCTACGGATTAAAACAAAAGCTTCACATTAATGTTGTGAATGGTAATATCTCGACTTTCGGCTTCCTGGGCTCAAGGTCAAGGTCTCTGGCTATTTATAGAAAATAAAATGTGCATTGATTTGAATAAAAGTTCACACAAACGTTGGGCATTATAATATCGCAGGCGAATTCGACTTTAGGGGTCCTCGATTCAAGTTCAAAGTCACGGTGTTTATTTTAAGAAACAAAGTGTGGAGTGCGACAATATCTACGGGGCTTAAAGTTAAAGAAACTGGCTATTTTTAGAAATGATCCTTTATATTGCCCTAGCAACTATATTTATTGGTGGATTTAAATGTGACTTTGCACAAATGTCGGGTATGATAATATCTGAAGCGAGTTCAAAATTCAGGGTCCGGGGCTAAAGTCCAAGGTTTTTGTGATTATTTTTTCAGAAACAAAAAATATGTCATTGCTCTAGCGCCGTGACCTAGTGAATAAGAGAGCTGACTCTTAATCATTAAGTATTTCGCCGCTGTGGTTCGCGCCTGGATCGAGTCACATGTGAGACGCCAGGTTTTGCAACGGAAGGTTAGGTAGTTTCCTGGTTTTCGTCCACATTCGATTGGGTCGACACAAGTGAAATGATCTTGGTAGGGTCGTAAAACCAAAACTAAAAATCACCCAGATTTAATGATGCATTTAATGTCGGGTATGATAATATCTTAAAATTGCTCAAGATATTATTGTTACCAACTTTTTATGAAGTAATATTAAAATCCATCACTACACAAACGGGCTAGTGTGATGACAAGTTTTTTTTTTGTGTGTGTGTGTGTGTGTGTGTGTTTTGTAAATATAACCACAGTCACCTTAAACTTGAGCCCACGATCTTGAAAAGTAGAAGTAAAACAAAGATCAGGAATCGATACAATTAACTTACTCCACCCATCAAAGACACTAAAGGGAAAGAAACACAAACATGAAGCGACCAGACCATAATGGAAACCTAAACAAAGGAAGTCCATAAGGACAATAAGGACAGTTACTTTGCCACAAAATGGCCAAAATGACCATCCAAAATAAAAAGACACAAGTGATACACACAGTAAGTAACAAACAATAACAAAAATAAACCGCTACAGAAGAACCGCCTTGGAACGGTTAGTGGAAAGACGTCCACTGGTGTGGGGGGGGGGGGCTACATCGATTTTACATGGCCATAATCCTCGCCCTTACCTCTGTCGCGGTATACACTAATTTTGTTTAGTCCGCATGAAGGCTTCCTAACTCATCAGTGTAACATCTCCGAGAAAATACAAATAAAAATACTACAGAGATGAAACAAGGTTGAGGACTCGACAGCATACAACAACAGAATTGGTGGAGCAAAAGAAAACCAACAGTTAAGACGCCGAGGGGCCCGACCAAAGACGGAGCATCAGGCGCCAACCAACATAAAGAATACTAAAATAAAAGTCCATTTATGTTTTTTACGCTGGAACCGCCATATAATCTTAGGCCCGACCAACCGGTGTAGGGAAGCAAAATTGTCAACAGTGATTGGGTTAACCACCATGCATGCAGTCTGTTTTATAACATTTATGTTGTACTCAATCTTTATATATCGACGAACGATTTTACGAAATTGGAATTCGGGTTCCGATAGGCCTTGTTGCAGAAGTGTTTTAAGTCCAACATTGAATTTTGAAGCCAAATCAGAATGACGTCTATAAAACTTAGAAAAGGCTTTACGTAGTTTATGATACGGATACCCCTGATTAAGAAGTTTAGCGGTTAATAATTTATTACGAGTGTTGAAGTCGGATACATGACTAGACACTCTAGCGAATCGAATTAACTGCGAAATATAAACCCCGTACGATGTCGCGCGAGGAACATCACCGTCCAAAAAAGGAACATTTACAATCTCGAAATCAAAATCATCACGTTTATCATAAATTTTGGAAGAAACAAATCCATCTACAATAGATAAATGTAAATCCAAAAAGGGGGCCTCGGTATCAGAGAAATTTGCCTTGTTTAACTGAAGTTCTAGGGGATAAATCTGACTGATTAAACTATCAAAGTGAGTATTGTCAATATTTAAAAATCATCTAACTATCTAGAAGTAGAGCTAAAAGCTTCAATAATTCAGATTGGTTATCAATAGAAAGCGACAACATGAAGTCTCTTTCATAACAATACAAGAATAGATCAGCCACAAGACGTGCGCAATTTGAAAGTAGAACTTGCCTCAGATATCATCCAACCCACAATTTGTGCGAATTATTTATGGCAAACAAGTACTACCTTTTGTAATGAAACGCAATAAATCGGAAGCTGTACTGTTCCCTTCCGCATTAGAAGAATATATTTTAAGTACATATGCGGTCGCAGGCTGTAGACCATCTATGTCAGCTGAGAGCCCCCCACTAACATCGGATTCTGGAACGGACAAAGCTGTCCATCCACATCCATCTTCTTTCGCATATAGTAGATGAAACGTCTGTTCTATCTCTCCGTTGTAACCAGGAAACCATTTCACTTTGACGGATGTAGATGACGTCACAGTTACAGACACATTATTAGGTGCATCGGGCTTTCCTACAAGAAAGGTAAAACTATCATGTTGATTTGATTGTAGTTTAACTAAGCTTCTTTTACAGTTTCAAGCTAGGAAGAAGATCTGGGCCTTGTAAAATCAAATTACATCCCTCAGTGACTATCGCTGCTGACCTACGTAATGTTCATTTTTACTTTGTCTTGCTTCTGTTGGAAACCTGTAATTGTGGAACTTCATGGTCATCTTAGACTGTATTATGAGAGTCATGTTGTCGATTTGCAAATTGTTCTTGAAATCCGAAAGTAACATTACTTTATTTACTTCAAAACGGTCGTGTTAAGTGACGTAGGTGGTGGTGGAATGTAACCCCGTACCTCATACAGCAGCTTATTTTCTCATTTTGATGGTTTCATTGGGTCGTTTAATGTGTTGGAACTGAGTACTGCTCATTTAAGCCAAAAGCTAAAGGCTTTTTTGCAACTTACACAGCAGCTGATTAAGACACCCAGTAACCTATAACAGCTACTATCTGTCTGTATTTCTTGGTTTGAGAACGGCAACTATTTAATCATTTGAAATTGATAAAACGGTAAAGGTTGCCTTGTGAAACAAAGAACACAGAATAAATAGAAAAAAGGAGAATTGGTTTATGACTCTTCACATACAGAGATGTAGTGTATAAGGCTACCTTTACATTCTAACATGTAAATGAACAGCACTGCGTCTTTGAAATACTAAAATGGGCACAGGATGCCTAAATCTACTAAGGTATTGCTGTATCAGGACATATAGGTCTATTTCTGTATATCAGAGGCGAAAGCTTGTTGACCACTGATTCAACGAATTTATTTAAAACGAGTTTAGAAAAAAAGAAATGCCGCAATAATTATTCACGCCTACCATCCACCTATGAACATAACAGCGATGTCCATTGAAGGCTATTAGTTTATTCCATGTATCCCGAGTTTCAAAGCTTTTGTGCTAAACGTGTTGTTTCAAGCACTCGATAAGGATGATAGCAATTGTTTTAGCATGTGTTATGATGTAAAACTTTCTTAACATACATTGCAAATTAACGTCCAATGCACATGTACACTTGTAAGGAAGAAATAATGAAACGTAAACAAAGACGAGACTAAAGCATCGAAAGAAAAACAATAAGACCAAGCAAATAACAAAAACGTATTAAAAATAAACACTTTATAAGAGGACTGTTCAAATATGAATCCAAGTAGAACGTTTTCTCATGCACTAATGCGAAAATCACCTGGAAATAAATATCACAGCGTAGATAAACATTTTACCTATACATTGATACCACACCTGTTAAAATCCGTTGACTTTAGCCATGTATATCGTTCGATAAACACTGTCTACTCTTGTATACTAATACAAAACATGGTTGGAAGAAGGTCAGAGTAAGCCGTTGAAATACGGTCCTATATTATGAATCGTTATATTCTTGGTATACGGTGCAAAGACATGTTTGATGAAATATGTTCGGTTTATGGGCATAATGACATGTCTTTTCCGACAGTTTTTCGTTGGTGTAAGAAATTCAGCTGTGGACTAGGCTCAACAGAAGATGCACCACATGATCGTCGGCCGAAAAGAGCAACATCTGCAAGGATGGTCGCTAGAGTGAAAGAAATAGTTGCTACCGATGCACGATACACCACTAGGCAAATAGCTAGTATGGTTGGCATCTCATTAGGAGCAGCTCATGCAATTCTGAAACGGGATTTGAAAATGAGAAAGATCTGTGCTAGATTGATTCCCCATCTGTTGACAGATGAGCAGAAAAAGACACGCGTTCAGTGCGCCAAGAAGCTGCTTAAAAAATTTCCCAATTACAATGCACGGTCTTTCGCTAATGTTGTCACAGGTGACGAGACATTGGTTGTCTTTTTTCAGCCAAAACGAAAGATTCAGAACAAAATATGGGCATCAAAGTATTGCAAAAGACCATGCATTGCAAAGCGGACCATAAGCGTCAAGAAGGTAATGCTTCCATATTCTTTTCAAATCAGGGCCCTGCTATTCAGGTTGAGTGCCTAAAGGCAAGTCTGTAAAGGCCAAGTTTTACAAGAATAAAGTTCTTCAAAAATTAAATAAATATTTCAAAGAACGAAGACCCGCAACTGGTTTGGCCAATGTCAGATTGCTACATGACAATGCGTGATCGCACAAGGCGCTCATTGTGCAAGACTATCTGAAGCAGGAAAAGGTTGTTGAACTCCCTCACCCCCCCCCCCCCCCCGTATTCCCCTGACCTTGCCCAATGTGACTTTTTTTTTGTTCCCGCGGCTGAAAAATTACCTTTCTGGTCGAAAATTTGTACAGCGCAAACACCTCGGTTCTGCAATATTCCAGTGGCTTCATAGTATACCTCGAAAAGACTAACAAAATGCATTCAATGATTGGATCAGAAGACTGAAAGTTTGTATATCTGTTAAAGGCGAATACTGTGAGGGGACAAAATTTTTTCATCGAAATCTATCACGGAATCATTTTTATGTGCTTAGTTGCATTCATATTTGAACAGTCCTCGTATCTTATTGAACATGATGATACAAACCGTGGACAACATACTGCATTTTATCGATCACAGTTTTGTCTTCTCAGCTAGCTGTCAGATCATCTGTACCATCAAAACGTTGGTGTTTTTTTTTGTGTGTGTTTTTTTTTTCATTCTGACAAACAGTAAATGCTTTACAACGTTAATAATTTTGACTTATGTCAGTGACGGGATATATAAATCAAAGCACTGAGAGTACTGATGGGGGGCGAATTTGAAATACCCACACCAGAGAGAAAAATGAGTTCTAGAGGACATTCAATTTATTTAATTTTGTGTTTGCGCTGAGTGTTACATGTACCGTTCTAACATGTACCGTTCTAGCTTGACATACGGTACTGTAACTTGCTGTACATGTAACCTTCACCAATTGTTTTGGGGTCGATTGTTTTCCAATCAATTCAAAGCTATTAAGGACAGAATTGCGATTAGTATTGTTGTCTACATGACCTTCATTGATTTGGATAAACACATGTTATCGTTATTAATAGAAAATAGACTCGCTCGCTATTTAATTGATGTTATATGTTGGTCAGAGTACTGCGCAATAATCTTGACAGCAGTCATGCGGTGGGTTTGGGCAACACAGTTAATTCAAAAGTTGATTCCAGTTCGGATTTTACAGGCAACACACTTACTCTGATACGGGCTCTGACCTCATAGAGGTACAAATAACGCTGCTAAGTTCGAATTAATTGTTAGCGATCGACCCAAAGTTACTAAGACTAAAACAGTTCAGTGCTCAGGTCCACGTGACTGTCACTGATTAATCGGAATAACCTTTTTAAATAGAAATAGCCGCAATGAGGTAAGACAAGATGCTTTACTTGGAATCATAGGGTGGGCTGGGCAAACAGTGTAGACACAGACCTGACACGGAAGAATGTGGCGTAAGATGAAGATCTGCACTAATTGCTTAAAACTGGAATTTTAGAATTGAATGAAACAGTTTAAATCTCAGTCCAGGACTATGTCCCCAACCTACACTCGGAGACAATCGACCCACCAGTATTTTCAGTGCTTTGATTATGACGAGTTTCAATATTAATGGTATGTCAGTCCGGTTTTATTAGGTCGGCGGTTTTTGTTTGTTTTGTTTGTATTGGAGTAAAATCATTCTTCGATATAAAAAGATTGGGTACAACATGGATATTATACGACAGACTGCATGCATGGTGGTTAACCCAATCACGGTTGGCAACTTTGCTTCCCTCTTTAATTGCACGCCGGTGGGTCAGGCCTCAGATTCTATGACGGCTCCAACGTAAAGGCTTATTGAAAATTAAAGAGATAATGTTGGTTGGTGCCTGATGCTCTGTCTCTGGTCGGGCTCATCGGAGTCTAACTGTTGGTTTTCTTTTGCTCCAGCATTTCAGTGGTTTCTTGCTGTCGAGTCCTCACCGTTGTCTCACCTCTGTGGTTCTTTGATTTCTGTGTTCACGGAGATGTTGCACTGATGAGTTAGGAGGCCTTCATGCGGACTGAACAAATTATTTGTCTAAATCGCGACGGAAGTAAGGTCGAGGATTGTGGCCACGTAAAATCGATTTAAGCCCCCCAGTGGAAATCTTCCACTGACCGTTCCAAGGCGGCTCTTCTGTGGCGATTTATTTATGTTGTTGTTTGTTACTTACTGTGAGTATCACTTGTGTCTTTTAATTTTGGATGGCCATATGGCCATTTTGTGGGAAAGTACTGTCCATATGGCCTTCCTTTGTTTAGGTTTCCATTATGGTCTGGTCGCTTAATGTTTGTATTTCTTTCCCTTTGGTGTCTTTTATGGATGGAGTAAGTTAATTGTATCAATTCCTGATCTTTGTTTTACTTCTACTTTAACGGTCAAGACAACACTATTTAGGTAATTTTTGAGCCGGCCAATTTACCTAGCTTTACTTTTCGTGGACAGGCTTATACATAAGCGATTAATAAGTTTATGCATACGTTTCAGAAAGTGACAACTTCCCTTCTTAAATCAGCGGAAGGGAATGACCGTAGTAAAACTTTCATGATCAATCTCCATAAAAGAACGTTGCCAAACCTGGCAGGTATCGAAACCGAAACCTCCTGATCACCAGTAAAACACGCATCCGACTGAGCTATCGAGGCCGGCCTATATTAGGTGGACGATAATTTGCGTTTGTTTGAATTGAGGTTTATCGTCCCCGTCAACACAATTCAGGTCATTTTGGAGACGCCGCTTCCAATTATTTGCGACTTTACCCGACACCGAGATGAAATGACATCTGAAGCCCTGCCGCCCAATGAAACCAAATGGCTTAAATGCATTGGTCTAACTTACACAGGTTTACCTCGGCAGGCTTAGTCCTTCTAAGCGGGGGCGGAACAGCGTTATGTTTCAGGCAGCGCATTAGTGTATGAATAATGTGCCCTTTAATAAGTTCAGAGTGGTTGCCGCCGGTTAATACTGATTCAGGCCGCGCGTTCCATGTATCTACGAGTTTGTTGCTGAAGCTGGTATTTCTAATCTTTACTCGAGTTCTGCATTTTGTAAGCTAACGACTGTGCCTTAATAAGGTATGCCTGTATTTGATTTACAATTTTAAGCATAGATGTGTACCGGCATATCTGCACTTTCAGCCGGCCTCGGTAGCTCAGTCCGTAGTTGTACGCGTCTGAATGGTGATCAGGAGGATGCGGGTTCGATACCTGTTGGGGTCGGCAACAATTTTTCGTGAAGACTGATCATAAAATATTTTCTTCGGTTATTCTCTACCTTCCGCTGATTCAAGAAGAGCAGTTGTTTGTTTCTGACGAAGTCGTATGGTAGACGGGTTTCCTTGTGTTGCACTATTTCTATGATAACCTTAGTAAAAGAGAAGACTTGGAGGGATAAACGGGACCGCATGGTGTTTCCACGTAGACGCGGTCGAAACGGTAAACCGCTTAGAGGGCCTCTATATAGGCTTCTCCAGCCATAACGGTGCGGGTAGGACCGTCCATGCGTATAAACCTTATTGGTTTGATCGGGCCACAGGGCTTGAGGTGTAATTGGATAAAATTTTCACGTACAAAACGGAAGCAACATCTCCAAATGACCTGCATGTAAAAAGTTATGACGGTGACGTTAAATCTCTAATCTGTCTCACAAACAAACAAACTAGTCGAAAATAAAAATTGACCATTGAACGATTCAAATCCATGGGTCACGTCATGAGAAAAACTTAACTTCTCATTTGCGATCACCAACATGTGCACTCGCGCAGTTCGAAAAGTATTTTGTGTTCGCGAGTTGAATTGTTAGAATAAGTTCAAAACTTTTAGTTTCTATACTTACAAATTTCAAGATTTTTGCTAGCACGCGAAGCTGGGCAGGTCATGCCCGGCGCAAAACCGACGGCAATATTTTCTCAATGCCTGATTCAGTTAGCGCCTAAAATGTTTCGAGCTGCAAACAGCTTACGTTGACCCAGGTCTGTCGCCGAAGAAGACAACAATACTGTTTGCAAAAACATTTGGACATCGTCGCTATTAATAGATGCCTGCCTTGTTGGACCTCGTCGCTATTAATAGATCCAGCGTATAGCTATTTCATCTGACAACTTAACTTATGACAGGCATCTTTGCACGGATGGTTTCTGCGTTTTTTATTGCTCTTTTGTTTCTAAATCATCAAAAGTTCTAACTTTCTAATCAAAAGATCTACATTACATGCGAATAGATAAAGTAATGGATGATTTGACATGTTGCAGTAGCAGTACGATACATTTTCTCGCTACACGGCTAGACCTTCCTGTGATTATACTGCAGGTAATGCGTAGGATTTTTTGTTTCATATGAAAATGAATCGTATTCGCTAGTTGTCGCGGATAAATACAAATAATAGTAACAATATGTAGTTCATTTAAAAAGAAATACAAAAATATGAACATTGGCGACATGTGTTTTGCTTATTGGTGGAAATTCGGGCCTATTTAAATGCTCGGAGATGTAGAGCCTTTGTGAGTTAATTTTGAATTACATGTGTTTTGCTTATTGACATGTGTTTTGCTTATTGGTGGAAATTCGGGCCTATTTAAATGCTCGGAGATGTAGAGCCTTTGTGAGTTAATTTTGAATTAAGGTCAGCTGAGGAAATACGCGTAGGAATTCCTATTTTTGTCTACAACAAATTCGGCAAAACCTTACCCCTTTTATGGGTGTATTTTCATTCATTGAAGTAATTATATGCAAATTATTGTTAAATACGGTAATTTGATAAATATTCTGGTACTGATGGCGATGATAGTTCTGACCTATTTTTAATGCGCAGGGATACATCCTGTTTGAGTTAATTTTGAAATAAGGTCATCCGAATCGTGTAGTAAAATTGGGGGCTTCGCCCCCCAAAAACGAAGTGACGGCCGTGATCAGGAATCGTTAAAATTACATTACAACTTCCAGCAAGACGTGGAGCAATGATCATGAATCGATACAATCAAACCACAGCTCCCATTAGAGACACCAAAGGGAAAGTAACACAAACATGAAACAACAGACACTAATGGAAACATTAATAGCGGAAAGCAAAAAGGACAGTTACTTTCCCACAAAACGACCAAAAGGCTATCCAAAATAAAATGATATAAGCGACACAAACACCCAAAGACAAACCATAACAAACATAAACCGCGACAGAAGAACCATGACCCTAAATTTTGAAACACGCTTCTCTTATATATAAATCGGAATATTATTTTCAGGACAAACGGGTTAAATATGTGTTTATAGCATAATGCGCACTTTTTGTTTAGCTCTGAAATCGCACAATATGCTATCATATCATCTGGTAGCGCTTAAAGATTAATTCGTACGCTTATTGAAACGATAATCTTGTATGTTGCTGTAACTAACAGTTTTGACCTGCTGTTTCTTTTAGTCTGTTTTCTTTGACCTTTGAAAACGTGTTGTTCCTCCAAGTACATTTGATGAGTTGCGGTCTAAACCTTTTTATAGAACAAGTTAAAGACCAGTGCTTTCCAGTTCATCAAGAGCAAGGGACAATGATGCACAGAGGAGTTTGTTAAAACACAAAGAAATGAAAAATGCAATAAACCCGTGCACAACTGAAACAATCGACATGAAAAATGTCACATACTTGACAAATTACAAGCATTGTCAGAAGCGATCAATATAGAAAGTACAAATTATTCTGGGCCAGACTAGCTATTTTATGCCAATGAGATCTACTCAGTATAAGTATGTTCTATAAAAGGGCTTTCCTTTATTCCACTACGGAATCAATTATCACAAACGACCAGAGAATACAAATCACACAATACGTTCTGTTGTATAATATCTATATTAAAACCTTTTTTTAGTGGTTCCAAGACATCTGATTCACCAAATATTAATCCAAAACTTATTAACTAGATGACTATGAAACGCCAATTCCGATATTCCTTGCTGCAAAAGTGTTTTCGAGCCAATGTTTTACTAATGCCATTTCTTATAAGTTCAACTTTTTCATCGAAATGTGATGAAACAAAATACCACCAAAATGGTAATTTTTGAATACTTTCGAAAGCGTAAGAATGAGCTTTCAAACGGCCACGGCGGAAAGCTTATTCAACTAGAAGCTGCCATCTTTGAAGGAAACCCAGGCAAAAAATCGTCAAGTCTTTAAATTCGGTTTTGTCTTCTAACATTTACGTTATCAATACCTTCCAATCTTTTAATCGAACGATGTTGACGTCACTGCATACAATGACGTCGTCGTTATATTACTACCTGTGTCTGTGTGAAATAGTCCTGAGATTCTTGCGCATGGAATTTATCGAAGTATAAAACTTATTTCAACTGCTCGAAATGTGCAGACCAGCTACCGGTAATAACCCATATTTTTTTTCTCCGCGGTAACAGGCTTTTTTGTCTCGGAGAACAAGCGAGAAATGTCTCCGAGAAGAAAAAAATTTCGGGTTTCAAAGCGGTTAATTTCACCGCGAAACACCGCGAAATTCGTCCGCGAACATCGCTTTTTCTCGGAGAAAGCCAATTAGTACAGGTGAAGTCGTTAACGGTGTTTCTCCGCGAAATCTGCCTATACCTACATGTATATTTGTTCATGTGCATGTATTTTTTTCATGCATTAAAATTTGATACACAAAGTTTGAAGCATGTGACGAAATGCATCGTAAAGTATGTTTTTGATCCGGTTGGAATCATAATGATTTACACCTTATGCACTTAACAACGCAGTATGAACATGATGAATGTTTTCTGTGTTCGTTTATTTACTGTTATGTAAACGCTTCATAAATTGAAAACTGTTGATTTTCGATCGATTCACCATATTTGGAGTACTTTATTTTTTCTCAAGTAAATACTTTAGAAAAATCAAACTCAATGTATATAATAAGGGGAATCCTGCGTGTACATTTATGTGTGGGCGCTGATCTCACTCTACACTTTGGTTGATCTTTTTCTTACACTGCGAGTAATTAAATATCACTGATGCTTACACTTAAGCTCAAATGTAGCCCGAGTGAGAGATCTATTGTTTAAGAGTAGGCCACGGAGGCCCGCTGGTGTTTCTTGCCTTTACAATTCAATTTTGCTCATACATGTACATTAACCCATTTCAGACTGGAAACCCCTAAACGGGTACCGTGGCAAACAGTGCAGGCCCAGATCAGACGCCGCAGAACGCGACGTCTGATCAGAGCCTACACTGTTTGCAAAAAGTTTGGCCAGTTTCTTAATTATGGATCGTAGCAGAATCGCCAACAGCGCAACAGAAGCGTGATGAGCGTAGTAGAAGCGCATCGGAAGCTCCATGATCGCCACCTCACGGCGCTTGTTTTGACCTTGCTCAAAATTTTCGTAGCGGAAGCGCCGAGCAGACGAAGCGCAACAGAAGCGTAGTAAAAGCGTAGCGAGAAATTCATGAGCGCAGCCGTATCGTAGCAGAATCGCCAGGATCGTAGCAAGCGCGTAGTCACATCGTATCGACAGCGCGAAGAAATTTGTCCACGATCTAGCTACGCTTCTGCTACGTTCACTGCGATCACGCTACGCTATATGCGCCCAGGCTACGATCCTGGCGATTCCGCGGTGACTAAACAATTTGCGAAAAACTAACTACTACGCTTCCGCTACGCTTCCACTACGGTCTTGGCGACATGGTTGCGTTCCCTCCACGTTCATGCCACGCTCTTGGCGACTGAACTGCGCTCATGACGTTTCGCTCCACGACGTTGGCGATCAGTATAAAAGTAGCACGCTTTCATTGCAAATTTCATTCTTGGCTGACGTTCCGAACTGTTCACAGGTAATGCAAGATGACAAATCCCCGTAAACGGAAGGACGGACGCAGAACTTTTTTGCCCTCCTTCTTCGTCTGGCTTGGATCTCCAACCCTATAAGTCTATGGTTCATAATAGCCAGCTGAAGCATGGCCACTGGAATTACACGATCCATACCCTTAGACGGGTATTCAACTGCTGCTTTTCCGTTTTATTATCAACTTTATACAGAAATCGTCTCAAAGCGCAACAGCAGCGCAGCTACCGCGCCTTGGTCGTAGTAACATCGCAACTACATCGCCGATAGCGTAGACTAAGCGTAGCCTGATCTCCTTCGTCGTAGCGAAAGCGTAGTAGAAACGCCATGAAGAGACCCAAAGCGCCACGGAAGCGCAGCAGTATCGCAGCATGAGCGTGACCATCGCAGCGACATCGCAGTAGAAGCGTACTGGAATCGTAGTAGAAACGCAGAAGTTCCAAAAAGTGTCATATGTCGGCGCTTCTACGGCGATTTGAAGAAGCGCCATGATCGTCATCAGCGCAGCGGCATCGCCGTGTAGTGGAATGGGGGTATTAATTTTGAAATGGACGCATGCTATATATAAGGAGGAAGATTCCAATTGGTACAAAAAGGGTTAATATGGGGAAATTGCGCGGCAAGCATTCCAAGGCTGCATATTAGTCTGATCGCTAACTTGGAGCAGAACTACAAAATTCTCCAAGATAATCAGCCAAGTTTCTACAGACATGCAACCTGGGTATCTTGTTAAGTCTACTGTTCACCCCGAAGGCAACTTGCCCCCGTGTCCTAATGGGTAAGAGCGCTGACTCTTAACCCATTCAGTACCAGAAACCCCTAAAGGGGTACCTTGGCAAACAGTGCAGGTCCAGATCAGACACCACCGAACGCGGCGTCTAATCAGGGCCTACACTGTTTGCAAAACATTAAGCCATTTCCCGAACTAAATTTTTAAGAAAAAACAACCTGGCACCCCTAAGATTCAAAATGGACCCCTGTATATATAAGGAAGAAGATTCCATTTGGTACAAAAAGGGTTAATCATCGGGTCATTAGGTCTCTCCGCTGCTGTGTGCGCCTCGCTCGGGCCACATACATGTAGTTGTTAACGAGTACCCACATCCTACATTTGACGACTAGGAACAGATTAAGGAAAATGTATACCTTGTAAACTCCAGTTATCTCTATACATGTATGTGTCCATGTAAAATGGTGAATAGTGTTTCGTTCATTACATGGGCTTTATTAACATGTTGATGCACCATCTGTTTGCTCCAACTGGGAGTATTATTTAGTTAGGGGTGGGTGAGGGGTCGGGAAAGTAGACTTGGTAGCGCAAATAATGCGTGCGAATGCAAAGTAGCATGTCCTTTTTCACGCGCCTGCATGAAGCATGGCCCGATATAGGTGTCTGGTTTTTCGTCCGTTCGTTCGCGACATAGACCTAGCCTGCGGTGAAATTCATATGTTCCTCGTTAACTGGTCACTAACTTTGCATTCAAAGCACCGCTTGCTGTACCAATTTGACAGTTTGTAATCATAAATAAATGAGGGCGAATCTGAGCTTTTGGTTTTGTTTGTTTGAGGATTTACGTCCCTGTCAGCACTGTAAAGGTCATTTTGGAGACGTCGCTTCCAATTTTGTGGGACTTTTACCCGACATTGACATGAAATGACATCTCAATCCCTGCCGCCCCATGAAACCACAGGGTTTATAAGCATTGACGGTCCGACTCGCACAACTTTGCCTGGGCAGGCTTAGATCCTGTAAGCGGTTTTCCAGTACTCGCATGCGGGTCGGTTTCAGCTCTGCGTGGAAGCATCATGCAGCCCATCTATTTCATCAAGCTGAGCTTTTGGTAAATGTCACACATCATTATGGTGTTAATAACCTACATGTACGACTAATTATGGGAACTTGCCTACTTAAATATATTGTAAAATTTTACCGCTAAAACCGGAAAATTTTCGGATAAAAATTCTGGCATTTTTTCATATTCTTGGTACACTTTAAAACGACTCGACGAGGCGGTTCTAACGAGTACCCATAATCTATGTGAGCAGAAATTAGATAAATAATGTATACCCCTGTATACCCCAGTTAAAAGTGGGGTTTAAGCGGGTAACAAATAAATAGGCGTATTTTCGTGATGTGAATAAATGTTGTCATGAGACTTTTAAAAAATAAATTACTAAAAGGAATTTTTAGTAACACGAAAGAATATTTGATTATTATTTAACAATGACTACAATTTGCCTTCGTTTTCAAAAACAACGCCAAAAAATCGAAGAAATAATAATGAGCCGAAAATTTCACGTAAGCCCAGTAGTATTTTTTTCTCCGCGAAACGCCGGTAATTCCATTTTCAGTGAAAGCAATTGGTCGAATTTTCGCCGAGAATCTCTGAGAATTTTCTCCGCGAATCCGGGAGAAATTTCAGCGAGAAATTTCTCGCTCATTTTATCTTTTCTCGCTGTTTTGCGGAGAAAATAGCCGATTTTGCGTTAGGCGGTTTTTCCGCGTGACAAAAAAATGGGTTATTACCCGTAGCTGGTCTGTACATAATGATAGAGAACTGGAATTATTTATCAAGCAATTCAGTGGGTCAACGATAACTTTTATTGTCGAGTCAATGTCATATTTATATCAAATCAGTGTGTAAATGATAAAACCTAAAATAGTTTTAACCGACCTTATTATACTGATAGCCTTGTTTAATAAGCTTAGCAGTCAGGACGTTATTCATATTGTCTAAATTGCAGACCAGAGAAGATACTCGAGTAAAACGAATAAGTTGATAAGCTCTTCTATGTTTTACAAGACCTGTGTACTACTTATTAACGTATATAAGTAGTTATGCTTTGTCATAAAAATTGATCTAGAAGGCGATTGCAATTTATCATATGACGTCGTGTCTGAGAATGTAACAACGCCATCGATAAAACACTAGTGGATTAAGTATGGAAATTAGTTAGATACGCCCCGTAACGTTACATGTACAACGTCCTTAACGACGTCGCGTTTACTTATGACGGAATATTGACATTTTTGTGAAACAATCGTGAATAAAATGCGTTTCAAATGTCATATGATAAATAGAGTCTTACATTCGTGTTGATGTTTTATTGAATTTATTAAACTCGTTGAGGAAAAAGGATAAAATGCTCGGCAAAGCCTCGCATTTTATCCCTTTGTCCTCAACTCGTTTAGTGAATTCAATAATACATGAACACTCATGTAAGATCCTCTATATAAACTGCATTGTGATGTCGTACAGGGAGGAGATCTACCGCCACCACACGACACTAAACACTATCTGCATTGAAGAAAAAAGAGCTATAAAAGGTCGCCTTTTGAAACAAAGAAATCATTACAAATAGAAGTGAAGGCAATGATCAAGAAGCGATAGAATTTTCTTACACTGTCCATCCATGACAGCAATGATATAAAACAACGATACCGTAATTTAAACGACACAAGAAGAAAGCGAACAGACCAGCGCAGCCTGAGAACAGGCACTAAAGTATCTAGCGCGGGAATGGGCGTGGTTAAATTGATTTTAGGTGTCCACAATCCTCGGCTCTGTTTCTGCTATTATTTATATTTAACTTTGATTCAGTCCGCTTTCCAACTCATCAGTGAAACATCCCCGAAAACACAAAACGAATACCGAGTTGATACAATGATTAGGACTCGGAGGCATGAAATAACGGAAATGCTGAAGCAAAAGAAAACAAACAGGTAGACTCCGATGGGCCCGACCAGAGGCAGAAAAAACTGGCACAAACTGATGTATTTTAAAGTCTTTAGGTTGGAGTCGTTATACAGTCTGAGGCCCGACCCGCCTGTGTGCAATTAAAGAGGGAAGCAGTTATCAACTATGGTTTGGTTAACTACCGCGCAGTATGTCGCGTAACATTTATATTGCAACCAGTCTTTTTATATTGAAGAATGTTTTTACGAAACGGAGTTTTATTTTTTTTTTTTTTCATCAACATAAACATGTATCTATATTTAGTACGTCAAAAATTAATGAAGGGTTTCTTTAGTAAAGGATTTACCTTTATTTTGTAGATAGAATGTAAAAGATAATGGGTCTCCTTCTCCATTTTCGATTGTCAGACTATATTCTCCATAATCTTGTATCTCTACGTTGGCAACCGTTAAACTATACTCTGAAGATTTGAAAGATGTAAGGGTCTTTGTGGAGTTTATCACCTTTTCTGTTTCACCCGCAACTTTTCTAGTCCAAGTGTACTTCACAGGAAGAGGATGTGCGATAATAAATAGTGAGAATACAGCTGAACTCCCTGGGACAGCTTTTATGTACGCTTCTGTGTCTTCTGTTGGTCTCGGAGAACCTATATGTCAGATAACTAGATATGAGGATTGGAGATTAACATGTATACTTTAAGTAGGAGATATTTTCGTCACAGTACACAAGACACAACGTTAATGTTTTGTTTGCTTTTTCGCTAAAAAGGCAATCTCTATGAAGTACGGGATACACAATGGAATTGGAAATTGTAGTGTGTACAAGCTATTTTGGACCAGATTAGCTATTTTTGTTAAGCCTCATCAGTCACCCGCTAGTATTTTTCAAAGGGGGAGTTCCAAATGTGCCCACGCACAGAATTTCTTGAAACTACAGGTATTGTTTACTTAAGGTCTATCAACTATATATCTAACTTTGTTTTATTTGATTAATTACTATAGTTCTCTGGAGAGCGCCCTGAGGTAATCCCCTGTAGACGTCATACACACCTCTGAACTTTTCATTCTTTAATCAGCAAGCTTGATTGTTTTCAAATTTTGTTGCTTTGACTGGCAACAGAACTCTCTAAGGATTCATATAATACCAAAAATATAAATCTGTCTAGGTCTTTTAATTTTTCTGATGAATTTATTTACAAAATTTCTTAAATTTGTCATGAAAATTTATAAAAAGTAAAATGTTTATCCCAAGTGTTAGATGTGTTACTGATCTTGTCACCCCAAGATTCTACACATAAAATTGGCCACATATATCCTCTATATAGCAAACAAATTAAAAAAAATCAGAAACCGGTAACATTGTTTTTGATTGCCATATACATTGTATGTGTTTAGGTATATTTTTGTGATGAAGTCATTTGCAATATCGGTGGACCAGATTTTCTTTAAGTATACTTTTATTGTATTTTGATGACCATATAGTATCACCTTATCATGCAAAGCTTAGCATATGCATTTATGTTATTCTGCCCCTGCACCCCCCCCCCCCCCACAACATACACACAAACAAAAAAACACTGTTCGACAGAGAATGATTTCTAGTTGAGTTTTAAATAGTAGATGAGAACATACATTAGCAGAGAGAAAAGTATAATGCACTCATGCAGTGATCACGATGAGTGTTAGTGTTTACAGCATTGCAAAAGCGGTTATGTTGAAAAAAATGTATTATGACACAATAGGAATAAGACAAGATGGATATTTTTACCCTATTTTAATAGGTCTTTTTAAACCAGTAATACAAAGATATTAATGTCAGTAATACACAATGGTGTTTTGAGTTTGCTTAATAAATTACTTTCATAATCCTGTTGTTTCCTTAATTGTTTTTATTGTAGACATTTCCCTCTTTAAAATAAAACAGCAGTCAATAATTTGCCATCTGTGAAAGGAGAGGCTGATTTTCTGATTTGTTCTTATTATTGATCAGTCCATGTATTGGTATTTTTTCTTACATCACTTGGTCAAAGGGACTCGTATATCACCCCCCACCCACTCCCCCACACACAAACATCAAAGGTTTTGTGAGTCCATTTAAAGCATTTTCTGCAATTTTTCTAGGTTCATTATAACATAGGCAAAAGTGTTTGCTGCAATGTTTTAGTCTTCAGAATAAATGCATAACTAGTCACACTGAAACTATTTGCACATTTATCATCTTGCATACACTTCCCTAAATGATATACTGGTAGATGGAAGGCAAGTTGCTGTAAAACATTTATTTGATAGCTGATATTGTATTTAGATGCTGAAATACCATTTGCATATGTAGTCTCATGTATGCAATACTTGTCATCTGTGTTAAGTTTTCTGGCTCTGTATTCATCAGTTTTACAAAGTTTTACAAATGGTTTGTTTGTTTGTTTGTATTGAGGTTTAACATCCCCGTTAACACTATTTAGGTCATTTTTGAGATGCTGCTTCCAATTTTGTGGGACTTGTTCCCGACATTGAGATGAAATGATATCTCAAGCCCTGCCACCCTGTGAAACTACAAGGCTTATATACATTGGACGGCCTGACTCACACCACTGCCTGGGCAAGCTTAGTCCTTCTAAGCGGTTTACCAGTACTCGTGTTTGGTGGTTAGTTTTAGCTGTGTGTGCAAGCAACATGCAGCCAAATCAATTTCTTCAAGCCCCAATGGACGGGGCGAAGATGTACGTACAAATGGCATGAATCACTTGTTTGCTGTACCACTAGCACTTTGGCTGAATCAAAATCAGTGCAGCTGGCTTCACATTTTTCTAAAGTACTGCTAGCACATGTACTGTTTGCTATTTTAAATTGTGAAAGTGTTTGAAAGTTGAATTAAGTCTTCTCTATTATATACTCAGAGGCAATAAAAAGTATACAGTTTTTGATTTGGAATACCGGATCTTGTATTGCCGTTTGTAATACAATTTGCCTATGTCCGTTTTTCCCAAATGTCTAAGTTTGTAAAACTCCAACTCTTTTCCTGTTACAGTCCTTCATGATGGAGTTATTGCCCTTAATTGAAAATCAATATTTCCAATAAAATCTCGTGTTGTACATGACATTTAACTCTATGCACACCGCAAAATTCATGTACGACTATTCATCGATAAGACCACATCATTACTTTGCCATTTAACCCCAATAAACAGCTTCAAATTCAATTGGAATTTCTGCCTGTTCCGGATTATCTCCCTTTCAATTTAAATGAGTCTTTTTCTCAAATCGTGTAAGAGATTTTCATTCGAAACTTTCGCATAATTATTGTTTTGCTCGGCATCTTTATGCTTACTCCAAAATGAACCCTCTAAAATTGCTCATTGAAAAGATAATCCCCAATACAAATCCCATAGAAACATAATGCATCCAATCAAAGGAAGAACGTGAAAGGCGAAACTGCCATTTTCGTGAACAAAATATGCTGCACTTTACCTTGTGTTTAATTTCAATATGCGTCATATTCTGGTCAATCAGTTGCCCTTCTTTGAATTTGTTTCATGAAAAATCGTTTATTGAATAACACTTATTCGAACCCCATGTTTAAAGGGAAGCTACTCAAGACAAAATATTGGATCAGACCCCCTGTCCATTTCAAGCGATTCATTTTCATTATCCTTTAATCAATTTTAACGGAAAATGTTGCAAATTATGCGGAATTGGTTGTTCTTAATTTATGGTGCCTCATATTTGTGTAGAAAGGGAGACTTTGGTACGCAAATCGGCATTCAGAACCCTGTATACTTACTTTTGCCTCTCAGTTTATTAATTAATGCTTTCCAAAAATAACTGGTTGTTTCCTGGATCATATTTTAGAACATAGATGAATCTGATGATCATATTTAAAAATATAACTTTCTTACAAGGTGACAGTTAGTGCGATTGAAGTAGACTGAAGGGGCATTGTCAGAGTGAGCCAAAACAACAGTACCATTTTGTCTACAGTAATCTGTGTATACAGTGGGCCAAAAGATCAGAAAATATTGTCCGTGTTATTATGACCTACCTGGCTGAAACATAATACAAACATCATTATTCTTGGCCATTCAAGCAACCTGTGTCATTCCAGTATGACAATCAGACTTTTTCAAACTGGCCCAGAAAACATGTACACTCCATATTTTTCAGTTATGTGGTGTATTCCTTGCTTCCAAAGGATAACCCTTTTATAGAACATATTTAACTTCACTACAGCTGGTGTGTGGGAATGTGTGGCGGCGGTAAAACGTCTCCCTGCTCTACATCATAGTGTAGACTATATTTTCTTGTCCTTTGGGATCATTGATTCCATTGTGGAATTTTGAAAATATCTGAGGTTCACTGATGAGGTATTATTGGCCGAAACTAGCTAGTCTTGCCCAGAAAACATGTACACTCCATATTTTTCAGTTCTGTTGTGTATTCCTTGCTTCCAAAGGATAACCCTTTTACAGAACATTTTTAAGATCACTGTATCAGTTAGATTCATACTTATTACAGTCAAGTAAAATTGTCTGGTTTACAGAACCATCCAGTTTACTTGCCATTTCAACAATCTTTGTCATACCAAGCTTCAACATTGCCTCCACTTCTATTTAGAGTTACATTAATGCAAAAACGCTTGTTCTAAAATGAAGTATTTTTTTTAAATAAGATCTGATTGAATTGTAAATGAAAGCTTGAAATGAATTGTGTTTTTGGTGTTCATCAGGGCATCATAATTGATACAAATGCTGATTATATATGAGCTATACTATACACCATCATATAAACATACATATATTCATGTTTATTATATATTGGCGAGCAATTTTTCGATTGAAAATGTCACACCATATGATATCTACAAATGGTTTGAAAAAATTCAAAACTCTGATCATTACTATTCAAAGTTCAAATGCGGTATGTTACCGGTCTCAGATTTTCAAGAAAGTTTGATAAAATGTTCTACATATATAGGGTCAATTTTCATATTAAAATGATGGGGTGACAAGAACTGCAACACTGTGAAATCAAACGTCAAACATACTCCAAAAGATTTTATGGTTGTAAATTCTGGGGTCTGCTCCATATGAAATTGAGTATGGTGTATCAAACTTTGCCTAAACAATGCTAAATGTGATACGAAGGTAATCACAGATGACTACAGTGATGCCTGAGAACAAAATAACTCCAAAACATCAAAAGGTTGAATGCACACAAGTACTGGTAAACCGCTTAGAGGATCTAAGCCTGCACAAGCAAAGCGGTGCGGGTCGGACCGTCCATGCTTATAAACCCTATTGGTTTCATTGGACGACAGGGCTTGAGATGTCATTTCATCTCGATGTTGGGTAAAAGTCCCACAAAATTGGAAGCAATGTCTCCAAAATGACCTATACAGTGTTGAGGGGGATGTTAAGCCTCAAATCAAACAAACAAACATAGGCACTGTGTCACCACTGGATCTATATTATGATTCATACCCTAATATACACATTTGGATGTTCAGATTGCAACGAGCTTATCATTTACTAAATGAGAAGGTTAATGTTCACACTAGTTTGGGGGGACCCCTACTTTCAGATGTGGACATAATCAAAACATTGTAGATTTATAACGAAAACAGATATAAGAGTGAAATAGCTAAATAATGAATAGTCATTTACCAAGCAGTAATTATGCACAATATCATGAAAATCTCTGCGTGGGCAGAACCCTATGGAAATTTACTATAGGCTGGAACTCCCCCTTTCACATGGAACCAACAATTGAATCAATTTTCCAAAAGGACTCAAAAATTACTATGCCCAGGAACAGGGAGACATTTTTTTACGGTCGCCACACATCATAAGTTATTTTGATGCTTGACGCGGAACTTGGGCTCACATAAGAGAAGTACTTGCCCGAGCAGTTAGGCGAGGAACACATTGCCCGCATGAGAGAGCTGTTTCCCCGAGTTGTTAAGCAAGAGCAACTTTCACTTTCTGGCAGGCAGTGAATGTTGTCCCATGTTCACCGCCGAGAATAAATTAACGCATTTGTTATACTACAAAGATTGTTAACGACATATTGTAATCTTTAAATGTAACATGATTTGTTTGTTTGTTTGTATTGGAGTTTAACGGCCTAGGCAACACCATTTTAGGTCATTTTTGAGCCGGTCAGTTTACCTATCTTTGTCTGGGCAGGCTTAAGCGGTTAACCAGTGCAGTGCAAATTCTTTCGCCAGAAATTGACAGCTGCCCTTCTTGAATCAGCGGAAGGGTGAGAATGACCGTAGAAAAGATTCCATGATCAATCTCCACGAAAGAATGTTGCCGACCCAGACAGGTATCGAACCCGCGTCCTCTTGCTCACCAGTCAGACGCGCATCCGACTGAGCTACGATGGCCGGCTAAACGTTGTATGAAGCAAACTGTTTATTGTGTAAATAGCGATATGCCAAAAATATACATTAGAATCGTTTCAGTTAAGAGATTGATGAAAAAATCTACCAAATAAAGTTTCGAATGGATATAAACAATCACAATCTTTGGCGCTCCCTGGGTCCTTCTTTTATTATTATTATTTTTTTTTATTTTATTTTATGTATTTACTGGCTGAAAATTAGTCTGTTGAATTAGATTATTGATTCTCGTATATCTTATCAATTGTGCTGTGCAAAAATCAAAGATGAGGAACTTCGCACACTTTAGAGAAAGTGAGCGCGAGAGGGCAAGAATTACCTCATGTGGAACATGCAAAAAAAATGTACTTGGTCTATCTAATCAATAGCATACAAACTTCCTTTCCAGTATGACTTTCCCTTGTCAAGAGCTATAGCAAAACTCAATGCAATTTATAAAGTAAATCCCTCGCAAGTACGATCACAGGACTGAATATTAAATAGAGTACAATATGTTTTGGTCAGAATAGCTTTTTTTCGTAACCAAATACGTTCTATAAAAGGGCCATCCTTTTGAAATATTAACCACACTACAGAACTGAAAAGTATAGAATGTATATGTTTTCAGGGTCACACTAGCTAGTTTTGGCCATTTATGCCTCATCAGTGACCCTAATATATTTTCAAAATTCTACAATGGAAACACGAAAAAATAAACTACACTTTGATGAAATGGCAATGAGACTTTTTACGGCCGCAACACATTCCCTTTTCAACAGCTGTTGTGACGTCAAATATGTTCTATAAAGAGGTTAACCTTTGGTAGCAAGAACCATACTACAGAACTGAAAAGTATGGAATGTACATGTTTTTCTGGACCAAACTAGCTCGTTTCGGCCAATTAGGCCTCATTAATGACCCCAAAATATTTGCAAAATACTACACTGGAATAAATGATACCAAAGGACAAGAAAATATGAACTACACTATGATGAAGGAGAAAGAGACATTTTACGGCCGCCACACATATCTTTACACCAGCTGTAGTGACGTCAAATATGTTTTGTAAAAGAGTTATCATTTAGAAGCAAGCGTCACACTACAGAACTAAAAATATGGACTGTACATGTTTTCTTGGCCAGACTAGCTAGTTTCGGCTAATTAGTCCTAATCAGTGAAACAATTCTGCAATGGAAGCAAAACAGAAGTGAAGGCAAGCCTAATTCCAATGAAGCGAGAAAACGGAGATGTTGCTCTGACGACTTAGAAATTAGAAGTGAAGCCAATGATCGGGAATCGATTCAATAAACCAACACCTTCCATCGGAGACACCAAATATCCTTCGTGCGGACTGACCAAATTTTACAGAACCTAGGGCGAAGACTGTGGCAACGTAAAATCGAGCTCCCCAACCGCCACCGTAAAAATTACTGACAGTTGGATAAGCGATATGATCAATTTTTGGCTTAAGAAATAATGTAGCTGTTGACAATCGCAGCAAAATACCTTAAACATGTGAAATGGGTTATTCAGGGATCAATAACGTCTTTAAAAGTACACCATCTATTTTTTGTTTGAAGAATGGTATTCCCTTGGAAGCTTGGAATACACTACAGAAGTGTAGAGTGTACAAGTTTTTCTGGGCCAGACTAGCTAGTTTCGATCAGTAGGACCTCATCAGTGACCTTCAAATAATATGAAAATATCATAGTGGAATCCATGATCCCAAAGGACTAAACTATAATATACACTATGATAAAGGACATCTTGAAACATTGACAGGAACCTCTATGCAATAGCCATAGTTCTACAGATATAATTTATATCTCAGACGAAGCCCGACAAGTCAAACAAAGCCGAGTTCTTACATAATATTTGGGTAACCATTGCCTTCGCTTCTGTTATGTACTGGATCAAGTGTGTTAAAACATGGAAACACAGACACGGAACACATATACACTCGTTTCAGTTGACGTATGCACATGACTTTGTAGCATTTGTTTAGTCTTTATCACATGCCTTCAAGTTTCATTCCGAAACACACGTTTTAAAATGATATGGTACACAATGGAAAAGGACTTTTTCACAATCTTGGTCAAAATGAATATTTTCATAAGGAATAGAAGTGAAGGCAATGATCAGGAATCGATACAATTAACCCACGGCTCCAATCAGAGACAGCAAAGGAAAAGAAACACAAACATAAAACAACAGACCCTAATGGAAACCACAATAGCGGAAAGCCAAAAGGACAGTCATTTCCCACAAAATAATATGAGCGATACAAACACTCAAAGACAAACCACAATAAAAATAAATCACGACAGTAGAACCGCCTTGAAACGGTCAGTGAAACGAATTTCATGGCGGTGGGGGTGGGGGGTGGGGGGTCTTAAATCGATTTTACGTGGCGACAATCTTCGCTGTTACTTCCGTCGCGATTTAGACAGTTATTTGTTCAGTCCGCATGATTGCCTCCTAACTCATCAGTGCAACATGCCCAGAGATGAAACAACGGGGAGGACTCGACAGCAAGAAAACACTGAAATGCTGGAGCAAAAGAAAAACAACATTAGACTCCGATGGGCCCGACCAGAGACAGAGTATCAGGCCCCAACCAACATTACGTAGAATTAGATCTCTCTAACTATCCGTAAAATAGAAATGGAGGCAATGATCAAGAATCGATACAATCAACCCACAGCTCCCATCAGAGACACCAAAAGGGAAAGAAACACAAACATGAAACAACATACCCTAATAGAAACATCAATAGCGGAAAGCCAAAAGGACAGTTACTTTCCCACAAAATGGCTAATAGGCTATCCAAAATAAAATAATATAAGCGACAAAAACACCCAAAGACAAACCATAACAAAAATAAAACGCAACAGAAGAACCGCCATCGGAGCCTAACTGTTGATTTTCTTTTGCTCCAGCATTTCAGTGGTTTCTTGCTGTCGAGTCCTCACGGTTGTCTCACCTCTGTGGTTGTTTGATTATTTGTGTTCACGGAGATGTTGCACTGATGAGTTAGAAGGCCTTCATGCGGACTGAACAAATTATTTGTCTAAATAGCGACGGAAGTAAGGGCGAGGATTGTGGCCACGTAAAATCGATTTAAGCCCCCCCCCCCCCCCCAGTGGAATTCGCTTCCGCTGACCGTTCCAAGGCGGTTCTTCTGTCGAAGTTTATTTTTGTTATGGTTTGTCTTTGGGTGTTTGTGTCGCTTATGTTATTTTAATATGGTTAGCATATTGGCCATTTTGTGGGAAAGTAACTGTCCTTTTGGCTTTCCGCTTTTGGTGTTTCCATTAGGGCCTGTTGTTTCATGTTTGTGTGTCTTTCCCTTTAGTGTCTCTGATGGGAGCTGTGGGTTGATTGTATCGATTCCTGATCATTGCTTCTACTTCTATTTTGGAACGGTCAGCGGAAACGAATTCCAAGGGGGGGGGGGGGGCTTAAATCGATTTTACGTGGCCACAATCCTCGCCCTTACTTCCGTCGCGATGCAGACAAATAATTTGTTCAGTCCGCATGAAGGCCTCCTAACTCATCGGTTCAACATCTCCGTGATCACAAATAATCAAAGAACCACAGAGATAAAACAACGGTGAGGACTCGACAGCAAGAAACCACTGAAATGTTGGAGCAAAAGAAAACCAACAGTTAGACTCCGATGGGCCCGACCAGAGACAGAGCATCAGGCACCAACTAACATTACCTTGAATTAGATCTTCTCCCCTTCACGCTGGAACCGTCACAGAATCTGAGGCCTGACCCACATGCGTGCAATTAAAGAGGGAAACAAAGTTGTCAGCCGTGATTGGGTTAACTACCATGCATGCAGTCTGTCGTATAACATTTATGCTGTACTCAATCTTTTTATATCGAAGAATGAATTCACGAAATTGGGTGCTGAAGTCACTGCGGTCATATATTTTTCTGAATTTATGTACTTAGTCGCCATAAAATTCGGGTTTCGACGGACCCTGTTGCAGACGAGATCCAAGTCCAATATTGAATTTCGAAATTAAATCAGAATGACGTCTATAAAGTTTTGAAAAGGCTTTGCGTAGTTTATTGTACCGATAACCCTGATTAAGAAGTTCTAGAAAGGGTTATCCTTTGGAAGCACGGAATACACCACAGAACTGGAAAATATAGAGTGTACATGTTTTCTGGACCAGACTAGCTAGTTTCGGCCATTTAGGCCTCATCAGTGACCCTCAGATATTTTCAAAATTCAACAACGGAATCAATGTTCCCAAAGGACAAGAAAATATAAACTACACTATGATGTAGGGCAGGAAGACTTTTTACGGCCGCCACACATTCCCAGACAACAGCTGTAGTGACGGTAAATAAGTTCTAGAAAGGGTTATCCTTTGGAAGCAAGGAATACACCACAAAACTGGAAAATATGGAGTGTACATGTTTTCTGGACCAGACTAGCTAGTTTCGGCCATTTATTTATTTAGCATTTAACAATTTATTACGAGTGTGGAAGTCAGTAACATGACTAAACAGTCTGGCATCATGTGTTAGCGAAATAGAAGTAGAAAGAAAAGTGCAACAAAAAGCCAAGTACACAGAGCGAATTCAATAATCGCCAAACAAAAGTGACTTGAATTTACCTTGTTAAAGGATGTCGCATTGCATTTGAACATACATTGAAATCAAGAGCTTCGTTAAATGCTTACATTTTACCTGCAGTACAAGATTTGCCTCTGCAACATATTCCGACACACTATTCCAGGCTATGCACTTAAGTATCCCAGAATACAGACACTCTGTGTTCGAAATCTGGATGTTGATGGACTTTGAGTTTTCTTCGTTAGCATATAATCTGTTTCCAAGCAATATTTCGATAGACGAAGCTGGATTGCTGTCGACTTCACAAATAACCGATATATTATCATGTTCGTTTACTGTTACACTGGATATTGAGAGCTGAGTATCCAAGGAACCATTTTTGAAGTTAGTGATGGTTGATGGATCTAAAACATACACAAATGTGAATATGGTTCAACACAGTTAAGCTGTTTAAACGTAGCTACTTTCAAATTTATATCTTGTGGCAGTTGCCAAGAAGATAAAATGGTAAACTAACTCCCTAATCAACCAGAATGTTTACGTCTATCGAAGACGTCTTAATGTCAATCTCTTCGCATTTATATTGATGTTTATAGTGTGATTTATGTAGTGTTAGACCCAAAGGTGACAATTTGATCCCGCCGTTAGTTGTTCTTGATTCGGAAGAGAAGTGAAGGCAATGATTAGGAATCAATACAATTAACACACAGCTCCAATCAGAGACACCAAAGGAAAATAACAAACATGAAAATAACTGGACGCTAATGGAAACAGCAATAGCGGAAAGCCACAAGGACAATTACTTTCCCACAAAATGGCCAATTGGCTGTCCAAAACCAAAAAATATAAGCAATACAAATACTAAAAGACAAACCATAACAAGAATAAACCGCGACGGAAGAAGCGCCTTGGCAATATCAGTGAAACGGATTTTACTGGGGGGCTTAAATCGATTTCACACGGCCGTTTTAAGGCAGTGAATTTACGAGTAACAGATCGGAACCAGTTTAATGCAGTGAATTAAACAAACTTTACAGTCTAGTTTTATCTTTGCAGAGCTTTTATGTTTTGTATGCTATTGTAAATTGTAGTTTTAGTTAGTGTTTTTTTATAACAAACGTTGGCTAGTAGATGACTATTAACTTTGCAATTCTTGACATTTTATCTGCTATGTTAAGCTAACGTATTTGTGTTTTTGTCCTTTGTTATTATTTCATTGCATTTTGGCTTTGTTGGGTGACGGTTTACTATTGCATCTCGCTTTACCATTTCCGACGAAATTGAGTCGTCTTCATTGCGGTGGTATACGCATTTTTGGTGATGCTATGTTACCACAGGAACTGTTTACGAATTTGGACCATAGTTTCCTGGTTTTAATTAGCAGGATTAACTTAATCGATTAAAGCCACTCCTCCCCTCCCTCGAAAGAAAAAGTGAAATACGTTTAACTGGCCGTTCCAGTGTATTTTTTTTTTTATTCAGGATAGCCGTTTGGTCATTTCATGGGAAAATAACGATTATTTTAGCTTTCCGTTTGTGTTGTTTCGTTTCCGCTGACATTTCCAAGGCGGTTTTTCTGTCGCAGTTTATTTTTGTTATGGTTTGTCTTTGGGTGTTTGTGTCGCTTGTGTTATTTTATTTTTGATAGCCTGTTGGCAATTTTGTGGGAAAGTAGCTGTCCTTTTGACTTTCCGCTGTTGGTGTTTCCAAAAGGGTCTGTTGTTTCATGTTTGTGTGTCTTTCCATTTGGTGTCTCTGATGGGAGCTGTGGGTTAATTGTATCAATTACAGATCATTGCCTCCACTTCTATTTTAGTTATTTCAAGTTCGTGTTTCTTTCCATGTTATGTCTTTGAGTGGATGTTTGGGGGTAATTGTATCGATTCCTGATCATAGCCTTCATTTCTCTTTATAAAATCTGTATACGTATGTGAAGCCCTTACTTTATTTCTGGATAATATCTATATATTTTGAAAAAACATTGTCTGTCGCTTTATTTTTAGCTCGTCTGTTTTTTGAAAAAAAAAAAACTTTCGAGCTATTGTCATCACTCCGGCGTCTGCGTTGTCGTCCTGCGTCGTCCTGCGTCGTCCTGTGTCGTCCTGCGTCGTTCCAAAAAAACTTAACCTTGGCTATAACTTAAAAAGTATTAGACCTAGCCTCATGAAACTTCATACACACACTCATCATCACAAGAGGTACATTTTGACAAAGGACCATAACAACATTGTTGATTTTGGCTGAATTATCTCCCCTTTTCCAATTTTTTTCTGAAACACATTTTTTGCTCTCATTTTAATACTATTCACAACAGAGCCTTCAATCTTCACATGAATGTTCCTTGGGACAAGACCTTTTCAGTGATACCCACTTTTTGATCTGTGACCTTGACCTTTGAACTTTGACCTATTTTTCGAAAATTTAACCGAAAACCTTAACCTTGACCATATTTCCAAAAGTATTTGGCCTACCTTCATGAAACTTCATACACATACTCACCATCACAAGAGCTACATTCCCTACAAGTTTTATAACTCCATCTTGCAATTTGATTGAATAATCTCCCCTTTTCTCTCCGTTTTTTTAAATTGTTTTTGTCTCTTATTTCAATACTATTCACAACAGAGCCTTCCAACTTCACATGAATGTTCCTTGGGACAAGACCTTTTCAGTCATACCACGCTTTTTGACCTGTGACCTTGACCTTTGAACTTTGACCTATTTTTCGAAAAATTAACCAAAAAACTTAACCTTGACCATATTTCCAAAAGTATTTGGCCTACCTTCATGAAACGTCATACACATACTAACCATCACAAGAGCTACATTCCCTACAAGTTTTATAACTCCATCTTGCAATTTGATTTGACTTAGAACTTTTGTTTTCTAAAAGAAACTGCAGACGAGCGTTGGCACCCACTTGCGGTGCTCTTGTTTAATTTTGTAATTCCTGCTTTAACTTTTGCCCATATTATATAATTTACTATTTACCTAACAGGTATATAGCGAACTGTAATATGCAGGCAGAAGTTTCTCAAAAGATCTGAAATATTTTTACTAAAGACAATGATTTCGATAGAGTTGTCTTATAGTTATTTTTCATTAAGAAACCTTTGCCATTTCTTAAGTTACTGGACTTACTTACTCAAACCTATATTCTGCACTGGATCTCTACGTCAAAACGTTTTCCTAGAGTCATTGCCAAACTGGGCTTTCATGCGAGTGAACAAATTATTTGTATAAATCGCGATGGATGTAAGGGCGAGGACTCTTGCTGCATATAATCGATTTAATCCCCCACCTACAGTGGAAATCGTTTCACTGACCGTTCCAATGCGGTTCTTCTGTCGCGGTTTATTTTTGTTATGGTTTGTCTTTGAGTGTGTGTATCGCTTATATTATTATGTTTTGGATAGCCCATTGGTCATTTTGTGGAAAAAATATTTGCGCTTTTGGCTTTCCGCTATTGATGTTTCCATCAGGGTATAGGTATTTAATGTTTACGTTCTTTCCCCTTGGTGTCACTGATGGGAGATATGGGGTAATTGAATAGATTCCTGATCATTGCCTTGACGTCTATTTCACAAATGAAAATGATCTATAAACTTTCGCAATATTCCATAAGTGCCAATACGGTATATTTCAACTGGTTTCCAGACATATCGTTCCCAAATAATTTTGAACCATTTTGGTCTATTCGTACCTGTTCTTGGTCATTTCGTATCCACTAACAACCGTTTCGTACCCATGTGCGAATTGACCAAAGTGGTTACGAAATGACTGTATAGGCAATTCGTACTTTTTTGGTCATTTCGTACCTATGTACTCATTTTATTTCAATTATCATTTTGAAATGCATTTATCATATCTATGGCGTATGGTCGACAAATCTGATAATTTGGTAGGCCCATTTTTCTCGGCTTTATACAAACGCTTTGAGAGAAAAGGCGCACACACCATTCTGCTTCAAAACAAAACAATAAGGCATCGCACTAAGTTTTATTTTTTTCAGTTATACTGTACTTAAGTGGAACTAGAGAAAGCGGCCAGTGGGTCACGTATACCCCCGGCCAGCGCCACCCTCTGATATATCTTTCGAGCTTGTATGTAATATGAATGAAGAAGTGAAGAAGCTATAAGAATCTATAAATGTGCTTGTAAAAACTAAACCAAACATAAAATTTCTAAATGGACCAAAGGAGTAAGGGCATCAAAGTTACTGAAGGGCTGAGACGTCAAAGTTACTGAAGGAGAGAGGGCATCGATGTTACTGAAGCAGCAGGGTGGGTATGCATAAATGAAATCTTTCGACTAGTATGCAACATCGATGCAAGTATCAATTGAATTTGTATTAGAGTTTAGAACATACAGGCATCTATAAACTTTGTCATAATACTTTAACCAAATGTAAAATTTCTAAGTCCGTGACATTTAGGTAAAGGTAACAATGGGTGGGAAGGGACATGCATCACGAAATCTTTGGACTGCTATGCAACGCTGAATCAGGTATCAACTGAATTCGTCTTAGAGTTTAAACATATAGGCATCTATAAACTTTGTAATAAAACTTTAACCAAATGTAAAATTTCTTAATCCGTGACCTTGGCCTCAAGGTCACTGTAGGGGGACATGCATCAATGAAATCTTAAGACCCGAAATATACTATGTAACTGCAGTGTAAGTATCAACTATATAAATCTATCAAAGGAATCAGAAGATACAATCTCTTAGAAGCTTTAATGCCAAATTTTAACCAAAATGTTAAAGGACGGACGGACGGACGGAAGGACGGAAGGACGGACGGACGGACGGATGGACAAACGACATGACAAAAATTATATACCCCATAGCATACTTCGTATACCGGGGGTATAATAAATGCAGCATTCAGGGGAGACAATTCTTACAAAAACGTTTTTCTCACTCATCAATAGACGTGCAATCTTAAAGGGATAAAGCTTGCTACTGAGAAAATTGTCTTTCAATTCCCCATTTTCGAAGGGGCTAAGTAAACAGAAAATAGTATAGAAAGTTACACAGATTGTCTCCAATCGTAAAATTGATTGGCGGTTACGTATTCTTCTTAACCGCATGTAATTTGGAGAACGTTGTCTTTTCCAGGCCTGTTATCTCAAACTATTGTATAGAACTCAAAGTTCCTTCCATAACATTGCAATCCAATAAATGTGTCAGTAGTGATATTTTCTCTACAGTTGGAAACAAAGTATGATTTGCCACATACACAAATAATACTCGCCAGATTATCCTGATAATTCTTGGAATATCTCTTTAACTAATACCAAAAGCAATTTTTGTACAGAAGATCTATGAAATGGAAATTCTTTGAAGGCAAGGTGGACAACACAGAACCGAAAACTGACTGGTGGACACGTTCTATGACGGTTCCAGGCTTACTGAGAAATAGAGGGAATTTAATTTTATGCAATGTTAGTTGGTGCCTGGTGCTCTGACTCTGGTGGGGCCCATCGGCGTCCAGCTGTTGGTTTTCTTTGCTCCAGCATTTCATTGGTTTCTTGATGTCGAGTCCTCGCCGTTGTTTTATCTCTGTGGCTGTTTGATTTTTGGTCTCGTGGATGTTGCACTGATGAGTTAGGAGGTCTTCATGCGGACTGAACAAATTGTTTGTCTAAATCGCAACGGAAGCAAGGGCGAGGATAGCGGCCGCGTAAAATCGATTTAAGCCCCCCCCCCCCCTTCCCAGTTTCACTGATTTTTTCTGTCGCGATTTATTTTTGTTATGGTTTGTCTTTAAGTTTGCGTATCAATTATATTTTTGTTTTGAATTAGCCAATTGGCCATTTTGTTGGCAAGTAGTTGTCCTTTTGACTTTCCGCTATTGGTTATTTCATGTTTGTGTTTCTTTTCCTTTGGTGTCTCTGATAGGAGCTGTGGGTTACTTGTATCGATTCATGTCCATTGCCTTCATTTTTTTTATTTTAAAATAGTTGATACAATGGTTGCAAAGTCCTCTGCTACACGGCAGAAATTCGGGTCCATATTTTATATACAAGTAGAAACAGTGTTAGTTAACTTTTATCCATTATTTTCTGATTATCTGCAAACAATAATATTTGTTTGTTTGGCTCTGGGTGAATGTAAACTATGACCTTTGAAATGGTTATCCTTCTGAAGCACAAAATAAACCACGAGACTGTACAGTATTGAGCGTACAAGATTTTCTAATTCAACTAGCTTGTTTCAGCCACCAACAGTGATCCTCAAAGAGTTGAAAATGCCACAATAGACGGAATACAAAACATTTTCAAAACTTATATGAATGTCAGGACACTAAAGTATTAATATTGGAAGACATACCGGAATACAACAGAGATACTTTTAGACTTGGAATTGTTGTCTGAAACATTATAATTTATGCTGAATTTAAGTTGAACATCATTTTTTCTTTAAAAGTGATTTATACAGTGAGATGCAAGATATCTACCACAAACTATGTATACAAATTTATTATATTTGTCTCCTGCAGCAAACCGTCTCGGATTATGAACAAATAATTTCTAATTTCATACTCCAGACATCGAAAGCGGATAATAATTGCAAGACGTTAGATTATATATAAGGCGCTAAATAAACAAATAAGATCCTTTGGAAGCAAAGAATCAACCAAACCAGTGCTTCAGCTGAAGTACACGACCCGCCGGATGCTTTAAGTTTTATGAGTGTTACCATATATGGGTATGACGGCCATTTTGGTCATGTGACCTGGACCTAAAACGGTTCCCCAATAAATGCGCCTTATCGTAAGGAGCAAAAATATATCTTATACTTTAGTACTGTATTCTGAATCGTTTGCAGGATAAAATGCATTCTCACTTTTCCAATACAAAAGCATATGGGTCAAAGTTTGACCTAGGCACAAAGAATGTCAAGGTCAACCCAGGGTCACCATTTTAGCAATTTATGATTGGCCTACGTCCCAGATGCTATTTATCAAGTTTCGTGGAAATCTGCCCAGTGGTTCTGGAGAAGACTATTTTTGAAGGGTTTTTACCATATATGGCTTGGCGACCAATTTGGTCATGTGACCTGGACCCCATTAGCAAATTTTGGTTTCACCCTTCCCATAGAAGCTTCATATGAAATTTGACTTCAATCGGCCCAACGGTTTCCGAGGTGTAGCAGTTCGAAATTTTTTACATATTTCGCCTCGGCGAGGCTATACTAAATGGAATGTAATATTTCGCAAATTCATTGGTTAGATCTCATTGATATCTATCAGTATGCCAGAAATTGTTTAAATATACCAAGCGGTTAAGTCACTATCGCCAATTTTGAGCAAATTTTTGTTTCCCCAATCCCATAGAGGCTCCATATGAAAATTGACTTCCATCGGCCAAACAGTTTCCGAGGAGAAGCAGTTCGAAAATTTCCACAGTTTTCGCCTCGGCGAGGCTGTACTAAATGGAATGTAATATTTCGCAAGTTTATTGGTTAGATCTCATTACTTTAGTACTGTATTCTGAATCGTTTGCAGGATAAAATGCATTCTCACTTTTCAAATACAAAAGCACATGTGTCAAAGTTTGACCTAGGCACAAAGAAGGTCAAGGTCAACCCAGGGTCACCATTTTAGCAATTTATGATGGGCCTACGTCCCAGATGCTATTTATCAAGTTTCGTGGAAATCTGCCCAGTGGTTCTGGAGAAGACTATTTTTGAAGGGTTTAGCGGCCATTTTGGTCATGTGACCTAGACCTCATGAGCAAATTTTGGTTTGCACGGTCCCATAGAGGCTCCATATGAAATTTGACTTCAATCGGCCCAACGGTTTCCGAGGAGAAGCAGTTCCAAAAATTTTACATTTTTCGCCTATGCGAGGCTATACTAAATGGAATGTAATATTTCGCAAGTTCATTGGTTAGATCTCATTGATATCTATCAGTATGCCAAAAATTGTTTAAATATTCCAAGCGGTTAAGTCACTATCACCAATTTTCACAAACGGGTTACGGACGGACAGACAGATAGACCATATATGGTTTGGCGGCCATTTTGGTCATGTGACCTGGACCCCATTAGCAAATTTTGGTTTCCCCCTTCCCATAGAGGCTCCATATTAAATTTGACTTCAATCGGCCCAGCGGTTTCCGAGGAGAAGCAGTTCGAAAATTTTCACATTTTTTCGCATCGGCGAGGCTATACTCAATGGAATGTAATATTTCGCTAGTTCATTGGTTAGATCTCATTGATATCTATCAGTACGCCAAAATTGTTTAAATATTCCAAGCGGTTAAGTCACTATCACCAATATTCACAAACCGGTTACGGACGGACAGACTGACAGACTGACAGAATGACACGGTGATTTTAGGGCACCCTAGAAAATCAACCGACTTCAGTCGGTCGCTTTTTCTGCGGGTCGTGCAATAAACGAAAATAGCAGACACGGTTTTATTGAGTCTGTTCATGGCCAGTACTGAAATGTGCAACACCGGCCACGCCTTCTAGCACCGGCTTACGCAGAACTTTATTCTCAAAATGAGTGTAAATGACCTCAATGATCCCAAAGGACCAGAAAAGATAATCTGCACTATGATGATGTATGAGAAGACTTTTTACGGCCGCCACACGGCACAACACCAGCAGTGACGATAAATAAGTTCTGAATTGTAAGATCCTTCGGAAGCAAAGAATACACCAAATAAACGAAAATAGCAGACTCGGTTTTATTGCGTCTGTTCATGGCCAATACTGAATTGTATTACACCAGACACGCCCTCTAGCACCGGCATAAGCATAACTCTATTTTCAAAATGATTCATAATGAAATAAATTATCCTAAAGGATCAGAAAATATAAGCTGCACTATGATGATTCATTGAGTCTGTTCTTGACCAGTACTGAAATGTGCAACCCTGGACACGCCCTCTAGCACCGGCTTAAGTAGAAATCCATTTTCAAACTGATCAGGGTATATGCTTTGCACAAATCTTAGAGCAGATGAAGTAATTCACATTGTAATACTCACATAATATATCAAGGTTTTTCGAATTATTTGCTATGACTGTGGCTGCGTTGAAACCAGACGCAATACATGATAATTGCCATCCATGATCTAACCGTGTTGCATTTAGAAAAATCGTATTTTTCGTAAGAATAGTTCCGTCGTAGACAGTTTCGAATTCAGTGGAGTTCCCGGATCCAAGCTGTGTCTTCATTCGCCCTTTCTGTTTGTACCAGTTAATAGTTGCGTGCGGTCTACTGCCACTGGAAATGCAGCGGAATGGTTTTGGAATATTTTCGGTGACCCCTATTGTTCTAGGTGTTACTGGTTCAATGAAAGCGCTACGGACCTGCACTGAAATATAATGAACGGGTGAAGAAATGTATCTAGAAAAAGAACACACAGTATGGCAACAAAATAACACCCAGTGAACTCCATACATCTGGTAAATATATTCAGGTAGGTTGCTTGGGGATATTATAAAAACATAAACAAGATGGCCAAGATGGCCCCGAATCGCTCATTTGATTTTAATATGTCACATAGCTTCTAAATGTTAGTTAGGTAAGAGCCAGTTATTCCATAAAGCATAAATGTTGCAATTTGACACTTAAGGTGGTCACCTGGGTAACATTCTTGCAAAGTTCGAATAACACTGGCTTAAGAATTCCGTTTTTAGTTTTGTCAGCTATTTTGTTCATTTGAAGAGAACTGTTTCAGCTATTTTGGAAAAGAATCACCTAAGCAACATTCTTATCAAGTTTGAATGCAATAAATTATTGCAATTGACCCATGGGTATAGGAGTTGCTGCTCAAAGTGCCTATTTCTAGATTTTGCAACCATTTTGATCATCAGAGCCAAATCGATTAAGTTATTTGGGTAGAGGATAAACTAAGCAACATTCCTATGAAATTTGATTGAAATTGGTCTAGGGGTAAAGGAAGAGTTATTGGTTAAAGATTCGTCAATTTTGTTTTTGCTAACTCTGACAGCCATGTTCTTCATCACAGTAGAAACGTTTGAGCTTCTTATAGGGGGCCACCTAGGCAGCATTCCTGTGAAGATTGAATTAAATTTTCCCAAGGTTTCAAGATGAGTTCGCATTCGCCAATTTTTGGCGTTTTTTTCTATCTTTAGCCCTGGCGACCATTTTTTGCTTGTCGTAGGGGAACCGGTTTTGCTATTTTGTAGAGGGTAACATAAGCAAATATGCCTGTAAACTTTGAATAAAATTGGCCCAATGACATGGAAGAAGTCTGCATTTAAAGCAAATAATTGTTTTGCTTTTCTATTTTGTAATTCTGGTAGGCATTTTACTCATCAGAGCAGAAGCGATATAGCTAGTGTGGGAAAGGGTCACCTAAGCAACATTCCAACGAAGTTTGAATGAAATTTGTCCAAGTGTATAGGAGAAGTTTTCGCCTTAGTATTTAACTTTTTTAGCTCTGGTAGCCATTTATGTTCATCGGAGCGTAACGATGTTAGCTGTTTTGGTAGGGAGCAACCTGTGCAACATTCCTGTTGAGTTTGAGTAATAATAATAATAATAATAATAATAATAATAATAATAATAATAATAATAATAGACTTTATTTGACGAGGGTAATACACAATTAGTACAAAAACTAATCTCCCTTTTGACCCTCAAATCTCCCTTGTGACCAAGGGTATAATGGGAGTGTGCATTCGAAGCAAATAATAGGTTTTTTTTTCTATTTTTGCACTCGCAGTCATCTTGCTCATCGGAGCAAAACACATTTAGCTAGTCTGGTAGGGGGTCGCCCAAGCAATATTCCTACCAAGTTTAAATGAAATTGGCCCAAGGAGTTGTTGCTTGAAGATTCTCCCATTTTTAGCTCTGGTGGCGGTCTTGGAGCGGAGCGATTTTAGCTATTGTGGTAGGCAGCCATATGGGCAACATTCCTCTGAAGTTTGCATCAACTTGACCAAAAGGTTGAGGAGGAGTTCGCATTTAAAGCATATATTTACACATTTTTTTTTTTTTTTTTTTTTTTTTTTTTTTCATTTTTAGCTGTCGGCAGTCTTGCTCATCAGAGGAGAACCAGTTTAGCTATTATGGTAGAGGGTCATTTACGCAACATTCCCTATGAAGTTTAAAAGAAATTGGCCCAAATATAAAGGAGGAGTTGTCTTTGAAAGATTTTCTTTTATTTTTAGCTCTGGTGGCCATTTTGTTCTTCAGAGCGGAAAGAATGTAGCTTTTTGTGTAGAGAGGCACATAGTCAACATTCCTGTGACGTTTTAAAAGGTGAAGATAGTGCGCATATAAAGCAAATTGTTGACGACACAGGACGCTCGACACACGACGGACGTTGACCGATCACAATACCTCATCATCATGTGAGCTAAAAGCAAATTCTTACCTGCAAACTGCATTTTCTCAGAGAAATATGTATGTAAACCTTCAGCTAAAGTTGAAAAATTTATCCAACACTGAAGTCTTACTGTTTTTGCTATATTGCCTGGAAAGGTTGTGTATCTCGGCAGAGATATAATTCCTTCTACCACCGCTTCTGAATCAACGCAGACGGTATGGGTCCGACCAACAGTTTGTTGGAATGGCTTGAACATTGCATTTATTGTTTTACCGCCATCCTGTCAACAGACATTCACGCGTTAATATAGTAAAAACATGGTTTGTCTCTTTAATAATAAAATATAATCGGTCAGCCCTAGACAATCTTATAGGGGCGAGCTTTAGCGAGCGAGCTTTAGCGAGCCCCTATAAAATTGTCGGGGCGAACCGATTATATTTTATTATTAAAGACACTATCCATGTATTTAGTTGATACCGCAATTCAAAACAATCAATGGGGTTTGCAATAATTTAGCAAATTTAAGGAAAAAAGAAAGCACACAGTGTGTCATGTTAAACGACATTCAGTGCAATGGCGCGCACGTAGTATAACGTGACGTCAACGAGTGCAAAGTTTCTGACGTCACCGCGGGACAAAGACGTAGTAAACAACACAGACGTTCGAATGAAAGATTCTCGGCGCTTTACTTTCTGTATGAAAATCTGCAAATAAATAGTTTATTTTAGTTTTAAAAATATTTTGGAGGTAGAGACGCAACTGCGGTAGCAGTGCGAAGTTATTTCAACCGGTCATTCAAACCAGGAAAAGGCTAGAAGGTAAGAATTTAGCTGAAATTTGTGAAAACCTGTTGAAGTAAATATTGCAAAGATTTCAACTTGCAGTTTCGTTGTTTTCCCATGAATGAAAGGTTGCATGTTATTGTTTATACTTGTAAAATAGGGACCTGAATAGTAGGTCCGATCTATAACGGTCACTAGACGTATTATAGGTCAGTAAAAGGTATTATATGTCACTACCGATTATAGCGTGCAGTTATTCGACCCCCTTTATAAGGTTGCTAGAATGCCTGATTGCTAAATAAAGTGTTCAGTCAATAATGGTTGTAAGTTCCATTTAAATATATGTTACAGTTTTCGTTTATGTTTGTTATAAGTTTCTATTTAATGTTGGATATATTATGTAAAATAAGTTTCCTATCTGATACATTTCCAGAAATAAATTAAAAAATAGATATCAAAATTCATTTTAAACATTACTTGAATAGCTTAGACATAAGAAACCGCATAAATTTGAAGGCAACATACCCTTGCAAGGCAGTATTTGCATCAACAAGGAACGGGTCTCCATTTGAAATTAACAACCTATTCAAAACAATATTTTAATTTCCTCTCTTAGTTAAATGTTGTCGTATGTTATTCTTAAATTTTTTTTTAATAGTGTATAATGTTATTGTGCAGTAATAAAGACTGTTCAAACGCAAGCAGAAATTTACATTATGACTGACGTCAAATGTGCCAATCTATGACACGTTCTTCATTTGTGTATGCATTAACAGCAAAAAAATTAATGTCTGTTGAGCTTACAGACATGCTGATATAACGAGGTAATTTAGATAAGCATATCGTCAAAGAAAACTAAAACCGCGGAACGTCTACGTTGCGCCGTTAGGATGACGAAAATGTACCTATTTTTGCTAACTCTAAAGACAAAAATGAGCATGACCTTTATTACCATTGTGATTGTGGTTATTTGTACTGAAATACTGTAATTTTTGCCATGAATTTGAATCAGCCAGAAACGCGATTTTAACACATAAACGTAAAATTGAGAAGTAGAAGAAGAAAAAATAAACTTCAAACTAATGACGACAGCTAGCGGAAAATAACTCATGCCACTGTGAACGTTTCAGCTTGTTCTCGAACTAATGATTCAGTATGGTTTTGACCCTTTAGATGATCACGTAGCAAATATTTTATGGCGGGTGCCAGAAAACGTCGTAACGCTATATTGGCCTTGATGCATGGCCAATTTTAAAAATGTTTACGGCGTCTCCCAAACGTTCGTAAACGCCCCGGTCCTCTTTAATATAATACGAGGGCTGATTGATATGTTGTGAGCCTCATATTGATGGAGTTATATTTAATCGGACTTATTGATTTTTATTTCAACATAATCCCCTTCTTTATCTATACACTTTTGCAAGCGGTGTTGCCACTTTGAAGGTCATGGATCAAACAGCTCGGTATCATGGGAAAGGTCTTGACCCAAGAAACACCCATGTGAAGTTTAAAATCCCTGTTATAAATAGTATTCAAATGAGATGAAAATATGTTTCATAAAAATAGAAAAAGGGAGATAAATCAGCCAAAATCAATAAAACAAATACCTTTGAAATTATAGCCAAAGAGACGTTTTTCCAACGACGACAACGCCAATGCAGACGCCGGAGTGATGGCAATAGCTTGAAAATTATTCTTGAAAAACGACGAGCTTAAAAGAGTTTCAAAAAAAAAAATACTTGTCGCGGCACCAAAAAAGCAAAGCGGGAAATGTGTTACCACAGACACAAGAAATGTATTGAATAAATTGTTTATAAAGGGTGTATACTGATGAATGCAGCCCCTATATAAAAGTAATTTGAAATTTATTAACGTAAAATATAAGAAAACTATAAATTATGTGATAGTTTTATGATAAATAGAATTGCAACCTGCCGAAAACTGTTTTTGTATATATATATTTAATTTCATTTAGGGAAATTTGCATGCATTATTGGCATTAAACTTGCAGCATTTCTTCATAAAATGAGTTTATCTAGGGTTACCACCACAGGATGAATCAACCTGAAGTCACATGACTCTGCATGAAGTGGTAAATTTAAACTGGGCTCAAGTGAACCGGGACATATGAAGCTGTCTTCCATATCAAGTTTATAAAGATCTATTGTGGGCAAAAAATACACTTGAATGGCAACTCGTCCTTTGAGACATAATGAAAGTGCACGACCCGCAGAAAAAGCGACCGACTGAAGTCGGTTGATTTTCTAAAAGTGTCCTAAAATCACCGTGTCATTCTGTCAGTCTGTCTGTCCGTCCGGAACCCGTTTGTGATAATTAGTGATAGTGACTTAACCGATTGGAATATTTAAATAATTTTTGGCATACTGATAGATATCAATGAGATCTAAGCAATGAACTTGCCAAATATTATTTTTCATTTAGTATAGCCTCTCCGAGGCGAAAAATGTGAAAATTTTCAAACTGCTTCTCCTCGGAAACCGTTGGGTCGATTCGAGTAAAATTTCATATGGAGCTCTATGGGATGAGTAAAACCAGAATTTGCTCATGGGGTCCAGGTCACATGACCAAAATGGCCACCAAGCCATATATGATAAAAACCCTTCAAAAATAGTTTTCTCCAGAACCATTGGGCAGATTTCCACGAAACTTGATAAATAGCATCTGGTACGTAGGCCCATCATAAAGTGCTAAAATGGTGACCCTGGGTTGACCTTGACATTCTTAGTGCCTGGTCAAACTTTGACACATATGCTTTTGTATTGGAAAAGTAAGAATGCATTTTATCCTGCAAACGATTCAGAATATAGTACTAAAGTAAAAGATATAGTTTTGCTCCTTACGATAAGGCGCATTTATTGGGGGAATCGTTTTAGGTCCACGTCACATGACCAAAATGGCCGCCATACCCATATATGGTAGCACTCATAAAGCTAAAAGCATCCGGCGGGTGGTGCCCTTCAGCTGAAGCACTGTTTCAAGTGATATTCAAGCATAAAATTAAGACCGAATAGTCATTCAATTGAAGATTGGCAACTGGTATCTTTGTATTAAAGCTTAGACCTAAACATAATATTATTTTGCGTAAAGCAGGTCCATTTTTTGTTGTTGTTGTTTTCTGTGGTGTCATGAAATAATACAATGCATGTAAACGTGTTATAATTAGGGAAACTACTTATGAAAAGTAGAAGTAAAACAAAGATCAGGAATCGATACAATTACCTTACTCCACCCATCAAAGACACCAAAGGGAAAGAAACACAAACATTAAGCGCCAAGACGATAATGGAAACCTAAACAAAGGAAGGCCATAAGGACAGTTACTTTCCCACAAAATGGCCATATGGCCATCCAAAATAAAAAGACACAAGTGATACACACAGTAAGTAACAAACAACACCATAAATAAACCGCCACAGAAGAACCGCCTTGGAACGGTCAGTGGAAAGATTTCCACTGGGGGGCTTAAATCGTTTTTACGTGGCCACAATCCTCGCCATTACTTCCGTCGCGATTTAGACAAATAATTTGTTCAGTCCGCATGAAGGCCTTCTAACTCACCAGTGCAACATCTCCGTGAACACAAAAAATCAAAGAACCATAGAGGTGAGACAACGGTGAGGACTCGACAGCAAGAAACCACTGAAATGCTGGAGCAAAATAAAAAACCAACAGTTAGACTCCGATGGGCCCAGCCAGAGATAGGAGCATCAGGCACCAACCAACATTACCTTGAATTAGATCTCTCTAATTCTCAATAAGCCTTTACGTTGGAGCCGTCATAGAATCTTAGGCCTGACCCACCGGCGTGCAATTAAAGAGGGAAGCAAAGTTGCCAACCGTGATTGGGTTAACTACCATGCATGCAGTCTGTCGTATAACATCAATGTTGTACCCAGTCTTTTTATATCGAAGAATGATTTTACGAAATTAGGTGCGGAAGCCATTGCGGTGATATATTTTTCTGAATTTATATACTAAGTCACCATAAAATTCGGGTTCCAATAGACCTTGTTGTAGAAGAGATTTAAGTCCAATATTGAATTTTGAAATTAAATCAGAATGGCTGCTATAAAATTTTGAAAAGGCTTTGCGTAGTTTATGGTACCGATAACCCTGATTAAGGAGTTTAGCCGTTAATAATTTTTTATTACGAGTGTTGAAGTCAGTGACATGACTACACACTCTAGCAAATCGAATTAATTGCGAAATATAACCGCCATAGGATGGCGCACGAGGAACATCACCATCCAAAAAAGGAAAATTTACAATCTCAAAATCAAAGTCATCGCGTTTATCATAAATTTTGCACGAAACAAACCCATCTACAATAGATAGATGTAAATCCAAAAACGGGGCCTCGGTATCAGAAGAATTTGCTTTATTTAACTGAAGTTCTGGGGGGTAAATTTGACTGATCAAACCATCGAAATAGGTATTATCAATATTTAATAAATCGTCTAAATATCTACAAGTGGAGCTAAAAGCTTCAATAATTTCAGATTGGTTATCAATGGAAAGCGACAACATGAAGTCTCTTTCATAACAATACAAGAACAGATCAGCCACAAGAGGTGCGCAATTCGTACCCATCGGAATACCCACAATTTGTCTAAATAACTTAGTACCGAATCTAATATAAATATTGTCAAGTAGAAAGGTGAGGGCATCACACACTTTCTGACATGATCAAAGTCTATAATTCTTATGCTCTTTAGAAGTGAAAAATGCATTTCTGACATTACATGCAAGATAGAGAGAATCTTCTCTGTGAAAAGCCCTTTCGATTAAATCAATAAGCTTTTCTTTTATAAGATTATGAGGAAGTGTAGTGTAAAGAGTGGAAAAATCGTAAGTAGACAGACTTGAAGCACGAAAATGTCTGGATTTCAATTTATTTAAAACCTCATTCGAATTTTTTATAGACCAATACAGATTTCTTCCTGGTCTTTTTTTTTGGGGGGGGGGGGGTGGGGGTTGGTTTTACGGCCCTTTCAAGATTATTTCACTCATATCGAGCCGATCGTTATTCAGAGGTGGGCGAAAACCGGAGTAGCCGGAGAAAAACCACCTGACCTTCCGTTGCAGAACTTGGCGTCTCACATGTGACCCGAGCGAGGCTCGAACCACAGCGGTGAGAGACCTAATTATCAAGAGTCAACGCTCTTAACCACTAGGCCACGGAGGCCAATCTTCCTGATCTTTCAAAGACTTTATCACAATATTTAATCACATGCGTTTTAATAGCAGTAAGACAGGAAGTTAATAATTAAGAAAGTTCAGTGGTAGTGCAAGAGCTAGAATTTGCAATAAACCGTGCTTTGTAAGGTCTTTAAGAAGTTTTGGTAACCAGTATTACGTAGGAAGCTTGTCTTGGCCTTCGGTAACACACACAGCAAACTTGGTGGCTGAATGACAAACATGTTTATCTACTATAGCTCTCTCTCTTCAGCTAAAGGCTGAAGTTCATAGGTATTAGTACCACCAAGCTCCTGCTTAAGCGTGTTAACATAGTGTAGCCGTCACACAACGACGACGTTGTTAGCGGCCTTGTCTGCAGGGGCCAAAACAAACTTCGTATGAAATTCTTGAATACCTAGTTTAAGATGACGTAAAGACATCTTGGGCTTAGGAGGTAATAAGTTAGTATTTTGAGAATAGAAAGAAATGCGTTTATTCACTAGTTTTAAAATGTTTAGTTTCCAGTCCTTAAGGGCTTTATGCTCAACATACTCTCGCTTACACCATCGATTACCGAATTCATTCAATGAAGCATCGAATTCATCTCTACATTTACTGAAATCAATTTTAGAAGGAAACCGATATTTCGGTCCTTTAGAAATTATATTCCTTATCCTAGAATCAGGAATAATTTTCAAATTGCCAGTAATTACATGACCAGCAGCAGGATAGCAATACACTGGGTTTTTACAATCACATGAATCAGGAGTATACGTATCAATATCAAGATCTGAAACAAGTTTATTGAAATTAAAAATGATAGATCTAACAGGTTTGTTATATTTATAGCAAATTATAGGTGTTTCAGTATTTTGAAAATAAGCAGGAATGGAAGAAAGCACCGATCTCTCACGGAAGATACTGGGCAAATCTATAAAATCCATACCCTTATTAATGAAGGATATTTTGAAGAAATGGCGATTATGATTAATTTCAGAATCAATGTAAGGACGGAGAGTATGCTGCGTATAGCCTCTAGTTAAGAGAGCCGCATCATATAACTGATGAGAACTATCGTAGAATTTAATTCGCCTCGGTGTCCAGAAGTGGTTAAACAGAAACGGGTAATGAACTTAAAAACCAAAGCATAGAGTGGCGTCCATGATTTAATAATATAATTGACAGTCACTTCAGTCTAGTATTGTTTCGTTTAAACGCACGTGATTTACGTTTAAAGATACCATTATTCCTGGTGCCGTGAGATCTAGTTCTGCGTTTTCGACATTCCAGGAGCGTGAAAATATCAAAGTCCGGCATTCTGGAAATTATACCCTCATGATAAATGTTGTCATTAAATCCCAGTGGAAAAGGGGTCTGTAAAAATTTAATCCATTTCAGTTCAGCCTCATGTCTTTTGATTATTTTGAATCTAGATGTAGTATTTGCATCGTAATAAAGTTTTTCCACTGGTTGTATAACAATGATATTTACGGAATGACCTGTACGTCGAAAGTGACGGTACTAGAAAGTGTCAGTTTTCTTAGGCTTACTCATTCTAGGATAATGCTCGTTCAATCTAGTGTTAAGCATGCGGTTAGTTTGACCGACGTACTGCATATTACAGTTTGCAGCACGTCATGTAATTAGATAAATTAAATCTGTAGACTGTCATGTCAAATCAGACATGTTAACTACAGAGAAGTGACTTCCGTTTACAGATGAAGTAACGGTAGACGCAGTGCTTAAATGCGAACAACATCTGCACCTATTGTCATTGCACTTAGAAATACTAGGATACATTCCACTTCTTTTCCACGGATAAGTATATTTTCGAAGGATGGGCGATTTGAGAGGAGATAGTCTTATACGAAGACTACTCCCAAAAACATTGGTATTGCCTGCTCCATTGAGATTAACTGAAGTTACAGAAGACAAATTTAAGGGTCTAACCAATACCGAAGGCAACATAGTATTATAGTTCTTAATAGAATGGGGAATCCGTACAGAAGAAGCAGAGTGTAACCTAAGGGGTGATATTGATATTTTAAATGTATTGTATTAAATGTATTTAAATGTATCTAGATTCAAAATAATCAAAAGACATGAAGCTGAACTGAAATGGATTAAATTTTTACAGACCCCTTTTCCACTGGGATTTAATGCCACATTTATCATGAGGGTAATATTTCCAGAATGCCGGACTTTGATATTTTCTCACTCCTGGAATGTCGAAAACGCAGAACTAGATCTCACGGCACCAGGAAAAATGGTAACTTTAAACGTAAATCACGTGCGTTTAAACGAAACAATACTAGACTGAAGTGACTGTCAATTATATTATTAAATCATGGACGCCACTCTATGCTTTCATTTTTAAGTTCATTACCCGTTTCTGTTTTACGTCTTCTGGACACCGAGGCGAATAAATTCTACGATAGTTCTCATCAGTTATATGATGCGGCTCTCTTAACTAGAGGCTATACTCAACATACTCTCCGTCCTTACATTGATTCTGAAATTAATCATAAACGTCATTTCTTCAAAATATCCTTCATTAATAAGGGTATGGATTTTATAGATTTGCCCAGTATCTTCCGTGAGAGATCGGTGCTTTCTTCCATTCCTGCTTATTTTCAAAATACTGAAACACCTATAATTTGCTATAAATATAACAAACCTGTTAGATCTATCATTTTTAATTTCAATAAACTTGTTTCAGATCTTGATATTGATACGTATACTCCTGATTCATGTGATTGTAAAAACTCAAAGTATTGCTATCCTGCTGCTGGTCATGTAATTACTGGCAATTTGAAAATTATTCCTGATTCTAGGATAAGGAATATAATTTCTAAAGGACCGAAATATCGGTTTCCTTCTAAAATTGATTTCAGTAAATGTAGAGATGAAATCGCTGCTTCCTTGAATGAATTCGGTAATCGATGGTGTAAGCGAGAGTATGTTGAGTGTAAAGCCCTAAAGGACTGGAAACTTAGCATTTTAAGACTAGTGAATAAACGCATTTCTTTCTATTCTCAAAATACTAACTTATTACCTCCTAAGCCCAAGACGTCTTTACGTCATCTTAAACTAGGTATTCAAGAATTTCATAAGAAGTTTGTTTTGGCCCCTGCAGACAAGGCCGCTAACAACGTCGTCGTTGTGTGACGGCTCCACTATGTTAACACGCTTAAGCAGGAGCTTGGTGGTACTAAGGCCTATGAACTTCAGCCTTTGGCTGAAGAGAGAGCTATAGTAGATAAACATGTTTGTCTTTCAGCCACCAAGTTTGCTGTGTGTGTTAACGAAGGCCAAGACAAGCTTCCTACGCTATACTGGTTACCAAAACTTCATAAAAAAAAAACCTTACAAAGCACGGTTTATTGCAAATTCTAGTTCTTGCACTACCACTGAACTTTCTAAATTATTAACTTCCTGTCTTACTGCTATTAAAACGCATGTTATTAAATATTGTGATAAAGTCTTTGAAAGATCAGGAAGAAATCTGTTTTGGTCTATAAAAAATTCGAACGAGGTTTTAAATAAATTGAAATCTAGACAGTTTCGTGCTTCTAGTCTGTCTACCTACGATTTTTCCACTCTTTACACTACACTCCCTCATAATCTTATAAAAGAAAAGCTTAATGATTTAATTGAATGGGCTTTTCACAGAGAAGATTCTCTCTATCTTGCATGTAATGTCAGAAATGCATTTTTCACTTCTAAAGAGCATAAGAATTATACACTTTGGTCATGTCAGAAAGTGTGTGATGCCCTCACCTTTCTACTTGACAATGTTTATATTAGATTCGGTACTAAGTTATTTAGACAAATTGTGGGTATTCCGATGGGTACGAATTGCGCACCTCTTGTGGCTGATCTGTTCTTGTATTGTTATGAAAGAGACTTCATTTTGTCGCTTTCCATTGATAACCAATCTGAAATTATTGAAGCTTTTAGCTCTACTTCTAGATATTTAGATGATTTATTAAATATTGATAATACCTATTTTGATGGTTTGATCAGTCAGATTTACCCCCTAGAACTTCAGTTAAATAAAGCAAATTCTTCTGATACCGAGGCCCCGTTTTTGGATTTACATCGATCTATTGTAGATGGATTTGTTTCGTGCAAAATTTATGATAAACGCGATGACTTTGATTTTGAGATTGTAAATTTTCCTTTTTTGGATGGTGATGTTCCTCGTGCGCCATCCTATGGCGTTTATATTTCGCAATTAATTCGATTTGCTAGAGTGTGTAGTCATGTCAGTGACTTCAACACTCGTAATAAAATATTAACGGCTAAACTCCTTAATCAGGGTTATCGGTACCATAAACTACGCAAAGCCTTTTCAAAATTTTATAGACGCCATTCTGATTTAATTTCAAAATTCAATATTGGACTTAAATCTCTTCTGCAACAAGGTCTATCGGAACCCGAATTTTATGGTGACTTAGTATATAAATTCAGAAAAATATATAACCGCAATGACTTCAGCACCCAATTTCGTAAAATCATTCTTCGATATAAAAAGATTGGGTACAACATGGATATTATACGACAGACTGCATGCATGGTAGTTAACCCAATCACGGTTGGCAACTTTGCTTCCCTCTTTAATTGCACGCCGGTGGGTCAGGCCTCAGATTCTATGATGGCTCCAATGTAAAGGCTTATTGAAAATTAAAGAGATAATGTTGGTTGGTGCCTGATGCTCTGTCTCTGGTCGGGCTCATCGGAGTCTAACTGTTGGTTTTCTTTTGCTCCAGCATTTCAGTGGTTTCTTGCTGTCGAGTCCTCACCGTTGTCTCACCTCTGTGGTTCTTTGATTTCTGTGTTCACGGAGATGTTGCACTGATGAGTTAGGAGGCCTTCATGCGGACTGAACAAATTATTTGTCTAAATTGCGACGGAAGTAAGGGCGAGGATTGTGGCCACGTAGTATCGATTTAAGCCCCCCAGTGGAAATCTTCCACTGACCGTTCCAAGGCGGCTCTTCTTTGGCGATTTATTTATGTTGTTGTTTGTTACTTACTGTGTGTATCACTTGTATCTTTTAATTTTGGATGGCCATATGGCCATTTTGTGGGAAAGTAACTGTCTATATGGCCTTCCTTTGTTTAGGTTTCCATTATGGTCTGGTCGCTTAATGTTTGTATTTCTTTCCCTTTGGTGTCTTTTATGGATGGAGTAAGTTAATTGTATCAATTCCTGATCTTTGTTTTACTTCTACTTTGTAATACTCATGTGGGTTTGAAGGTTTTGATACCGTCAAAACTAAAGCGATCTTCATACCGGTCATTATTTAAAACAGCATATAAAATTACTGAAGATAATTCCTTCGAATAGAAGGAAGGTACAACAAAAGCCCACAAAACATCTAAGTCTACTTGAAGTCCAGGGATGTCAAACAACCAGTTGTTATACAACGCGGAACGAAAATCGGTTTAATAATGACCTTCAACAGGTATCTAAAGGATGTCAATTGATTGAACAGTGAAAAGCAATTGCATAAGCAATCCCTGAGGATTGGAAAAATAAGAGCATTAAATGTATGTAAACTAAACTTGTGTCATTCTCAGTAAAATAAATAAATAAATAAATAAATCTAATGAACCTTTACCAAGATTGTTCAAATTATAGCCCTGGGACGAAAAATGGTCCCGCCCCGGGGCCCAAATGTTTTACATAGGCTTATATAGGGAATACCTTTAAATTTTTAGCTCACCTGACCGAAGGTCATGGTGAGCTTTTGTGACTGCGAGATGTCCGGCGTCGTCGTTCGTCGTCCGTCGTTCGTGCATAAACACACTAGAGACCACAGTTTTGGCCCAATCATCATCAAACTTGTTCATCATAAAATCAACAATAACTCGGTCAAGTTTGAATATGGGCCATGTCGGGTCAAAAAGTAGATCAGTAGGTCAAATCATAGAAAAACCATAGAAAAACCTTGTGAACACCATAGAGGCCACAGTTTTGGCCCGATCGTCATCAAATTTGCTCAGAATGATCATTTGCCAATATCTCGGTTAATTTTGAATATGGGTCATGTCTGGTCAATAAGAAGGTCAGTGGGTCAGATCGTAGAAAAGCCTTGTGAACACACTAGAGGCCCATTTTGGACCCATCATCATCAAACTTGGTCAGAATAATCATCTTGACAATATCTGGCTCAAGTTCGAATATGGGTCATGTCGGATCAAAAGGTAGGTCAGAAGGTCAAATCATATACAAACGTTGCGAACACTCTAAGAGGCCACGGTTTTAGTCCAATCATCATTAACTTGCTCAGAATGATCATCTGGACACTATCTAAGTTAAGTTCGAATATGGGTCATGTCAAATCAAAAAAAAAAAAAGAAGATCATTACGTTATTTCGTCATAACTTTTGAATCATTTGATATAGTGCCTTCGTATTTGGCATGTATGTTCCTGTGTGGAAAGGTATTCCCATCCATACAAACATTTTGTCTTATGACCTTGACTTTTGACCTACTTTGTCATAATGTTTGAAGCATTTGAGATAGAGCATTCATATTTGGTATGTAGTTTCCTTATGACAAGGGTTTCCTATTCATACAAAAATGACTTGTGACCTTGACATTGACATGTGACATACTTTATCATAATGTTTTAACAATTTGCGGTAGAGCCTTCATATTTGGCATGTATGTTCCTTGTGACAAGGCTTCCCACCCATGCAAATATCTTTACCTGTGACTTGACCTTTGACCTTTTTTTCTCATAACTTTTGAACCATTTAAGATAAAGCCTTCATATTTGGCATGTAGGGTCCTTGTGACAAGGTCTTCCCACCATTGGAAAATGTTTGACTTGTGACTTTGACCTTTGACCGCTTTTGTCATAACTTTTGACACATTAAAGGTAGAGCCTTTATATTTAGCATGTTTGTTCCTTGTGACAAGGTTTTCCCACTCATGCAAGAAATTGTGACCTTTGACCTTCATCTTGATCTGTGACCTACGTGATACCATTTGAGGTAAAGCCTTCATATTCGGCATGTATATTCCGTGTGACAATGGCTTCACATCCATACAAAAATTTTGACCTTTGACCTTGGCCTTTGACCTTCTTTATCATAACTTTTGAACCATTTGGCATGTATTTTCCTTCTGACAAGGCACCTTACTGTACTACCTACCGTTTCATTTCTACAGTGTGGATCAGGTGAGTGATCCAGTGCCACCATGCCCCTCTTGTTTATTGTGTGTAACCAGAAGGTCCAGGTCTTTGTTATTTGGTACAACGGCTTTGTAAAGTGCGCCTCTGCCAAGATTTTTCAAATTCTAGCCATGGGGCCAACAACTGCCCCGCCCAGGGGTCCACATGTGTAAAATAAACTATATAGGCAAAACCTTTAAAATCTTCTTGTCGCAATCAGAAAGAGTCAAACATTTGATATTTGGTACACAACTTTGTCTAGTGGAGCTCTATCAAGACAGTTAAATTTATAGCCATGGGGCCAAAAATAACCTCGCCCCAGAGTCCGCTTATTTTACATAGGCTTATATAGGGAAAATACTTTAAAATCTTCTTGTCTGAAATCAGAAGGCCCAGGTCTTTTATATTTGGTTCACTGTTTTGTCCAGTACACCTCTGCCAAGATAGTTCATTTCTCAGACCTTGGGCCATGAAGTTTTATCTAGTGAACCTCTAACAAGATTGTTTAAATCATAGACCTGGGGCTAAAAATGCCCCCGCCCCAGGGCCAACTTTTTCTAGGTTTGGCTTTGGGTGCTTGTGTCGCTTATGTTATTTTATTTTGGATAGCCTGTTGGCCATTTTGTGGGAAAGTGACTGTCCTTTTGGCTTTCCGCTATTGGTGTTTCCATTAGGGTCTGTTGTTTCATGTTTGTGTGTCTTTCCCTTTGGTGTCTCTGATGGGAACTGTGGGTTGATTGTATCGATTCCTGATCATTGCCTTATATATAGGGAAAACGTTTAAAACCTTCTTGTCTGAAAACAGAAGGCTCAGATATTTGATATTTGATACACTGTTTTGTCCAGTACACCTCTGCCAAGATAGTTCATTTCTCAGCCCTTGGGCCAAAATTAGTCCGCAAACAGCTGTCCAGAGGACCTCTGCCAAGGTTGTTCATATTATAGACTTATCACTACGATAACACCCGTGCGAAATAGTGCATTTGTCCTCCAAAGGAAGACTCCATGATGTAGTGGTTATGCTACTCGCCTTGTAAACCAGGGGTAGCAGGATCGATTCCGGGCTTCTCCAGGCTTTCAACCGATGTCCCGTCTCCGTTTGTTTGTTTGTTTGATTTGAGGTTTAACGTCCCGGTCAACACTGTAAAGGTCATTTTGGAGTCGTTGCCTCCAATTTTGTGGGACTTTTACCCGACATTGAGATGAAATGACATCTCAGGCCCTGTCGCCCAATGAAACCAATAGGGTTTATTAGCATGGGCGGTCCACCTCGCACCGCGGTTCCTGGCCAGGCTTAGATCCTCTAAGCGGTTTACCAGTACTAGTGTGCGGGACGGATTCAGCTCTGCGTGGAAGCATCATGCAGCCCATATATTTCTTAACTGTTGGTGAGACGTAAAACTCGAATACTCACTCACATCTCCTGAATGGCTACTTTTCTGATGAAAATCTGTGATTGTTTGTCTTTTTTATACTAAAAACCTAGGTTCTAACCTACAACCTATATCTTGAAGAAGAAATACGAAAAGTAATGTATACCCCCGCATACACCAGATTTCGCTTTATATAGTTGAGTTTAGGGGGGTTCATTTCCCTTTATCTATTACACTTCTGCTAAGATTATTTAACTTATGGACCATGGGATAAAATGGCCCAGCGCTGCGCTCCACAAGTTTTACATAAGGTTTAAAAAGTCTCTCCGTACGTCATCATAGTGCAGGTTGTATTTTCTGGTCATTTGCGATCATTGAGTTCATTAAGAATCATTTTGAAAATAGAGTTCTGCTTAATAGTTGTTAAGGAATCGATATAATTAACCCACACCTCCCACCAGAGACACCAACGGGATAGAAACACAGGCATGGCACAACTAAACCCAAATGGAAACATCAATGTCGGAATACCGAAATAACAGTTATTTTCCAACAGGGGAAGATTAGAGGGCGCGGTCGGTGTTACACATTTCAATACTGGTCATGAACACACTCAATAAAACCGAGCCTGCTACTTTCGTTTATTTAGTCTATTCTTTGCTTACAAATGATTCAACTGTTCAGAACTTATTTATTTTCACTGCAGCTGGTGTTGTGCCGTGTGGCGGTCGTAAACAGTCTTCCCATACAGCATCATAGTGCAGATTATATTTTCTGTTCCTTTGGCGTCACGAAAACACGCCTATATAATTTTGACCCCGAGAACCCCAGTTTTATATAGTAAAACTTGGGTTTACAGGGGTAAACCTTATTTTCTTATTTCTGCTCTAAAATGTAGATTGTGGGTACTCGTTAGAACCGCCTCATCAAGGCGTTCTAACGAGTACCCACAATCTATATTTTGAGCAGAAATAAGAAAAATATGAATGTTTCATTCTAAAATTTTCGGGTTTTTTTTTTTTTTCGTTGGTAAAGTTTACAATGAATTTATATAGGCGTGTTTTCGTAATGGGATCACTGAGTTCAATAATAATCGATTTGAAAATTGGGTTCTGATTAAGCCGATTCTAGAGGGCGTGGCCGGTGTTGCACATTTCAGTACTGGTCATGAACAGACTCAATGCCAGTCTGCTATTTGTGTGTGTGTGTGTGTGTGTGTGTGTGTGTGTGTGTGTGTGTGTGTGTGTGTGTGTGTGTGTGTGTGTGTGTGTGTGTGTGTGTGTGTGTGTGTGTGTATTCTTAAGTTATATATGTAAAACTTTTAAAAATCTTCTTGTCTGAAAGCAGAAGGACCAGGCCTATTGGTTACGCAGCTTTGTCTAGTGGACCTCTGGGGTAAAACATAGCCCCGCCTAGGGGTCCACATATTTTACATAGACATACAACTAGTGGACCTCTACGAAGAATCTTCAAATTATGGCCCTGGTGCTAAATGTTTGAACATTTTATTTATACAAAGTCTTCAAGCAGCAACTTCACAATTAAGTAATGACCGTCATGGTCCTCTTGTTTTTAATGGTTGTATTTAGTATGATCTCTGACGTTGGCACAAAAAGTACATTCTACTTACTGCGGTATAAAACCATGTAAACGTTGGATTTGGATAAGTACATGATCTTGTTCTACATTTAACTGTACAGCTGTCAGTTGCCAGATCACAGGTGGATGTCGTAACTAAATCAACACCAGTGGGTTCAGCTAATAAAAACAAAAACAACATAAAAATGTACACAAGCTACTATTGTCGAAAACAGTTATTTTGGTTCAATTCACCTACTTGCTGATGTGTGCTCTCACTCTCCCTCTCTCACTATTTTTACTGTTCATGTTAGAACAAACGGTCTCACCAATATGATGTCTCTCGACAATTCAACTAGTTATTGTTGCATCTTATTATCTTTAGAAATTACAGGAGATGGTTAGTATAAGCAACTTGGAGTTTTTAAATAAAAAACAAATATAAAAAATAGTCACAATAAAAGATTACAGCCTACCAACGGCACCAAGAGGAAGAATAACTAACAATGGAGAAAACAAAACAAGGAATAAACAAACCACAAACAGCATAGCAATCAGCCCCCTCTTGTCCCACAAGAGGTGATTACGGTACAGCAGGCACAGGTAATAAATAAATAATCATTAGCACATACAACATGAAAAGCCCCGTCGAAACATGTGACAAAGCTACATTACAAGTAAACAACATACGAACCACCGCCTTAGGACTATCGGTACCGAGAACTACTGCGGAGTTTAAATCAATTTTATGGGTCCAACCTTCACTCTAGAATCTAATATTGTTTAAAACACATTAAATAGTTGGTCCATTTGAAGGTTACTGTCTCAATCAATGAACCATCACAGACTAACATACACATTAGAACAAACTGAAATACATGTACAAATCAAATTAAATAACTGTGTTTATCATATGACGTCGCGTCTGGGAATGTACTAACGCCATGTATTATTTTCGATAATCCACTAGTGGATTAAATATGCAAATTAGGTAGCTACGTCCCATAACGTTACATGTACGACGTCCTTCACGACGTCGCGTTTACTAATGGCGGAATATTGACATTTTTGTAAACAATCGTGAATAAAATGCGTTTTAAATGCCATATGATAAATAGAATCTTGCAATCGTGCTCATGTATTATTGAATTTTAAACCCGTTGAGGAAAAAGGAAAAAATGCTCGGCAAAGCCTCGCATTTTATCCCTTTTCCTCAACTCGTTTAATAAATTCAATAACACATGAGCACTCATGTAAGAACCTCTATTTAAACAAAGACGAGGGCTCGAAATTTGTTCCACATTCTGTAAGCCGAAGCTTAAGAAAACCACCAGTTAGACTATGAAAAGTCCAGTCAAAGACAAAGCATCAGGCACAAATCACTAATAAAGTTTTAAGTTGGGGACATCATCGAGTTGGAGACACGATCTCTACCCCCCCCCCCCCGCGTATTGCAATGAAAGAGAGAAGCATTTTCATCAACCATAACTGGATTAAAAACTAGACCTGCTGTCTGGGGCATCACAATTATGTTGATCCCCATTCTTTCGTGATGTTTAATTGTTTAACCTTTTTTTCCACTCAGATACGTGTTTTTACGTGTCTGCCCCCACCCCCACCCCCACCCCCCTGGATAGTTAAGTTTGCTTTAGGATTTGTTGGGCAAAAAATTGACCTATTTTTTTCGCGCGCCTCCCCACTAAAAATATTCTGGGGGAGATTGAATGGCACGGGGGGGGGGGTATCGCCCCCCTCACATCCCGAAAAATTTTGGGTGTATGGCTCAACCGGCGGCTAAAATTTATATCTGAGGGTGTCTGGGGTCAAAAATGCCTGCAAATTGATGCTGATAAAACATGCTGCAAACAATGAAAATGGCCAGTGCCAAACACCTCAATTGTTGCCTTGACAGCTGTGTGAAGATTAAAATGTGGTCCAAAATTCATGTGAAAACACACTTTTTGCCAACTTTGAGATGCCCCCTTGCATTTGAAAGGCTACTGCCGAATGAACATTCACACTGAGTTTGGTGTAAAACAGACCATCCATTATGAAAACGTGGCTAGTTGAAGTTGCTGTCAGGGGCAACACTGTGAAAATCAGCGAAATTCACAAAATCCCTGAGTGGTAAAGGATTAATGAAGAAAATCCCAACTGACCAAAATAACGTTTTTTTCATCATTTTATTGCAAGAAACAATATTTCAGATATAATAAATGCATTTTGGACTATAAGTCAGTATGTTCCCAGATTTCAGTTAACCCTTTCCCACTTTTTATGTGTTTTTACGTCTCTGCACCCCCCCCCCCCCCATTTTAAGCCCCAGAAGCACCTAAAATCTTAAATTCTACCCCTGGGTAGTAATGTTTGCTTTAGGATTTGTTGGGCAAAAAAGTGACTTGTTTTTTCGCGTGCCTCTCCACTAAAAATATTCTGGGGGGGGGGGGGGATTGAAGGGGGACAACGCACCCCCCCCCCTCACATCCCGAAAAATTTTGGGTGTATGGCCCAACCGGCCGCTAGAATTTATATCTGAGGGTGTCTGGGGTGAAAAATGCCCGAAAATTGATGCTGATAAAACTTGCTGCAAACAGTGGAAATGGCCAGTGCCAAACACCTTAAGTGTTGCCTTGACAGCTGTGTGAAGATTAAATTGGGTCAAAATTCATGTGAAAACACACTTTTTGCCAACTTTGAGATGCCCCCTCTTTACCATGACAACAATGATCAAGTCATGAAAGAATGCATTTGCAAGGCTACTGCCAAATGAACATTCATACCGAGTTCGGTGTAAAACAGACCATCCATTATGAAAACGTGGCTAGTTGAAGTTGCTGTCAGGTGCAACACTGTGAAAATCATTGAAATTCACAAAATTGCTGAGTGTATGCATTTGAATTGATTTGGCTTATTTTTCTTCGTATATTACAGTAGTGTTATATTGAAAAGAGGAAGTTTATCATATATCGTTTCCCTCACTTGCTGTACTGCTTTTGCAGCATCTAAATAAAACAGATACTCTTATTCCTGCCCGCTCACGGGCGGCCGGGTATACGATAGGAATTTCGTAAAATAATAGCGAAGAAACCAAAAATGTTCCGATTGGCAAAAGGAGTTGTTTCCTGGCTGAGTCTCTTTCATTTCTGTTGCTGCTGAAAACCTGTTACTTTTTAAACTCAGGTAGAACAGTGTGGTGTTTAATTCTGTTGCATCTGTTAAACTACAGCGGCAAAGTTATAGCCTATTCATAGTCAGTTTCGATAGCGAAGTGATTAACGCGTTCGACTTTTGATCGAAAGGTTGTGCGTTCGAATCCGGTCACCGGTATCGCGGCGTGTCCTTGGGCTAGACTCGTAATGACACTGCCCATCTCCACCCAGGTGTAAATGGGTATCAGTGGTGTAAAAGCCACGCGCGCGCGTGAAAACACCCGGAATGAGTGTTCAAGAGCGATTCGATAAGCTTAAAGCTTTCATCGCAATCAAACTAAAGTAAATAAGTATAAACTTAAAGTCATAGCAGATTCTTTTGACGATATGCCTTCAGATGTCATTTCATCCAATGTCGGGTAAAAGTATCACAAAATCGGTAGGAACGTCTTCAAATGATCTTAATAGCGTTGACGTGGGAAAAAAAACTTAACATAAACAAATAAAACAGGTTCAGGTATCTTAAACAGGTTGAGACAATGTATCAGTGATTATCTTTCAAAGAATGTTTCGGGAGAACTGTTCACAACCGGCCTCCAGAGATGGCCTCTCCAATTCTTTAAGCATGTCAAAGATGCTAATTTATGCGGCCATCACCAACATTCATACACCAGAACCTGTGATATGGGAAGTTGGTACCAATCTCTCACCAAAGATATAAACTATACTCAGCACCTTCAGCTGTTGAAATGATTGAATCGGGAAGGAAATTCCAATCTCTTATGGCCTGGCATATGAAGGATTATTTGTAAGTGTCAGTTCTGGCAGTAGGAGTCTGAAACGACAGTGAATGGTGACTTCTACAGGGCCTAGCTGGTAGAGGGAGGTCATCTGTTGAAATGCCGGCAGTACCCTTTAGACCTTTGTATAACAACAGTATGAACCTACAGTCTCTTCTCATTTTCTTGAGAAACTCCCATCTAAATTTTCCTAGTATTCCAGTCATACTCCCAGTTCCGAAGCAGTAATTGATTGTTATCTAATAACTTTATTTTGAAGTTTTTCAATTTCTTCATAGTGTCCAAGATACAACCACCATATTCCAAGATTTGGCGACCAAGTCCTTAATATGCTGCCTCTTTTACATATTGAGGACACTGATGAAAATTGCGCCTCAGGAAATCAAGTGTTCTATTTGCCTTAGTATACCTGCTGCTAATGTGTTTTTAATCTGATATCTGGAACCCGTTTTCTCAAGGGCCGTTTTCTCATTTGTATTGTTCCCTTCCAAGCCTTCAGTAATGGGCTGAAATAGTAAGCCCCGTTTTCGTGCCCAACATACTAGTCCATCTATATCATCCTGAATTTTCACTGAGTCCTCTGTATCTCTAATTTCCCGGTAGCAAACACAGTCGTCTTATTTTGAGTCAATGTCAGTGGAGATATCCCCATTGTGCAGGGAGAATAACAGTGGACCAAGAACAGCCCATTGTGGGATCCCAGACAAAACCATCAGCAACAACTCGCTTTTTCTATAGCAAAAGGAATTTATCTATTTGAGAGTCTTCCCACCTAATGCCGTAGCCAAATAATTTTGATTTCAGGTGATCATGAGGGAGTGGTGATTGCCGGCAGCGGTAATAACATTGCGGTGTCCGAATATGCTCCACTGGCATCATTTGCAGGGATGAATGTCGAAAGTGCACCGTCCTTTGGATCGGGACGTTATCTGGAGGCCCCCTGTGCAGGAAGAACTATCCCCTGTGCAGTTTAAAGATCCCTACCGTAATTAAATGATTACTGTCCTGCAAAACCTTGAGTGTATGCAATGTAAACCTGCGAGTAATGGTAAATGTGACCGATCGCAGTATCACTAGATAGGAAGAAAGAAAGAAAGAAAGAAAGAAAGAAAGAAAGAAAGAAAGAAAGTAAAGTACCGATTAAACTGCTGACCCTTGAGGTACACCAGACAAAACAAAGAATGAGACTTTAAATAGCTTACGCTTGGCCAACTAGCAAAAGTTGCTTGTTGCAAGCGCCGAGAGAACGATGCGCTAATCCACTTTTGAGTGGATCATCCTATCCTGAAGAAGTCTTATTGATACAAATTTCCTTTCTCCTACCGAGAGGCAGCGACATAGGTCCGTCGTGCCATTTTATCTTCTGGTAACGCCTGCTATTGACTCGATGTTCGTGTTTGAAAGGTCAAAGGTAACGACAGCGGAAAGAAATAAACATATTCGATTGTATATCGAAAAGGAAGATAATACTGTCTTTCACACAAATAAAAGATTTAAGAAACATCGCAGCCCAGGTGGCAGCTGTAAAATTCACTTGGGTTAATTCGTTGGACCGTCCTATAGCACAAGTATTAGTTTTTACAAAACGGTTAGCACATATAAATTTGTGTAGCCATAGGTTTGCAAAGTCAGATAACAAAATTGTTCATGGGTATGCCGTATTAGTGCGACAGTAAATATGAAAATTTGTATAATAGCCAAATATTCCAAGAATTGACTCCAGTTTCGTATATAAAAAAAAACAACAATAGTGTACTATGACAACCAGGAAATGAAAAACAGTAGTACAGATACATTTGCTTTCACATTGAAGGTTAACTTTAATTCCAAGCCAGCTAACATTTTTACAAAATTGAAAGCAAGCGTGGCAGCCCAGTGGTTAGTGCACTTGCCAATGTTGCTACAGGCTACCAGTTCGATTCCCTGCAGCGGTAATAAAATTGCGATGTCCGAACATGCTCCACTGGCATAATTCGCAAGGATAAATGTCACAACGTACACCGTCCTTCGGATCGGGATGTTAACTGGCGCCCGAGCCCCACCCCCGCCCCTGTGCAGGAAGAACCATCCCGTGTGCAGGTTAAAAATCCCTACCGTAATTACATTATTACATGTGATCCCTTGTGCGTCCCCAGCTGAAGATTGTCTGATCAAATGTTGGTATAATTTTATAAAAAAAAATGACCAGATAATGAACCTTTGTAGGCTTAGGCATTTTGTCATAGAAAAAGCTTGTAAGCGAAATATCTCAAGAACCATTAAGGCTAGGGTTATAAAATTTTGCAAGCTGTTTGGAACTATCGTTCAGATGGTATGAATAAATTTTGGTGTATTGTTATTAACAATTGACCAAATTATGTCCCTTTGAAGATCCATGCATTTTTGTGAAGGAAAAGCTTGTAAGCAAATATCTCAAGAGCCACTTGAGCTAGTCTCTTGAAATTTTGCACACTGTCTGGAACTAATATGTGGATGATCTGATTAAATTTTTGTATAATTGTATTAAAATTGACCAGCTTATGCCCTTTTGTGGACATAGGCATTTTGGCCCTTTGAAAATTTGGGCTTTCAAAATATGTCTGAGACTGTGTGAGCTATTGTCCTGTAACTTTCAATGCTGATATGGGATATAAGTAGATGACCTGATTAACTTTTGTTTTTCTTGCGTCGTGGTGCTTTGAAAAATATCAGCATTATAACCAAGTAAACACAAGATATCTCAATTACTGTTAGGGACAAGCAGTGTTAGGGTCAAGCAGTGTTAGGGTCAAGAAGTTGGGGGCATAGTGTTTCACTGGTTAAATATTAAATCAGAAGCACAACATCTGACTAATAATTGGTCTAGGCAGTGGCGCGGACACATATTATTGAATAATTTCGGGGATTATATTCTCTGATGTTGATTGCAATGGACAGGATATTGTAAGCATCACGGAGGACAGCAAGAGTAAACAGTTGCTCTTCAATACCAAAGTTTGCATCTTTCCTCAAATGTTTGTTTTGTGTTTCATTTGTTGGAAAGTTTTGACCAATGTTCCGATAGGAGTGACGATCTTGAATAAATCTTGAAATCTTGTATCCAATGACGTTGCCAGTCAACACGCGTAAAAGTTGGCGGCGACGTCCATTACGAATTCTTGACCTTAACGCGCTTATGATACTGACTTTTTGATGCGTTTCTCATGAGTATCCGAATTCCATGCTTTGGGACAGTTGGGCAAACAGAAAGACAGTTATCTATTGTGTACATAATTATGTTCAATTTAAACATACGTATTGTGGGCGCTCAAATATAGAAAATTTGGGCGCTTTGTAGAACCGCTTTATTGATATATTTTGTGTCTCAACATTGAGGAGGTAGAAGCCTCCGTGGTGCAGTGGTTATGCTACTCGTCTTGTAAATCAGGGGTCGAAGGATCGATCCCGGGCTTCTCCAGACTTTCGGATGAGTCTTTAAACGGAGGTCCCGACTCCGTATGACCTTAGCTATTGGTGAGATGTAAAGCTCAAACATTCACTCACTCACATTGAGGAGGTTCTAAAGAGTACCCACAATCTATTATTACTGTAACAGCATTTTCTATTTGCAGCAAACATAACGGTTCTTACGAGTACATGTACCTTTTATCCAAGTCTGTGAGCATACACCAAAGCGGTCGAAACTCTTAGGCAATTTTTGGGGGCATTAGAACGCTTTTGTCAGTTTTGGCCTCAACAGAAGATAGGTGAGACACGCCTGATTGAGGCGATTCTATTGTATACCCGCAACCTATGCCTTTACAGCATTTTTTCTGCTGCAAGCCTGTTCATTGTCAAAGCGATATCTACCCTACATGCACAATCTATGATTCTACACAAGACATTAACGGCGTATGCTGTTTTCAATTGCCTAAATGAGGCATTTTCAGCAAACCAAAAAAGGAAATAGTAAATGTTTTTAAATACATTCTAAAGGAAGAAAATGCAAACGTTTGCATCGCCACATTTTGGCAATTCCTGCATTACGATAACAAACAAATATGAGATTATAGTAATGTTTTTGTCAGAAATAAGAAAATGACGCGCGCTTTCACAAAATCACAATTTTAGAGCCGACGTGCCTCCATGGCCTTATGAGAACGGGCGCTAGGTCTCTCACTGCCGTGGTTCGCGCCTCGCTCGGGCCACATGTGAGTCGGAAGGTCAGGTGGTTTTCCCCGTTTACTCAGGTGGTTTTCTCCGTTTACTCCGGTTTTCCCCGCTTGTGATTAACTATCAACTCGAAATAAGTGAAATAATCTTCAAGGTGCCGTAAAACGCAAACCAACATAAAAACAAGAGGGCCATGATGGCGCTGGATCGCTCAACTGATCAATAGTGTAACAAGTGGGCCCCAGGGAGGGCCATTATTGGCCCAAGGGCTTTAATGTGCTGAATGTTGAGGGAGGTCTTAAAGGTGAAGCTTCATACCAAACATCAACAAAGGCTCTAATTTGAACAATCTTGGCAAAGGTCCACTAGATGAAGCTACACACCAAATATCAAAGACCTGGGCCTTGCGGTTTCAGAGAAGAAGATTTTTATAAAGATATTCCCTATATAAGCCTATGTACCAGGGCTATATAAGTCTATGTAAAACCAAAGGGCCCTGGGGTGGGGGCATTTGTGGCCCCAGGGCTATAATTTGAACAGTTTTGGTAGAGGTCCACTAGATGAAGCTCCATACTAAATATCAAAGACCTGGGCCTTGCAGTTTCAGAGAAGAAGATTTTTAAAAATTTCCCTTCATAAGTCTATGTAAAACCAAAGGGTCTCTGGGCGGCTACATTTCTGGCCCCAGGGTTATAATTTGAACAATCTTGGTAGAGGTTCACTTAATGACGCTTCATACCAAATATCAAAGACGTGGGCCTTCTGGTTTCAGACGAGAAGATTTTTAAAGGTTTTCCCTATAAAAGCCTATGTACATGTAAAACCAGTTGGCCCTGGCGCGGGGGCGTTTTTAGCCCCAGGGCTATAATTTGAACAATCTTGGTAGCAGTCCACTTGACGAAGCTACTTACCAAATATAAAAGACCTGGGCCTTCTGGTTTCAGAGAGGAAGATTTTTAAAGGTTTTCCCAATATAAGCCTATGTAAAACCAGTGGGCCCCGGGGCGGGGCCGGTTTTGGCCCTAGGGCTTAAATTTAAATACTCTTGGCAGAGGTCCACTAGATGAAGCTTCATACCAAATATCAAAGACCTGGGTCTTCTGGTTTCAGACAAGAAGATTGTTAAAGGTTTTCCATCTATAAGCCTATGTAAAACCAGTGGGCCCCGGGGCGAAGCTCTTTTTAGCACCAGGACTATAATTTGAACAATCTTGGTAGCAGTCCACTAGACGAAGCTACATACCAAATAACAAAGACCAGGGCCTTCTGGTTTCAGACAAAAAGATTTTTAAAGATTTTCCCTAAATAAGCCTATGTAAAACCAGTGGGCCCCGTGGCGGGGCCGTTTTTGGCCCCAGAGCTATTAATCCATCCACTGGTTAGGTTAAGCAGGAGAAGCTCTGGTGGCCATTTTGTGCACCCGGGCGGAACAGTATGAGCAACTTTGGTAGATGGTCACCAAACGAACGTTCCTGTGAAATAATTTCAAAATCCATCCACTGATTAATGAGTAGAAGTCGGTTTAAGGTTTTTTTTGTTTGTTTTTTTAGCTCTGGTGGCATATTTGTTCACCCAAGCCGAACGGTATGACCAATTTTGGTAGAGGTTCACCAAAGGAACATTCCTGTGAAATAATTTCAAAATCCATCCACAGGTTAAGGAGAAGAAGTCGTTTAAATGTTTTCCTTTTTTTAGCACTGGCGGCCATTCTGTTCATTTGAGCGGAACGGTTTAAGCAATTTTGGTAGAGGGTCACCCAAGGAACATTCCAGTAAAATTATTTCAAAATCCATCCACTGGTTATGGAGAAAAACTCGTTTAAAGGTTATTCTATTTTTAGCTCTGGTAGCCATCTTTTTTAACCGATCGGAACGGTTTGGGCAATTTTGGTAGAGGGTCACCCAAGGAACATTCTAGTGAAGTATATAATTTCAAAATCCATCCACTAGTTAAGGAGAAGAAGTCGTTTAAAGGTTTTTATATTTTTAGCTCTGGTGGCCATTTTATTCATCCGAGCTGAACGGTTTGAGCAAGTTTAGAAGAGGGGCACCCAAGGAACATTCCTGTGCAATCATTTCAAAATCCATCCACTGGTTAAGGAGAAGAAGGCGTTTAAAGGTTTTCTATTTTAGCTCTGTCGGCCATTTTATTCACCCGAGTGGAACGGTTTGAGCAATTTTGGTAGAAGGTCATCCAAGGAACATTCCTGTGAAACAATTTCAAAATCCATCTTATGGTTAAGGAGGAAAAGTCGTTTAAAAGTTATTCTATTTTTAGCTCTGATGGCCATCTTGTTCTTCCAAGTGGAACGGTTTGAGCAATTTTGAAAGAGGGTCACCAAAGGAACATTCCTGTGAAATAATTTCAAAATCCATCAACTGGTAAAGGAGGAAAAGTCATTTAAAGGTTATTCTATTTTTAGCTCTGGTGGCCATCTTGTTCTTCCCAGTGGAACGGTTTGAGCAATATTGATAGAGGGTCACCCAAGGAACATTCCTGTGAAGTAATTTCAAAATCGATCCGCTAGTTAAGGAGAAGAAGTCGTTTAAAGGTTTTTTTCTATTTTTAGCTCTGGTGGCCATTTTATTCACCCGAGCAGAACGGTTTGAGCAATTTTGGTAGAAGGTCATCCAAGGAACATTCTTGTGAAATAATTTCAAAAACCATCTACTGGTTAAGCAGGAGTGAGTGAGTGAGTGAGTTTTAGTTTTACGTCCCACCAACAGCAAAGGTCATACGCAGACGGGACCTCGGTTTATAGACTCATCCGAAAGTCTTGAGAAGCCCGGGATCGATCTGGTTAGGCAGGAGAAGTTGTTTAAACGTTTTTCTATTTTAGCTCTGGTGGCCATTTTGCTCACCCGAGCGGAACGGTATGACCAATTTTGGAAGAGGTTCACCAAAGGAACATTCCTGTGAAATAATTCCAAAATCCATCCACTGGTTAAGGAAAAAGAGTCATTTAAAGGTTTTTCTATTTTTAGCTCTGGCGGCCACTTTGTTCACCCGAGCGCAAAGGTTTGAGCAATTGTGGTAGAGGGTCACCCAAGGAATATTCCAGTGAAATAATTTCAAAATCCATTCACTGGTTAAGGAGAAAAGCTCGTTTAAAGGTTATTCTCTTTTTAGCTCTGGCGGCCATCTTGTTCACCCGAGCGGAACGGTTTGAGCAATTTTGGTAGCGGGTCACCAAAGGAACATTCCTGTGAAGTAATTTCAAAATCCATCCACTAGTTAAGGAGAATAAGTCGTTTAAAGGTTTTCTATTTTTGGCTCTGGTGGCCATTTTGTTCATCCGAGCGGAACGGTTTGAGCAATTTTAGTAGAGGGCCACCCAAGGAACATTCCTGTGCAATATTTTCGAAATCCATCCACTGTTTAAGGAGAAGTCGTTTAAAGGTTTTTCTATTTTTAGCTCTGGCGGCCATTTTATTCAACCGAGCGGAACGGTTTGAGTAATTTTGGTAGAAGGTCATCCAAGGAACACTCCTGTGAAATAATTTCAAAATCCATCCACTGGTTAAGGAGGGAAAGTCGTTTGAAGGTTTTTTTCTATTTTTAGCTCTGGTGGCCATTTTATTCACCCGAGCGGAACGGTTTGAGCAATTTTGGTAGAAGGTCATCCAAGGAACATTCCTGTGAAATAATTTTTAAATCCATCCACTGGTTAAGGAGAAAATGTCATTTAAAGGTTATTCTATTTTTAGCTCTGGTGGCCATCTTGTTCTTCCCAGTGGAACGGTTTGAGCAATTTTGGTAGAGGGTCATGCAAGGAACATTCCTGTGAAGTAATTTCAAAATCGATCACCTAGTTAAGGAGGAAAAGTCGTTTAAAGGTTTTTTTTCTATTTTTAGCTCTGGTGGCAATTTTATTCACCCGAGCAGAACGGTTTGAGCAATTTTGGTAGAAGGTCATCCAAGGAACATTCCTGTGAAATAATTTCAAAAACCATCAACTGGTTAAGGAGGAGAAGTTGTTTAAAGGTTTTTCTATTTTTAGCTCTGGTGGCCATTTTGTTCACCCGAGCGGAACGGTATGACCAATTTTGTTAGAAGTTCACCAAAGGAACATTCCTGTGAAATAATTTTAATATCCATCCACTGGTTAAGGAGAAAAAGTCAGTTAAAGTTTTTTTCTATTTTAAGCTCTGGCGGCCATTTTATTCACCCGAGCGGAACGGTTCGAGCAATTTTGGTAGAGGGTCACCCAAGGAATATTCCAGTGAAATAATTTCAAAATCCATCCACTGGTTAAGGAGAAAAACTCGTTTAAAAGTTTTTCTATTTTTAGCTCTGGTGGCCATCTTGTTCATCCGAGCGGAACGGTTTGAGCAATTTTGGTAGAGAGTCACCCAAGGAACATTCCTGTGAAGTAATTATGAAATCCATCCACTGGTTAAGGAGAAGAAGTCCTTTAAAGGTTTTTTTATTTTTAGCTCTGGCGGCCATTTTGTTCATCCGAGCGGAACGGTTTGAGCAATTTTAGTAGAGGGGCACCCAAGGAACATTCCTGTGCAATAATTTCAAAATCCATCCACTGGTTTAGGAGAAGAAGTCGTTTAAAGGTTTATCTATTTTTAGCTCTGGCTGCCATATTATTCACCCGAGCGAAACGGTTTGAGTAATTTTGGTAGAAAGTCATCCAAGGAACAATCCTGTGAAATAATTTCAAAATCCATCCACTGGTTAAGCAGGAGAATAAAAATCAAAAAAGAGTTCCTTTAAGAGCAATGAAAACATTCATAAGAAAGAAAATGGGTCATACTACTTAGTTTCGGCTAATAAAGCCTCATCAGTGACCCTGTAATGATCTGGCAAAGAAAGCCAGAGGAAACATACTGCAATTTTGCGAATTTCGAATAGGCAGTCGATTCAAAGACTGATATAAATCAAAATGGGGTCCAAATAATTAAAAGCCTGTCTAGAATATGAGTCTAAACCAATAATTTATTTCTAGTTTCTTAGAATATTCACGCTGATCTCAAAGGACCAAAAGTAAAATATAAACTGCACTATGGTTGATGTACGGGGAGACGTTTTACGGCCGCCACACGGCACAACACCAGCTGCAGTGAAGGCAAATAAAAATCAAAAAAGAGTTCCTTTAAGAGCAATGAAAACATTCATAAGAAAGAAAATGGGTCATACTACGTAGTTTCGGCTAATAAAGCCTCATCAGTGACCCTGTAATGATCTGGCAAAGAAAGCCAGAGGAAACATACTGCAATTTTGCGAATTTCGAATAGGCAGTCGATTCAAAGACTGATATAAATCAAAATGGGGTCCAAATAATTAAAAACCTGTCTAGAATATGAGTCTAAACCAATAATTTATTTCTAGTTTCTCAGAATATTCACGCTGATCTCAAAGGACCAAAAGTAAAATATAAACTGCACTATGGTTGATGTACGGGGAGACGTTTTACGGCCGCCACACGGCACAACACCAGCTGCAGTGAAGGCAAATAAAAATCAAAAAAGAGTTCCTTTAAGAGCAATGAAAACATTCATAAGAAAGAAAATGGGTCATACTACGTAGTTTCGGCTAATAAAGCCTCATCAGTGACCCTGTAATGATCTGGCAAAGAAAGCCAGAGGAAACATACTGCAATTTTGCGAATTTCGAATAGGCAGTCGATTCAAAGACTGATATAAATCAAAATGGGGTCCAAATAATTAAAAGCCTTTCTAGAATATGAGTCTAAACCAATAATTTATTTCTAGTTTCTCAGAATATTCACGCTGATCTCAAAGGACCAAAAGTAAAATATAAACTGCACTATGGTTGATGTACGGGGAGACGTTTTACGGCCGCCACACGGCACAACACCAGCTGCAGTGAAGGCAAATAAAAATCAAAAAAGAGTTCCTTTAAGAGCAATGAAAACATTCATAAGAAAGAAAATGGGTCATACTACGTAGTTTCGGCTAATAAAGCCTCATCAGTGACCATGTAATGATCTGGCAAAGAAAGCCAGAGGAAACATACTGCAATTTTGCGAATTTCGAATAGGCAGTCGATTCAAAGACTGATATAAATCAAAATGGGGTCCAAATAATTAAAAGCCTTTCTAGAATATGAGTCTAAACCAATAATTTATTTCTAGTTTCTCAGAATATTCACGCTGATCTCAAAGGACCAAAAGTAAAATATAAACTGCACTATGGTTGATGTACGGGGAGACGTTTTACGGCCGCCACACGGCACAACACCAGCTGCAGTGAAGGCAAATAAAAATCAAAAAAGAGTTCCTTTAAGAGCAATGAAAACATTCATAAGAAAGAAAATGGGTCATACTACGTAGTTTCGGCTAATAAAGCCTCATCAGTGACCCTGTAATGATCTGGCAAAGAAAGCCAGAGGAAACATACTGCAATTTTGCGAATTTCGAATAGGCAGTCGATTCAAAGACTGATATAAATCAAAATGGGGTCCAAATAATTAAAAGCCTGTCTAGAATATGAGTCTAAACCAATAATTTATTTCTTGTTTCTCAGAATATTCACGCTGATCTCAAAGGACCAAAAGTAAAATATAAACTGCACTATGGTTGATGTACGGGGAGACGTTTTACGGCCGCCACACGGCACAACACCAGCTGCAGTGAAGGCAAATAAAAATCAAAAAAGAGTTCCTTTAAGAGCAATGAAAACATTCATAAGAAAGAAAATGGGTCATACTACGTAGTTTCGGCTAATAAAGCCTCATCAGTGACCCTGTAATGATCTGGCAAAGAAAGCCAGAGGAAACACACTGCAATTTTGCGAATTTCGAATAGGCAGTCGATTCAAAGACTGATATAAATCAAAATGGGGTCCAAATAATTAAAAGCCTGTCTAGAATATGAGTCTAAACCAATAATTTATTTCTAGTTTCTCAGAATATTCACGCTGATCTCAAAGGACCAAAAGTAAAATATAAACTGCACTAAGGTTGATGTACGGGGAGACGTTTTACGGCCGCCACACGGCACAACACCAGCTGCAGTGAAGGCAAATAAAAATCAAAAAAGAGTTCCTTTAAGAGCAATGAAAACATTCATAAGAAAGAAAATGGGTCATACTACGTAGTTTCGGCTAATAAAGCCTCATCAGTGACCCTGTAATGATCTGGCAAAGAAAGCCAGAGGAAACATACTGCAATTTTGCGAATTTCGAATAGGCAGTCGATTCAAAGACTGATATAAATCAAAATGGGGTCCAAATAATTAAAAGCCTGTCTAGAATATGAGTCTAAACCAATAATTTATTTCTTGTTTCTCAGAATATTCACGCTGATCTCAAAGGACCAAAAGTAAAATATAAACTGCACTATGGTTGATGTACGGGGCGACGTTTTACGGCCGCCACACGGCACAACACCAGCTGCAGTGAAGGCAAATAAAAATCAAAAAAGAGTTCCTTTAAGAGCAATGAAAACATTCATAAGAAAGAAAATGGGTCATACTACGTAGTTTCGGCTAATAAAGCCTCATCAGTGACCCTGTAATGATCTGGCAAAGAAAGCCAGAGGAAACATACTGCAATTTTGCGAATTTCGAATAGGCAGTCGATTCAAAGACTGATATAAATCAAAATGGGGTCCAAATAATTAAAAGCCTGTCGTTTAAAGGTTTTTTTCTATTTTTAGCTCTGGCGGCAATCTTGTTCACCGGAGTGGAACAGTTTGAGCAATTTTGGTAAAGGATCACCCAATGAGTATTCCTTTGAAATTAGATCAAAATCTGTCCAGCAGTTTTGGAGTAGAAGTTGTTTAAAGCAAAAGTTGATGACGGACGCACGGACCCACTGACGCACGGTCGACGGACAAAGGCCGATCCCAAAAGCTCACCTTGAACACTTCGTGCTCAGGTGAGCTTAAAAGAAAACCAGAGGCCCAAGTGGGAAAAAATCGCTCACCCGGATGAGGCTGATCATATTCAGTAAAATTCCTGTAATAAGACCACCTTTGTGACTGTTCAAAAGTGGTCTTTAAGACCGCTTATGAACAACACCAACGGTGGTATCTTTCTAGAAGACAATGAGTACCGAAAACACACAGAAAGAATGACTGAAGCCTTTTAACTATGGTTTCTAAAGGAGAATTAGTCTTAAATTTAGGTGTTCTTAATAATGGAATTTCACTGTTTTACATTGCGCGTTGATGCCCATTTTGCCTAGCAGATCAGATTGCCTTTAGAAATTCTGAATCTGTATGTTTAAATATTCTTGATGCTTCTGATTGAATTTCTGAACATCTTGGTCTGATTTAGGATTCAGGAAGACATGCTGTTGATGCAGAATGAAAGTGTATAGTTTGGCAGGCCAGAGCTATTGTTTGCAACTGCCTATGACGTATACTTATTATTCTGTTATCAAAAATGTAAACCAAGTCAAGCAATCATCTGAATACAATTGCAACACAAAGCTAATGTCACATTGGTATATATGGCCGCTTGCAAAAATAGCTACAATACCGAATCTTCTTGATGACTTGCCGAGTCTGACATATACTGACAACATCTGAGCTGCCCCTCCCTGTAAATCTTATATCCAATTATTATACAGGTGCTTTGAGGAATTTCAAGATGGCCACCATCAGGGATATCAGAATGCAACAATTTAAGCAATTATGAATCTCCATGTCACCCAAATGTCAATCACAAAATTTCAACTCAGTGCAACAGACCATTCGGTAGAAGATGTGCTTTGAAGATTTTCAAGATGACCAACATGGCAGCAACCGGAGATTTCAGAACAGAATAGTCCTAAGAATCTCCATGCCACGCCAATGTCTCCCATCAAGATTCGGTTCAATTCAACTTGTGTATTGAAAATTTACAAAATGGCCAGCATGGAAGCCATCTTAGATATCATGACAGAATAGTTTCAGCAATTCTGAATCTCCATGTTGCCGTGATGCCTCCAATCAAGTTTAAGCTCCATCCGACATTTGGTTCAGGAGGAGCTGTAGGATCAAAAAAATTCAAGATGGCCACCATGGTAGCAATCTTGTATGTCGGAATGGAACAGTTTTAGCAAATCCGAATTTCCATGTGGCCCCAATACCGCCAAACAAGTTTCAGCTTGTTCTGACCTCTAGTTCGGAAGGTGGTAATCTTTGAAGAGTTTCAAGATGGCCTCCGTGTGCAGCCATAAATCTGAATATCAAAGTGCATCGAGTTTCAGCTCAATCCAACCCTTGGTTCGGGAAAAGATTTCATTCGAAGAATTGTAGGATGGCCGCCATGGTAGCGATTTTGGATATCGGAACAGAACAATTTTAGCACAGCTTTCAGCTTGATCAGACCTCGGATTTGGGAGGAGAGGTTGTTTGAAGATTTTGCAAGATGGCCGCCATGGCGACCATCTTGAATATAGGAACGGAACAGGTTTAGAAACTCTAAATATCCATGTCACGCTGATGCCGCCAACTAAGTTTCAGCTCAACTGGACCATTGGTTCGACCAGCTTGGATATCCGAACGGATCAATTTTAGCTAATCTCAATCACCATGTCACCTCGATGCCTCCCATCAAGTTTCAGCACAATTTGACATTTTCTTCGGGAGGAGATGTCAGCTGAAGAATTTCAAAATGGTTGCTATGGCGGCCATAGGGGATACCAGAACGGAACGATGTTAGCAAATTTGAATGTCCATATCACCCCAATGCATCCCATCAAGTTTCGGATCGGTTTGACCTTTGATTCAGGAGGAAATTTCGTTTGAAGAATTTCAAGATGGCCGCTTTTGCGGACATCTTTGATATTGGAATGTAATGATTTGTGCGAATCTGGATCTCCATGTCAACCCGATACGTCCAATCAAGCTTCAGCTCAATCCAACCTTTGGTTCAGGAGGAGATGACGTTTGACGATTTTCAAGATGAGCGCCATGGCGGCCATCTTGGATATCAGGTTGGAACGTTTTTAGCAAATCTGAATCTCCATGTCATCCCAATGCCTCCCATAAAATTTCAGGTCAATTCGACCTTTGGTTTGGGAAGGAGATGTCGTTTGAAGAATTTCAAGATGGCTGCAATGGCAAATCTGAATCTCCATGTCACCCCGATGCCTCCCGTCAAGCTTCAGTTCAATTCGACCTTTGGTTTGGGAGGTGATGTCGTTTGACGAATTTTAAGATACCTGCCATGGCGGCCATCTTGGATATGCAAATGCAACGATTTTAGCAAATCTGAATCTTCATGTCACCCCGATGCCTCCCATCTAATTTCAGCTCAATTCGTCCTCTTGCTCGGAAGAAGATCTTGTTTGAAGAACTTGTAAATGATCGCCATGGCAGCCATCTTGGATATCGGAGCGGAATTATTTTAGCAAATCTGAATCTTCATGTCATCAGGATGGTTCCAATCACGTATCAAGATTATTTGACTTCCGGTTCGGGAGGAGATGTCGAAGATGTGAAAAGTTTACGACGGACGCACGGACCACAGGCCACGGCATAAGCTGACCAGGAGCTAAAATAATACAGCAACAAAAGCCGTTATGCTACCCGATTCAGCGATACTTCGATGCTTTTAGTAAAAAACCCAAGATGTAAATGGGGTTTACAACAATACATACTAGTTTCCTTAATTCTGTTCACAAGCACTTGTTACATTACAATAACACACCCTTACGACATAGTGCATTTTTCACATCTCCAAAATAGCTACTTTTCTAATGAAAATCCGTCATATTTTTCTTATTTATACAGTATACATATACATAGGTTGTGGGTGCTAGTTAGAACCGCCTCATTGGGGCGGTTCTAACGAGCATTCATAACCTATGTCAGAAAAACCTATACCCCGTAAACCCCAGCTTTCTCTATGAAAAGTGGGACTTAGCGGGGTGCTTAGAGCCATGAAAGACAACATTTTGTTGCATAGACACGTTTATTTTCATAGTATGACCGCATCGTGAAAATATATGTATTAGTATGACCGCATCGTGTAAATATAAGTATTAGTATCGCCTCGGCGAGGCACTTTAATGAAATTCTTTTGTTAACAAAACATCGTAATTTAACTCACGTAAGCCCCACTTTTCTATAGAAATTTTAAGTATCGCCCCAGCGGGGCTGTGTTGCACGTGAATAATGACTTGAATAAGTTTGTATAATTTACATCATTGTAAACCCCACTTCATACCAACCCCCGCCCTCCTGGGCTTAAAGATATACATTGGACTGCATGATGCTGCCACGCAGAGCTGAAACCGACCGCACATGAGTACTGGTAAACTGCTTAGAAGTTCTACACCTTCCCAGGCAAAGTGGACTTGTGAATATATTGGACATATGAACCATAACTCTAATTTGCCTACCTTTGAACTTTGACTATAGCTGTTGATATCAGTTTAGAGTCCGCTCCATAACGCTGATACCTTTTGAGATATTTTCACGAAATTTTACAGATATGTACAGCAGCCTGAGACAAAATGCAGAACATATGAACCATAACTCTGATTTTCCTACTTTTGGAGTTATCGCCCCTAGAACATTGAACATAGCCATTTCTGTCATGTTGTCTGTTTGAAGCACTATATCTCCTGAACTTAATGATTGATTCTGACCAAACGTGCATGGCTACATCACCAACCGCCATTAGGTTTTGTTTCACTCATATATTGCACTTGCTTGATGTAATTGTAGTGGCGGCGCATCATGCAGTGCTTGCAGTTTTATTCATCCGCAACTATTATTGACATGTATGCCTTTGGCGCAAAGGATTAAGCCTTTTACTGTGCGCTGACCTTCCCGGCTTACATGTAGAGAATCTCTTGTTGAAAATAACAGGCCCCTTAATGGAAAACAAATTTTAAACAAATGTAACTTTTTCATTTTTCAATTTGACAACCTTGTTCCGTTTTAATCTAATTGCCTGTTTAATTGCCTTCAAAAAAATATCAAATCAGTGCAATTCTTAATTAGCTGGCGGCATTTTTTATTTTCAAAACAACAACCCTTAATCCTTACATGAAGCATACAAAACTGGGGAAAAACAACGACAGTAGCCTACTTTAACAACTAAAATCTGCACTTTCAGTTAATATTGCAAGAAAACGTCTGTATCAGACGCAATGTTTTCACAATTTTGTGCATTCTGATAGCAATTAAATTATTTCAAAATAATATTTAATAGCGTCATTTTGCGATTAAAGCTGGAGATTACTCACAAAAAGCTTTATCGTCTACACACGCGTATTATCCCAAGACGGGTATAGTGTTGACGGGGACGTTTAACCTCAAATCAGTCAATCAATCAATTTTCTGTTAATGACGATAGCTTCATCATATGCACTCTTTCTTTCTTTCTGCTAAAAACATGGTTGTGAATTTACCTAAAAAATGACCGAATAAATTAGTTTCTACTTTCCCGGGTATATGACACTCGTCAATATAATCGTTCATGATAGATTGTTAATCGATCAATACATTGGATAAGCACACTTCCTACTACTTGTCGATAATCGAATTATCAGCGCAAGTATCGTGACGCGTGCCACTCACTATTAAACCAATATCAGTAGTTATTATTATTAGACCAATAAGTGGCAACTTGACCGGTATTTGTTTTTAAAAAGTAATATCATAAACCTAGGGAACAGTGAATATAAAATAATTAAGATAAAATTATTAAGATAGAAATATGCAAGGGCTCGGAAGGGCTCAGGCGTTCTTTGGGTCTGTTTACAAATGGGCTTAGAGACCATTTTTGAACAGTTCCAGAGGTGGTCTTTCTGACTGTTCAAAATGGTCTTAGATACTGTTTTTCAACAGTTCCAATGGTGGTCTTGCATTTGTAACACAGCAGTTTTACCGTATATTCTTTGTTTATAGCGCGGAAACAGAGGACGCTTGCTGTATTAGGTATATATTTTTACGTAATGATTCGCAACTTAATTTAAGCAGCCGACCTGAAAATTCCCCCGGCACGTATGAGATTTGAATGAATTCATTATGTTATAATCATTATGATTCGATCAAACACCGGATTTAAGACACTTCTGAGGTGTGATCCGTCAATGTTTTCAGGTGAGAATGGATATGAAAGCGCGCTGTCAATTAATGTTGATAACTGTTACATTATCCTTCACCAAGAACACGACTGTTAAATTTCAGTCCCTTTAACCACAGTAATGCAGTATTTTTCTTCTTTTTGCTCCGACATTGATTGTGGCCGGGGTGCACGTTAGAATCGCCTCGCCGTACGGTTCTAACGAATACCCACAATCTTTGTTTTTAGTGGTAGTTTGCTGCAAAGTTACAGATTGTTTAATTTTGGATGATAACATTTTCAAAATATTTGACTGGACACGTTTTTGAAATGACAACCATCAAAACCCCAGGTTAATGAAACAAACAGGGGGGCTTAGGGGTTAGCATTATTTTGTGTCTATATTCTGAAGCAAAGTTTCTACTACTCGTTGTAACACCTGCAAAGAGCAAATTCTTACGACCGTCTATATTATTAAGGTCATTTCGGAGACGTTGCTCCAGATATGTGGGACTTTTATCGGACAATGAGATGAAATGACATAGGTAAGAACCGCCTCATCAACGAGTTCTCACAATCTAGGTCTTGGAGGAGAAAATAGAAAATGTAAATCCCCGTAAACCTGTCCCTGCCCATCGGGGCTTGAAGAAATTGATGGGCTGCATGATGCTTCCACGCAGAGCTGAAACCGACCGCACATGAGTACTGGTAAACCGCTTAGAGGATCTAAGTAGAAGTAAAACAAAGATCAGGAATTGATACAATTAACTTACTCCACCCATAAAAGACACCAAAGGGAAAGAAATACAAACATTAAGCGACCAGACCATAATGGAAACCTAAACAAAGGAAGGCCATAAGGACAGTTACTTTCCCACAAAATGGCCATATGGCCATCCAAAACCAAAAGACACAAGTGATACACACAGTAAGTAACAAACAACAACATAAATAAATCGCCACAGAAGAGCCGCCTTGGAACGGTCAGTGGAAGATTTCTAAGTCTGCCCAGGCAAAGCGGTGCGAGTCGGTCCGTCCATGCTTATAACCCTAATGCATCACGCGAACAAGTGCGTAAAATAAAGACCCCCACCCCCATTAACCACACTTTATTAAGGAAAACTGGGGGTTTAGGAGGTCAACATTATTTTCCTTACTCCTGCTCCTAGACATAGGTTGTGGGTACTCGTTAGAACCTATGTTTGGAGTGTAAAAATTAGAAAAATTATCTTTTTGAGGTTTGCAAAAATGCACTATATCACACGGATATGTTGTCGAAATGGGTTTCATTGACAGGGCTTGAGATGTCATTTCATCTCAATGTCGGGTAAAAGTCCCACAAAATTGGAAGCAGCGTCTCCAAAAATGACCTTAATAGTGTTGACGGGAACGTTAAACCTCAAATCAAACAGACAAACAAATCCCTCTATATAAAGTGGGGTTTAGAGGCGTTTTCATTAATATGTTGCATTTCTAACTAATGTCATTAAAAATAATCCAACTGACACCCATAAACAAAAAATATTTTTTTTTATTTCTAATACATAAAGTGGAATATTTCATACCAGAACAAAAAAAAGGATTTGAGAGAACCCATAATATTTTGTGTTAAGCAGAAAAAATGGCTCATTTTTAACGGTTTCACAAATAGAGTGATTTTCTCGCTCGTTAAGACTTTAGTAACGACAAAACAGAACAGGACTTTAGGCCTCACCAAAACAGCCAGTCCGAAATTAACTAGACATCTATTGACATGAGCGGTTCTCGTTCAGTATACCCCGGGGTCATAAAGGCGAAAATGATTTAACACACAACCGGGTTATAACACACTTGAGATTACACAACAGGTATCTATAATAAGCCTCGGTCAAAGGGAGACAATCCAACATTGACTTTTAGTGTGACTGTCACGGTACAGGTGATCAGGTAAAATGTCAGATAAAGTTGGCCATGTACCTCGGCCAAGCTGTTCTTATAGAAAGCTCACTGTTTTCTACTTCATTGGTAAAATCTTGTCGACATCTGCCAGCATCCCCAATATTTAGTTGTTTTGTCGAGTGGCAAGTTTCCCTAACAGTCAACGGATTTTTTATCCGCACGACATACAGGGATATCAGATGACATGTTCAAATATTCCAAGCGGTTTAAAAACATTTACATAGTCTCCTCTCTACCACCAATCTTTACACCTAGTAGGTTTTATTGATTGATTGTGGTTTAACGACACATCAGCCTTTGTTGGTCCTTTTGTGTCGTATCCCAGAGAAAGGGAGACGAGAGATGGAAGAGGTAGAAGAGGAGATTAAATTGAGGGACAGAGAAGAAAGAGGAAAATGAATGGAAGTGTTTTGAAACAGAAGAAACAACAATAACCCCCCCCCCCCTCCTCTACCCTTACCTGCTGCACGGACAGCAGGCCTTGCCACAATGTAAGCCAGTTGCAGTTGGACGCCCCAGTGACGCAAGATACACGTCGCATTTGCCTCACCCAATTATCCCCAATCACCAAGCAGGGGACTACTAAAGGATCCAGAACAAAACATCAAACAACTAAATTTATTTGGGAATCATTTCTTTCACATTGATTTCGCTTTGTTTGAAATCATAAGCACAACTTCGTTGAATTCAGTCCGATTCGAAAAGTCTCCCCGACCTTCATCATAGTGCCGATAATGTTACTTTTTGCTTTAGTAAAGATCATTGGTTTTATCGCAGAATTTTGGAACTATCTGAAGGTTGCTGAAAGATTAGGCCTAACTTGCCGAAACTGGCTAGTCTGACACAGAAAACTTGAACACTCCATATTTTCAGTCTTGTTGTGTATTCGTTTGTAGAACATATTTTCTGAAAATCAGTGTGCTCTGTATAGCATGAATAACGTCGCCATATTCAGGTGAACATGAAACGTCGTTTCACGAGCGGTGTGTGAATTACGGCTTTAATTTTATATGCCCGTAAGAAAACATCGGACTGAACTGTCGAAAATTGCTGGGTAATTATGTAACGAATAAAATATCTAATAATATCACACATCACGTGAACAAGTCCGTGAAATGAACACCCCTCTGAACCCCACTTTATCGAGAGAAAACTGGGGTTTACGGGTTACACATTATTTTTCTTATTTCTGCTCCAAGACATAGGTTGTGGGTACTCGGTTATTTGCAGTATTAATAAGTAAAATATTACAAATTTTCATCAGAAAAGTAGCCATTTTGGAGAGGTGAAAAAATGCACTATGTCGCACGGATGTGTTATCGTAATGATTTTTATAAATGTCAATAAAGGCGCTGTGACTTACTATATACAATCAATTGAAGCTCTTTTGCTGATACATCTGTTCGGCAAGTCCACGTTCCTTCATCTCTTGTTCGATTTAGGCTATGGATTGTTACTTTTATAACTGCATCTTCAATCAAGAAGTCGTATTCTTCAAAAATATGTTTGCATACCGAACTTGTGCAGTCGCTTACGGTTTCGTCTCTTCTCCTAATATTAACGTTGTCTGCAACAGCGTCCAGTTTACAAAGCATAGTCACACTTCTGTGCTTCAGAGTTTTACTCCCTGGTGTCAGAGCAAATGACTCCACTACATCGGTACCTAAAGAAAACACAAATGTTACAGGTAAACAAACTAGGTCTGGCAGTGACGTCAAAGCAATAACAAAGCTAAAGATAGAAAGGATTTTCCAATATAAAATTGCGCTTGGGATTATCGTATGAACAGGACACGCCCTCTGATTATACAGCAGTCACAACGGCCCAGGGGATGTCAACGCTGCTTGTCATGTTGACGGTCCGATTTCGAATCTCACTGATTGCTTTTTTTATTTTATATTTGTTTTATCTTTTTTTAGTAAATTAAAATATCATCGTTTCATATTTCTATATTTTACTGGTTTAAAACCTATAGTAAATTGTGTTTATATATATATATATGTTTTTCTATTTCACTTGTATCATCTTTATTTCGCATAAACAAGTTTTATGCAGTCAAGTGTGCTTGAAAATGAACAAGAAATATGTACTGTACATGTCGTAATTATCCACTTTTAACATGCCACACGGGTAAAGCAGATTTTACATGTCGTGTATTACGAGGTAAAAAAAATAAAAAAAAAATAAATAAAAAAAAAATAAATAAATAAATAAAAATAAAAATAATTCGACACGTGGGTTTCGAACCAGCGACTTCTTGGTCTGTAGAACAACCCCTCTACTCTTTCGGCCACGAAATCCATAAAGCGTTGGCGCTATGTAAATAATCTTACTCCTAGGTTTCAAGTAAAGGCCATATTATATGAATATTCGAGTAAATTAATTATGACGTAACTGCCAGGAATTCCTTGTCGGACTATAAATATGCTAATTCGATCAAAATACGCCGTATATTTATGGTATTTCTTTAACGTCTGACATGTACAGTTTTTAATGGGTGTTTGTGAATTGTAAACATTGCTAAAGGATGAGGCAATTTAATGTAATTTTAATGTAATAATTGAATACTTTATCATTGCATAGAGTAATTTAGTATAAAGCGTAGAGCTGCAAATTATTATTTTTTTTTTTTCATTGATAAGCCGGTGATCTATATCTTGAATTACATGTATCACCAAATCCCTTATATGTTGTTTGATTTGATGTTTAACGTCCCCGTCAACATATATAGGTCATTTTGGAGACGTTGCTTCCAATTTTGTGGGACTTTTACCCGACATTGAGATGAAATGACATCTCAAGCCATGTCGCCCAATGAAACCAATAGGGTTTACAAGCATGACTGGTCCGACTCGCACCGCTTTGCTTGGGCAGACTTAGATCCTCTAAGCGGATCACCAGTACTCGCGTGCGTTCGGATTCAGCTCTGCAGGAACCATCTTGCAGCCAATTTATTTCTCCAAGCCCCTATGGGCGGGGACCGAATCCCTTATATAAAGTATCATGATGTAGTTTGGCTATTCTAAGTTCCAGCTTGAATGAACTATATTACTGTCCAAAATTTCCGGCCCGCCCACGGGCGGCCGGATATACGATAGGAATTCCGCAAAGCAACGAAGAAACCGAAAACGTTCCATTTGGCAAAAGGATTTGTTTCCTGGCTCAGTCTCTTTCATTTCTGTTGCTGCTGAAAACCTGTCGCTTTTTAAACTCAGGTAGTCATTGGCTATGCTAAGCTCGGCCAATCAATTATGTTCTCTTTAAGTAGTTTAGGCTTATATCTGCAGCCACCTAGCGGAGGTTCTGTAGCAATCACGATGGTTTAAACTAGATGTTTGGGTGTCTCAGAAGCGGTTGGTCATGTTTAACAAGTCTGACCCAGAAATACATGTACTCTTCACAGTCTGTTGTGCATTTCTTGTTGCAGACTAACGTCAATATTGAAACGACTAACCCAGACTTTGGAACAAAAAAGAAGCTCAAATAGAGGTCCTAATAGCCCGGAATGATGAATGGTGTCTCTGTTATGCAATTAAGTCTGATATTTTGTTTTTAAGATGTTGATGGAGAAATTGTCATGATACAGATATGATGTTTTATTAGAAACATGTTTTACATACACGCTCTTAGAACTTGTTTCTGCATTTTACTGCGTTGTGGGTTTATCAGTAGGCGGTAAAGTTCGTTAGTTTGCCTATCCTGTGTTATCTTGCATCGGTCTCTGACCATTTCCTCGGTTAAATGGGTGGCTACACTTACATTGTAGCTAAAATCACTGGATGAGTCCTTCAAACTATTTTGAATAAGTAACTATTTATCATAAATCTACATTATACGGCCTTTCAACTCCTTTGCAGTCTTGGCATCTACCAAAGAAGGAAGGTAATCACAAGGAAGACGTTCTGGGGGAAAACATTCTTCAGCGCACCCCTGCACAGGACGCGTTGGTACTCGTACAAGCAACTAAAGAACAGTGTGTTTTTTTAATTCTGGTACATCTTTTACACGACAGCGGCAAAGTTATAGCAGATTCTTTTGGCGATATCGCTTGAGACGTCATTTCATCTCAATGACGGGTAAAACTCACAAAATCGGAAGGAATGTCTTCAAAATGACCTTTAAAGCATTGATGGGACGTAAAATCTTAGCATAAACAAATAAAACAGGTATCTTAAACAGTTGGAGACAATGTATCAGTAATTATGTTTTAAAGAATGTTTCAGTAAAACTGTTCATTTCAGGCCTCCAGGGATGGCCTATCCAATTCGTTAATAAGAATGTCACAGATGCTAATTTGTTCTGCCATCACCACCATGCATACACCAGAACCTGTAATATGGGAAGTTGGTCCCAGTCTCTCACCAAAGAGATACACTGTCCTTAGCACCTTTAGCTGTGGAAATGATTGAAGGGGAATTCAAATCTCTAATGGTCTGAGGTATGAAAGATTCTTTGTAAATGTCAGTTCTTGCAGTAGGGGTCTGAAACGCCAGTGAATGGTGATTTCCTACAGCGCCAAGCAGGGGGACAAGGTCATCTGTTGGAATACCGGCAGCACCCTTAACACAATTGTATAACAGAATGAGCCTACTGCCTCTTCTCCTTTTCTTGAGAGACTCCCATCTTAGTTTTCATACTCCGAGTTTCGAAGCAGTAATTGCATGTTTTCGAGTACCTCTATTTTGAACTTTTTCATTTTCTGCATTGTGTCCCAAATACAACTACCGTATTCCAAGATTTGGTGAACAAGTTATTAATATGCTGCCTCTCTTACATACTGCGGACACTGATGAAGAGAGACATATTGTTTTTCCCCCGGGCGTCTGTCTGTCCGTCTGTCACAAATTCGTGTCCGCTCTACAACTAGAAAACCGTTCAAGTTATCTTCACGAAACTTCAAATAAATATTAATCAGATGGATTTTAAATTTACTAGGCAGAAATATTAACAACTATAAGACAATGTGTGGTGCGCATGAGGCCGGTCGGTACCTCAAAGGTCAAGGTCATACTTAGAGGTCAAAAGTAAAAAGGGGGCCTTTTTCGTGTTTGGTCAATAACTTTCTTATTTTGAAATGGATTTTTAAATAACTTGACAGAAATATTAACAACCATGCGACGATGTGTGGTGCGCATGAGGCAGGTCGGTACCTCAAAGGTAAAGGTCATACTTAGAGGTCAAATGTCAAAAAAGGGGCCTTTTTGTGTTTGGTCAATAACTTTCTTATTTTGAGATGGATTTTATAATTACTTGGCAGAAATATTAACAATCATGAGACGATGTGTGGTGCGCATGAGGCAGGTCGGTACCTCAATGGTCAAGGTCATACTTAGAAGTCAAAGGTAAAAAGGGGGCCTTTTTTCGTGTTTGGTCAATAACTTTCTTATTTTGACATGGATTTTTGAATTACTTGGCAGAAATATTAACAACTATGAGACGATGTGTGGTGCGCAAGAGGCAGGTCGGTACCTCAAAGGTCAAGGTCATACTTAGAGGTCAAATGTAAAAATGGGGCCTATTTTTCGTGTTTGGTCAATAACTTTCTTATTTTGAGATGGATTTTGAAATCACTTGGCAGATATGTTAACCAATATAAGGCAATGTGTCGCGTGCATGACCAAGGTTGGTACCTCAAAGGTCAAGGTCATACTTAGAGGTCAAAGGAAAAAAGGGGCCATTTTTGCAGGTTTTGTCAATAACTTGCTTATTTGTAGATAGAATTTGAAGTTACTTGGCAAAAATGTTAACTATCATGAGACGATGTGTTGCATGCATGATTCAGTTTGGTACCTAAAATGTCAAGGTCATACATAGAGGACAAAGGTCAAAAAGAGGCTTTTTTGTGTTTGGTCAATAACTTTCTTATTTTTTGATAGATTTTGAAATTGCTTGGCAGAAATGTTAACCACCATGAGATGATGTGTTGCAAGCATGACCCAGTTTGGTACCTGAAAGGACAAGGTCATACATAGAGGTTAAAGGTAAAATAGGGGGCCTTTTTGTGTTCTGTCAATAACTTTCTTATTTTTAGATGGATTTTGAAATTACTTTGCAGAAATGTTAACCACCATGAGACGATGTGTTGCGTGCATGACCCAAGTTGGTACCTCAAATGTCAATGTCGTACTAAGAGGTCAAAGGACAAAAAGGGGTCTTTTTTATTGTTCAGTCAATAACTTTCTTATTCCTGGATAGATTGTGAGATTACTTGGCAGAAATGTTAACCATCACGAGACGATTTGGTGCATTCTAGACCCAGGTCGGTACCTCCAAGATCAAGGTCATACTAAGGGGTCAGAGGTAAAAAAAGTTTTTTTGTGTGTCCTGTCAATAACTGTTTTATTTCTGGATGGACTTTATATATAAAGCAACCATGCAGAAATGTTCACCGCCATTAGATCATGAGTCATGTGCAAGACCAAGGTCCATACCTCCAATGTCAAGGTCATACCTAGAGGTCAAAGGTAAAACATTGACAGTCAATAACTTCCTTATTATTTGATGGATTATGAAATTACTTGGCAGAAATGTTTACCATCATGAGCAGATGTGTTGTACCTCAAAGGTCAAGGCCATACTTAGAGGTCAAAGGTAAAAAATGGCTTTTTGTGTACGGCCAATAACTTTTTTATTTTTCTATGAACATTTTTAAAGTTACTTTGCAGAAATGTTCATTAGATAATGTGTTGCACATAAGACCCAGCTCAATACCTCCAATGTCAAGGTTATACTTAGAGGTCAAAAACGGGGGAGACATCTGTGTTTTTGTAGAAAAACGAATTCTAGTTACAATCAGCTGAATGGAAGTTTATCAGTTCCAAAGGTCAAGGTCATTTACCGACCTTTGTCCAGGACGGCTCAGATTCAGAATTTTTATCTTCTTCTTCACTTAACCTACTCAGCCAATTCAAACCAAATTACATGTGGAGCCTCTATGGAATGAAGGTACGAAAGTTTGTTCGTGAGGACTGAGTCACATGACCAATATGGCCGCCATGCCCATATATGGTAAAAAACTTAAAAAATCTTCTCAAGAACCGGATGTCCGATGATCTTGAAACTTGGTAGGCAGCATCAGGGACTCTGGCCCTACCAAGTTTGTTGACCTTGACCTGTTTTACGTCAAGGTCAAATTTGGTCACTTAGACATTTGTATGGAAAAATGGCAAACAGTGGATTTTTCAGATTGTATATTAGCTAGTGGCATCAGAAATGGTATTTACAATCAGCTGAATGGTGGTTTATCAGTTCCAATGGTCAAGGTAATTTACCGACCTTTGTTCAGGACGCCTCAGATTCAGTATTTTTACTTTCTTCTTCACTTAAACTACTTGGACAATTGAAACCAAATTACATGTAGAGCCTCTATGAAATGATGAAACGAAATTTGTTCGTGCGGACTGGGCCACATGACCAATATGGGCCGCCATGCCCATATATGGTAAAAATCTTTAAAAATCTTCTTCTCAAGAACCGAACGGCCGATGATCTCGAAACTTGGTATGCAGCATCTGGGACTCTGGCCCTACCAAGTTTGTTCAAATGATGACCTTTGGTTGACCTTGATCTGTTTAATGTCAAGGTAAAATTTGGTCACTTAGACATTCGTATGGAAAAATGGCAAAGTAGTGGATATTTCTGATTGCCTGGCAGGCTGTGACATCAAAAATGATATTTGCAGTTAGCTGAATGGAAGTTTATTGTTTACATAGGTCAAGGTCATTACTGACTTGTGTTTTGGATGGTTCAGATTCAGTATTTTTAACTTCTTCTCCAGTAAAAGAGCTGTGCTGATTGAAACCAAATTACATGAAAAGCCTCTGTGGGGGTGATGCAATCAAACATTATTTGTGGTATTGTTGTCATATGACCAAGATGGGCACCTTGCCTGTATATGGTATAAACCACATGACCTCTGGTGAGCGTAGCGGCCCATGGGCCTCTTATACTTTTATAAGATTGTGAGGAAGTGTAGTGTAAAGTGTGGAAAAATCATAAGTAGACAGACTTGAAGCACGAAAACGTCTGGATTTCAATTTATCTAAAACTGCATTAGAATTGTTTATTAACCAAAACAGATTTCTTTCTGATCTTTCAAAGACTTTGTCGCAATATTTAATCACATGTGTTTCGACGGCAGTAAAACAAGAATGTAATAATTTGGAAAGTTCAGTGGTGGTAAAAAAGCTTAAACTTGCAATAAACCGTGCTTTGTAAGTTTTTTATGAAGTTAAGGCAACCAATATAACGTAGGAAACTTGTCTTGACCTACTGTAACACATACAGCAAACTTTGGGGCTGAACGACAAATGTGGTCATCAACCAAAGCCTTATCTACAGCCAAATGCTGTAGTTCGTAGGCCCTAGTACCACCATTCCTTAAGAACTTTATGCTTAACATACTCTCGCTTGCACCATCGATTACCAAATTCATACTCTCGCCTGTACCATCGATTATAAAGTCGGTCAGTAGGTCAAATAATAGACAAATCTTGTGAACACTCTCGAGGCGACTGTTGTAGTCCAATTATCGCCCAACTCGTTCAGAAAGATCATCTTGACAATATCTGTGTCGAGTTCGAATATGGGTCATGCCGGGTAAAAAGTAGGTCACTAGATCAAATAATAGAAAAAACCTTGTGAACACACCAGACGCCCCAGTGTTTGCCAGTCATTGTCAAACTTGTCCAGAATGATCATGGTGATATTATTTCGGTCAAGTTTCAATATGGGTCATTTCGGGCTAGAAAGTAGGAAAACCTTGTGAGCACTCTAGAGTTGGTCCAATCATGGTCGAACTTGTTCAGAATGATCGTTTTGACAATATCTCGGTCAGGTTCAAGTATTGGTATGACGCAACACATGCCAGAAAGTGGGGTTTACACTTTTCATTTTTCACTTTGCATTTTTCACTTCTAAAGAGCATAAGAATTATACACTTTGGTCAAGTCAGAAAGTGTGTGATGCCCTCACCTTTCTACTTGACAATATTTATATTAGATTCGGTACTAAGTTATTTAGACAAATTGTGGGAATTCCGCTGGGTACGAATTGCGCACCTCTTGCAGCTGATCTGTTCTTGTATTGTTATGAAAGAGACTTCATGTTGGCGCTTTCCATTGATAACCAACCTGAAATTATTGAAGCTTTTAGCTCCACTTCTAGATATTTAGATGATTTATTAAATATTGATAATACCTATTTCGATGGTTTGATTAGTCAGATTTACCCCCCAGAACTTCAGTTAAATAAAGCAAATTCTTCTGATACCGAGGCCCCGTTTTTGGATTTACATCTATCTATTGTAGATGGGTTTGTTTCGTGCAAAATTTATGATAAACGCGATGACTTTGATTTTTAGATTGTAAATTTTCCTTTTTTGGTTGGTGATGTTCCTCGTGCGTCATCCTATGGCGTTTATATTTCGCAATTAATTCGATTTGCTAGAGTGTGTAGTCATGTAACTGACTTCAACACTCGTAATAAATTATTAACGGCTAAACTGCTTAATCAGGGTTATCGGTACCATAAACTACGCAAAGCCTTTTCAGAATTTTATAGACGCCATTCTGATTTAATTTCAAAATTCAATATTGGACTTAAATCTCTTCTGCAACAAGGTCTATCGGAACCCAAATTTTATGGTGACTTAGTATATAAATTCAGAAAAATATATAACCGCAATGACTTCAGCACCCAATTTCGTAAAATCATTCTTCGATATAAAAGGATTGGGTACAACATGGATGTTATACGACAGACTGCATGCATGGTAGTTAACCCAATCACGGTTGGCAACTTTGCTTCCCTCTTAAATTGCAAGCCGGTGGGTCAGGCCTCAGATTCTATGACGGCTCCAACGTAAAGGCTTATTGAGAATTAGAGAGATCTTATTCTTGGTAATGTTGGTTGGTGCCTGATGCTCTGTCTCTGGTCGGGCCCATCGGAGTCAAACTGTTGGTTTTCTTTTGCTCCAGCATTTCAGTGGTTTCTTGCTGTCGAGTCCTCACCGTTGTCTCACCTCTGTGGTTCTTTGATTTTTTGTGTTCACGGAGATGTTGCACTGATGAGTTAGGAGGCCTTCATGCGGACTGAACAAATTATTTGTCTAAATCGCGACAGAAATAAGGGCGAGGATTGTGGCCACGTAAAATCGATTTAAGCCCCACAGTGGAAATCTTTCCACTGACCGTTCCAAGGCGGTTCTTCTGTGGCGGTTTATTTATGTTGTTGTTTGTTACTTACTGTGTGTATCACTTGTGTCTTTTTATTTTGGATGGTCATATGTCTTTGATGGGTGGAGTAAGTTAATTGTATCGATTCCTGATCTTTGTTTTACTTCTAATTTAACCGTGATCGTATAGTTTTACATTATGAAAGTTAGTACTTCGCAAAAAAAAGACAAAATATTACAGTTTTTCTTTTTATTTTCAAGCCATGTTAAACTGGTCTGTATCAAAGCATACTTGTCTAAAACGAATCTGAGAAAGGCCCAGCTCAATTCACACTGAAAACTGGCTAAAACCCGACTACTACATGCTTAAAATCCGACTGATTTGACATGATCAAACTGGACGTTTAATATGTTTTACAGCATTCCACAGGCTTTTTTACTCACGTTAACACAGTTTCTGTTTATACCAAATGTCTATCATTCACTAAAATAATAAAAGTATTTCAACATCTGATGAACACCTGTACCCACACCTACAGGATAAGCAGCAGGGAGGGTGAATGGACTTTTTGTTTCAGCCATAAAAGGTTCATTTAACCTTTTAAGCCTCCCACTCTATTTTGGCAAAAAGAAACGCTCTTTTTGGCAAATTAAGTCTCCCAGCAGATTTATCAAAAACATTAATTTACCAAATTAATCCTTCCAACCCCAACACATTTTTTGCGACACATATCGCCACATCGCAGCACTGGTAGCGCATGTTAACAACCCAGGGGTGGGGGGTGTGAATGGACTTTTTGTTTCAGCCATGAAAGCCCCATTTTACCCATTAAGCTTCCCACCTCATTTTGACCCAAATATATTCTCTTTTTGGTAAATTAAGCCTCCCAACCCAAACATCAATATTTTTTCATTTGGCAAATTAAGCCTCCCAACCCCAAAAGAATTTCAACCCCAACTGGCTGCGACATACAAAGGGCACTCGGCGAGTGCCTCGAATAGGCAAAACCCAGAGCCCCAGGGGGCGGCCCACCACCCTCGCCGGCCTTTGGGATCGGGTCCGGGATAAGGAAGTAACCTATTTAGACAAGTAGTTGCAAAAGAAATACAGGTAAATTAGGCGCAAACTGAAGGCGTCGAAGCCGTGCACTAAACGATAGCCCATCTCTGCCCCAGCGGCGCCCGCTCCCCCGGGCGGCCCACCGAGCCCTTCTCACCCCTGACGATGTTCACATGCACCTTCGAAGCCCTGATCAGCAACATCGGCCACCCCCACAACGAGCTCACGGACATCCTCGGCTCTCGGATTGTCGCGGGCCTGGGAGGAGCCGTCAAGGCCTTAAACAGCAACTATGGCCACTTCTGCGCCCCCGGCTTCGAGCAGTTCTTGAAGGCCCCGGCCAAGGCCGCCAACGGAAACCCCAGGGTGACGCGACCTGCCTGCTTCAACTCTGCCCTCCGGACGACGATCGTCCCCAGCCTCGAGGATGCGCCCCCCCGCCTTGGTGAGAACCCTCCTCGAAGAGATTCCAGGAAAATATTACGCCGTCAAATCTTTCCCAACGACAGGGCACGTACAAGTCCCAGGGATCGTTTGCTCCGACTTCCCAGACAGCGTTTTTGTTGCGGCCCTGTGGGCTCGCTTCTTGACGGAGGCAAGGGTGGGGACAGATCCTGCCAGCCCGGTCGCCGTGGTCGGGTCGCGGCCGATCATGGTGAACTTCAAGTTCCATCTGAACTGCCAGAGCGAGCGAGTCGTCCTCAACCTGGCGCGCATCGTCGAACACCTGGGGCGCGCCAAAGAAGAAAGGAGGGGACCGTACCCGATCCGTGAAATCAAGGCCCCCCAGGACGGTCAGAACGTCTCGTTCAAGTTCGTGTGCCCCACCGGGGAGGCCAAAACGAAAAAGGTCCGGGTCAACATCTTTTACCGTGGGAAGGTCAATATCCTGGGGGCTCGAGATATCGAAGTCCCCCGGGTTATCCGCAAATATCTTTCGGTACTGGTCAACTCCCAGTGGACCGAGCTGGTGGGTCTCAAGCCCCTTCCGGACGCCCAGCGCGCAGGGCTCGATGCGATCCTTTGGCTGGCGGAGGAGTTTGGGGACGAGTTCGGCCTCCGTTATAAGGAAGTAACCTATTTCGACATGTAGTTGCAAAAGACATACCGGTTTTAACGTTTATCATGCCTAAGGGACACAACAATTGTAAGTGGTTGACTTTGGGCTCGGCTGAGTCCTGTGGTAAGAGTTGTATGGAAGAGTACTGTAAAACCTACCGCATGCGTCTCCGCAAGGATTCATGCACGCGGCCAGCGTCTAGCCGCCATCGACATTACCACTAAGAGAATAGTGATTATCCCAATACCCAATTAGAGAATAATTATTTTTAATTAGAGAATAATTTGATAACTAGTATACCTATCCGCAATTATGGATGAACTGATCAATGAGATTCTTGCAGAAATACCCGACCCAGTCCCACAGGGTCAACAATTTACCGACCTGGATGGTCAGGTCCCCCACTCGGTGGGGCTTCCAGCCGACCAGTGGATCGAGATTCTTAACGACGCCAAAGAAGAGTTCGAAGTTGATGGTGCCGCTGCGATCTTCTCTACATGGAGGGTGGAAGAAGAAGACCCCTTTGACGTCGGTGATATCCAGTGGGTCGACGGTATGTATGCCAGAGCGGACCGAAAGGCTGTGGATGCCAGTATGACAGACGAGAGAGCGGCAAGGCTGCTTGATAGCCTTCCGGAGGGCGGGTTTCTTCTGAAACTCAAATATCTCCGTGAGCTACAGGATGGCGACTGGGTCTTTGAAGACAAATTCGACCAGACCGTGCGGAGAGAAGGAAGGGACAGGCTGTCGTCGACATCTCACGGGACACAAAACCTGGCGTGTTGACTGGAATCGATAAAGTCTTCTACCAGAACGCATATCCCGTCACTGCAGTTGCCTACGGCCTCTACGCAATCAGAGACCCAGATCCGGCCAACCTCGCCCCACTAAGAGATGGCAACCTCAACTGTGTGGCCCAGAGAGTTGTTGAGCACTTTGAATGCGCCCTGTGGGGTCAGGGTTTGACACCAACGCGCCGCCAAAAATACAAGAATGGGAGATGAGAGTTCACAGAGGTGGAGCGACTCTTCGCGACGTGGCCGAACTTGAAAAGATACTCAAAAGAGCAATCATCTTGAGGGACATTGCTGGTGAGGACATTTTCGACAGTGGCAAATATGGTAGAGGTGGGAATGGCGGCAATAGATCCGTAGAACTCATCTGCAACAACGGCCACGCTTGGTCCAAAGACCTCCACTTCCCCCAGAGAAGAGAGGTCCACATCTACGAGGGCGACGTCTGGCAGGCTATTCGGGAAGCAACCCGTGGGGAGCCGATTGCGGTCTGGCTCCTGGGCGGCCAAGACATGAATGTAGGCCGACAACTCTCAGTCGACCAGTTCGTGCTCCAGGACGGCCGCACCTACAGGACGCGGGAGGCCCAAGAGCGACTACAAGCAATCTGCGCCAAACTGGGCAACCCTGAACTCGCTGAAAGAGCCTTCGGCGAAAATCACGCGGCCAGTATTGTGGCAAAGGAAAGGAACGGTTGGAAGCCAACCCCAGCCAACCTCCTTCCAGACGTCGAGAAGGCCTGTGTGGACCACGGTCACGGCGGCCCCTGGAACTCTATGAATTATGACACGAGGGACGTCTTCAGCATCGACATGAAGGCCTGCTCTCCGGCATCCTTCCAGGGCATGGTCGAAACCTATTTTGAGCGGTTCGGACACCCAACCAACCGGATGGTCCATGTAGCCATCAATGGCGCTCTCCCCAAAGACATAGGTACAGGCTTCGCCGAGATTCAAGAATGGGAGTTTGATGCAACCTGCCATCCTGTCATCCCTGCCTGGTTCGGGAAGCATTTCTCCTCCGATGGTTGGGCCCCGACACAGCTCCATGCCTATCTCACAGAGTCTGGTTTGTTGAAGAATCTCAAGGTACAGGAAGCCATCATCTCCTTTAAGAAACAAACTGATATGTGGTTCCCAGAAGACCGCAACCAAGGTTGTAGTGTCATCGGTAAATTCACCCAGGGCGCAAAAGCTGCTACCGACGAAACTGGTGGCAAAAGACTGACACGAAGGCTTGTGACCGACCAGGGAGAACTCGACTTCCTCGTGCGAGATACCCGCGAAAGCGGCACCTTGGTCGGAGCTCCCGAAAGATGTCCCCTTGGTTATATTCTCACGAACAACGACGGCTCCCAACCGCAGTACACCGATCTAAGGGCGGGCATGCTAACCTACGCCCACATCAACCTCCTCTCCATGCTTTCGAGGTTTGAACCCGATGAGGTGGTCCGAGTGGCAACCGATTCTATTTATGTAAAGAAAACGGCACTCTACAAACTAGACGACGTTGGTGTCTTCAAACCTCATGAAATCCACCCAAAAGGAAAATGTCGTATCTGTTACACCCGCCACGAGGAGGAGACACTGATGCCACCACGAGACGTGATTGCCTCAGCCCAGTGGCGTGACAAGGGTGAACAACTCTACATGCCATTGTGACACGCGGTCTACGCCACCGACCCTGAATATATAGCAAACATCAAAAACCTGCCCGATTCGTCCGCGCCACTTTATGACGATCCCCTGACCCGACATCAGTTGAGCTACCTAAACGGTGGCGGGGGCAGCGGCAAGACCACACGGGCGATTGAGCTCTTCCGCGACAAGAACCCCCTCGTCTTCACCCCGACCCATCGCCTGGCCAAACAGATGCGGGTCAGGGGCGTCCAGGCCCAGACCTATCACAGCTTCTTCCGCTGGAGTGGCCAGACCGACTGGACATCCGAAAGGATGGGACAGAAGTTCATTCCCCGCGTGATAATCTGGGATGAGATTTGCACAGTGCCCCGCCCCACTCTGGAAACCTTCCTCGACTGGCTCGATTGTCGGGGCGTCCAGGTCGTCTGTTGTGGCGACCAGGGGCAGCCGCCCCCAATCGCGAAATGCCGCACAACTGGCTGCGGCGGAGAGCCGATTACTATGAAGAGGTCCTGACCAACCACAGGGCAAACGAATCGGCTCTGAAAGCTCTTAAAAGGGAGATCCGTCTCCAACCAGACCGAGTATAGTGTCGGGCTATGAGACAAGCGTTACCGCCTGCCTTGGATGCCGGGGGACTTGATCCTGACCTCGAGGCAGAAGGTTCGCGACCGGGCCCAGATTCAGCTGTTCGAGAGTCATGAGAAGAATTTTCCTGACCTCCCTGTTCCTCTGCTATATCGTCCCAAGGATACTCGGCGGCAAAAAAATAATGGTCACACTCCCTGGGCCCTTGGTGCTGGATGGTGAGCGAGACCAGCAGGAGCTCGTTCTGAACGACGTTGTCGAGGTTTCCTTGCAAACCGCCCGTGAGGTCCTCGACGGTATATGGGGCCAGGACTGGGCTCTTGGCTATGCCATCACAGTCCACTCAAGCCAAGGTCTCACCATCGCAGACCCCCAAAAAGTCTGGATTATTTATGACTTCCTGCAGTGGTCCAATCTCGCATATTTGGCAGTGTCAAGGGTCGAGTACATGCACCAGCTGGAAAGGGTAGTCTGTCCCCCAGAGGAGGGTTCTGAGGACCAAGCCAAGGGGTTAAGGTTAAACCTGAAGGTTGGTCAAATCCTAGAACTAAAGGAGGCACAGAACAATCGCTGCGCGCGTACGATATTGAGCTCCCATGGGCTTACCAACCAAAGGACACCCAGCAGTTCAGTGTTGACCGGCTGGACAATACCCAAGGCCACACCCGTGACAATGTTCGCCTGACGTGCCTGGAGTGCAATAGAAAAAGAGGTTGTGCGGTCCTCAGCGCCTAAGGACCCCATCCGGAGGAAGCTGAGTGTCGCGAGGCACACCAAGAAGTTCTTCGCGCACAAAGCCGCGCTGAGGTCCATCCTGCAAGTAATCCACCACGGGCTCATCAGACTTGGTGACTGTGCGCCCGAGCCGGTGCACATCCAGGGACCATATGGGATCCGTCGCTCGCCGGCGCCCCCCTTCAAGTTCGCCAGGCTGGTACAAATAACGAACGCCGACGCCGGAGGGGATTATTGTCTCCTCGAGACCAGCAGGACGACCAGGAACTACAGAGGAGGGCTTTTGTGCCACCGATCGCGCCCTTATGGCATCAGAGGGCTTTTTGCCGGTCAGTCGGGTGACCTCGCCATTCAAGGCTGTCACTACGGCAGGCAACCTTTTCACCCACTCTGAAGACCGCTGACCAGAAGTGAGTCGCATCTCTTGAGCGTATTGGTGTCCGAAGAGCCGCGCTGCGAGGGTCCGGTTCCAGCGTTCTGCGATGCCTTGGACCCGATGGATGTCAACCCGACCGCGCCGAACCCGGACAGAGTGCTTTGCCAACAGCTGGCTGACAGAGCCCATGAACTCACGACCGGGGTCCAACCCCTCAGTGTCACCAAGATCAGCCAAAGCCACCCAGGGCATTTTCTGACCCCACCGGGGCCGCTTGCGTCAACCATTCCTTATATGTAGGGTTGCGCTCATATACTCAAATGGTAACATCTCCCCGTTGGTGTCTCTAAGTGAGATGGTTAGCTGTGAAATAGGCCCTGACGACAACCTCTTGTACTGTAAGACGGGAAATGATTCAGTTCTACCAGCTCCACACTTTTCGTTCTCGACGGGGACAGATCTAAGCAGTGTAGAGGGGCGACCGTAATGCAAATTGTCTGAAGTACTTAATTCAGCAATATGAAAGTAGACCTCACGATGGACGGTCAGCTTATGTGGCTCATTTGCAGTGAACTTCTTGGTGCGGCCTCCTTACAAGTAATGGCCATTGTTAGTGATCAGCGCCACAGGAGGGGGTTTGAAAGTATTTTCGGAAAAGCCTAAGATATTAGCTAATTCGCGATTCATTGTTATAACTTCTCCGGGCTTTACCGTTAATTGCAGTAGACCACAGGGTTCATCTAGGGTGAGTTCGGCGCCCAACCGTTAAAACACCTTTTCGTTCAACTCACATACGTTATAATACCCGTCAGGTATTATTTTTTCAGTCATTTTATTTGAGACCTTATTGTTCCTTTTCGCCGTGCTTATGTTGTACCACCAGTGATAATACGTCAACTCGCAGAGAGCAATCTCTCGCTAACCCGCAGACAGGGTCCTGGCAAGATTGGTTGGCACATCGTTTTGAACGTCAGTGAGTGTGATGTACATGATAATCACCAAAATGGGTATGGATACAAAGGCATTTATGTTTAATAGCTCGGCAAAATATCAGGCAGGCGCCCATTTCAAATATAAAGAGTGAGCAGCAGGGGCGCCCACCCTAGTCATAATGGTCGACGATAAGGGAAGTCACTTCCGTGCCAAGTACCAGGACATCTTCGCCGATTATCATAACCCTCCGCTTACCGGGGACGTCACTATGGCAAACAAGGTGTGGGACACCTGGCAGCACGCTCCCTTCAGCTGGTGGCAGTGCCAGCTGAACTTTGCGGTTTGGTGCGCAACCGCTGGATGTGTTGTTTCATTCCAGGACCATCTCCAAGTAGAGGAGCCCCTTCTTTTAAGCCTGTATTGCTTTCATGTCTATTATACGACGAGGCGTCTGCTTGAGGAACTAAAAGTCGCCCTTCCTGGGGACAAGTCCAATTCATGGTTCAATAACCAGTATGACTCCAGGGCCTACAAGAGGCTTTGCTAGGAGTTCGCCGTTTCGCCTAATACGGATTGGAGGCAAAAGCTGGACCACGAGTGTCAAGGTCTCGGATATTTCAGTATCTTCACTGGGAGAAGGTGGGTTACCTTCAAGATGACCCCTTGGGGGAAAGATCACAACTCCGATGGCCCTTTCTTTCACCCGAAGGACGTCATACGCCATAAACGGGATATTTCAAAGGCGTGGACGATGTTCATTCTCGATAAATCAGATGGCTTCACGCAAGCGGGTGTGGAGGGTCTTAATGACACGATCAGGACTTATGTTTGGGCCATCTTAGGAGCGCAAACCCAGACGCGGGCAAATATTCTCAAGGCCGGAACGGGAGTCGACGCTCAAAAGCAATTCATGGCGAATGTTGAAGACGCGATTGCCTCGCCCGTTGACATCCCCAGCAGCACCGATCGCTATCATAAAACCTTGCAATATGCATCCACACCACTGGATTACGCCTGCGGGAAAGGGCTCTACTTGATGCCGAACGACATGGCACTCCATCCCGGCAATGTTCAAGGTTATAATAACCAAATCCAAATAGCGGGTTCAGACGCTGTCATCGGCCGCAACCCAGGAATAAACAAGGCAGCACTTATCAATCCTGCCTCTAAAATCGATAGGACATTCCAGGGGAAAACTGCCTCACCAGCCGGGACCGATCCGCGAGTACTCGCAGGGCCACCGCCCGAAGGGTCGCCTACGTCTGCCACGATAGTCGCACCAGCAGACTGGAAATCCGGTCTCGACCATGAAGAAGAAAAAAACAGCTCTCATAGTAGCAGGGATCGGGGTTGGCTTAGTGGTGCTTTGGTTTATCACTCCGCGGTAACGGACGATATAGCCAGTCCCGTGCAGCCAGCAGAAGAAGGGCCCCCACGCCGATGACCAAGGCCCATAAATTATCTGCGAGCCATGAAGCGGCTTTCCCTAGTGTGCTCAAGAGCCAAGAGTGCTCAAGAGACGATGGACCCGATGATTTCGGGTAGGGCAGCCGCTGCCTTACCGGCCAAAATAGCCAAGGCACGCCCGAGGGACTGTAGGTGTTTTTTACCCACTCCTTGACCCCGCCCTTGCCGGGTGGCTTTGGAGCCGGAGCCGGTACACTCGCCACGCCGCCGGTTAGCGCAAGCACTAGGGTCGAGATTGCCATCCCAATCGCTGTAAGGATGCTCACGATGGTAATTCCCTGCTCGCAGAAGAGGGTGCGAATGCGCTCAGCCAGCGTTTTGTCTTCATGAAGGAGCCGCCTGAACGTCTCACGGATTCGGGAGATCTGGTACCGGAGAGCTTCTCTGTTCGCAGAAATGGCTTCGAGCCTCGACTGTCTTTCGATTTCTATGCCAGAAAGCTCACGCTCGAGGTTTCTGATCCGGTCCCGAATTTTCTGTTGGATTTCGGGGTCGTCCGTTTCCGTCAGTTTCCGCCGCTCCCTGGCCAAGCGTTTTTCAACTTGGGATTTTCCTTCGTCGACCTTTGACAGCTTCGCCAGGTTGTTCGCCAACTCATCTCGGGTTCGAGTCATGGCATTTTCAAGCCCAGCGAGCTCTCTTTTGGCCTGGGTGACCCACGCGGTGTCGATAGGCTGATCATCAATTGTCTTCAATACGGTCTCAACGTCTTCTGCGCTGCGGCGCGCGCTACCGGCTATGCCGGGGAGGTCCTGAAGTTCGATATTTTCAAGGTTCGCACCGCTCGGGAGGGCTTTATCTGCCTGCTGGAGAGCTTTCACAGCGGAGCTACTTAGACGCTGCGTATTCGATGTGTATTCAGGGAACCCCTGTGAACTTCGCAGTGCATTTGTGCCGCCTCCTCCGTACCTTGTGGCCAGTGTTGATAGGGCCAGAAACCGGAATTGTCCCATCGTCGCAGTGATAGGGATCTTTTTGTCGCCTAGGGTCAAGTAGAGTGTTTTTTCCGTCGGCATCAATCCCAAAATTGCTATAATCGATCCTGCCTTCGGGGAGAAACCCATAGGCACGGTTCACTTCTTTGTAGAAAGTGTCAGTCAGGCGCTTTTTCTGAGCCTCAAGTTCTGCCTGTTTCAACTCGCCCTCCAGATTCTATAAATTGTTCCCGGATGTGTTTAGATCTTGCTGGACGGGCAGTGGTGGCTCCATAGGGGGTCGGGGAGGTCGAAATCATAATCATCGTCTATTCCAGACCCGTCTGGGTCGAACATTGGGTTTTCAAAATCATAGTCAGCCATATTTATGTAACAAGTATGTGCATTTGAAGGTTGTCGCGCATCTTTAAAACAGACTTTGTCGAGTGTCAACGAAGCTGACACCATGTCATCAAGCAAGTACGGACGAAAGCTTGACCCCTACCGGTGCCTCCGCGAACCCCTTGGGGTGAAAGGGGTGAGGCAATCGGTGTCGATAACTAACAACCCCAGCACGATCGGCCCGAACCAGCAGCTTCTGGTTCGATTCCCCAACCTCGGCAAACATGATGTCACCGTCCCCGGGACCGCGAGGTTGGCCTTCACGATCACGCTTCACAGCGAAGATGTCAATCGGACCTTGGTTCAGAACCTAGGCCGCGCCCTCGTGAAAAAGACCGTCATTAAAATTTCGGGAAATGAGGTCCTCAGCATCGACGATAGTGATGTGTACCACTGCTACCGCGATCTCTGGAGGACGGCTTCAGATAGGAAAAATGGCCAGTACCAAGGTATTGATACGCCGGAAAACCAAAATACGACGAGGATCCGAATCAATGCTGGGAACAAAGATGAGTCCGTTCTAGCGGACAAAAACCGTCGCCGATGTTTTCGGTAATCGTTTCTACATCCCACTGGATTTCGAGCTACTCGAGATGTCATAGGCTAAGTTTTATCTAATGACAGCAATTCGGATGACCAGCAATTAGTAGGTAAGTATAGAATACCAAAGCGCCGTAAAGCTGGTGAAACAGGCCTTCTTCCTCGGTCATCTGGTTCATCTCCAGGCAGTTCATCTCCAGTATCTGTGAGTTCATCCGACGAGGGTGACAGGTCTCCGAAACCTACTCGGTCAAGGAGGAAACCCCGTTGGATGACTTCGGATGACTGGGTGATTGGCCAGCAGCATACATTATTTACAGATCCAGACCAGATTGTTTATCTGTGAGTCAGTGCGTTTTAAAAGTTTATATATGCATCATCTTTTATGTTTTTAAATGTGTGTTTCCAGACTCCAGACTTGTTTTATATATTTCCGCTGATGGACCGAGATAGCTCGCAGTCCTATAGTGATGGCTTACCAGACAAAGAACATTACCTGTTCTATTTGTTATAGGTTGGCCATACAAACAATAACAGTTTTTTGTAGTTTTCAGCTGAAAGACATCCAGAAGGGCTTCTGCTACAGTAAATGTCATTGCAGATGCGGTATCATTTCATTTATTTCATACCTTTTTTATAGTACTACATTTATTGCTGTTATGTATGAAGTACATATGTTTTTTCAGTTGCAGCATTTCAAAATATACATGGAGCATTTAATTTCACTGTATCATGTATGTATTCAGTGTATTTTTAGGATAGCGTTGACCAAGAGTGACAGATGGCTGATGTCGATTTCGCTTAAATTTGGCATATGTTGATTTTTTTTCAGCATTTCCAGAAAGTGCAGAGCTGACTATCATGTCAATCTTCAAATTTTTGCCTTTGCTTTTCGACATCAGAAGGGCACAGTATAGTGTTGCGAGCACTGCAACATTAAGATATGTAGTAGATATAGCAAGCACTTCACTTGACAACGTTTTTGTGTTCCAGTGGATATTGTTCAACTAGCTTCATATATTTTATATGTCATTCATATTTTATTTTAGGACATGATTTGTAACTTTGATGTATGCTGGTCAAAGCTATTTCCATGTCTATATTGTTTTAATTATCAACACATCATTCTTTTTACCTTCAACATGTGCATACCTATAGTTGATGAATGTCGGGACGCCATTCCACAAAGGATGGTAATATGTCATAGGCTAAATACACATTTATAGGCCCCTGGTCCCTTATCCCCATAGTCCGCTCCTTGGCTTGTCCACAGTATGTTTAGTGTAGGTAGAATGATATTCTTGACAAAGTTAGTTGCATAGAACTCCTCTGTAGGTTTACAAATGTTTACAGTTAATACTAACATGTCACGTGATCATTCTTGCCTTGTATTTGTTTGTTGTAAACAAAAAATCATTACATGTACATTTTTATTCATCAAAATAAATATATTATTCATATACTTCTTGCAGGTATGTTATAGCATCTTATTTCTTCATCATTCATTCATAAGCTCATCACATTATTAGGTATTTAGAATGTGTAGCTTTGTTTATATTTGAATATTTAGTGTTCAAATGTATAAGGTATAATGACAGCTGCAAGGTAGACAACGCTGTATGTTCATTCAATATTGGATGTAGTTGTTTATTTCCTTAGCCAATGTACTTTACGTGATCATTCTTGCCTTGTACTTGTTTGTTGTAAACAAACAATCATTACATGTACATTTTTATTCATCAAAATAAATATATTATTAATATATTTCTTGCAGTGTTCGATATGAGAACCCGTGGGGTGTCCTGTTGACCAGTGGCAGTTGATGTGAATTGAGCCCAGGTCTCTGGGGTTGGCTTGAGCTGGGTAGGGCGCTTCCTACGACAGAGAGCCACATGCCATTCTACCAGAGCGCGCTGGGCGACCGACTCGAGTATGAGCTCACGTTCAACGACTACAACCGTGTGATCCAGGCCACAGGCAGAGGTGCCTCTTTCGACATTGGAAACTTCTGTCTTGAGTATGACATGGTCACCCTGTCAGAGCTGGCCCAAATGATCAACAACCAGTACAGAAGCCACATTTCGATCCTGTACGACAGAGTACTGCGGCACCGCAAAATCGGTAAAGACAAGAGCGACACCCTCTGGAATATCAATCTCAACGTGCCCGCCCGCAGCATGAAGGGCATCCTTTGAGGATGAAGCCGCGCAACAGCCCTTCGCTCGCGACACAGAGGCCTTCTATAACCCGAAAATCGCCAAGGTCGAGGTCACCATTGAGGGGATCCCCAACCAACTCTTCAGCCAAGGGATGCGCTCTCACCAGATGTTTGAAGAAGCGAGGAAGCTCTTCGCTGCCTGTAGCAAGCGAGACCCTGAAGTGGCTATGGTCGAAAAAGACCTTGCCCTAGCCGACGTCAGCCTTGCAGAATACCTCACCAGCAAGTACGCGCTGTGGCTTGACCTCAGGACAAGCGACGACGACCGGCTTCACGGCTCCGGTAGGCTGATAGAGAATGCCAGCGAAGGTGTGACCATCCAGATAATGAAAAGAGCCGAGGCTGCTGGCGCATTGAACATCTACCTCTACGTCATCATGGATGCACAGCTTAACATCGAAGATGGCCGGTTCGTCTCAGCGGTCTATTAATGTGCCTGAGGAAAGATTAATAAATCTCCTACCGCGCACTGCCCATTCGGCGACAATATGCGGGCAAACGGGATGCGGAAAACCCGTTTTTATCCTCGATCTGCTAGAAGGCCCCTACCGGGAGTTCTTTCGACACATCGCGGTCCTCTGCCCCACCATAAAGTATAATAAAACATACCAGCGCCCCTGGATCTGGACCGACCCTGAGGTATACGTTCTAAATCCCGGCGAGCGCCTTCACGATTACCTGCGAGCGTTTTACCAGATATTTATGGGCGAGCCTTCCTTATATATCATCGATGACTGCTCGGCCACGAAGGCTTTGACGAAAAAGAAAGACATGCTGTCAGAGCTAGCGTTCTCGGGCCGCCACGCCGACCAGAGCGTCTCGGTCCTCACCCAAAAGTACAACTCCGTCCTGAAGGACTTGCCCGAGCAGACGCGCTGGGTCTGTTTGTTTCACTGCAAGGATCGTGATTCATTCGAAGTCTGCTTGCGCGAGAATGACGTGATCTCCACACGAGAACAGCGGGCGTCGGTGAGGCAGCAGTTAGCCGAGACAAAGCATGCTAAGCTTTTATTAAAGACAGACCAACCAGCTGCTTATATGGTGTTAAGTAATGTACGAAGTAACTGAAGGACTGCTAATCACAGTGCTTGGCGCGCATCTGGTACTGCTGTTCTTTATTGCTTATATTACTCGGATGTGTTAACACACACGCATGCTTCTGCCAGCGCTTTCGACACCATATTAGACTGGTCCGCCAACTCGCAATGAATCGCAAAGCAATGGCCATGGACTGTGACAAACTGATCGATGAGCTGATAGGAACGACAGAGCAAAGGCAGAACGCTGAAGCTCCAACCGCGGAAGGAACGGCAGCGACGACAGACGGCCATGAGGAGCCGCTCATCGAGGATCGGGTGTAAAAATACCGTGAAAGGTTCGCCGCATTGGTGGTGGGAGGTCAAGCCAAGCAGTATGGACTAGTGGTCCATGGGAAAGTCCTCACCGCAGAACAGATCGACGCTCTGAACAATAGCGAAATCGAAAAGCTATGAAAAGCTACGCCCGCTATGAAACAAGGCTTGGGGCAGCGATGACGAAGACGCTGGGGTCTACAGCGCTCCAGCTTTATGCGGGGCTGGCATCTAGGTTTCTCCCGATACCGGCCGAAAACCAACCCGGTCTTATTGCGGACCTCGAGGGCGACCCGTTTGTCGGACACGCACTTAGCAGCGCTACCTGCGAGCTCTACCATCGTTGTGGCATGTACTTGGCGCCTCTAACTGCCGCGCTTACTACAGTGAAGCACTGTCGATTTGGACATCAATGCCCTATTACCATCTATGACATAAACGATGTCGGAGAACGAGCAGATTGTTGCGGAAAACCGAGAGCCAGCAAAGAGTCCGGCAGACAGAGTTACGACCCTCAAGCCTTTGCGAAGCAACACGGTTAAGGATCCGAAAAAAGTGGCGGCCGGGCGTGCTGGAGCTGCTGCCAGAACGTCAAACAGGAACGGCTGCTCGAACAGCTTCGGACGGCCAAAGACTCATTTCGTCCACCAGTCAGCGCAGCTGATGTCAGTATTCCTCCAAAGGAAGCGGTCTCAAAGGAACCGTCACGCAGTGGTGCAGCTCACAACCATGGACTAACCGACTGGACCCCATGGATAATTGGGGCTTGTCTTACGGGTGGTGCACTCATGTTTCTTCTGCGCTTGCGCGCCACATATGCGGTACAAACGCCACAGCCCCCCGTTGACTCATCGACAGCGTCGATGCCCAAGCGGCTCGTTGTTTCACAGCAACCACAATTAAAGACAAGCCCAGACCCATTCTATATGGAGTGAAGCCCGTTGCGTAGCAATAATGACAACCCGGCAGCTGACGGTAAAATGCTTGTCAACGCGCTCTACCATAGCGCAGTCGTCTGTGGCATCGCTGTAGGATACGCCCGGCTTGGCAAGATGGCGATTTGTGGTAGCCCCCCGAAGCTAGACTTCATAGCCCGTGATGTGGGCATGGCCATAGTTGACGTCGCTTTCGCCATGGCAACCAAAGATATGCTAATTAAACAGGGGCTGATACCTGCTGATATCATGAAGTAATGGCAAGTATTGCTATGCTCGTTGGCGGTGCCCTGGTGAACGCTCTGGCGTTCTCGGGATGGAACTTCTTGTTCTCCATGTTGAAGAGCTCTGGCGTGGACGAAGAACGCATGCGTCACGATGAAGCGGTCGAACAGTTACAGGCTGCACAGGCAGAATGATCTCGAAAATGGACCGAGCGTATTGATTTCATCACTGAGGAACTCCGCCGCCAGGGGCACGCCGTTGGAACTTTCAAAGACGTCGATGACGCGATGCACCTGTATGCGCAGGTCACCGGGAAAAATGTCGACCTGGGCCCCGAGCCCCAGCTCTCCGACTTTTACCAACCGAGTGACGACCAGAAATAACGCGAAATTGCCTTCGTCATCCTGGGGATCGCAACGACAGGCCTAGTGGCATACAAAGTCGCCTCATCCCGCTCATGAGTTTGTCTTTAGGATGAAAAGGGTACAAATAGGCTGGACGGTATGGGCACAACTGCTGATCCAGTGCGTTTAGGACGAAGTATGTACAACAGACTATTTAGGACCACGGCTGGCTGGTTACATCTGATCGGTGTCTTTAGGACGAAATGGGTACTTGTTAGGACTGAATGGGCAAATAGGCTGATCAGTGTTTTTAGGGTGTATATTACTTCCTGGGGCATACTATGAAATTCAACTCTCGTTTTCTCATTTAACCTAATAGTGTGTCCGTACTCGCCTTTTAGCGATCAATTACTTTTGTCAAGAATACTGTTATAAAACAAATACGCAGTACAAAAGTTTGTATTGATCGGGATTAAATAGGTTAGTCTGACAACCGGAAATAAATAAATGCAAAATATTAGAACTTATAATTTTTCAGGATTGAAGGGATAAAACAAGATTAATAGAAAAATAACAGATAATTATACGAGTATTACAAAAAATTTTTGAATATATATATATATGTGTGTATTGCACAACGACAATTGATATGTTATCAAGGTTAAAAAAGACTATCATCAATGTGTACACAAAATGTCCGATCCCTGATGCATCTGTCCGATTTCTAGTCTTTCGCATATTTCGGCTAGATATCCGAACTGTCTGAAGGAAAACAGGGGTGCATTCAGGACCGGCAGCATCGGTCAGATTTACCCCCCCCCCCCCAGAACTTCAGTTAAATAAAGCAAATTCTTCTGATACCGAGGCCCCGTTTTTGGATTTACATCTGTCTATTGTAGATGGGTTTGTTTCGTGCAAAATTTATGATATACGCGATGACTTTGATTTTGAGATTGTAAATTTTCCTTTTTTGGATGGTGATGTTCCTCGTGCGCCATCCTATGGCGATTATATTTCGCAATTAATTCGATTTGCTAGAGTGTGTAGTCATGTAACTGACTTCAACACTCGTAATAAATTATTCACGGCTAAACTGCTTAATCAGGGTTATCGGTACCATAAACTACGCAAAGCCTTTACAAAACTTTATAGACGCCATTCTGATTTAATTTCAGAATTCAATATAGGACTTTAATCTCTTCTGCAACAAGGTCTATCGGAACACGATTTTATGGTGACTTAGTATATAAATTCAGAAAAAAAATATATAGCCGCAATGACTTCCGCACCCAATTTCGTAAAATCATTCTTCGATATAAAAAGATTGGGTACAACATGGATATTATACGACAGACTGCATGCATGGTAGTTAACCCAATCACGGTTGGCAACTTTGCTTCCCTCTTTAATTGCACGCCGGTGGGTCAGGCCTCAGATTCTATGACGGCTCCAACGTAAAGGCTTATTGAGAATTAGAGAGATCTAATTCAAGGTAATGTTGGTTGGTGCCTGATGCTCTGTCTCTGGTCGGGCCCATCGGAGTCTAACTGTCGGTTTTCTTTTGCTCCAGCATTTCAGTGGTTTCTTGCTGTCGAGTCCTCACCGTTGTCTCACCTCTGTAGTTCTTTTATTTTTTGTGTTCACGGAGATGTTGCACTGATGAGTTAGGAGGCCTTCATGCGGACTGAACAAATTATTTGTCTAAATCGCGACGGCAGTAAGGGCGAGGATTGTGGCCACGTAAAATCGATAAAAGCCCCAAGTGGAAATCTTTCCACTGACCTTCCAAGGCGGTTCTTCTGTGGCGGTTTATTTATGGTGTTGTTTGTTACTTACTGTGTGTATCACTTGTGTCTTTTTATTTTGGATGGCCATATGGCCATTTTGTGGGAAAGTAACTGTCCTTATTGCCTTCCTTTGTTTAGGTTTCCATTATGGTCTGGTCGCTAAATGTTTGTGTTTCTTTCCCTTTGGTGTCTTTGATGGGTGGAGTAAGTTAATTGTATCGATTCCTGATCTTTGTTTTACTTCTACTTCCCAGAAACGGGGGTCCGTGTCTGAAGCAAGCCAGTAGGGTGAAAAATTATATAACCAAAAAAACTCCCCCCAAAAATACCCTACTGGCTGTGTACACAGGGGGGAGTTTTGCTATTTTTTGGCGTGAGTTCGAATCTCCGGAGAGACAACTTTTTTATCTTTTTTTTTTGGTGTTGTTGGAGCATACGAATGATCTGAAACGCGATGGGAGCCCAGATGGGGCTTCTGGGGTCGAATTGAAAGTGCATTCGCCCTTGGTATGTCGAAGCCAGTTGGGATGGAAATTCTTTTGGGGTTGGGAGGCTTAATTTGCCAAATAGAAAATATTGATGTTTTTGTTGGGAGGCTTAATTTACCAAAAAGAGAATATATTTGGGTCAAAATGAGGTGGGAAGCTTAATGGGTTAAATGGGGCTTTCATGACTGAAACAAAAAGTCCATTCACCCCCCCCCCCACACACACACACACACACCCCGGGTTGTTAACATGCGCTACTAGTGCTGCGATGTGGCGACATGTGTCGCAAAAAATGTGTTGGGGTTGGAAGGCTTAATTGGTAAATTAGTTTATTTGATAAATCTGCTGGGAGACTTAATTTGCCAAAAAGAGCGTTTCTTTTTGCCAAAATAGAGTGGGAGGCTTAAAAGGCTAAATGGACATTTTATGGCTGAAACAAAAAATCCATTCACCCTCCCTGCTGCTGGATACTATATACCTAAATAAAGGCAAACTGCCCTTATAACAACATGCACCCATATGATTGACGTTTGGTAGATACATTTTAGATGTTATGTAAACTTGCACTTACTTTTCCAGCCAGATCTAGTTTGAAAACAACACATGTTTTCTACGTAATGAATAATTGAAAAACTTCTTTGAAATGTCGATGATTTGAACAGGATCCAGCGTAAATATCACCATGTGTAATGTGTTTTAGTGCACTGTGCAATTCTACATATATCAGTTTTACCAAAAAAAAATCATTAAGGCTCAATGCCTTCATTTATTGATGGATTTTAATATAACTTCTCACATATGTTCTCTATCATGATATTATCAAAAACACCCGAGACTTTCAGGATGTTCGGATCAAGGTCAAGGTTCTTGTGGCTAATTTTAAAGGAAAACTAGCCCCTTCGTTTGGTGGTGGATTTAAATGTAACTTCACACAAGTATTGGGTAGATTTTCAGAGTCCTGGCAGCAAGATCATGGCCACTGTGGTTATTTTTAGAATAAATTTGTCATCATTCTTGCGCCTACGTTTACAAAGAATTTTATATAACTTCACACAAATTTTGGGTATGACTTTCAGGGTCCTTGACTCCAGGATAAGGTTACTGTCACACAGTGGCTATTGTTTAGAATAAAAAACATTGTCATCACTCTAGCGCCTACATTTATTGATATATTATAATGTAACTTCACATAAATGTTGGGTTTGATAATATATAGAGCAAGGGACCTGAGCGATCCAAGGCGATCTTCTGTCGCGGTTTATTTTTGTTATGGTTTGTCTTTGGGTGTTTGTGTCGCTTATATTATTTTATTTTGGATAGCCTATTGGCCATTTTGTAGGAAAGTAACTGTCCTTTTGGCTTTCCGCTATTGATGTTTCCATTAGGGTCTGTTGTGTCATGTTTGTGTTTCTTTCCCTTTGGTGTCTCTGATGGGAGCTGTGGGTAAATTGAATCGATTCCTGATCATTGCATCCACTTCTTTTTTATTGAGTTGGTTCATAAACAGCACTGTTGTCTGCAATGCTGAATACGCCTCTTAACATTGATTAGAGCTGTACTCGATCTTTTACGACAAATGGACATGGCGGCATATCATTACGAAAACACGCCTATAAAAATACATTGAATATTTTACCGCCGAAAAATCGAGAATTTAATGATGAACAATCGTGATATGTTTCTTATTTCTGCTCAAAATATAGATTGTGGATACTCGTTAGAACCGCCTCGATGAGGCAGTTCTAACGAGTACCCACAATCTATGTTTTAAGAAGAAAAAAATAAGATTTACCCCTGTAAACCTCAGTTTTACCTTATAAAAGTGGGGTTAAGGGGGGTCAAAATTACATAGGCGTGTTTGCGTGATGTGTCACAGGACCAAAGACCTTACAAGTCATTTATAACGAAAATTTACATATTTCTAGAATTAAGAACACTGAAAGAATACATAAAGAGGATCATTTAAATGAAAACCGCATGAAAAATCCCATTTACATCAAAGTTATGCTCTTTTATATCTGATATGTACCTATTTTTCGACTTAGGGTGACCTCCCTTGGATTTTTGGTTGATTAAGATCCACAATGCAATACTTTGTGACATCATAATGTATATTAACTTTTTGAATTAACATTAAAACTGCCATATTTTCAATTTCTATGATTTTATTATACATTTTTCTTATGTCCAATGTTGACTGGGAATCTAATTAATAACTCTGGATGTAAATTTGAACTTTCATTTCTAAATTAAAATGTTAATTTAAGTTTTAAATGAAATTTTAAACTGTTTAAAACAAACAGTTCATTTATAAATTCTTTAGTTAAGTTATTAAAAATGCTTTTTGCATGTCTTATAAACACATAACCTACAGCTGTATGCTATTTGGTCCACATACAAACATGTTATCTGAAATTTAAATTCTCTAAATAGATTATTTGAATTATAATTTATAGACCTTAGGTTTGAAATTAGAAGAAATTGTTTCTGAGTTTTGACTGAGATCAATTTCATTGATATTATCAGGTGGCTGAGTAATTTCTGATGATTGTAAAACACCAGATATGTTGATTGTTAAAAAGTTCGAAGAATTTGAAGACAAGTATGACATCATTGAATACTTGATGATAATTTTTTTAAAGGAAGTAAACATGTGGAGACGTTTATATATTTGAAGTATTACATACTTCGAATTGCAATATTTCCGAAACTAATAAAGGTAACTTGATCCAGTTTTCAGATTTCACTTACCTGAAGCAATGTGCTTTTAGTTCTTTATGATTTCACAATCATGATAAATGACCTTTAATGGCCCTGACGTTTGACATTCATAGAAGTTTATATTGCACCTAGTTTCATAACATTGACCACCATTGACTACCACTGATCTAGCCAAATAGGCCGAAACTAGCTAGTCTGACCCAGAAAAAAATTGCACACCCTTGACTTTAATGACCGTTCCAGGCGGTTCTTCTGTTGTTGGTTATTTTTTGTTATGGCTTGTCATTGAGTGTGTGTATCGCTTATATTATTTTGCTTTGGATAGCCTATTGGCCATTTTGCGGGAAGGTAACTGTACTTTTGGTTGTCCGCTGGTGATGTTTCCATTAGGGTCAAGTTGTTTCATATTTGTGTTTCTTTCCCGTGGTGTCTCTGATGGGAGCTGTGGGTTTATTGTATCGATTTCTGATCATTGCCTGCACTTCTATTTTTCATTTCAATAGCATATTACATGCTTTCAAGGAATTACCCTTTTGAGAAATGAACATATCAAACATCACTACAGCTGTTATTAAGGGCGTGTATTGCGGTCGTAAAAGCCTCCATGTCCTTCATAATAGTGTGGATGATATTTCCTGTCTTTTAAGATCATTTATTCCATTTTGAGAAATGAACATATCAAACGTCACTACAGCTGTTGTTAAGGGCGTGTATTGCGGTCGTAAAAGACTCCATGTCCTTCATAATAGTGTGGATGATATTTCCTGTCTTTTAAGATCATTTATTCCATTGTGGATATTTAAAATTTCCAATGTGGACATTGTTATTTTTGTGGGACACGGATGAGGCATAATAAGTCGAAACTGACTAGTCTGGTAAAGAATAATTTAAAACTTCCTTACTTTGCTTTTTCTGGTGTGTATCCCATGCTTCTAAGAGATTACACGACTGAGAGCATTTTAAATAAAAATCAAAACTGAGTTCCTTCAAGAGCAATGAAAACATTCATAAGAAAGAAGATGGGTCATACTACGTAGTTTCGGCTAATAAAGCCTCGTCAGTGACCCAGTAATGATCCGGCAACGAAAGCCAGAGGAAACATACTGCAATTTTGCGAATTTCGAATAGGCAGTCGATTCAAAGACTGATGTAAATCAAAATTGGGTCCAAATAATTAAAACCTGTCTAGAATATGAGTCTAAACCAATAATTTATTTCTGATTCCTCAGAATATTCACGCTGATCTGAAAGGACCAAAAGTAAGATATAAACTGCACTATGGTTGATGTACGGGGAGACGTTTTACGGCCGCCAAACGGCACAACACCAGCTGCAGTGAAGGCAAATAAATAACAAAAATGAGTTCCTTCAAGAGCAATGAAAACATTCATAAGAAAGAAGATGGGTCATACTACGTAGTTTCGGCTAATAAAGCCTCGTCAGTGACCCTGTAATGATCCGGCAACGAAAGCCAGATAAACTTTGCTTCAGTTGGTCACAAGGAAATGTGTTGCGGTCGTAAAAAAGTCTCCCTGTCCTTCCTCATAGTGTAAATTATATTTCCTATACCTTCTGGAGTATGGACTCCACTGTGTAAATAAAAATCAAAAATGAGTTCCTTTAAGAGCAATGAAAACATTCATAAGAAAGAAGATGGGTCATACTACGTAGTTTCGGCTAATAAAGCCTCATCAGTGACCCTGTAATGACCCGGCAAAGAAAGCCAGAGGAAACATACTGCAATTTTGCGAAATTCGAATAGGCAGTCGATTCAAAGACTGATATAAATCAAAATGGGGTCCAAATAATTAAAAACCTGTCTAGAATATGAGTCTTAACCAATAATTTATTTCTGATTACTCAGAATATTCACGCTGATCACAAAGGACCAAAAGTAAAATATAAACTGCACTATGGTTGATGTATGGGGAGACGTTTTACGGCCGCCACACGGCACAACACCAGCTGCAGTGTAGGCAAATTAAAAAAAAACTGAGTTCCTTTAAGAGCAATGAAAACATTAATAAGAAAGAAGATGGGTCATACTACGTAGTTTCGGCTAATAAAGCCTCATCAGTGACCCTGTAATGACCCGGCAAAGAAAGCCAGAGGAAACATACTGCAATTTTGCGAATTTCGAATAGGCAGTCGATTCAAAGTAGAAGTAAAACAAAGATCAGGAATTGATACAATTAACTTACTCCACCCATAAAAGACACCAAAGGGAAAGAAATACAAACATTAAGCGACCAAACCATAATGGAAACCTAAACAAAGGAAGGCCATAAGGACAGTTACTTTCCCACAAAATGGCCATATGGCCATCCAAAATTAAAAGACACAACTGATACACACAGTAAGTAACAAACAACAACATAAATAAATCGCCACAGAAGAGCCGCCTTGGAACGGTCAGTGGAAGATTTCCACTGGGAAAGACTGATATAAATCATAATGGGGTCCAAATAATTAAAAACCTGTCTAGAATAGGAGTCTAAACCAATAATTTATTTCTGATTACTCAGAATATTCACGCTGATCTCGAAGGACCAAAAGTAAAATATAAACTGCACTATAACGCTGCAAACGCTGGGGTCACTGATAAGGCCTAATTGGTCGTAAGTCACTAGTCTGGCCAAGAAAAAATACACCCTCGAACCTTTCTTTCTTGGCTTTCAAGAGATTACCTTTCGTAGGCCATTTTGAAACTATGTTTTTTTTTATTTTTACAACTGAAACGCCTAAAATTTAAATTTGACATTGGCGTCTAATTGGTTTCAGCTAATAAAAGACCATCGTTTGAACAACTTGACAAAACTCAGGCACCTGAAGCTTCTGAAAATAACCAAATGCTTTTGTCATAGTGTTTCTGCAAAAGGTCTTTACATATTTGATCCTGGTAATCTGTCCTGGACCATTCGGGCAGATTTTCTTTCCCCAATTAGCAGAAGGTTGCAAATGAAATTTAATTGAAATAGGCCTTGAAAATGCAGTCATTCCCCCTGTTGATTGATATATTGTGAGCCTTGTATTGACGGAGGTATGCAGGGATGTTATTTTTAAATCCTACTATTCCGAGGCTATATAGGGCCGTGTACCAAAAGACTAGTCTCATTTGGTTAGTTTAAATCGACGAGGTAGCACACAAGAGTAAACAAGACAAGCAACTTTTGCAAAATGGACAAAAAAAAAAAACGGTGGCAGAGCAGTGATCCAATGTTTGCATAAAAATGTTTAACACCTTAGAATATCCATAACGATACGACAGCAACACAAGGTGAAAGATGTTCCTTCATATTCTACAGTGATCAGGTGGGTGGCGAAATTTAAACGCGGCAGACAGAGCCTTGAGGATGACTCCGTTCTGGAAGGCCTGTCAATTTTGCAACAGCTGAAATGGTATATAAAGTCCATGATCTTGTTATGACTGACAGACGAGTCACACAGAAAGATATTTAACCAGTAGATTTGGCTTTTCACAGGAAAGAGTACATTCCATTCTGACAGAGAATCTTGCAATGAGAAAGCGATCGTTTCGATGGGTACGAATATTTCTGTCAGCTGATCAGAAGCACACCAGCCGCACATTATCGCGTGCTAATCTTAACCCCTGCCAACTTTCTCCAGAGATTTGTAACCATGGATGAAACATGGGTCCATCATTTACCCTAGAGGCCAAACAACAATCGAAACAATGGAACACTCTGGCTCTGCCCCGACTGTTCCATCAGCTGGGAATGTTATGGCCTCGGTTTTCTGGGATGCAGATGGTATTCTGCTAATAGATTATCTCCAAAAGGGACAACAAATCAATGGCACATACTTTGATTCAAGTCTTACGCAGTTATATGAAACTTAAGCGCCGCGGAAAGCTAACTAAAGTGTGCTGTTCGATATGGACAATGCTCCTATTCACAAGTCTGACATTGCTATGGCTGCCATTCACGATTGGGGCTTTAAATTAATTGAGCATCTCCCTTATTCACCCGATCTCGCTCCATCAGACTTTCATTTATTTCTAAAACTTAAACGGCTATTTCAGGCACACACTTCCAGGTCGATGATGACATCATATGGGCCCCGTCAAGCGATTTTGGTACTTATCGCCTATGCCTTCCTTTGTTTAGGTTTTCATTATGGTCTGGTCGCTTAATGTTTGTATTTCTTTCCCTTTGGTGTCTTTTATGGGTGGAGTAAGTTAATTGTATCAATTCCTGATCTTTGTTTTACTTCTACTTTAAATTGATTGAGCATCTGCCTTATTCACCCGATCTCGCTCCATCAGACTTTCATTTATTTCTAAAACTTAAAACGGCTATTTCAGGCACACACTTCCAGGTCGATGATGACATCATATATGCAGCGGATGACATTCTGAACAGCCAACAAAGGAGTTCAGGTAACACTGAGGCCCTTAAACACCGCTGGCTAAAGTTATGCAGGGAATTATGTTGAAAAATAATACGTGCACGACAGAATTCAAATCCTTCAAATGAATATGAGGATTACAACATATCAGTCAGCCCTCGTTTTATGCATTAGTTCTTTTTGTTTAAAGATATTCGAATTTTGCAGATCCCAAATTCCATGAAAATCGATTGAGAACTTCATGGTATCTCACATTTCCTTTCATGGTACCAGTTGTAATGTTATATCATTTGTATCTACGGTTTAATGGTCATTACGTCGATTAAGATATGAGACATTCTAATGCACTTACGTATGTAACGCGACGTCTGATTGGATAACGTCGAAAATTTGCGACAGTATATTCCACGATATACTGTCGGAAATCCGACGTCACCACGTAGCGTCGTTTTTCATTGGCTGACATTTGGTTTTACGCAGCTCACAACGCCTGCCGCTTTCTGCAAAATAGTAAAATTTTTAACAAAACAACCGAATAAGTGCATTAGAATGGGGATAACTGTATTGCAAATTGTCATTTGGGGAGGTAAATCGGTGGTTTTACGGTCGCAAATTCCGTTTTACGGCTCCGCTGACGCGTCGCCGTAAAACGAAATTTCCGACCGTAAAACCACCGATTTACCTCCCCAAATGACAATTTTGAATACAGTTATCCCCTAATTGTGCTGATTCTGGGTAATTGAGTGAGACTGACTTACAACCTTTAAGGCATCAGCCGAAAGTCACGTGGTTATGGAAAGTGCCCCAAACGTAAAATATATGCGACACGCACAGGTTTCATGTAAAAGAATTTTAACAAGTTCGGCCACAGACACAAAAAGGCCATATGGTAAAACAGAAGTGCAGGCAATGATCAAGAATCGATACAATTAAATCACATCTCTCTTCCAAAACACCAAAGGGAAATAACTCATCATTTGATTATGCAAATCATCTTAAGTGTTTTCAGATACTTATGAAATAAATAAAATTGATGGAAAAAGCTATTTGCTACTTGCACCCCTTCCTAAACCATCTAAATTCTAGTGTCTGGCTCTACACTGCGTTATATAGACGTTTTTAATTTTTGTTGAAGATCATGCCGAGCCGATCTTTATCGGCAATACAGTCAAGTACCCAGTCCCAGATCGTACCCAATTCCGGATCAACACGACTTTGATAGTTTGCCAAGACAGTTTAAAATCCATTCAGCATAAAACTTACTATCAGTCATATAGCCTATTCAATGTCACGACAAGGCGTTTCTTACACAAAACCATAAATTTACAAGCGTATAAACGCCATTATAATGACTCAGAAAAGTTTAAATGCGAATATACGAGTACGACTTGTTTTCGATTTTGTTTTGTTTGTTTGTTTGATTTGAGGTTTAACGTCCCCGTCAACACTGTAAAGGTCATTTTGGAGACATTGCTTCCAATTTTGTGGGACTTTTACCCGACATTGAGATGAAATGACATCTCAAGCCCTGTCGCCCAATGAAACCAATAGGGTTTATTAGCATGGACGGTCCGCCTCGCACCGCGGATCCTGTACAGGCTTAGATCCTCTATAGCGGTTTACCAGTACTAGTGTGCGGGCCGGATTCAGCTCTGCGTGGAAACATCATGCAGTCCATATATTTCTTCAAGCCCCTATGGGCGGGGGCCCTTTCGATTGTTGTAAGACACATTTATAAATATAATATGCCTTGCCAGGATAATGGCCTGCACATACATTTCTTAATACAAGTAAATTTCTTGGCTTTATGGGCAGTTTCATACATGCACATGCCATGTTATTTTATCCCTTTAGAAATTACGTCTGTCATATCAGACAAATTTAGTTAAAACCCTTTGATTTGAGTCTCAGCTCTGATATTCGCTGCCTGTGCAATGATCTTACAGGCGACGGGTCGATCATGCAAATCCGTTTTGTGAGCCTATGTTGTATGACCATCGCATGATCGAAATACGTAACCTGACACATCCCTTTATAAGTTAGGGACCTTTTAACGTCGTCTGTGGGACAGAACATTTCCATAGGCGAAGTTTCAGGGTCAAGCGAAGGCTGACAGCAGTGAGTAAAAGATGTTTTATCATCTCTGTTTTTTTTTTTTTTTTCCTAGATACACCGTTCCTCTTTCTTGTAATGTTTTTCTCATGTTAATATTGCTATTTTTTTCCCTGTACAGCATACAAGGATAGTTCTTTATGTTGTGCAGGTGAGAAATGGGTCGCAAGCACGGGATCTGTTGATTCCATAGCTTACCGTTCATTGTAAGGGCAGATACTTGACGACCCCCGCCCATCGGGGCTTGAAGAAATATACGGACTGCATGATGCTTCCACGCAGAGCTGAAACCGACCCGCACACGAGTACTGGTAAACCGTTTAGAGGATCTAAGCCTGCCCAGGCAAAGCGGTGCTGGTCAGTCCCGTCTCTGCTTATAAACCCATTGGTCTCATAGGCTACGTCGGTCGGTGTGTGCTCGGAAGGGGATGTGCTCAGTATCAGTTCCTTAGTGCCGAGGTTGATACTGCGGTGTTGACGTCAGTGCTCAAGTACTGATTTAAATAACTATATTATATCTTTAATTTTTTCAGCATAAAATTCTAATTGTTCTAAAACTAAGACTGACTTGTCAGGTGAGACATGTATCATGGCGGATTTGGTTTACACTTTATGTTATATTTTAAATGTTGCAAGTCTCGCTACTTTGGACATCTCCTTCCTGACTTCCGTGGAGTGTGGGTCATGTTTGCTGATGTTGGCTCGGTGGGGGACCCTATAAGTCCGCGGGTAGGCCTGTTGCCTGATGCCTCCAGCTGACCTGTCTCATAGGCTACGTCGGTCGGTGTGTGCTCGGAGGGGGATGTGCTGTGTTTGCCGGGTCTTGTCCATCATCCGTTTCGGTTTCAAAACTTTGGGGTTGAGACACACTGATGAAGATTAAATATCAAAAAGGCCTCTGTGTCACTAAATTGGGTATAGTTACGCCTTAATTGCAACCACTGGGTCGATATCTCTGCTGGTGGATGATTCGTTCGTCCCCGAGGGTATCATCAGCTCAGTATCAGTTCCTTAGTGCTGAGGTTGATACTGCGGTGTTGACGTCAGTGCTCAAGTACTGATTTAAATAACTTTATTATATCTTTAATTTTTGCAGCATAAAATTCTAATTGTTCTAAAACTAAGACTGACTTGTTAGGTGAGACATGTATCATAGCGGATTTGGTTTACACTTTATGTTATATTTTAAATTTTGCAAGTCTCGCTACTTTGGACATCTCCTTCCTGACTTCCGTGGAGTGTGGGTCATGTTTGCTGATGTTGGCTCGGTGGGGGACCCTATAAGTCCGCGGGTAGGCCTGTTGCCTGATGCCTCCAGCTGACCTGTCTCATAGGCTACGTCGGTCGGTGTGTGCTCGGAGGGGGATGTGCTGTGTTTGCCGGGTCTTGTCCATCATCCGTTTCGGTTTCAAAACTTTGGGGTTGAGACACACTGATGAAGATTAAATATCAGAAAGGCCTCTGTGTCACTAAATTAGGTATAGTTACGCTTAAATTGCAACCACTGGGTCGATATCTCTGCTGGTGGATGATTCGTTCGTCCCCGAGGGTATCATCAGCTCAGTATCAGTTCCTTAGTGCTGAGGTTGATACTGCGGTGTAGAGATCAGAGCTCAGGTACTGACTTAAATAACTATATTATATCTTTAATTTTTGCAGCATAAAATTCTAATTGTTCTAAAACTAAGACTGACTTGTCAGGTGAGACATGTATCTTAGCGGATTTGGTTTACATTTTTTGTTATATTTTAAATTTTGCAAGTCTCACTACTTTGGACATCTCCTTCCTGATGTCCGCGACTTCCTCGGAGTGTGGGTCATGTTTGCTGATGTTAGCTCGGTGGGGGACCCTAGAAGTCCGCGGGAAGGCTCTCTTGCCTGATGCCTCCAGCTGACCTGTCTCATCGGCTACGTCGGTCGGTGTGTTCTCGGAGGGGGATGTGCTGTGTTTGCCGGGTCTTGTTCATCATCCGTTTCGGTTTCAAAACTTTGGGTTGAGACACAATGATGAAGATGAAATATCAAAAAGGCCTCTGTGTCACTAAATTAGGTATAGTTACGCCTTAATTGCAACCACTCGGTCGATATCTTTGCTGGTGGATGATTCGTTCGTCCCCGAGGGTATCATCAGCTCAGTATCAGTTCCTTAGTGCTGAGACTGATACTGCGGTGTTGACGTCAGTGCTCAAGTACTGATTTAAATAACTTTATTATATCTTTAATTTTTGCAGCATAAAATTCTAATTGTTCTAAAACTAAGACTGACTTGTCAGGTGAGACATGTATCATAGCGGATTTGGTTTACACTTTATGTTATATTTTAAATTTTGCAAGTCTCGCTACTTTGGACATCTCCTTCCTGATGCCCGGGACTTCCGTGGAGTTAGGGTCATGTTTGCTGATGTTGGCTCGATGGGGGACCCTATAAGTCCGCGGGTAGGCTCTGTTGCCTGATTTGTGTGTTTGTATTGGAGTTTAACGGCCCAGTCAACAATATTTAGGTCATTTTTGAGCCGGTCAGTTTACCTATCAACACTTTCCTGGACAAGCTTATACGTCAGCGGTTAACCAGTACAGTGCACATTCTTTCGCCAGAAACTGACAACTGCCCTTCTTGAATCAGCGGAAGGGAGAGAATGACCGTAGAAAAGATTTCATGATCAATCTCCACGAAAGCATGTTGCCGACCCCGGCGGGAGTCGAACCCGCGACCTCCTGATCACCAGTCAGACGCGCATCCGACTAAGCCACCGAGGCCGGCCTCTGTTGCCTGATGCCTCCAGCTGACCTGTTTCATAGGCTACGTCGGTCGGTGTGTGCTCGGAGGGGGATGTGCTGTGTTTGCCGGGTCTTGTCCATCATCCGTTTCGGTTTCAAAACTTTGGGGTTGAGACACACTGATGAAGATTAAATATCAGAAAGGCCTCTGTGTCACTAAATTAGGTATAGTTACGCCTTAATTGCAAACACTGGGTCGATATCTCTGCTGGTGGATGATTCGTTCGTCCCCGAGGGTATCATCAGCTCAGTATCAGTTCCTTAGTGCTGAGGTTGAAACTGCGGTGTTGACGTCAGAGCGCAAGTACTGATTTAAATAACTTTATTATATCTTTAATTTTTGCAGCATAAAATTCTAATTGTTCTAAAACTAAGACTGACTTGTCAGGTGAGACATGTATCTTAGCGGATTTGGTTTATACTTTATGTTATATTTTAAATTTTGCAAGTCTCGCTACTTTGGACATCTCCTTCCTGATGCCCTGGACTTCCGTGGAGTGTGGGTCATGTTTGCTGATGTCGGCTCGGTGGGGGACCCTATAAATCCGCGGGTAGGCTCTGTTGCCTGATGCCTCCAGCTGACCTGTCTCATAGGCTACGTCGGTCGTTGTGTGCTCGGAGGGGGATGTGCTGTGTTTCCCGGGTCTTGTCCATCATTCGTTTCGGTTTCAAAACTTTGGAGTTGAGACACACTGATGAAGATTAAGTATCAGAAAGGCCTCTGTGTCACTAAATTAGGTATAGTTACGCCTTAATTGTATTGTGCGGCAGGGCTTGAGAAGTCATTTCATCTCAATGTCGGGTAAAATTCCCACAAAATTTGAAGCAACGTATCCAAATATGATTTTTACAGTGTTGACGGGGACGTGAAACCTCAAATCAAACAAAAACAAAAGCAGACATTTCCGTTACAATTTCTGTACCGTTCATTGTAGGGGCAGATGACCGCATGACTATTTATATACCGTGTATTACGGCGTTTGTTCATAAGCACGCAGCAGAACATGCACGTACGCATGCATGCACGCATTGTTAGCAATGTAATGTAGATTCTGATCAGACGCTGTTTAAGGTCACAGACATCATTCATTATTATTCGTTGTACTGCATTTAGGGTCCTGATCAGACGCTATATGGGCCCCGTCAAGCGATTTTGGTACTTATCGCCTATGCGAGCAGCGAAGGTTCAGGCGAGCCTGCGCATCCGCGCAGTCTCGCCAGAACCTTCGCTGCTCGCTCATACAAGCAGTGAATCAAGAGGAACCGTCAGACAGAAAGCCATATCCCTGGCCCCTCGGAATGGCTTGGCATGCGCAGTTGAAATTTGTCATGACGGAATGCTCGAAGACACAAATTCGCTTGGCGTGGCTAATATTGAATTATGTAGTATAGTGGTGGTATTGAATATCTTTGCCCTTCATTGAAGACACTGATCAGATGCAACAATAGGTTATAAAGAAATACTGTTAATGTATATTTTTGGGTGAAGAACCTGAACTTACGTCACGTGCGTCTTTATGTTTTAACGATCATGTGGCTCCAAGCGAATTTTCTAGTTATTTTTAGGGAGTACCTTGTGCTCGCCGATTCGGTATGTAGGACTGGAGCGATTACACTGGACTCGCTGTTGTTTATCAAAATTGTACCCTTTACTCGTCATCGGTTGGCAAGGTGATGAGCACCCAGCATACATTGCTGGTGGTCAGTACGAGTGAGTACCCTTCACTCGTCGATTGAGGACTTTTACTCGTATCAGAGTACCCTCGAGCGACTTCTTGTCGCTGTGATTATTTATGACGTTGATGCACTTATTTTGCTTGATTCTGCTTTGGAGTGCAGATTGTGGGTACTCGTTAGAACAGCCTCACACAGTGACACTGTTCTAACGTGTGGACGCGGACCGTGCTCTGGGCAGAAGTAGGAACAATATCGAAATTTTCCTCCGTCATTTATAGCCATGTGTCTAGTTAGAAAACATATCTGTGGTTGCGCAATTTTAGTTTGCGCACTTGCGGTTCGAAGATATGATTCAATCTTATAGACGAAAAATGTTTCCGTATTTATTTGTGTATGTAAAAGTTTGTCTTAAATGTGGTAAGCTTATGTCTTAAATGAAAGCTTGGTTTAAACATATTTTATTCAAGTTCACAAAATAATACAACATACAAGCAAAGTTAAACACATACAAACTATCAGAACGAAAGCGAGGCTTATATAGTTCCTTTCCTTACTTTTTTTGGTTTAAACATATTTTATTCAGAAATGAAAGCTTTTGGTGTGCTGATCAGGCTATATCAGCCCCAACACGTGTATCAGACTGCAACGTCGTGGCGTCAAATTTACGTCGACATCATAACTGTTGACGTCGAATATACGTTGGAAAAACGCTCGCTTGCACCACTCCTAGTGATCTGTGTACGCAGGTTGACCATGCAATGAGGGTGGTATTCATCTTTACTGTTTGTCAAAGGAAAAACAATAATAATAAGATGAAGGCTACTCAACCCCACTTGCGCGGGCATGACATCACACATCAGGGAGGAAACATCGGTGGGACAGAACATTTCCATAGGCGACGTTGCAGGGTCAAGCGAAGGCTGAGAGCAACTCCTATAATGCCCTACGACATAAGGTGGCTATAGACGACTGTCGCCCCACAACCTAAGGGCTGAGAGAGACCCGCTTGTACATTATGGTGATATAGCTAACTATTCATGTTACGCCAGGTGGCGTTCGTTAATGGACATGAAGAGTAATGTCCATTGATCGAATACAGTAGAAGATTTAAGCGCGATGTTGCGCGTTTTAGGGCGGCTCCATAAGACCAACGAATTATAACTGTATAGGGATGAGAGTGGGTGTGTTTTGTTTTGTTGTTAGTTGTTTAACATCGTTTTGTTGTGAATACATACGTATTGGTATATACTCGGGCCTTGTTCTTTCTTGATTAGACTACCATCGTCTATCTTGACGCACGCTGCGTGTGTGTGTGTGTGTGAAGCTGAACTGGGCTGTATGCAAATTCAACTTCCCTCTCACCGGAAGTAACGTGACGTTCAGTCATAGTTCAAATTAACAACCTTTCCATTTATCTATATTACACCTTTGTCGGCTAGGCGCGTGCAGAATGACGTTGGTAAATTCCCAAGTCTAAATTTAGACGCGCTGTGTGTGTTAACATGATAGTCTGCTAACAACGGCGAGCCGTGGCCATCTTAATGTAAGGGTAAAATTATATAAACAAAAAACAATAAGAATGATTGTTCTTGTCTTATAATTCTCGTCTTTTGCACGTCGTCTAATGGTGTTTTTCATCTCAGATGGTTCCAAAGTTACGGGGCAGACAGGAAATCGTGGTTAAAGAGAGCAGACCGGGAGCAAAACATTGTCTTCCGACCCCATCAGGGGTTGGTATGGTGGTAACATAATCACAAATTGATATGTGGCGTTTACTGAATGGCACTGAAAAGGAACCGACATAATCTGATCGTTTCCAAATACATGTATCTTAACTCTACTCTATATCTCGTGATCCGCACCTGGGTACCGTGATCCGCAACTGGTGGTCTAACCTTGGTCTCATATTCCGCAATCCTGAAAGTCAGCCAGATGGAACTAGGACAAATGTTCATGTCCATTGTAGAGAGATATTTCTTCTATAAAATGGTTCCAAATGTTATTAGCACCAAGCATCCGAATTGGTTACACAATTAAAGACGCGTGTCTGATACAGAACTGGGCACGGAGACACATCGCCTCCTACATTTCGGAAGTTGATGTGACTAGTGCGAGGTTCGAACCCACAGCGCTAAAAGGCCTACTGTTTAAGAGTTATCACGCTTTACCACTTGGCTATGAAGGCCCGTTATTCAAAACAAAAATAAAAAAGATATGTAGGAAATATATATCTGAGCAAAATGCCATTTTAGAGACATGCCTGATAATAATCGTGTGTTCTCAGATGGCTGTGTTAGCCACATGACATGCTATTTTTTTATTTTAACATTGAAGATAGTTTAGATAAAATTGCATGAAACCAAAATAGAAGACTAGATTGCGCAGTCGATGGTAAACCATCGCAAATACCCGCTTTTTATGAATAACACTTAGTCTAATGACTATATATTAGGTAGCCAAAACTACATGAAAGTTAAAGCAAGTTGCAAATAACATTCTAACTGATAAGCAAAGTTTCAGAAGTGTAACCCCTATAGTTTAGAAGATATGGCAAAGTCATACTTTTTTACCTTTGACCTTGGGGTCAGGTTGAGGTCAAGGTCACACCAAACGTAACCCAATTTATTCTATATTCCAAGGGTCATCCAATAACTAAAGTTTCAGAAGTGTAGCTCCAATAGTTTAGAAGATATGGCAAAATAATACTTTTTGACCTTTGACCTTGGGGTCATGTCGAGGTCACATCAAAAGTAGCCTAATATATTCTTTATTCCAAGGGCCGTCCAATAAGCAAAGTTTCAGAAGTGTAACTCCAATTGTTTAGGAGATATGGCAAAGTCATATTTTTTTACCTTTGACCTTGGGGTCATGTTGAGGTCAAGGTCATCCCAAAAGTAGCCCAATTTATTTTATAGTCCAAGTGCCATCCAATAAGCAAAGTTTCAGAAGAGTAACTCAAATAGTTTAGGAGATATGGCAACATCATACTTTTTGACCTTTGACCTTGGGGACATGTTTGGATCAATGTCAGAGAAAAGTAGCCCGCTGCCATCTACATACCATGTACTATCCACATGCAAAGTTTCAAAAGTGTAACTTGAGTGGTTGCAGAGGAGATCCATTTACAAGAAACGTGACGGACAGACATAAAGACAGACGGACGGACAGACGGACTGACGCCCTCTCAACTCTAGTACGAAAACAATATACCCGATTTTTCTTCGAAAAAGCGGGTATAAAAAGGCAATGATCAGGAATTGGTACAATCACCTCCAACCTTTCATACAAGATACCAAATGGAAAGAAACACAAACATAAACAATCTCACTACTGTGGAAACGTTATGTACAAGCGGGAAATTAAAAGGGCAGTTACTTTCCCACAAAAAACGACAGCATTAAATTAACACGAGAAACGATCAGAAACGTTTCTAATACATACATGCAAAGACGACCTACAACAATAATAAACCACAACAGAAGAACCGCATTGAAACGGTCAGAAACACTTAACGGTGAAACGTATTTGCAAATACAACCATTGAGGAATGGCAAAATAAGAGCATTAAATCCTAAACAAATTTTAGAACAGTTACTTACTCGTTGTCGTCGATAGACAATTTAGGAACATTAAGAAGATATGACTGGCTTGTCCCCAGCGCATTTTGAATGCCTTTTAGTCCTAAAATACAAAATAATATATCAACATAAATATTACACAATAACGTGACTATGGTCAGCTTGTACATACTAACAAGATCATTTACGCTACTTTGAGTAGAATGTTTAATATAAAAAATAATAATGTATTTAGTTTCAAACCATGCATTTTTGGGTAATCTTTAGAATAAGTATGTTTTTTCGAATCGCATCAGAGATATTTCTGTCGATTGCAACAGGATCATTTGAGAAGTCAGCCAAACCTTCGTTTAATGGGGCATATAGAATATTGATTAATGGACGCAATAGTTTTGTTGCGGAAAAGCGTCTACAACATACCTATCGATATACATTACACATTATAGTTTCTAAAGTGTCTAATTATCGTAAAAGAACCTTTAAAACACCTCTGCATGCCCCGCCCACCAAGGCTGGGAAAAACAGGGCTGCATCATGCTTCCACGCAGAGATGAAATCGACCGCACAAGACTACTGGTAAGTGAGCTCTGAATAGTTAAAATGGTAAACCGCTTCAAACGTCTAGATACGGCACAAGTCAGACCGTCCATGCATATAAACCCTATTGGTTTCACTGGGTGGCAGGGATTGAGATGTCATTTCATCTCAGTGCCGGGTACATTACGATAACAAGTCGTGAAACGAAGACCCCTCTAAATCCCACTTTATATAAAGAAAATTGGGGTTAACGGGGTATACATTATTTGTCTTATTTTGGTGAAAAATATAGATTGTGTGTACTCTTTAGAACCGCCCCATTCATGCGGTTCAAACGAGCACTCACAATCTATATTGAAGCAGAAATAAGAAAGATGTTATCGTTTTTACCCAAGACACCATGTTGGACGCCATTATTCTATACGGACATGTCTTCCTGATGAAAAGTCCCACAAAACTAGGAAGCTACGTCTCCAAAATAACCTGCATTTTGATGACGGGGACGTTCTACCTCAAATCAAATCAAATAAATAAATAAGAGGGCCAAGATGACCCTGTATCACTCACCTGTGGACCAGAAAACCATAAGGGAAGTTTAGAAAAAAAAGAAGAAACTGTGAAAGAAGGTTAGGCATGTTTGTTAACCAGACTTCACAGATCCAGGTTTGTTTAAAGGATTTTTAAAGGATTCCTCTATATAAGTAAGTCAATGTAAAAGATCCCTTCAAAACCCAGGGACTTATGATGATGAGCATGTCAGAAATGGGCATTTTCAGGAATCTAAGGGAAATAAATAGGTCGACCTCACCAGGTTTTTGAACTCATCCGAGCTTTTATCCCTGACTTACTTGTTTGTTAGTTATAAGATCTGATCAAACCTGAAGGCTAACCTAATCTGTTTTTTTAACTCATCCGAGCTTTTAACCCTGAAGTACTCACATGTAAGTTTCAAGGAGATCCGATAAAAACTGAAATGGCTATGGCGATGACAAGGTCAAAAATAAGCATTTTCTGCAATCAAAGGGGACATAACTCCTATGATAATTAGGTCGACCACATGGGTTTTCGAACTCATCAAGGTTTTAACCCTGACTTGCTTTTAAGTAATTTTCGAGAAGATCTGATAAAAATGAAGGGGCTATGGTGATGACAAAGGTCTAAAATGGGCATTTCTGCAATCAGAGGGATGTAACTCTTTGATAAATAGGCAAACCACACAAGTTTTCGAATTCATCTGAGCTTTTATCCCTGACTTACTTGTTTGCAACAGAAGCCTCCGTGCAGTGGTTTCGCTACTCGCCTTGTAAACCAGGGGTCGCATGATCGATCCCGGACTTCTCCAGACTTTAGGATGAGTATTTAAACCGAGGTCCCGTCTCCGTATGACCTTAGCTGTTGTTGGGACGTAAAACTAAAACACTCACTCACTTGTTTACATGTTTTAATAAAATCCGATTAAAACTGAAGGAGCAGCAGTGATGACAAGGTCGAAAATGAGCATTTTCTGCGATCAAGGGGGTGGGGGCATAACTCCTTTGTAAAATAGGTTGACCTCTATGGTTTTCAAACTCATTCAAGCTTTTATCCCTGACTTGTTTTAAGTAAGTTTCGAGAAGGTCTGATAAAAAAATTGAGGGGCTATGGTGATGACAAGGTGAAAAATAGACAATTTCTGCAATCAAAGGAGTGAAACACTATGATAAATATGCCGACCTCACTAGTTTTCGAACTAATCCGAGCTTTTTTCCCTGACGTAATTGATTGCAAGTTTCAATAAGATCCGATTAAAACTGAAGGAGCAGCTGTAACGACAATGTTGAAAATAAGCATTTTCAGCAAAAATAGGGGACATAACGCGTGTTTAATAGATTTACATCGTCAGTTTTCCAAGTACAGTAGAACTTCGATGGCTCGAACAACGATGGCGCGTTTACCATGGATGAGTCGAACCCATATTTGGGCCCCTAGCGAAATCCTCTTCATAAGAAATAGTGGAGGATAATTAAGATGATTTTAGTCTTTTATCTTGCAAATGTATGCTGTGTGTGTACTCATTAGAATCGCCTCGATGAGGCGGTTCTAATGAGTACACACAGCATACATTTTCATAATAGAACACCGAAAAGATGACTAAACGTATCTCGTTATGCCTCCTGGCAGTAACCTCAGTGGCTCGAACTACCCCTGTCTCGAACAGATTTTCGAGGTCCCAAAGGTGTTCGAGCCATTGAAGTTCGACTGCAATTCGAGCTTGTATCCCTTACTTACCGACATATAAGTTTCAAGACGATCCGATGAAAACTGAAGGAATCACAGTAATGACATGGTCAAAAATAGGCATTTTCTGCAATCAAATGGACGTAAATCTATGATAAATAGGCTGTAGGCTGATCTAGTCAGTTTTCGAACTGATCCTAGCGTTTATCCCTGACTTTCTTATTTGTACGTTTCAAAAAGTTTTGATAAAAACTGAAGGGGCTACGGTGATGACGAGGTCAAGAATACGGATTTTCTGTAATCTGGGGGGGGGGGGTTGAATAACTCTCTAAAATATAGTCCGACCTCACCATTTTTTAACTCAGCCGAAGTTTTATCCCTTACTTACATGTAAGTTTCAATATGATCCGATGAAAACTGAAGGGGCTAATGTGATGACAAGGTCAAAAATAGGCATTTTCAGTAATCAAGGGGACGTAACTCTATGACAGAGGGATCGACCTCGCCAGTTTTCGAACTCATCCGAGCTTTTATCCCTGACTTAATTGTTTGTAAGTTTCGAGAAGCGGCTACAGTGATGAAACGGTCGAAAATAAGCATTTTCAGCAAGGTCGGGGACATAACTCCGTGGGTAATTGATCAACATCGCTAGTTTTCGAACTCATCCAAGCATTTAAAGTAGATATAAACAAAGATCAGGAATCGATACAATTAACTTACTCTACCCATCATAGACACCAAAGGGAAAGAAACACAAACATGAAGCGACCAGACCATAAAGGAAACCTAAACAAAGGAAGGCCATAAAAACAGTCACTTTCCCACAAAATGGCCAAATGGCCATCCAAAATAAAAAGACACAAGTGATACACACAGTAAGTAACATACAACAACATAAATAAACCGCCACAGAAGAACCGCCTTGGAACGATCAGTCGAAAGAATTCCACTGGCGGGGGGGGGGGGGGGGGGGGGGGGGGGCTTGTATCGATTTTACATTGCCATAATCCTCGCCCTTACCTCTGTCGCGGTATTCACTAATTTTGTTTAGTCCGCATGAAGGCTTCCTAACTCATCAGTGTAACATCCCCGAGAACATACAAATCAAAAAACTACAGAGATGAAACAAGGTTGAGGACTCGACAGCATACAACAACAGAATTGCTGGAGCAAAAGAAAACCCTGACGTACTTGTACATAAGTTTCAGGGAGATCCAATCAAAACTGAAGGGCTACGGTGATGACGAGGTCAAATATAGGCATTTTCAGCAATCAAGGGGGCGTAACGCTATGTTAATGGGCAGACCTTGCCAGTTTTCGAACTCATACTAGCTTTCATCCCCAGTATACTTACATATACGTTTCAGTTTCAGAAGATCTGATCACAACTGACGGTGCTACGGTGATGACCAGCTTTTTCCCATTGTAAGTCTATGGGACTTTGTGGTTGCTATAGGTTGTTATAGCAACCACAGTTTTCTTAGTCGATTTCCATAAAAAGTTAATGTCATCAATGCCCCACCAGAGGCATGCTAAAGATAAGAAATGATTCAGATCAGCCTGCAGGCTGCAGAGATATAACTGGTCAATTTTGGTGACGGACGACGGACGGACGACGGAGGGACTACCATCCTGTAAGCTCGGGGCCTTCGTTGAGGTTAGCTAATAAATAAATAAATGAATAAATAAATAATTTAAAAACCTCTGCATGTAGAATTGTCAGTACCTGAGTAACACGGAGCATTGATTTATTAATGCAGAAACTATAATATTGGTAACACAATTATCTTGTGCGGTTCAGAATAAGATATCTCTTTAATGCTCTTCAATTGCATGGCGGTAGATATGATTTCGATCTCTCTGACGGAACCATTTTATCTTTTCAGAGGGATGCAGCCTCCGGGCGATAAATTCCCTTAGTTCGGACGGTTGCTTTTTGTGTGCCTTGACAATTATAATTGCTTCAGTCATACTTGATTGCTTTACTCTGTTTGAAATTGTCGTGATACTGTGAAATTTGGATTAGGGTTTTTGACGACAATACTCGTATATAAATTAAGAAAAAATAACTTTTCGGGACAAGTTCGGTAAAAAAATAAACGTTACAAACGCATTGGATATAACATAAATGCTATTCAACAGTCTGCATGTATTGTGTTTGACCCAGTCAGACATTATGTTTTCCGCTTTAATTGCACGCCGGTGGATCGGGGTCAGACTCCACGATGGCTTTGGCTTAAATTGGACAGTCGAAACTTTTATGTCCGACGGGTTTTTACGATTGTTTTTCTTTTGCTCCAGTATTCCTGTGGCGTTGTGCTCAGCATCGGAAGGCTCAGCGCGTTATACAGTCGAGACCAAATCCTTGTGTCAACATGGCTTTAATTGTGATTTCTTTGTTTACCGAGTTTTTTCATTGATAAGTTAGAAAACCTTCAGGCGAACCAAACACAATTACTTGTTTGAACCACAGTGAAAGTACGGGTGAGGCTGGTATCAAGTAAAGTTTACTTAACCCCACCAGTAATTTTCACTGACCGTCCCAAATCAGTGCTTTTCCTGTGATTCCTTCAGGTTTTGTGTTGTTGGTTCTGATTCTTTACCTAATTATTTATGTTGTTACTTTGATTATTCCGATTCTTTTCCCTTTTTGGTTGTTCATTTTTAGTTACATTTGTCCTTCCAGTTTAATGTTTGTGCTGTCGGTGATTCAGATTCTTTCCCCCATTATGAATATTTCTCCTTTTTAGCCATCGCCTGTTTGAGAAAGAGCTGCTGACTCGGATTTCCTGTGGTCCGTTTTGTTTACTGTCGTCACTCCATGTGTCGACTTCTTCATGCGGACTCAACAAATTATTTGTCTTAATCGCGACGGAAGTAAGGGTGAGGATTGTGGCCACGTAAAATCGATTTGAGCTTCCATGACAGTTAAGTCAGGGAAGCCGGAATTCGTTTCCGCTGACCATTCCAAGGCGGTTCTTCTGTCGCGGTTTATTTTTGTTATGGGTTGTCTTTGTGTGTTTGTGTCGCTTATATTATTTTATTTTGGATTGCCTACTGGCCATGTTGTGGGAAAGTAACTGTCATTTTAGCTTTCCGCTATTGATGTTTCCATTAGGGTATGTTTTTTTCATGTTTGTATTTCTTTCCCTTTTGTGTCTCTGATGGGAGCTGTGAGTTCATTGTATCGATTCCTGGTCATTGCCTCCACTTCTATTCGCTCAATAGTGATATTATGGGAATCTCAGCTAAAAGCCAAGATGACCCCCATCTACAATGTGACATGTCATGGTCAGCCATATGTCTCTAGTCATTTTCATTTTTCTCGAATCCTGTGTTTTAACTTATTTTCGCAAACCACTATTTATAGTGCGTGCCATGTCACCATACACTCCCATGGCAACAATAAAAGGGCGAGAGAAGATCCCGTTCGCCGAAAGAAATAGTCGTTAAGTTAGTAAATAGACCGAAAAGAAAACTACGAAACTGTTTCATGAATAGGGACCTCAAAAGGGGGTTTCAAATCTTCGGGATACCCTGGCCCATCACGTTAATAATAAAAATCAAAAATGAGTTCCTTTAAGAGCAATGAAAACATTCATAAGAAAGAAGATGGGTCATACTACGTAGTTTCGGCTGATAAAACCTCATCAGTGACCCTGTAATGATCCGGCAACGAAAGCCAGAGAGGAAACATACTGCAATTTTGCGAATTTCGAATAGGCAGTCGATTCAAAGACTGATATAAATCAAAATGGGGTCCAAATTAATTAAAAACCTGTCTAGAATATGAGTCTAAACCAATAATTTATTTCTGATTTCTCAGAATATTTACGCTGATCTCAAAGGACCAAAAGTAAAATATAAACTGCACTATGGTTGATGTACGGAGAGACTTTTTACGGCCGCCACACGGCACAACACCAGCTGCAGTGAAGGCAAATAAAAATCAAAAATGAGTTCCTTTAAGAGCAATGAAAACATTCATAAGAATGAAAATGGGTCATACTACGTAGTTTCGGCTAATAAAGCTAAAAACCTGTCTAGAATATGAGTCTAAACCAATAATTTATTTCTGATTTCTCAGAATATTTACGCTGATCTCAAAGGACCAAAAGTAAAATATAAACTGCACTATGGTTGTTGTACGGGGAGACGTTATACGGCCGCGTTTTAAGTCCGTTTAATGAACACCCCCTAAACCCTACTCTTTGTAGAGAAAACTGGGATTTATGGTGGTATACAATATTTTTCTTATTTCTGTTCCGAGACATCGGTTGTAGGTACTCGTTAGAACCGCCTCATTGAGGCGCTTCTAACGAGCACCAGCAAGCTATGTTTATGAACATAAATAAGCACAATATCAAAATTTCATCGGAAAACTGGCCGTTTTGGAGATATAAATGAATACACTTTGTCGCACGGATATGCTATCGTAATGCGATCCGGACCTCTCCATTGCTTAGTACTGGTTCCTACCCAGGAAAAGAGTACTAGTACTAAATGTGTTACACTCTATAAATAAGGTCGATTATTATTATTATTATTATTATTATTATTATTATTATTATTGTTAAGTCTTGTCTTCGTAATAGGAGTTCATTCCCTTAGACTACAAATGCGGTTAATCTCCATAGAAATCTGTCAGTGGTCGAACATAAGATGAGTTTCGTACTGACATCGTTTCGTTTTCGGACATTTTGCTTTTGTATAGGCACTCTGAAACTTTCATCAATTTTAGTTGTCAGAAAAACTGTCAGTGGAAGCAAGTGGTCAGTATGTTGGCATAATGATAAAAGTGTTATACACGTTCATTCCTTAGCTCATTTTATATATGAATCTTAATACAGACCTGTTTTATGTGAACTCTTCAATTATGGTTGAAGGGATTTAATTAAGTAAAGTAAACTATAAAGTTTGCAGTTACATATGAATAAATATTTCACAGATAACGACAAAATTACTATTGATAGCAAAGTGTGATTTTTCCGTTGTACACCATTTTTATGATTTTATATCTGTCAGTCTTTAAATTTACAGACTGAAAAGTCTTTAAATTTACAGACAGTCTTTTAATTTATAGACTGTCTTTAAATAAAACAACTATTTTGGACCTGGTACATTTTACCGTATAAAAAAAAACACACGACAATTAGCAGATGAAAATTTGTGATATTTTTCTTATTTCTGTTCAAAATATTTATTTATTATCAATTTCTTGGCAACATATATACATACAAAGTACATACATATGCATCAAAGGATTGGATGTAGGCTCAGCCTATACGTATCCTCTCCTTGATGACCGGTACATGCACATATATGATATACATTCACAGATAAAAGCATTACTTCATAAATATATGGAATAGCTTGAAGCTATTCAGACAAATATGAATGCCATTATTACACGTACGTTGTCATGACTAACCATGATCAGACTTTTATGAGCAGACAAATACAGTTAATAGAGAGAGATAAAGAGAGAGGGAAAGCGAGAGAGGGAGAGAGAGAGAGGGGTCACTTGCACTAGGTCAGAATTAAAACTGCTGGAACACCTTGGTAGTAGTTTAGGCGTAGGCCCACCCAAGTAGATAGCGATTGATAAAAGTTTTTTTTTTTTTTTAATGTAAGTAATAACGAATGCTACAGGTTTATTGGACCTGTATTGATTTATTGAAACCTTTCGCGAAATAGGTTCGTTACGTCCTTTTTGACAGACCAAAGTCTTCACGAACTTCATGCCGGCGAATACTTGTCACATTTTCAAGAAGAAAAACAGTTATCTTCTTAAAATATCGGTAAGTTATAGAAGTTGCAGTTATGTGTGACAGTTACGCCTGTCATTTACAGTTTTAAATAATGGGCCAAGAAGCATGAGTGTAATTTAGGCGTATTTATATGGTCACTAGATAATAGAGATAAGGGAGATAAATCGATGGAAATCTCATGCAAATATTAATAATTTTAATGGTTCATAACAGCTCTACTTATTTGTTTGTTTGAATTGAGGTTTAACGACCCCCTTCAACGCTGTATAGGCCACCCTGGAGACGTTTCCAATTCTATGGGGCCTTTACCAGACATTGAGATGAAATGACATCTCAAGCCCTGTCGTCCAATGAAACCAATAGGGTTTATAAATATTATTAATCATGGACGATCCGACTCACACCGCTTTGCCTGAGTAGGCTTAGATATCGTAGTGGTTTACCAGCACTCGTCTGCGGTCGGTTTCAGCTCTGCATGGAAGCAACATGCAGCCAATCTATTTCTTCATGCCTTGATGAGCGGGGGCCATGCAGCCCTACCTATGCAGACACGCCAAACAGTGTAAATTAAGATTAAACAGCACATTATCTGATCAGGATCTACACTGTTTGGCTCTGTGTGAACCTGTAAGAGCATCCAGCAATCCACCCAGCTGAGTATCAGAAATGGGTGTGGGTATTTAAGCTATTCAGCAGGATTTTTTTTATTCTATTTTTTATTTAGGGGGGGGGTGTAGGGAGGCCTCAGGGATTGTTTTATCGGCTTATGTTAAAATGAGCTGATCATATAGGGTGGACAAAAATTTGAGCATCCAAGCAAAAATTGTGTGACTCTCTCTTGAGAAACTGACGATTGGAGCCAGGCCTGACTGAATCTGCTGCGGTGAAGAAGATACTTTACAATTAGAGTTAGCACTCTTATCTTCATTATTATTAGGATTAATTAAATAAGTTAATAGATCAACATTAAGATTTAAAAGCAGAAGACTGAGGTACCTTATGTTTGACATCTTTGAGTCGGGTTACCATATAAGTCTGGCAACATTGTTTCAGCATTGGGTTAGTCAATTGCTGAGTACTCACTTGGGACTACCCAAATCGCCCAGACTGATGGATAAATGCTATGATAATTTCAGTAAGTCTCTCATTTTCCTCACATGATATGTCTGTTACTCCACTAAGCAAGTTTTTTGCATCAATTTTGGTGATTTTGCTGTAAATTGTAGGAGAAATAACAAGAGAATTTATCATTTCAATTTTCTCTAAGTGAAAACTTGTATATTCAAAAAAATAATGTTGACTTGTTTCAAAATATAGATTGTGGTAACGAGTACCGTCAATTTATACTTCCGAGCGACAAAAAAGTGTATAGACCTGTAAACCCATTTTTCCTATATACAAATGGGGATTAGGGGGGTTAGAATTATATAGGCGTGTTTTCGTGATGGATCGGCCCAGACATTCCTCCCATATGAAAAAATATGCAACATGGGGTTATGAACTGGCTATTTGAATACAAAAACCTCGTGAAAATAGACTTAAAATGATGCGTGCATGTACAAGGAACAAGGAAATTATTCCCTTATTTTCAACATATGACAATATCATTAAATCTATAAAATTACATTGTTACCTACACATAAATACATGTACTTCTAAAACTTATATCTATAGCCAGGGACATATATCTCAGACACCCTCTAGAAATACTATTTAATTAGCCATCGATTCGAAAGGATAAAAATACCTCTATATCAAAGAATAATATTTACTTGTTTAGATTCAGGGTGTTGTCGCATCTTAAAGTGGGGACAAGTTGTTGCTATAAAGGGAGGTAACTCAGTACCATATAAATAGCAATTATCGCAAAAGTCATAACAACGGTAAATCAATTGTACCTGTAGGGTAGAAAAAGAATAAATGTTGTTATAAATGTTGTTATAAAATGTTGTAGAAAGGCCATGAACATATTTTTATTAGTTTGATAAAGAAATATTGGGAACAATGCACCAAAAATATACCTTTTTGACAAAATATATATTTTACTATAAAAAAATCCTACTTTTCCCTGAATAAAGTGTCATTATCGTGATAAAACAGATTTGAAGGACAGAGACTATATTAAGCATTACAGCTTATATAATAAAATTCATAAACCAAATAAACCTAATGTCTGATATAAAGAGATATTTATATCAGTTTGGTTATCAGAATACATAAGGTCGGACAAGCAGTTATCATCTACAGATTGAGAATTGCTAGTAATTCGTAAATGCCTATGCTCCTACCCGAACACATTCTATGTCTAAAATAGAGGTTAAATTGTTGGACTGCTTTAGTTTGTGCCATATTGTTTCATAAAATGATGGCACACAAGCCTCCTTACCACGCCAAGGTACATGTAAAAGCCCTGAAGGAGGTAACATTGAAGTGAAGGCAATGATCAGGAATCGATACAATTAACCCGCAGCTCCCATCAGAGACACCAACGGGAAAGAAACACAAACATGAAATAACTAGATCCTAAAGGAAACACCAATTGCGGAAAGCCAAAAGCTCAGTCACTTTCCCAGAAACTGGCCAAAAGGTTATCCATAACAAAGAATATATGCAATACACACACTCAAAGACAAACCATAACAAAAAATAATCCTCGACAGAAGAACTCATTTTTGATTTTTATTTGCCTTCACTGCAGCTGGTGTTGTGCCGTGTGGCGGCCGTAAAACGTCTCCCCGTACATCAACCATAGTGCAGTTTATATTTTACTTTTGGTCCTTTGAGATCAGCGTGAATATTCCGAGAAATCAGAAATAAATTATTGGTTTAGATTCATATTCTAGACAGGTTTTTAATTATTTGGACCCCATTTTGATTTATATCAGTCTTTGAATCGACTGCCTATTCGAAATTCGCAAACTTGCAGTATGTTTCCTCTGGCTTTCTTTGCTGATCATTACATGATCACTGATGAGGCTTTATTAACCGAAACTACGTAGTATTACCCATCTTCTTTCGTATGAATGTTTTCATTGCTCTTAAAGGAACTCATTTTTGATTTTTATTGGAACGGTCAGTGAAACGAAATCCACTTGGGGGCTTAAATAGAGTTTACGCGGCCGCAATCCTCGCCCTTACTTCCGTCGCGATTTAGAGAAGATTTTTAATATCGAAAAATGATTTTACGAAATTGACTGCTTAAGTCATTGCAATTATATATTTTCAGCCAGTACGTCTCTAAGTTTTCATCACTGTTAGATTAACAATTGATGCTTCTAGTCGAGTCCGTACTTTTGCGCCTCTTTTTATTTGACAAAAGCTTTAACGGACTACCAAAGGTGTTGGAAGAGCCGACCATTACTTAATTCTTTGTAGATTCACATATGCAGTAAATTACTAAGTATGTTCTAGAAAGGGCTATCCTTTGGAAGCAAAGAATATACTACAGAACTGCAAAATATGGAGTGTTCATGTTTTCTGGGCCAGACTAGCTGGTTTCGGCCAATTAGGCCCCATCAGTGACCCTCAAATATTTTCAAAATTTCCCAATGGACTCAATGATCCAAAAGGACAAGAAAATATAAATACACTATGATGTAGGACAGTTAAAGTCAGGCTAGTGATTCTGGGCCGGCTACGACTCGTTATGTTAACAATCAACAATGAGACAGATGCATTCCAACAAAATTTTATTTGCCTTTTCGGTAAAAAATTTGCATGCAAGGAAATGTTGACCTGAACATCGTACATTCAACAGTGTATTGACTCTTAAAAAAAAGAGAAATCCAATAGACAGAAAAAAAACACGCCCACAATATAAGCCAGAAATATTTGGTTAAATTTCCAAAATAGACAAGAAGACTAACATACAAAGTACAGTATTTGCATGTAGTGTGACAAGACGACAAACTACATTGGGTATTCACAATATAATGCGTTTCCTATCGAGTCGGTGGGTCAGACTTCAGATTATATGACGGTTCCAGGGTAAAGGCTTACTGAGAATTAGAGATAATCTAATTTTATTTAATGTCGGTTGGTGCCTCACCGTTGTTTCATCTCAGTGGTTGTTTGATGTTTATGTTCACGGAGATACGTCACTGATGAGTTAGGAGGCCTTCATGCGGACGAAACAAATTATTTGTCTAAATCACGACGGAAGTAAGGGCGAGGATTGTGGCCACGCGGGGTCGTTTTGGGCCCACCAATGGGGTTCGTTTCTCTGGCCGCTCCGGGGCAGTGCTCTGTCATGTTTTTTCTTATGGCTTGTCATTGAGTGTGTGTATCGCTTATGTTGTTTTGTTTTGGATGGCCAATTGACCATTTGTGGGAGAGTGACTGTACTTTTAGCTTTCCGTTATTGGTGTTTCCATTGGGGTTTGGTTGTTTCGTGTTTGTGTTTCTTTCCATTTGGTGTCTCTGATGGGAACTGTGTGTTAATTGAATCGATTCCTGATCATTGCCTTCACTTTTATTTTTCAGAAACTTCCTTGCTTTAGCAGATTACAAAACTTTAAATAGAACTAATTGTGTTTCAAACTTTATTTTCGAATGCTAACACCGATTTCCACGTGCACACGTATAATTGTGTTTCAGTTCGTAGCGTAGTTTTATTGACATAACCTGGATCTAACTGATACTTGCAATGTTTTGACCGTTACTGTACTACATTACATCGAGTCGTAGATCTGTATTTATGTCATTGCTAATACACTCTGTTTATTTACCGGGATGTTTATTCCGTGCACCTGTGGCATTTAATATCAAACTTCCCCGGCACTGCAACCAGTAAGACTTTTATTCAATTTCTATACGAATTAAAGCTTTAAAATCGCAATATTGAAATATGAAGTAATGGGGTATGCTAGCTAAATTGCATTTATTTTAAATAATTACTCAACGCATTCGCACCATTTGTATTTTGTCAATTACAGACATTTAGACCCGTTATATGGCAGCAAAAAATCATTTAAATCCAATGGTTATGTCCTCAGGCTCTGAGAAAAACAAAGCATATTTTTTTACCATTTTGAGGGTTCATTTTCTGACATTATTTAAAAGAATATGGGTCGGTATTAAATGCCTAAAACTGCAGTGAACACTTGCTCAATGTATTCCAAATTACGGGACATGAACAGATTTTATAGGATATCCTGAAGTTTTGAAAAAAAAGCGTTGTAATGTTTTGAACATTTTTTTACATAATTCGGATGGTAAGCAAAAGGGCCCGTTTTGAAGACCTTATCCCTACTTACAAATGCGACAACACCCAGAATGCGAAAGTTTAGACTTTGAGCTATCCATTTCATGTAAGTTTATCCTTTCGAACCGCCGACTAATTAAATTTTCGAAAATGAGTTATATGTCCCCGGCTACTACGGAACCCAGAAAGGGACATGCAATTTTTAAATATGTTGAGCGAACAAGATAATATCTTGTGGGCACAAGATATCATCTTGTGCGAGCAACACAATATCTTGTGCGCACAAGTTACTATCTTGTATGCACAAGGTAATATCTTGTATCTTGTGCGCAGAAAATAATTCCTTGTTCGCACAACATAATATCTTGTACGCACAAGATATTATCTTGTACACACATTTTACTATCTTGTTCGCAGAACATCTTATCTTATTCGCACAACATATTATCTTGTTCGCTCAACATATTATCTTGTTTGCACAACAGAGATCTTATGCGGACAACATAACAGCTTGTGGGCACAACTTATTATCTCGATCGTACAACAAATTTTGTGCGCACAAGATACTATCTTGTTCGCACAACATATTATTCGCACAACATATCTCTTGTGCAGACAACATATATCTTGTGCGCACAATATATTATCTTGTTCGCACAACTTATTATCTTGTGCGCACAAGAAAATATATTGTGCGCACAAGCCAATAACATGTGCTCACAACTTTATTTCTTGTTCGCACAACATCTTAATCACGAAAAGATATGGCAAAAAGTGCCATATCAAGTGACTCGATGGCGATTGCATTGATCCATTTCGGAAAGAAAAAGGCAATGATATCTCATTATTAATACCGTTTAGTTATAAACTTATAATTAGAAGTACATGATCACTGAATTTACAGTTTCAAATGCCGTTTGTTTATTTTTGTTCTTTTTTTTGTTGTTGTTGAATCGCATAGATTGAATTGACGTGGGAACCGGTGTTGCATTTAACAATGCATATATCACAGAGTTTAAATCGACCCTTATTGATCAGCGAGCACAGCCTTATCGAAATTATAAACCGACAAGCACAATCAGCAAAACGTTTGGTCTTCGTTATACTTAACACCCTCCTTTCCAACATCAAGAACAACACATTATTAATATTATTATTATTATTATTATTATTATTATTATTTGTTCTGATTATTATAATTGTTAAACGGTCTTTCCTACAAGCAATATAAGCTATTTTTTAGTGCTTGTCCACTTTATTTTCATCACATTAATAATAATTATAATAATAATAGTTGAAGAAGTGGTAGTAGTACAGTGATAGAAGCAGTAGTACTAGTACTAGACATTTTTCACGAACATCGAATTAGGACTTCGAAGATCGAGAACGGATTTACACGCTGGGATGTTCTCAACGTTACATGTACCTTTAACTATATAGAAGCCTCCGTGGTCGAGTGGTTACGCTACTCGCCTTGTAAACCAGGGGTCGCAGGTTCGATCCCGGGCTTCTCCAGACTTTCGGATGAGTCTTTAAACCGAGGTCCCGTCTCCGTATGACCTTAGCTGTTGGTGGGACGTAAAACTCCAACACTCACTCACTCACCTTTAACTATACATGCAAATTACCTGTAATAAAAGACGTATCTAGCAAAACGGAGAAAGCAGTACATTGTGCACAAAACTGACAGTTTTGAATTCACATGAGACGAAAGTCCTGTTTTGTTTTGTTTGTTTGATTTGAGATTTAAAGTCTCAATCAACACTGTGTAGGTCATTTTGGAGACGTTGCCTCCAATTTTGTGGGACTTTTACCCGACATTGAGATGACATCTTAAGCCGTGTCGCCCAAATGAAACTAGTAAGGTTTCTAAGCATGGACAGTGCCGAATCGTGCCGCTTTACCTGGGAAGGCTAAGATCCTCTAAGCGGTTTACCAGTACTCGTGTGCGGTCGGTTTCAGCTCTGCGTGGAGGCATCATGCAGCTCATCTATTTCTTCAAGCCCCGATGGGCGGGGGGGGGGGCGACGAAAGTCCTGTCGTAGGGCTTATATGCACTGGACGGTCCGACTCGCACCACTTTGCCTGCAGAAGCTGTGTTCTACCAGTATTCATTGGCCGTCAGTTGAAGCATCATACAGCCGAATCTGTTTCTAAAAGCCCCGACGAGCTGAGCCTATTCTCTAGGGAACCCACATAAGGTAAAGTCTCGGTGTAAGACGAGCCTGCCCAGGAAAATTGTGGATAAGTTGACATACCGGCTCAAAAATACCTAAAAAGTGTTGACTGGGCCGTTAAACTAGAATACAAACAAACAATACAAAGTTTTCCAGATTGTTCTTTGTCCAGATCCTCAGTGGGGATCAGAGAAAATCAATTCTTATACATAACAATCTGAGTCAAAATGTTTCGAGGAAACATACATAAGCCAAAGTCTCTGAAGAACGCATTTAAGGCGAAGTCCGCAAGGAGCTCAGCTTAGGCTAAGATTCCCTGGAACTCAACTGAGGCGAATCTGCAGGTGACTCATCTCACTTGAATTCGCCGGGGGAACTTGAATGAAGCACAGTCTCTACAGAACTCGCCTGAACATTTTACAACGGAACTCACCTAATGCGAAAACAAACAAACATGGATCTGGGCCGCTTTGACCTATTTTTCGTTTGTTTCAGTTATGCTGACTGAACATTAAACCTTCTCTCTATGACAAAAACAACAACAAAAAAAAAAAAAAAAAAAGAAAGAAAGAAAGAAAAAATTGAATATGGAGTTTTGTTTGTTTGATTTGAGGTTTAACGTCCCCGTCAACATTTCAAGGGTCATTTTGGAGACGAGATGTTTCTTCAGTTTTCTTGAATTTTTACCCGACATTGAGTTGATTTGACATCTCAAGCCCTGCCGCCCAATTGAACAAATCGGGGTAATATGCATTGACGGTTCGACTCGCACCACTTGTCCTGGGCAGGTTTAGAAACTCTAAGCAGTTTTTCAGAAGGCAACTGCGGTCGGTTTCAGCTCTGCGTTGAAGCATAATGCAGCCAAATCTATTTCTTCAAGCACGAGTGGGCGGGGACCAAAATGGAATGAAGTTGTATACATCCGTGTTACTTACAAAGTCATTGTTGGAAACAGAATGAATCAAAATTAGTCTTCTCCTCTGATCAGGGCCTACTCTGTTTGCTTTTGTTTGTTTGTTAGATTTGATGTTTAACGTCCCCGTCAACACTGTAGACGGGTAATTTTGGAGCCGTTGCTTCCAATTGTGTGGGAATTTTGCCTGACAATGAGACGAATCGATTTCTCAAGTCCAATGAAACCAAACGGTTTATAAGCATGGACGGTCCGACGGCTTTGCCTGGACAGGCTTAGATCCTCTATGCGGATTACCAGTACTCGAGTGCGATCGGTTTCAATCAGCTCTGCGTGGAAGCATCATGTAGCCCATCTATTTCTTCAAGCCCCGATGGGCGGGGCCAGCCGTTTGCAAGTATATTCAGCAGATGACAAAACAGGCCGCATATTTAGATGCAGTTTTTCTTGGCATCTTAAGGACTGATTGGTTGTTTGTATTGGAGTTTAACGACCCAGTCAACACTATTTTAGGTCATTTTGAGCCGGTCAGTTTACCTATCCACACTTTCCTAGGCAGGTTTATACGTAACCGGTTAACCAGTGTAGTGTACTTTCCATCACGAAAACACACCTATACAAATACAGTGTAACCTTTATTGCCGAAAAAATATGAACATTTTAAGATGACAAATTGTGATATTTTTCTTATTTCTGCTCAAAATATATATTGTGGGTATTCGTTAGAACCGCCTCGTCGAGACGGTTCTATCGAGTACTCACAGTCTATAATTTAGAGCAGAAATAAGAACATATATTTTAGAGCAGAAATAAGAAAAATAAGGTTTACCCTGTAAACCTAAGTTTTACTATATAAAAGTGGGGTTCAAGGGGGTCAAAATTATACAGGATAGCGAACAGTTTATATCCAGATGATGATGATGATGATGACGATTTCGTGTTTAACGACGCGTCAACCCTCTTTGTGGGTCATAAGCGTCACTCTGTTTATCGGCCCCCACCCATCGGGGCTTGAAGAAAAATATGGGCTGCATGATGCTTCCACGCAGAGCTGAATCCGACCCACACACGAGTACTGGTAAACTGCTAAGAGGATCTAAGCCTGCCCAGGCATCTCAATGTCGGGTAAAAGTCCCACAAAATTTGAAGCAACGTCTTCAAAATGACCTTTACAGTGTTGACGGGGACGTTAAACCTCAAATCAAACAAAAACAAAATCACTCTGTTTATATCCAGAAGAACCATCTTAGTATATCTGCACTGTTCTACACTCTATCTGTACCAGTCTGTAGGGTTAGAAGTATTAAATCCCTATTCTAACACAGCGCGGCTATATAGACAATGGAAAGGAACTGTGATCATCCGACAACTCACGCGGCGGAAGAGGGTGACGAGTGAAGTCATCAAAAAAGCCAGTTCATGACGTAACGCATAGATACAATGACGTTAGATGGTGAAACGATATTTTGTCATGTCAAAAATTACACATGTGTGTGATATAGTCAACAGGAGCACCGCATGCGGATGCCAATGCTCGGCTGCAGTGTCTTTTAGAAAACAAAACTTCTAAGTCGAAAAAGGGGCATGACTATGCCAAAAATAGTTTTAGGGTTACCTCGCCTATTGATATGAGTTTCCCTTTTCATAATAAAAAAACTAGTCCGTGTTTCAAGTAAATATGTTCAGTAATGACAGAGATATTACAAAATGTCCAAGTTTTTGCACGACGCCGCAGACGACGCCAGGGCTATGATAATACCTCGTCGTTTTCTTCGAAAACAGCCGAGCCAATAAAGTAGAAGTAAAACAAAGATCAGGAATTGATACAATTAACTTACTCCATCCATAAAAGACACCAAAGGGAAAGAAATACAAACATTAAGCGACCAGACCATAATGGAAACCTAAACAAAGGAAGGCCATATGGACAGTTACTTTCCCACAAAATGGCCATATGGCCATCCAAAATTAAAAGACACAAGTGATACATACAGTAAGTAACAAACAACAACATAAATAAATCGCCACAGAAGAGCCGCCTTGGAACGGTCAGTGGAAGATTTCCACTGGGGGGCTTAAATCGATTTTACGTGGCCACAATCCTCGCCCCTACTTCCGTCGCGATTTAGACAAATAATTTGTTCAGTCCGCATGAAGGCCTCCTAACTCATCAGTGCAACATCTCCGTGAACACAGAAATCAAAGAACCACAGAGGTGAGACAACGGTGAGGACTCGACAGCAAGAAACCACTGAAATGCTGGAGCAAAAGAAAACCAACAGTTAGACTCCGATGAGCCCGACCAGAGACAGAGCATCAGGCACCAACCAACATTATCTCTTTAATTTTCAATAAGCCTTTACGTTGGAGCCGTCATAGAATCTGAGGCCTGACCCACCGGCGTGCAATTAAAGAGGGAAGCAAAGTTGCCAACCGTGATTTGGTTAACTACCATGCATGCAGTCTGTCGTATAATATCCATGTAAATCGGCTAAAAATGTTGGAAGAAAATCGAAATAGAATAGCTCCAGCAGTGATTTTTTGAGTAATAAATCGTGGTTTGTCGGTCAGTTGTAAGTAGACAAATCATTCGTGCTACACCTCGTGATTTGAGCTACTTTACAACTGACCTCCAAAATGTGATTTATTACTGAACACAAATCACTGCTAGAGCTGATCTATTTCTTAATCGAAATACACCCAGCGGGCACTTAACATGTTTGCAGCATCGTATTCGCGTCGATGTGAGTGAGTGAGTTTAACGTCCCACCAACAGCTAAGGTCAAATGGAGACGGGACATCGGTTTAAAGACTCATCCGAAAGTCTGGAGAAGGCCGGGATCGATCCTACGATCCCTGGTTTACAAGGCGAGCAGCGTAACCGCTACACCACGGAGGCTTCTATTCGCGTCGATGTTGATGCGACATTGCTTTGATGCTGGGCAAGGATTCAGACAAAAAGACTAGTTCGAACGAACACTGAGAACTCAATCTAAACTGAACTGTCATCGAGATAAATACAAACATAATCAAAGACCATAATTAGACACCACATTTAAGTGTGTCCTAACGTAACTACACTTGTTGACTCTCTCTCTCTCTCTCTCTCTCTCTCTCTCTCTCTCTCTCTCTCTCTCTCTCTCTCTCTCTCTCTATTTTGGGTTTAGGTAACAGGACTCAGCTGATACCAACTTTTGTCAAAGCTAGGTCGCCACGTGGTAGAAAGTTTCTAATCTATCCGCACTGCTCTGGCATTCGGATCCGAATGATTGTCTGCTCGATTTGTATCAACCCAACCAGCACGCATTAGCTGGCCAATGCCGCGCCGACACCGAAACGACGTTGGAACATCGTATCGCTGTTGGCCTGACGTTGGTCCGAAAGTTTTTGCTGGCTGGGAAAATGTCCGATATACTTATACCCATCAAAGAGTGAAAACTTTTATCCGAAATAAGTTTAATCGCTATAGTTGCTGTCTTCAATATCGAATGCTAACGACTCGGTTCGTATTGCATTGATTGTGGTCGATCTAATTTGGTGGCAGTCTAGAAGGCACCAAAATTCAACCGGTTGGTTTCCCAATCTGCATTGGCGGGGGTGGGGGGGGGGGCTTTAATCGAGTCAGTGGCAAACCGGGAAGACCGCCTTTAAGTTCGATTGTTTGACAGAATCTCAATGGACCCGGGATCAAAACTGTATGTCTGTCGTTTTTTTTTTTGGTTTTGTTTTTTCATTTTGTCTCTTGTAGTTATACTTCGTGGGTAAGAGCACTTTCTCTTTATCATCAGGTCTCTCATCGCTGTAGGTATATCACCGTTGTAGTTTCGAGCATGGCTCGAGTCTCATGTGAGACGCCAAATTCTGCAACGGAAGGTCAGGCGGCTTTACTCCAGGTACTCCGGTGTTCGCCCTTCTCTGGATGACGATCGGCTCTAAATTAGGAAAATAATATTTAAAGGACCGTAGAAATAATCAAAACAAAAATTCGCCAGTGGCTTCTTTTCAACTGGATACGCATTTCAGATATAGAAACAAACAACGTTGAGATGATCCCAGCTGATAAAGTCCATTTCCATCTCCTAAGTCCGATCTCCGTCCTAGTGAAAAATGTCTAATAGTAGTAGCATTTGGAGTAGAAGCGAAATGTAATTATTATTACCATCGTTTTGAACATTATTATTATTGTAGTACTGAGTTTTAGTAGTGGGAGTAGTAGTAAGAGTATAATTAATGCCATCGTTTTTATTTTTAAGATTATTATTTTCGATATTATAAGTAGTATCATCAGTAGTAGTGGTTTGTTTGTATTGATATTTTATGTTCCCGACAACATTATTATGGTTATTTTGGAGACATTGCTTCCAATTTGTGAGACTTTAACCGATATTGAAATGAAATGGCATCTCAAGCTCTGCCGCCTAAACAAACCAAAAGAGTTTATATACATGGAGGGTCCGACTCAGATAACTTTGCTCCGGCAAGCTTGGACTTTCTAAGCAGTTTACCTGTTCTTATGTGCGGTCAGTTTCAGCTCTGCCTGGAAGCATCCTGCAGCCAAGTCCTTATCGGCGGGGCCCTTCGATAGAAGCAGTAGTGGAAAAAGTAGTAACAGTATAATATTTATCATCGTTTTATTACTAAAATTATTATCAGTAGTAGTGGTAGTAGTAGTAGCAGAAGTAGCAGTAGTAGTAGTTATTTTATTATTATTATTACTTATGTGTATTCCAACAGACCATATTGGCTAGCTGGTTTTATCCAATGTTATTTTCACCACGTTAACATTCTCGTGTAATACCCTTATGTCAAGGAAAATGAGGTTTATATTTCAAAATAGAAGTGGAGGCAATGATCAGAAATCAATACAATCAACCCACAGCTCCCATCAGAGACACCAAAGGGAAAGACACACAAACATGAAACAACATACCTTAATGGAAACACCAACAGCAGTGCCAAAAGGACAGTTACTTTCCCACAAAATTACCAAAAGGCTACTCAAAATAATATAACATAATCTACAAAACACCCAAAGACAAACAAAAATAAACCGCGACAGAAGAACCGCCCTGGAACGGTCAGCGGAAACGAATTCCACTGGGGGGCTTAAATCGAATTTACGTGGCCACAATCCTCGCCCTTACTACTGTCGCGATTTAGACAAATAATTTGTTCAGTCCACATGAAGGCCTCCTAACTCATCAGTGCAACATCTCGGTGAACACAAATAATCAAACAACCACAGAGATGAATCAATGGTGAGGACTCGACAGCAAGAAACCACTGAAATGCTGGAGCAAAAGAAAACCAACAGTTAGACTCCGATGGACCCGACCAGCGACAGAGCATCAGGCACCAACCAACATTACCTTGAATTAGATCCCTCTAATTCTCAATAAGCCTTTATGTTGGAACCGTCATGGAATCTGAGACATGACCCACCGGCGTGCAATTAAAGAGGGAAGCAAAGTTGTCAACCGTGATTGGGTTAACTACAATGCATGCAGTCTGTCGTATAACAATTTTGTTGTACCCAGTCTTTTTATATCGAAGAATGATTTTACGAAATATGGTGCTGAAGTCATTGCGGTTATATATTTTTTCTGATTTTATGTACTAAGTCACCATAAAATTCGGGTTCCGATAGACCTAGTTGCAGAAGAGATTTAAGTCCAATATTGAATTTTGAAATTAAATCTGAATGACGTCTATAAAATTTTGAAAAGGCTTTGCGCAGTTTATGGTACCGATAACCCTGATTAAGAAGTTTAGCCATTAACAATTTATTACGAGTGTTGAAGACAGTTACATGACTACACACTCTGACAGATCGAATTAATTGCGAAATATGAACGCCATAGGATGGCGCACGAGGAACATCACCATCCAGAAAAAGGAAAATTTACAATATCAAAATCATCGCGTTTATCATAAATTTTGTACGAAACAAACCCATCTATAATAGATAGATGTAAATCCAAAAACGGGTCCTCGGTATCAGAATAATTTGCTTTATTTAACTGAAGTTCTGGTGGGTACATCTGACTGATCAAACCATCGAAATAGGTATTATCAATATTTAATAAATTATCCAAATATCAAGAAGTGGAGCTAAAAGCTTCAATAATTTCAGACTGGTTTTCAGCAGAAAGGGACATCATGAAGTCTCTCTCATAACAAAACAAAAACAGATCATCCACAAGTGGTTCGCAATTAGTACCCATCGGAATACCCACAGCTTGTCTAAAAAACTTAGTACCAAATCTTATGTAAATATTTCAAGTAGAAAGGCGAGAGCTTCACACACTTTCTGACATGACCATAAAGTATAATTGTTATGCTCTTCAGAAGTGAAAAAACCCATTTCTTACATTACAAGCAAGATAGAGGGAGTCTTCCCTATGAAATGTCCATTCAATTAAATCATTAAGCTTTTCTTTTATAAGATTATGAGGAAATCAACCCCAATTTCGTTTCAGAACTGCCATATATACAGAATAATCAGAATAATTATGGGTGAATAGCAAATTGTTTTCAGACCCTTTCAATTAACTGTTTTAAGCTTCAATTGAAACAAATAACTAAAATATTACAAGGAACATAGTAAAACGATATCTTGTGGGCAGCTATATATTATCTTTGTGACTAAAGTGTTACATCTTATATGTTAACACATTGTATCGCTTCTCTTCAGAGTCAGGGCCCAGCAAAATGCATATGTTGGCAGGTTTAATACACAACTTCCCACACAAAACTCCAATGGTACTCAGTCCACTACGTTCCTAACGCACCCTCATAATATCCGTCAAATGATCTTTTGCAAATGTAATATTCTATCCAAAATAATCAGACCCAATCTTATTTTTTTTTTCACAAAGTGTCTATGGAAAAAACTTTTAATTGCTGTCAATAAATGTGACATACAAATCCTTTTCTCTTATTCAACTGCAAGGAAAATACACAGTACAACTAATAGATCGTGTAAGCAACTCGTGTTAGAATTAAGGTTTTTAAGTATTGAAGAACAATATCAGTGACTATAAAGAGTTGGGTATTCAACAGCCCGAGTCACAAAAAATGTTAACTGCGATGAAGTATCAGCAGCGTTCTTAATTCCTTGAGTGTTATGTCTAAAAAATAATAATTCAAGCATTTTGCTTTGTATTAATGAAAATGGTATATAGATACATAGTGGTCCAGAGGAAACGTGCTGGACTACGAGTCCTCTTCTGACCTTTGAGCCAGAGGGTTTGAATCAGACGGATTTTTTTATTTTTTTTTTTTGGGGGGGGGGGGGCAAGAAAACATAAACAAGTTTGTAGATTTATTGTGTCAGGGACCGGCCCCGATAGCTCAGTTGGTAGAGTGTCCGGGAGGTCATGGGTTCGATCCCGGGCGCGACATACCAAAGTCGTTAAAATGGTACTAGCTGCTCCTCGCTTGGCACTCGGATTTACGGGGTAGAGCTAGGACTGGTCGACCCAGTGCCAGGATAATGTGACTGGGTTTGGTATCATGTAATGTGTCTGGGACATGATACTTCAGTGCTTCACCACTATAAAAGTGAGCATTGAGCTCCCTGTCGCAACCAGACACCGTCGTGATATGACTGAAAAATTGTTACAGAGCGACGTTAAACACGAATTCACACACACACACATTGTGCCAGGGATTGAAAACAAATTAAATGCAAAGGCTTTAAAAGGACTTCAGATCATTTGTTCTCATGGATACTATTGGTTCGCTTTCAAATTCTACAGTCTGTTTACCATTTGTAATCAGATGTGGTTGAAAACAAAAGTAGCCGGAGCAATCCCGAGTTGTGTTTCAACTCTCTATGAAGGGCAAGAAACAAGGAAAATGAATGGCTTAAGTTTCGTACTTGATCATGATTATGGTTAATTGCCAGAAAAACCTCGACGAAGCCATTGTAACAAGTACATGTATCCAATACATAGGTTCCTGGAGAGATAAACAAAAATGACAGGCTTATTAAAATGTTTATACTGATAATAAAAATTACTGATGTAAAAACAGATTTTCAATGGTTTCCAAGATTATTTCATTTATTTCGAGCAGATTGTTATTCAGAGGCGGGAGAAAACTAAAGAAAAGGACATAAATACGGTGATTGTTTTTCATAAACAAACAATTAAAATATGCAACTTAAGTCCATGTTGTAGTAAATCCAGTAAGTTAGCCGGGCTTTTCTTATCGCTGAAGCCAAAGTCTATCTGTAAAACTGGGGCTAGAATCATATGCTGTGTTTAGCAAACAGTGTAGTGGACAAGCAGCGTAGCCCCAGCTCAGAATGCGGGATATAATCGTGTTTTACACTGTTTGTTTACAGCTGAAAAATTTAAGGGTTGAAGGGAACAGTCTAAGTCCTCGTTCAGGAAATTTTACTCCTTGTACATTGGTCCCCATCAACACTATTTAAGTAACTGTGAAGACGGTGCTTCCAATTTTGTGGGACTTTTACCCGACATTGAGATGAAATGACATCTCAATACCACTTTGCCCGGGCAGGCTTAGACCTTATAATTTTGTTCCTTGTATATTCGTCCCCGTCAACACTATTTAAGTCATTGTGAAGACATTGCTTCCAATTTTGTGGGACTTTTACCCGACATTGAGATGAAATGACATCTCAATACGAGATAAGCGGTTTACCAGTACTCATGTGCGGTCGGTTGTATGAAGTACAAGAAGAGCTATTGTAGCGCTCTGGGTATGCGCATTACCGCTTATAATTATCATTATTATTATTATTTTCAAATGCTTGCATCTGGACAGTCACTTATAGACCATTCATATTTAGAACTTGGACTGGTAGGGTTTTTCTGAGATAGCAAAAAAAAATAAATAAATAAAACCCTGGGTTAATGCTGGCGGTTGAGCAAGGGGTTAAATCTAGGACACCTATTTGATATGTCAAATGCAGTTTCACAATGCTAACAGTTTATATAAATCAGCCTACAATATGGCATTTGTTCTAGTGTAAAAGAGTGAAGAAAATTGGAATCGGAATTTCAGGGTGATTTCACTTTATATGTTTAAGACTTGGTTGTTTGAATTGAGGTTTTGCGTCATCGTCAACACTATTTAGTTAATTTTGGAGACTTTCATTACAATAACACACCCGTGCGACATTGTGCATTTTTTTCACATCTCCAAAATGGCTACATTTCTCAGGAGAATCCTTGATATTTTTTCTTATAAATACTGCAAACATAGGTTGTGGGTGCTCGTTTGAACCGCCTCTTTGAGGCGGTTCTAACGAGTACCCACAATCTATATCTTGAGGCAAAAATAAGAAAAATAATGTATACCCCCGTAAACCTTAGTTTTCTCTATATAAAGTTGGGTTTAGGGGGTGTTCATTTCACGGACTTGTTTACGAGATGAATTCAAATTTTATGGGACTTATATCGACATTGAGATGAAATGGCTCGCGCAATCTAGCTCAGATCATCTAAGTGATCTGCGGTTCATTATTTGAGGTAACAGGACACTTCGGCCCCAAAACCACCTCGGCCCCTAGACACTTCGGCCCCTAGACACCTCGGCCCCAAAACCACCTCGGCCCCACATAAAATTGAAACCCTAGACGGGTCGGCCCCTGGACACCTCGGCCCCTAGACACGTCGGTCCCAATACCTAGACACATCGGCCCTACTTTGCTTCTCACTATAGGCTTCCACTTAAATAGGAGATCGGGTTGGATGCCCGATGAGGTTTTTTTTTATTGCTGATTTGATTATTTTGATAGGGAGCCACGAATATTTGAACCGATATTATATAGATTTATTATATATTATAACGTTACTAAATAGAAAATCTTTATGCCCCTTTAAGAAGAATGGAAGATACATTTGAAAAATCTTTTATTTCAATATATAACTCTAATTGCATTGCGGCATTCTTTAAAGCTTAATATAATGACAGGCTCTTTTTTTTTACTTTTCAGCTCTTTTGATCATATTTCACACCTATAAAATACTTTTTAAATAAATTTCAATAAGAATATTAAACCTAATTATCCTTATCAAATGGGTGGAAATCTGGATGGATCGGTGGATGGATGGATTGATGGATAGACGTACGGACGTATTTTCGGACATTCTTACGAGACGTACATTCGGGGGTTCCCGATGTTAACTATATGCAGCCACTAACCCAATAATACCACATTTTTAACCCCACAACACAAACAATTACGAAAAAACTCATAGGTATGAACTGTACAGGTTTTAAACCCCACTATGTATCTGGCGTCTGTATGAGCATGGCTCGGGTCACATGTGAGACGCCAAATTCTTCAACGGTAGGTCAGGTGGTTTGTCTCCGGGTACTCCGGTTTTCGCCCACCTCTGCCTCTGATTAATGATCGGCTCGATATGAGTGAAATAATTTTGATAGGGCCGTAACACCAACAAAAAAAATCATTCCTCGGTTTCGTCAATCATGGCGATGATGGGGATAATCTATTTTTTATTAACATATTTATTTATTTATTTATTAAATTATTTATTTATTTATCCGGCCTCGGTAGCTAAGTCGGATGCGCGCCTGACTGGTGATCAGGAGGACGCGGGTTCGATACCTACCGGGGTCGACAACATTCTTTCGTGGAGATTGATTATGAAATATTTTCTACGGTCATTCTCTCCCTTCCGCTGATTCAAGAAGGGCAGTTAACACTTTCTGGCGAAAAAAAAATGTACACTGTACTGGTTAACCGCTTACGTATAAGCATGCCCAGGAAAAGTGTGGATAGGTAAACTGACCGGCTCAAAAATGACCTAAAATAGTGTTGACTGGGCCGTTAAACTCCAATACAAACATACAATTTATTTATTTATGAGGTAATTATCAGTGTTCGTGCTCACTGAACTAGAGTTCTATTCCCGCCGGGGTCGGCAACATTCTTTCGTGGAGATTGATCATGAAATCTTTTCTACGGTCATTCTCTCCCTTCAGCTGATTCAAGAAGGGCAATTGTCAGTTTCAGGCGAAAGAATCTGCACTGTACTGGTTAACCGCTTACGTATAAGCCTGCCCAGGAAAAGTGTGGATAGGAAAACTGACCGGCTCAAAAAATGACCTTAAATAGTGTTGATTGGGCCGTTAAACTCCAAAACAAACAAACACTGAACTAGAACTATCCTCGTAACTAAACCAAATAATATAATGTATGCATGCAATTCAAAAACTGCATGAAAAACGGTGCGTGTCCGGTTCAGAGGGCAGAAGCAATCTGATCAGGACCTACACTGTTTACAAAGATAAGGATTATCGTGTTCAGCGCGATAAGGGTTAATGAATTTCAGGTCAGTACCCTATTTAGCTGGCATGAACAAACAAAAAGTTTTACAAGAACAATTATTAACTTAAATGTGAGTAAAGTGTGAAGTTCAATAGATAACCAGCCGTTACAAATCCCTTTTCCCAAATAAACGGATCATTGTTATCAATTTTCACACATTTGATAGTCATTTTAGCTGATATTTAAAGACGGACATTAACGAGTATATTGTATACTTTATTTATTTATTTATTAGTCACATTTCTGCCACTCAAATTACTTGATACATGTATACTATATGTATATATTAGTGGCAAACAGTGTAGATCTGGATGTGCACTGTGTACAAAGTCTTCACTGCTCGTATTTTTGTAAGAATTGCTCACGGTATGTTTCCATTGTTATCAATTTTCACACATTTAGAAATTCCTATTTGATTGTCATTACAGCTAATATTTACAAGTATACTTTATTTATTTATTTATTTATTTATTTATTTATTAGTCACATTTCTGACAATCCGCCCCTCAAATTACTTGATACATGTATATTTGTTTTCATTTAAAATTCGCAAACTGAATGACAGTGTACATCCAGATCAGATGGATCTGGATGTACACTGAGTGCAAAGTCTTCAAGGCCCGTATTTTTGTAGAAAATGTTCATTGACTATCAGTATCAAATATTCACAATTAGAACCCGCCAAAGCCCACTTTTAATGAAGCTGACCCAAGCTCAACCTCACGGTTGAATGGGGATTAGCTGTCCTTGTTGTAATAGTCTAAGTTAACCTGAAACTGTCGTGTATGCGTTGTTATATTTATTATAAACGTCCCATTGGTAATTTTTTGTATATGAAATGAAAATAGCAATAACATGATTTGATCTTATATATTAACAACTTAATTCACTGAAAGCAAAATTAGGTAACGAAAAGTTGATAAAAATTATATTTTCTTACTTCTGCTCGAAAACATAGATCTTTGATACTTGTTCAATCGTTCTCAAGCAGATGGTTAATCGCATAGACCTGTTAACCTATATGAAAGGGATCTCAGAAATGACTAGTTTGCATAAACATTGCTTAATATTAAACTAATTGTGATTAAAGGTTGTCATAGACGCATTCTGATCAGTCCTGCTCACTGAGACTGTTCTAACCAATACACATAACCTGTTCTAACCAATACACATAACCTGTATCTTGGAGCAGAAATAAGAATTACGGAAACACGCCTATATAAATGCATTGCAAACTTTTCCGCAGAAAAAACGAACATTATAAGAGAAAAAAATGTGATACATGTATTTTGTATTATATCTGCTCAAAATAGAGATTGTGGGTACTCGTAAGGACCGCCTCATCGAGGCGTTTCTAACGAGTTCCCATAATTCACATTTTAGAGAAGACTGAATAAGAAAAATAAGGTTTACCCCTGTAAACCCCAGTTCTACTATATAAAAGCGGGGCTCAAGGGGTCAAAATTATAAAGGCGTGTCTTCGTGATGTAAATAATTTATGCCCCTATAAGCCCCAGGTTTCCCCATATAAACTGGAGTTTAGAGGGGTGTTCATTGCACGGGCTTGTTAACATGATGTTGTGTTTGTAAAATTTGACGTTTAACGCCCCTATCAACACTGTCTCAGTCATTTTGGATGCGTTGCCCAATTTTGTGGGAATTTTACCCGACATTGAGATGAAATGACATCTCAAGCCCTGCAGCCCAATGAAACCAATATGGTTTATAGGCATGAACGGTCCGACTCCCACCACTTTAGAACCTCTAAGCGATTTACCAGTACTCATGCCACAGACTGTCGGTTTCTTGAAGTCCCGATGGGCGGGGTCGATTTTAAAATGATATAAATGCCCTTACCCTAATAGATTTCAAAAGTGGGGCCGAGGTGTCTTTGGGACCGAGATGTCTAGGGGCCGAGGTGACAGTGGGGCCGAGGTGTCTAGGGCCGAGGTGACTAGGGCCGAGGTGTCTAGGGCCGACTTGGTTTTGGGCCGACCTGTCTAGGGGCCGAGGTGGTAGTGGGGCCGAAGTGTCTGGAAATCTTATTTGATACGCCTGGGGTATTAGCTCCTTGTGACCAGATGAATGACCTAAATTCATATCTGGCTCAGCAAGACCTTTACTTTATGGTTCAGTAATTTTGCCTTATATTTGGAAAACTGTGTGATTTTTGTCTGGGTTTTACGGCCAGTTCAAGATTATTTCACTCATATCGAGCCGATCGGTAATCAGAGGATGACGAAAACAGGGGTACCCGAAGAAAAAAACGCCTGACCTTCCGTTACAGAACGAACTCTATGTGATGGAAATAAGACTATTTGATCACCATGTACGTGTGCCATGAATATTAGCTGCATGAGATGCAATGATTGGTCTGGAAATGTATATCAAGTTAAGCATGACCTATATTTCATGATTCAGTGACTTTGCCTTCTACTTGAATACTGGTTGATGGAGCAATGTCATACATGGAATATCCATGTGACCTGATGATTGACATAGAATTATATCTAGGTCAGTTTGACCTATATTTCATGGTTCAGTGATTTGGACTTATAATTAGAAAATTGGAAAAAGTTTTCATATGTGGATTATTATTGACAAGTTGGCCTGATAACATATCTAGGGCAGTGTACCCTGTTTATTTCATGGATGGGTGCTTTCTGGCAGTCAGCCTTATAATGTACTATTTGAAATATAGCTTTCCTTTCACAACTAGACATTGCGCTTGATCTGAGTGAAAATTTTGTACTTTTGTTTCTTTTTTGCCTCAAACATAGACCGCGGTTACGTGATGTTAGGATATCGAGCGGGCATGTTCTCCTGTGGAGAACTTTTTTATTATTCCTATTAATTTCAAGAAGCACAAAGGGAGCGAAATATCAAACCGGGATTATAACTTCCTGGTGACCTAATGATTGACATAAAATATACATGTGTATCTTGGTTTTCATGGTTTAGTAATTTTGTCAAATATCTCTAACATGGTTAGCATAACAACTGAAAGCACAACATTATCTCACATGAATGTTTTTACAAAGTCGAGGGATGTGTGATTCATACTCAGAAATATAAAGCTTACATGTATTCGGCCTATTGTCTGGAATAAGATCAATAAAAATACCTTTCTTACATACGCAAATATGAAATTCTAAACAGGAAGACAAGACAAGAAACGGGCGAGCTACACTGACCTGCGACATCTCTCCCAGCCGAAGCTCCCTATAATGCTGCCAATGCTTTGATTTTATTACGATATGTTAAAAACAAAACTTTTGATGTTGTGCAGTGTGCAGTTATGGTTTCCGATTGTTTGCGAGTTCTTAGCTCAAAAGCTCCAGGTCGTCTGCTTTCCGTGTGTCAGTAGCTTGTCAAATGTTCATATCTGACTTTGACAGCTATTACTGGATGGTCGAAATGGCATTACATTAAAAAGTATGTGAAATGAAAACCCTGGTAAATCCAACTTTAGATTGGGAATAATAGGTTTTACAACTTCATACGTTAGATTCTTTATACCTGATGAACATTGAATTTGGGTACTCCTAAGAACCCACAATCAACGTTTGAGCTTAAAATACGAATACGAAAAATGTTTGTTCTGGAGATATGATATCAATCCTTATGTTTAGCAACGTTTCTGTACAACATGTGCGGCCCCCGCCCATAGGGGCTTGAAGAAATATATGGGCTGCATGATGCTTCCACGCAGAGCTGAATCCGGCCCACACACTAGTACTGGTAAACAGCTTAGACGATCTAAGCCTGTCCAGGAACCGCTGTGCGAGGCAGACTGTCCATGCTAATAAACCCTATTGGTTTCATTGGGCGACAGGGCTTAAGATGTCATTACATCTCAATGTCGGGTAGAAGTCCCACTAAATTGGAAGCAACGTCTCCAAAATGACCTTTACAGTGTTGACGGGGACGTTAAACCTCAAATCAAACAAACGAAATGTACAACATGTAACTAGATGTTATACTTTTTCTTATTTTGCTTGTTACACATTCAGAAGTTGTGATCACTATCAAAAGTGTTTTCTGTCATAGACAGGTGGTCGGACCAGATAGATAGATAGATAGATAGATAGATAGATAGAGAGGCAGATAGACAGATATATAGATGGATGGATAGATATAGAGGATCTTACACGAGTGGTCATTTCATATGATATTTATGAAACGAGCCTTCGGCGAGTTTCATAAATATCATATGAAATGACCACGAGTGTAAGATTCTCTTTATCATATGACTTCATTAAACTGGATTTTCTCGGCTTTTAATTTGACATTTTTTCTACGAAAAATGCATTGTTGACATGGACGTCGTCATGACGTTACTTAATCCCGCCAAAGTGTTATTACACGTGTGGTCATACGATTTTTATTACACGACGTTATCCACTGATTATCAACGACGTCATTTGATAAAGATAGATATATACTTGGAGAGAGAGAGAGAGAGAGAGAGAGAGAGAGAGAGAGAGAGAGAGAGAGAGAGAGAGAGAGAGAGAGAGAGACTGCAAACCAGACAGCCACACATACAGGCATTCCTGTAATAACAGTTAGAGATAACAGCAATCATAACTGTACAGAACACAAAGTAAACAAAAAGCGCCAGAAATTTAGTGTGCATTTAGAAGTAGTTTTAGATCTTAATTGTAAATCGAAAAAGAAACTATTTACCTCTTAAACAAGTAAATTCAGTCCGCTTTACAACTAGGAAGTAACCGGGCAGGTATTTGGTTATAAATGTTTGTGATACACGTTTCTGTTGCGTTGGTCTGGGTATTGTAAATCAGTCAGCCAAGTACATCACACTTGGCGACCAATAGTGAGGGACCGAAAGTTGCATATCTCACTATTTTTTTTTTTTTTGGTTTGGGTTTTACGGCCCTTTCAAGATTATTTCACTCATATCGAGCCGATCGTTAATCATAGGTGGGCGAAAACCGGAGTACCCGGAGAAAAACCACCTGACCTTCCGTTGCCGAACTTGGCGTCTCACACGTGACCCGGGCGAGGCTAGAACCCACGGCGGTGAGAGACCTAATGACTAAGAGTCAGCGCTCTTATCCATTAGGCCACGGAGGCCCGTCCCATATCTCACTATATCATATGACGTCGTTGATAAGCAGTGGATAACGTCGTGTAATAAAAATCGTATGACCACACGTGTAATAACACTTTGGCGGGATTAAGTAACGCCATGACGACGTCCATGTCAACAATGCCTTTTTCGTAGAAACATTGTCAAATAAAAAGGCGACATAATCCAATTTAAAGTAGTCATATGATAAAGAGAATCTTACACTCGTGGTCATTTCATATGAAATTTATGAAACTCGCCGAAGGCTCGTTTCATAAATTTCATATGAAATGACCACTCGTGTAAGATCCTCTATATAATGCCACTGTTTGAAATATAGCTTTCCTTTCACTAGACATTGTGTTTGATTCTGGTGAAAATTTGAACTTTTGTTTCTATTTTGCCTGAAACATAGACCGCGGTTACGTGATGTAAGGTTACTGAGAGGGCACGTTCTCATGTGGAGAAAAAATTGTTTGGATTATTCCTATTAATTAAAAAACCCACAAAGGGAGTGAACGCACTTTATGACACCAAAGATAGGCTTCTCCCATTCTGTGAAGGGCACATCCTCGTAATGCGTCTATTGTCTGACTTCCTACTGTAGAGGACTGTTTTGTGGTAAGCACATCCCGTGGAAGACGTGTGACTACACGTTCTGAAGCGAGATTTTTTTCTGTCCTTTTTATAGTGACCATTAACAACCTGCCGCCGAGGACACAAGTTCTGTGGGGGCACACCTATATAATTTTGATCCCCTTGAACCCCACTTTTATATAGTGAAACTGGGGTTTCCGGGGGTATACCTTATTTTTCATATTTCTGCTCTAAAATTTTCTCACAATCTATATTTTAGAGCAGAAATAAGAAAAATATCACAATTTTTCATCATAAAATTTTCATTTTTTCGGCGATAAAGGTGGCAATGTATTTGTATAGGCGTGTTTGCGTAATGTGTGCCACCTCTATGGATAAAACGTTCTGTGGAGGTAACGTTCAAGTAAGACATGGGTAAGAAGAAGGTACTTTCTCTTATCGAGGGCAGGTTCTGTGGAGAGATAAGCACGTTATGAGGGGTGGTGGTGTGTCCTATTGCGAGTACGTTATTTGGTAGATGTGTCTTCTTAAAAAAGAACGTGTTCTGTGGCAGACGCAAACTCTGACAGATGCATCATTCTGTAACAAAACGTTCTCTGAATGATACATTCTTCAAAGGATAACTCATTTGTGGAGGACTGATTCTTTGGAAAATATGCCTCCTATAAAAGAAACTTCCTGTTTGAGAAAAATCCTGCTATAAAGCCTATGTTCTGTGGAGGACACGCCCAGTGAAAATGCGCCCCCTTATGAAGACTAGCAAGAAATTGTTAACCTGGAAAAACCAGGTATATGTACAATGAAAAGAGCTAAGGCCACCGAAAGCAGAAAAAGAGATAGTGACATGAAGGCAGCCACAAAGCGTGCACCAACATGTCCATTCTAATGTGCATGCGTATGTAATGTCGCTTTTCATTGGGTAGTATTTTTTTTTTTTTTTTTTTTTTTTGGGGGGGGGGGGAAGGGGTTGGGGGGGGGATTTCTGAAATGTGACTATGATTGGTCATTGTGAGTAATAACAGACGAACTGTTTTACCACTTGGTTTAACCCTGCTTACAGCGCTTGCCGCTTGTATTTTCTTGTAACGTACATGTTCATTTAAAGGACACATCATGTACTCTGATCGTGGCACGACTTACGGAGAACATTTTCTGTGCAGGATACATTCTCTTTGTAATGGGAAGTTTTGTGGAGGACACGGCCTCCAGTATGGATGACGTATCGTCTAAAGGACACGCTGAGGCAACATTCATCAGAAAACACGCTTGTGAATGATACGTTCTTTAGAGAATATGAACTCCCGCGAACAACACACGTAAAAAATGTTTTCCTATTATGACTACCTACAGAGAACAGTTTTAGAGAATCGTCTAATGGCGGACACATTTTGTGGCAGACGCGTCCTTTTGCAGAGGACACATTTTTATCAGGACAGGTTCTGAAGACCACTATGGATACGTCGTACATTGTAGAGCATGTTCCCTTGATGGGCATAATTCCTGAGAATAAAAAGGAACGTACATTCTCATATTTCAAATGCGCGTGTACAGCAAACAAGACGCATGCCTTCCTGCAAGCGAGGTCAAGGTCTCCTGATTATGTCAGCAACCAGCAAAGGCTCTGGCAAAACCGCCCTGACGCCAAGGCCCGCCTGAGCCTCTGATCGCCAGTACAAAATGTATCATTTTCTCATGAGCTGGCTTATATATGGAGTAAACGTCCGTTAACAGAATTTTAGAGAATTTCAATCATTATTATGGGAAATCATAACGATAACACGCCTATACAACAGTAGGGCGGCATCTAAGGCCGTTGCTATGATTCTATTCGCAATCTGCTTCCGCCGGTTGGGACTATATTTTGTCAAATAAAATACGGAAGAAAATCACAAGAACTTCCGGTAATTTATAGGCCATTACATTTTGTTACGAGATGTAGATTGGAGAAAAATGAAGGACAATTAATGAGAATGATCTTTTCTGAGGTCTATAGAAAAGGGTAGCGAGTGTGAAGGCTTAAACCGACTTAGCAGACGCCGCGAAACAATGGCCCCTCAATTTATTGACGTCAAAGTACTTTGATACACATGTTGGGAAAAAATGGCACAAAAAATGCTCCCCTCCAGATTAAGATTATTTTTCGCACATTTGTCAAGGACATATCAGTCCGTCTTAAGGACTGAGTGGGAGTTGTCGCGAGCGTGGTATATTAAGAAAATCCTTGTTCAACTGAGAGCCAATTCTGCTTGGAGTTACGTAGAGTACGCATGCGCGTTTCGATATCTTGTCAAGTCATTCTTTTCTCGCATGATTCAGGATTACCGGGGGACATTATTTAATATGCTGTGCAGTCTGATGAGTTGAATTATTTTGGTAATCTAACCATACTTGGGGTGAGAGAGAGAGAGAGAGAGAGAGAGAGAGAGAGAGAGAGAGAGAGAGAGAGACCCAGCCAGCAGAGCATGTCGGACCAACGTCGGGCCGACAGCGATACGACCTGTCTGTCCGGGCCCGACGTTGGCCCTCTTTTATGCTAGCAAGAGAGAGAGAGAGAGAGAGAGAGAGAGAGAGAGAGAGAGAGAGAGAGAGAGAGAGAGAGAGAGAGAGAGAGAGAGAGAGAGAATCAAAATGAAACTTTACAGATACGCGTAAGGAATGCACCATGAACCGAAAGAAATGACGACAAAGAGAGAGAGAGAGAGAGATCGAGATCGAGATCGAGAGAGATCAATCTGTCAGTTAAAAAAAATCAGTAGTATGCGGACTTTGATTTAGTCGATAAGATTTACTGACGTCATTTAATATGACGTAATATAATATGATTTCGTCACACCAAACTGTCTACACAGCTGTGTCATGCTTGTGTAAATAAACTGTACATTCAGTGTATTGACAAAATTATTGATGTAAATTATAAACAAACATGGTGGAAAGGTGGATTGTTCAGTGAAGAAGATGAGTATGGTACCACAAGACTTGTATTCAACTCGCTTTTCATTCGTTGTTATCAAATACAGGGGAATTCTGTGAGTTTCACTTAAAACTTTTAGCCAAACCTGCCATTTTGGAAAGAAAAAATGGTTTTGTACCCACGTTTCGACCGGAAGTGGGTAGAAAAAAAATGGCACAAAAAAATGCTCCCTCGCCGATTTTGGCACAAATTTCAAGGTGAACAGATTAATATATGCCGGAATTGATGATATAGGTGAGAATAATCGCGAGGAATATTATAATATACTCAGTCAAAAAAGTTCCTATACCTAAAATTGCTTCTGTTACTACAGCTACTACAGATAAAAACTACACAAAGTTTGTTATGTTTTGATAAGAAGACTCATTTTTCCGTGCCAAAGCACCATTCGTTTTTGTTTTCGTATACTCATCATCGTAAACTATTGCTTTAAACACCCAAGGGGTCACTGTGTCATTTTCGCAGAGAAAATCATTAAAACATGCTATGATTTAACATCACAAAATTTCCCTGAACCCTACATTTCTACAATTTGATACATGTGACATTTTCCTTAGATACCATTTGCGTCTATTCACAAAAGATTTGGTACTTTAGTTGCATCAGCTACGAGAAACAGGCTATCGCATATTGACCTCCAATTCTTAGAAGTTGTGTGCAAATGCTGCTTTCAATGGGAACTCCATAGAAAATCGCAATCGATAGTGCTACATGCTACATGTATTTTCTGTATTTTTTACCATCATGATGAACAGCCATGATGGACACAAAGCGTTTTTTGAAATACCGGCAAAAATTGATCGACAGGAATAAAAATTACAGCAGTTCGAAAATTGCTATATTTTTAATTGCAAGGGAGATAATTTGAGAATTTCACAAATTAAAACCTCGCTTATAATGCGAGATCATGAGATATTGTAAAAGTAAAGTGTTATCCGATGTTCAGAGAATACTGTCTTCCATCTGAGACAAAAAAGAACTTTCTGCGCATGCGCAATGTCCATTTTCTACCAAAATCTTTCTAGGCACATATTGGAAGACAACTCTGGAGCAGAAAGGTATGGACAAATGCAAGTTTGAGCATTCTCTAGCTAAACGTCCGATTTAAATGTCTACAGCCAAATTTAGCTCAATAGCTGCCAGATATCTAGTGAGTTTCACCCGAAAGTTGGTATAATTACTTTTTTGACTAAGTATATAGTTTATTTTTGTTTTCCCCGATGGTACCGACATGGTTGAAAATTCGCCATTTTCAAACCCTTGGTCTGCCCACACCAAAATGCTAATTTAGGTTTTAGTCTTTATATTGAATACAGCAATATTTATATATATCGCTTTTATCTTTGTTAAAGCTAAAAAATAAACGACAATCACGTAATTTTATGTGAAAATAGTAAGTCGAATGGGAGCAGCAAAATAGGAAGTAGTCCCATCGAATCGACGCACGAGAATTTTGTTTTTAAATCTACCTACGCTGGCCACTCTGATGCCCTACTGCAAATACATTGCAAACTTTACCTCCGAAAATCAAAAAAAAAAATAAAATAAATAAATATGAAAAATTGTGATATTTTTTCTTATTTCTGCTCAATATATAGATAGTGGGTACTCGTTAGAACCGCCTCATCGAGTCGGTTCTAACGAATACCCACAATCTTTATTTTAGAGCAGAAATAAGAAAAATAAGGCTTACCCCTGTAAACCCCAGTTTTGCTATATAAAAGTGGGGTGTAAGGGGGTCAAAATTATATAGGCGTGTTTTCGTGATGTACGTGCTCTGTGTGTTGATTGGCTCCTTGTTTCATACTTGAAATGCATTGTTGCATCTGCGCACTCCGATCAGAGTTTAAGCTGTACGCTATTGGTAAAATGAAGGAATGATCAGAAATCGATACAATTAAGAGTAAGACACAATCACACATTGTCACAAAAATGTTAGTGGGGTTTTCAGGGGTAAACCTAATTTTTCTTATTTCTACTCTGAAATATAGATTGTGGTACTCGATAGATCCGCCTCGGTGAGGCGGTTCTAACGAGCACCCACTATCTACATGTATATTTTGAGCAGAAATAAGAAAAAATATCACAATTTTTCATCTTAAAATTTTCATTTTTTCGGTGGATAAGATTGCAATGTATTTGTATTGGCTTGTTTTCGTAATGGCACGGCTGTGGCATCCTAATGAGTGCAATAAATAAACAAACAACACCAACCTTTAACAACATTTAATTTACATTCAAATACCCTCAAAAACAAACAAATCAAAAACAGACACACAGATAAAAAAACATATAAACATTCCTATTTTGTTTGTTTTGTTTGGTTTGAGGATTAACGGCCACGTCAACACTGTATATGTAACTTTGGAGACGTTGCTTCCAATTTTGTGGGACGTTTACCCGACATTGAGATGAAATAACATCTCAAGCCCTGTCGCCCATTGAAACCAATAGGGTTTATTAGCATGGACTGTTCGACTCGCACGAATTTGCATGGTTTACCAGTACTCGTGTGCGGTCGGATTCATTTCTGCGTGGAAGCATCATGTAGCCCATCTATTATATCAAGCTCCGATGGGCGGGGGCCATAAACCTCTTCTGGTTCATTCATTTTGAGGATGGTTTTGCTCAATTTAACCTTAAGTGCATGATTTCAATCCGTAATAGCTGGATAAGCCTTCCTTTGGAATCAATAGAATTTGATGCGTGCGGTGATCCCGGTTCTGGTAGGCCTGATGAGAGACAAGTGGCGTCACACAGCAGTTTCCATGCCAAACGGGGCACGAAAGCTTCTTACAGGGTATACCGAGCATGAAGGCCAGGAGACAAGCGTAAAATTGAGGCAAAAATGAGACATAAATCAAGCTAACCACCCATAGCCAAAATTAACAGACTGCTTCCAGTGTGTATTATATCGAATATATCCCAAGAATTTGACGAATATTGGCATGACTTCCTGAATATTACTGTTGAATTGATGATTGCAGTACGTTTAACACCAAACTGGCATTATTAACTACAGTAGGACTTCGATGGCTCGAACACCGATGGCTCGTTTACCATGGATGTGTCGAACCCATTCTTGAGCCCCCAGCGTAATCCTCTATATAAGAAATAGTGGGGGGATAATTAAGGAGATTTTAGTCTTTTATCTTGCAAATGTATGTTGAGTGTACTCATTAGAATCGAGGCGATTCTAATGAGTACACACAGCATACATTTTCATTATAGAACACCGAAAAGATGTCTAAAAGTATCTCGTTATGCCTCCTGACAGTAACCTCAGTGGCTCGAACAACCCCTGTCTCGAACAGATTTTCGAGGTCCAAAAGATGTTCAAGCCATCGAAGTTTGACTGTAGTACAAAGTTCCAATGCACCAGAGGACTGCAGGATGTCTGCATATTTAATTTTAGCAGATGATAGTTTGAAATATTTTTTCTCTTTTTTCCCAGAATAAAGGATTTGGCATTCCATACAAATGGTCTCCTATGGAGAATAAGTTCATCAGGTCTGAGAGTTTAGCTATTTCTAAAGACTGTCCATAAAAATAAAGACAGTCTTTGAATTTATGGACTCACGTGTCTCTAGAAAGCAATGCAAATCGTAAGAATTTTCAAAAATTCGAAAATCGCAGTACATGTGTTACTCAACCTTCTTTATTACATGATAATCTGCGGGTACTCCGGTTTTCGCCCACCTCTGATTAACGATCGGCTCGATATGAGTGAAATAATCTTGAAAGGGCCGTAAAACCCAAACCAAAAAAAAAAAACATGATAATCTGCGCGTAGCTGAAAACTGAGTATGATGCATTGCCTTGTTGATTAATAATTCAAGAACTTAAATAATTGATTCTGTGTAGTTCAGGTTTTCTCCCTTACACTATAAACAATGAAATATGTCCCCTGATGCGTGGCACACTTGTTGTAAAGCACACGAAGGGAGAAAACCTAAACAAGAATATCTTCCGTAGACGTTTTATATAAATACTCGAAAAGTAGGCAACAGTTTGAGACAAAACTTTCTGTGTATGCAATTCATCATGTAACGGATAAGTTTATATAATACACATCCTGCGATTTTTGAATTTTTGAAAATTCTTACGATTTGCATTGCTTTCTAGAGACACGTGAGTCCATAAATTTAAGGACTGTCTTTATTTTTATGGGCAGTCTTTAGAAATAGCTAAACTCTCAGACCTGTTCATGCAAATTGTCTCCTATGGTTACATGTACTATTTGCACGAGATCCTGTGTTCTTGGAAAAATAAAAAGATACCAACAATCTGTCGTCTGGCGAATTAGCCTGTTTAGTGGTAAAGGTTAATGAGTGCGATTACTCGCAGGTTTCAGTTATGCTGTCTTTGTCTCATCTTCGCAAGCCAAGAGTACTAAGTCCACTACGTTCCTTACTCACGTGCGTAAGGAACGTAGTGGACTTAGTACTCTTGGCTTGCGAAGATGTCTTTGTCTGTGAGTGCGTTGAATTCTTACAACACACTGATCATAGTTGCACTGCTCTATACGAACTAGAATATTCATGTATTTTCTGATTATATAGTCTGGATCAAGACACACCAAACAACATGGCAGATGCAACAGTGAGTGCTTTTAATATCGTTGTAAAGTGCAAACATGATCTCACATGTACACTATGGTTAAAAGCACTTGTTATTTTACAAATGTATGGTTATCTACAAAAATACAAACACTACCGCAGGTGGTTGCCATCACGAAAACACGCCTATATAATTCTCCCCAACCCAGTTGAACCCCACTTTTAAATAGCAAAACTGGGGTTTGTATGGGTAAACCTTATTTCCGTTATTTCTTCTCTGAAACATAGAATGTGGGTTCTCGATAGAACCGCCTAAGTGCCAAAGTGAGGCGGTTCTAATGTGTACCCACAATTTAATATTGAGCAGAAATAAGAAAATTATCACATTTTTTTTTTCATCTTAAAATTTTCGTTCACGTTTGTTTGTATTGGAGTCAACACTATTTATACCATTTTGAGCCGGTCAGTTTACCTATCCCCACTTTTCCTGGGCAGAGTAATACGTAAGCGGTTAACATTCTTTCGCCAGAAACTGACAACTTCCTTCTTGAATCAGCGGGTGAAAATTTTTTTTTTTGTTTATTCGGCAGTAAAATTTGTAATACGTATATTTGTATAGGCGTGTTTTCGTGTGGCGGTAGCACATCTTTCCGTGAAGGGAAGTTCATATTACGCTCGTATCATATCTGCATATAAGGTCTCCGTAATTTAGTGGATAACTTCATGTCACCACGTATGTAATAACTCAAACTTTTGTTCTTTTGTGTTGAGGTTTAACATCCCCGTCACCACTAATTAGTGTGGGGCGTTGATCCGACCTTGAGATGAAATGACATCTCAATCTCTACCGTCCAAAGAAACAGCTTGGGTTTAAGGAGCGGCCCGATTCGCATTTTTTTTATTGGGAGGCTTAGGCCTAGGCGGTTTACCAATTCTCAAATTCAATCCAGTTCGGCTCCTCGCGGAAGCATAATGCAGCCCAATCAATTTCTCCAAGCCCCGATTGACGAGGCGAATATAACACATGGTTACTGGCGCGCAACACAGTGATGCCGTCCGTGACAAACCTTTGTTTTCTTTTCAACTTCTTCGGCGATAAAATCCGTTTCTAAATAGTTATATGATAAACAGAATCGTATACTCGCGAATATGAAATTTATGAAACTCGCTGTAGGCTCGTTTCATTATATTCATATGAAATGACCACGAGTGTATCGGTCTCTTATACTCGCGGTCATATAATATGATTTTTTTTTTTAAATCGCTGAAGTCTCGTTTCTATTATTTAATATGAAATTACCACGAGTGTCCCAATTTTGTATATTCTTTGCTAATTAGCGAACCCATTCCAGGTCTTGAAAATTAATACGACGGCTGTTACGGACGCACCATGAGGTTACGCGCACCGTAACCATGTGTAGTTACAACGGGCCTCCGTGGCCTAGTGGATAAGAGCGTTGACTCTTTGTCATTAGGTCTCTCACCGCCGTAGGTTCGAGCCTCGCTCGGGTCACGTGTGAGACGCCAAGTTCTGCAGCGGAAGGTCAGGTGGTTTTTCTCCGGGTACTCCGGTTTTCGCCCACCTCTGATTAACGATCGGCTCGATATGAGTGAAATAATCTTGAAAGGGCCGTAAAACCAAAACCAAAAAAAAAAAAAATGTGTAGTTACGAGTGATATTTTTACATGACGTTATCCACTAAATATCAATTTTGTTTGAATTGAGGTTAACGTCCCCGTCAACATTATTTACGTCATTTTGGAGGCGTTGCTTCCAATTTTGTGGAACACTTACCCGACATTGAGATGAAATGACATATCAAGCCCTGCGGCCCAATGAAACCTAAAGGTTTATATGCACTGGATGGTCTTACTCACGCTACTTTGCCTGGTTAGGCTGAGTCCTTCTAGTCCTTCTAAGCAGTTATGTGCTCAGTTTCAGCTCTGCGTGGAAGCACCATGCAGCAAAATCTATTTCTCCAAGCCCCGATGAGCGGGTGTTATATGTTAATTGTCCTTATTAAACATCGTATAAGTACATGTATACCTTTAAGTTAGAATACCTAGGGGAAATCGATACAGCATCAGGGGATGTAACTCTTACAATATTTTGTTAGACCTATTTTATATTCTGCAAAGATTTCCTTCGTTAAATCCTTGTGTGACTCATCATGCATGACAAAAATCAAAAGGGAAGACTCACCATAGATACATGTAGGTGAAAGAAAACTCTTTTAAAAAGCATGACAGCGACATATGTTTCATTTCAAACTCCATAGCTAGACGGACGAAGCCTGTGTTTAAAAAAAAAACAAAAAAACAAACAAACATTCAACATGTTAACGAGCCCGTGTAATGAGTACCCCTCTTAACCAGATTTTTATATCGAGACAAGTCGGGTTTACGGAGGTTACATTTTCTTTCTTTATGCTCCAATACATAGGATGTTTTGTTTGTTTGTATTGGAATTTAACGGCCCAGTCAACATTTTAGATCATTTTTGAGTCGGTCAGTTTACCTATTCACATTTTCCTGGGCAGGCTTATACGTAAGCGGTTAACCAGTACAGAGCACATTCTTCCGCCTGAAACTAACAACTGCCCTGCTTGAATCAGCGGAAGGGAAACAATGAGCGAAGAAAAGATTTGATGATCAATCTCCACGAAGGAATATTGAACCCGCGTCCTCCTGATCACCAGTCAGACGCGCATCCGACTGAGCTACCGAGGCCGACACATAGGATATGGGTAGTCGTTAGAACCGCCTAAATGAGGCGGTTCTAACAAGCGCCCGCCCTCAACCTATGTTTGAAGTGAAAATATCGAAAAAATATCACATTTCCTTTTTCATCAGAAAAAAATGTCCTTTTTTAGATACAACAAAATACACTATGCACCACAGACCACTTGACTAATGACTGGACCGTTAAAGTAAAACATAAAACAAAATATGTCGTTTTTGTGGACTTGTGGACTTGTTAATCCATTGTTTTGTGCGAATATGCACTGAGACGCTATTTCAACTAGATATGCTGCTCTATTCCATTCTTTGAATCAGTCTCCCCTTCGCTAGTCTTCTGTGCTTCTCCAATCTCTTCAAGCTGTACAGCGTCATATATTGTCTTTCCAAACTGACCGCCATCTGCTGGTGTCAATTCAGAATACGTGTGGCTGTCATGTTTCTGGTTCTGCGGCGCAGAAATAGAATAAACATTAATTAATTAGGATCAGGTAAGGGGTAGTAACAAGGATACTTAACCCTTTTTGTAACAAATGGAATCTTTCTCCTTATATATAGCAGGAGTCCATTTCAAAATTTAGGGGTGTCAGGTTGTGTTTTCATCAAAATTTATTTGGAAAATGACTGAACTTTTAGCAAACAGTGGAGACCCTGATCAGACGCCGCGTTCTACGGCGTCTGATCTGGGCCTGCACTGTTTGTCAGGGTACCCGTTTTGGGGCTTCTGGTACTGAATGGGTTAAGTGGCCTAATTTATAAATAGAAAATATTTACTTTTTTGAGGTGGATAACAAAAATATTTCATCGAGTGTGTTGAAAACATCCAATTTTTTACGAGTTTTCAATACACGAGATGAAATATGTTTGGTATCCGCCGAAAAAAGTAAATTTTCTTTTTATATAATAATTTTATAAGGATATATGTGGTAACTGTTAAATCATATTGTACCTCACAATTTTGATCTGGTTATGACGTCACAACTGTCAGTTTCAAAACATAAACAGATCGCCATTTAGAATACAACATTTTTACAGTTCAAAGAGTGCTTTTCAAGGTATTTTACAGAATCATTTTATCGATAACATGAATTTTGGCGAGAAAAGAGTAGTCCTTGCTGCCACAAGGTCATGTTATTTTTCACAGTGTGAAATTCACATTGTGAAAATATTATTTTCATTTGTTTCAGATATGCATTGAATATACATGTAAAATAAACGGAAGTTATTACATAGGTTTAAAGCTTAGTCTGTGACGCCAGACATATCTACATGTTCACATAGTCATTGGACTTTAATTTCTAAAATCAAATTACGATTCAGTTTCCAGAATTAGATTTTCTATGCTGCATCGCTTTCTACAATTAGACGTTGGAATTACGCTGCTGGTCCCTGTTCTGCTCTTTTACTTGCACTACGCGCTGTGGTTCTGCCTGACACGGGTCACATGTGTGACGTCAAGGTCAGATGTTTTTGTTTTTTTCTGCGGGTAGTCCGGTTTTCGCGGACCTCTGATAAACGTTCGGCTCGATTTAAGTGAAATAATCTTGAAGGGCCGTAAAACCAAAACAAGAAAAAATACTGCATTACGAATACGCCGGGTACCAGCAGTGTCGTAGTTGCCGCCTCAGTGAGAAAAGATTCGCGATTACTTCACCTCACATTTAATCATTTAAATGTGATTATATAATAAAAGAAGTGTTGACTATAGAGTTATTGGACATGGTGCGATGCCTCAGTCAATACTGGCATTCTCTTGTCGACATCAAACCATGTCTATTGGACATGATATGATGTAGACGAGAGAATGCCAACATGTACATTGGCTGCGCCTCACTCAATATTGGCATTCTCTTGTCGACATCACACCATGTCCAATGACTTTATAGTCAATAATTTTATTATGTGCCATATGCTCGCCAGCCAATGGTTGTAGATACTGTTTTGGAATAGATCCCGCTTGCATCGGCGTGGCGTTTGCGTCGGCGTTTGAGTCAGAGTTGGCTTTTTAAATCAAAGAATCTCCAAATAATTAGACGGATCATTACAAAACCTGCATAATAAAATCGCTTGGAGTGGGGATAATAACGATTAGGGTTTGATGGCTTTGACTTCATTGTCAAGGTCACAGAGCTTGTCCGAAGAAATATATGAATTGTTGTGAAACTTGGTACATCTATTATTGCAACCTATTAGAGGTTTGATTAGATTGAAAATATCTTGGTTTAATATTCGATGTCCTACGCGTGCATAGATTGTCGAATTTTCCCACTCTGCACTACAGCTTCTGAGCTAATTGATGAATACTGGCCAATTCTGTTGTAACAATAATACTAAATTAGATATTGATGGCCTTTACGTACTGTTGAAGGTCACACGGCTCCAAACACTTTTTTGTTTTCAATTTTCAAACTTTTCAAACCACCAGCCGATTGAGAATTCTAGCCATACTTGGTAAAGTATGTTTTGACAGCATAGCAAAAATTCGCTTCCGCTTTTGTGACACTGACCTCGTATTCATTGTCACATAGTTTTAGGGACATAGTTGTGGTGGCGAACATAAGCAAAATAAGGAAAATAATGCATTATCTAATATCAGGGCTATATAATGGGACGCGTCAAAGCGAAAACTCTTATCAGCCTGAAGATCTTATCACATTACGAAAACACGGGTATATTAACACATATATAGTAAACTTTATCTCCGCAAAAAATCGAGATCTTTAGGTGAAAAAAATGTGATAGTTTTCTTATTTCTGCTCAAAATATAGATTGTTGCTACTCGTTAGAACCGTTCTAACGAGTACCCACAATTAATATTACAGAAATATGAAAAATAGGTTTTGCCCCTGCAAACACCAGTTTTACTATATAAAAGTGGGGGTTGAAGGGGATTAAAATTATAAAGGCGTGTTTTCGTAACGAGTTAGGATAAGGCGTTCCCTGTCCACCTGAAGTCGCTTTGGCTCAATGATTAAGATAATTACATCATGCAGCATGCTTATAATTGTATCCCTTACATTACGAAAACACGTCTATACAAATTCATTGTAAACTTTACCAACGAAAAAAACAACGAAAATTTTAAGATGAAAAATTGTGATATTTTTCTTATTTCTGCTCAAAATATAGATTGTGGGTACTCGTTAGAACCGCCTCATCGAGGCGGTTCTAACGAGTACCCACAATCTATATTTTAGAGCAGAAATAAGAAAAATAAGTTTTACCACTGTAAACCCCAGTTTTATCATATAAAAGTGGGGTTCAAGGGGGTCAACATTATAGAGGAGTGTTTTCGTGATGAACCCCACTTTTATATAGGAAACATAGGGTTTTGATTGATTGACTGTCTTGGGTTTAACGACACGTCAACCCTTATGGGTCATTTTGTGTCGTCTCCAAGGAACGTGAAATACCCCCCCCCCAACACACACACACACACACACACACACACACACACACACACACACACCAACCCCACTTTAAATAGAGATAACTGGGGTTTACGGAGGTATACAATATTTTTTATTTTTTCTGCTCCAAGACATAGATTGTGGGTATTCGTTTTAACCGCCTCAGTGAAGCGGTTTTTACGAGCACCCATAACGTATGCTTGCAGTATAAATAAGAAAAATATCATGGATTTTTATCAGAAATAACCATTTTGGAGATGTGAAAAAATGCAGTTTATCGCACGGGTTTATTATTGTAATGCAGAGAAAAGGGGGAAAAGAGATGGAAGAGATAATAGAGGAGATGAAAGAATAGGAGGGGAGAAAGAGGAAAATGAATGGAAGTGTGGAAACAGAAGAATAACAGCATTCCCCCTCTACCCTTACCTACTGCAAGGACAGCAGGCCTTGCCCAACTGTAAGTCAATATCAGTTGGACGCCCCAGTGACCCAAGATATAAGTCATCTTTACCTCACCCAACCACCACCTAAGAAGAACCCACAATCTATGTTTGGAGCAGAAATATGAACAATTCAGGATTTTTATATTAAAAAAAAAATTTTATGTGGTAACATTTTCAAAATACAGTCAAACTTCAATGGCTCGAAAACTTCGGGACCTCGAAAATCTGTTCGAGACAGGGGTAGTTCGAGCCACTGAGGTTACTGTCAGGAGGCATAACGAGATATATTTTGACATCTTTTCGGTGTTCTGTAATGAATATGTATGCTGTTAGTACTCATTAGAATCGCCTCATCGAGGCGATTCTAATGAGTACACACAGCATACATTTGCAAGATAAAAGACTAAAATCTCCTTAATTATTCCCCACTATTTCTTACGTAGAGGATTTCGCTAGGGGCTCATGAATGGGTTCGACTCATCCATGGTAAACGAGTCATCGGTGTTCGAGCCATCGAAGTTCTACTGTATTTGAATAGGTGTGTTTTCATAATATTACAGCGTCGAGCGTGGCCTGTTATTAGACTACCCGGTTGCAAGATTGACCAGAGTCTACGCTTGGAGTAAAGAGTTATCAGACGGTTTTTCGCATGCCACAGCTCAATGAAACATTGACATTACGATAACAAATGCTGACATAATCATTTTCTGGTGTAATGTTGTGATATTTTTCTCACTTCTACTCAAAACATAGATTGTGGGTGCTCGTTAGAACCGCCACATTATGATAACACACCCGTGCGAAATAGTGTGTTTTTTTCACATCTCCAAAAGGGATACTTTTTTGATGAAAATCCGTGATATTTTTCTTATTTACACTGCAAACATATGTTGTTTTGCTCCAAGACATGGGTTGTGGGTACTCGTTAGAACCGCCTCATTGAGGCGGTTCTAACGAGTACCGACAACCTATGTATTAGAGCAGAATACGAAAAATGATGAATTCCCCCGTAAACCGCAGGTATCTCAATATATTAAGTGGGGTTTAAGATGAGTTCAATTCACGGACTTGTCCACTTGCTGATATTGAGACCGTTATAACGAGCACCAGTAATCTATTCATTCCGATAACATAGCCGTGCGACATAGTGCATTCTTTTGTATCTCTAAAACGGTCAAAAATTGTCTGATGTATAAATGTGATATTATGCTTATCTATACTCAAAAACATAGGTTGTGTGTGCTCGTAAGGACCGCCTCATTGAGGCGGTTCTAACGTGTACCAACAACCTAAGGTTTGGAGCAGAAATACTATAAATAATATACATCCCTGTAAGCCCAATTTGTCTCTATCAGTCTGTACAAAGTAGGGTTTAGAGGGGTGTCCATTACACGGACTTGTTGGTACCTGATGCTCTGTCTCTGGTCGGGCCCACCGGGGTCCAACTGTTGGTTTTCTTTTGCTTCAGCATTTCAGTTATTTCATGCTGGCGAGTGCTCATCATTGTTTCATCTCTGTAGTCGTTTGATTTTTATGTTCTCGAAGATGTTGCACTGATGTGTTAGACATCCTTGATACAGACTGAACACATCACGTGAACAAGTCTGTGAAATGAAGACCCCCCTAAACCCCACTTTTTATAGAGAAAACTGGGGTTTACGGGGTTATTCATTATTTTTCTTATTACTGCTCCAAGACATAGGTTGTGGGTACTCGTTAGAACCGCCTCAATGAGGCGGTTCTAACGAGCGCACACAACCTATGTTATGAGCATGTATAAGATAAATATCAAGGATTTTCATCAGAAAAGTAGCCATTTTGGAGATGTGAAAAATGCACTATATCGTACGGGTGAGTTATCGTAATGAAATTATTCGGTTAAACCACGACGGAACAAAGAGCGAGGATTGCGGCAGGTTAAAACCTCTCACCCCCACCCCACCCCACGCCCCACCAACCACCAGTAGAAACCCCTTAAATACCGTTCCAATGCGGTTCTTTTGTTGTGGTTTATTATTGTTATTTATCACATGACGTCATTGACAAGAAGTGGATAACGTCGTGTAACAAAAATCGCATGACCACACGTGTAATAACAATTTGGCGGGATAAAGTAACGTCATGACGACGTCCATGTCAACAATGCACTTTCTGTGGAAAAATTGTAAAACCGAAAGGCGATAAAATCCAATTTAATGTGGTCATATGATAAACAGAATCTTACACTCGTGGTCATTTCATATGAAATTTATGAAACTCGCCAAAGGCTCGTTTCATAAATATCATATGAAATGACCACTCGTGTAAGATCCTATCTATTTCGCTATTGCATGTATGTATTGCTAATAGATAGCCATTTGTCCATTTTGGGGGGAATGTAAGTGTCCTTTTGGTTTTCCGGCTGGGCCGTTTTCATTATGGTGAAGTTGTTTTTCTATGAGGCGGTAGAAGCCACCAGAACTTCTGGTGGTGCCCTGACACTCAGCTTCCTCCGGATGTTGTTCTCTTGATTAGAAGCCTCCGTAGAGTAGTGGTTACGCTTCTCGCTTGTAAACCAGGGATCGCAGGATCGATCCCGGGCTTCTCCAGACTTTCGGATGAGTCTTTAAATCGAGGTCGCGTCTCCGTATGGCCTTAACTGTTGGTGGGACGTAAAACTCAAACACTCACTCACTCTATGAGGCGGTTCTAAAGAGCACCTACAACCTATGTTTGGAGTATAAGTAGTAAAAATTTAATACAAAGGAGCAGTCTCTATAAGGCTGTTTTCATGGCCACAACCGATTTCCTTTAAACTTTGTAGCTTCAAATTGGTACATATTGACTGTCTAATGGTGATTTTTTAGACTCCTTGGTTCACTGGTTTTTGCTGTATACACTATTAAAGTGGGTGGGGTAATGTCACCCCATCAAGGGTATACCAACAAAAATGCTATTATTTTTGTTCAAAGTGCATGACTGGAGGCGATGTTTGCCGTATGCTTACTACCCTTTTAGGCATAACAGCCGGTGATAACAGTCTTATAAATATCAAACAAGAGAAGAGTTTATACGCGCTTGTAAGTTGTACCCAAATAGCAGTAATTTTTATTCCCCAACTTTACGAAAAACCACAACACCTTAACAGTTTTCAACTTATTTCAAAGATCTTTCATAAATATAATGTTGATGTAATAGTCATTCTAGGTATATGTCAGAATTATTGTTAGTTCATAAAACTTAAGAGTTACCTGCCCCTGAAATTGGATTTTACCCATTTTTTAAATCGGAGTGCATTTATCCGTTTGTAGTACTCACAACTTCATTTGAAAGTGAATAAACCGATTCCATGCAAATATTATTAAATAGATGTGGACAAGGAAGTCATTTGATTTAATAGTGCATGCTAGTATTTCCTTTTTTTTTTTTTTTTTTGGTTATATATGAACTCTTAATTTCCAGGTGCAAATGGAACATTTGTCAACTGTCAAACATTTTTGACCACCAAAGCAGGCTTTGCTCATGTTGTGGAATCTCATTTTAGACTGAAACTGTGCTTAAATATAAACCTGTATGGTCTCACGACATGTTTAAGAATTTGGTAATTTACTGATCTTCCTCTGAATCGCTAGATGTACTCCATGTGTCAACAGCAGCATCATAAACAAAATCAATATGTTCCCGGCTTGGTTTTGCTTCACTATTTTCTGTTATGTTCCGGTAATATCCCAAATACCAGAGAACAGAAGCCACATGTGCGCAACACCCCACGGTACGAGCTCCACTTCTGCACCCACAATACCACCCAGTGATTGGGTTCAGTCCTTGTGTATATTCAACCCACATGTTATTTGTTTTATTAGACGTGTGGCAAGAACGTATCTGTGCTTTGAGAACACCATCTTCTTCTTTGTGTGCCGTTATCTCATATGATCCATTGTCGTCAAAATGTTCATCTGTGTAGGATTTGGCTTGTTTCAGCTGGTAAATACCCAGTTTCAAATCCCTGAGTTCATCCTCAGTCATCTCTGAGAAATTCTCAAGTTTCTCATCATCGATCTTTATCCAAATAACCCGTTTTTTATCCAAGCCATTTTTTTGTCGCGCCTGCTATTAGCATGGCACGATATAGGCGCTCGGTTTTCCGTCCGTTCGTTCATTCGTTCGCCCGTTCGTCAAGGCTTCAACATTTGCGACGACCCTAGCGTTCACCCTAATGGTCAAGTTTATTTCTCAAGAACTATAAGAGCTTCATTAATGATATGTGGTACAAACTTGTATCTGTGGATGGCAACTTGAATGCAAGCATCCATATTTGACCTTGACCTACATTTCATGGTTCACTGACTTTGTAAAATATTGCGACCACCCTAGCGTTCACCCTAATGGTCAAGTTTATTTCTCAAGATCTATAAGAGCTTCATTAATGATATGTGGTACAAACTTGTATCTGTGGATGGCAACTTGAATGCAAGCATCCATATTTGACCTTGACCCTCATTTCATGGTTCACTGACTTTGTAAAATATTGCGACCACCCTAGCGTTCACTCTAATGGTCAAGTTTATTTCTCAAGAACTATAAGAGCTTTATTTATGATACTTGGTATAAACTTGTATCTGTGGATGGCAACTTAAATGCAAGCATCCATATTTAACCGTGACCTATATCTCATGGTTCACTGACTTTGTAAAATATTGTGACCACCCTAGCGTTCACCCTAATGGTCAAGTTTATTTCTGAAGATTTATAAGAGCTTCATTAATGATATTTGGTGCAATCTTGAATCTGGGGATGACAACTTAAATGCAAGCATCCATATTTTACCTTGACCTAAATTTCATGGTTCACTGACTTTGTAAAATATTGTGACCACCCTAGCGTTCACCCTAATAGTTAAGTTAATTTCTCAAGAATTATTAGAGCTTCATTAATGATACTTAGTACAAGCTTGCATTTGAGAATGGGATCTTTTGAGCAAGCATCTATGTTTGACCTTGACCTACATATCATGGTTCGATGACTTTGCGCGCCACATGCGCGACATAGCCTTCGGCGGAATTCTTGTTACAACCTTATTCCGCAGCTTATTTGGAGCTATTGCTAGGGCCATCATTCTTCTAGCTATTACTTTGCCTGAATCTTTGCTTGTTACCAAAGGTAGTCTAAATGCATTGCACAATGAGCAAAAAATCCTTACATAGTTGCCAACATATGGTATTTGACTATTGGGCATTGTGTTGCTAAGGGCTTTCCACTTTTTAATTCTCCCATTAGCTGATTCGACAACCCATCTCGCCTTTGTAACTAGCCTTGACTCATTCGCCTCTTCAGTCGTATGTTGCTTTTGAGATTTTTTAGGAAGTAAGGCATATGAAAATTGATTCCAAAATCCTTTAGTATATCTATAGCATCCCTGAAGCCGCGGTCTACAACGAGAACGTCATCTTTTTCAAACCAGTCAGTAATATTTTCTGCATTAGTCTTTAACATGTGTTCGGTAATCTTAGCATCTGTGTTTTTCCCATCTGCAAGATACGGTCCAATCACAGTCAAAATGTAACCATCAGTGGCCACAAGCATCATAGGTTTCAGCAAAGGCTGTCCTTTACGTACGGAATAAGATCTTCTCTGAAATGAGTAGTTTCCACTCTTCTCAATATATATGTATGTTCCATCAGCCACTGCGATTGCAACATCAGCATTTGAATCCCCAAATAGGACATTTGCACAAGTTGATGTATGATTCAGGGATGTTAGAGAAATACTAAAGGGTTATGAAATCAATTCTCATATGCTTCACTTCCTAATCAAATCTCAGAAGCAATATACGACTGAAGAGGCGAATGATTCAAGGCTAGGTACAAAGTGAGATAGGTTGTCGAATCAGCTAATGGGAGAATTACAAAGTGGAAGGCTTAGCAACAAAATATCCAATAGTAAAATACCATATGTTGGCGACTATGTAAGAATTGTTTGCTCCTTTTGCAATGTGTTTAGATCACAAGGACTGAAACCAATCACTGGATGGTACTGTTGGTGAAGAAGTGGCGCTCGTACCGTGGGATGTTGTGCTCATGTGCTTGCTAGCATGCACTATTAAATCAAATGACTTCTTTGTCCACATCTATATAATTATATTTGCATGGAATCGGTTTATTCACTCCCAAATGAAGTTGTGAGTACTACAAACGGATAAATGCACTCTGATTTAAAAAAATGGGTAAACTTCAATTTCAGGGGCAGGTAACTCTCAAGTTTTATGAACTAACAATAATTCTGACATATACCTAGAATGACTATTACATCAACATTATATTTATGAAAGATCTTTGAAAGAAGTTGAAAACTGTAAAGGTGTTGTGGTTTTTCGTAAAGTTGGGGAATAAGAATTACTAATATTTGGGTACAACTTACAAGCGCGTATAAACTCTTCTCTTGTTTGATATTTATAAGACTGTTATCACCATCTGTTATGCCTAAAAGGGTAGTAAGCACACGGCAAACATCGCCTCCAGTCATGCTCTTTGAACAAAAATAATAGCATTTTTGTTGGTATACTCTTGATGGGGTGACATTACCCCACCCACTTTAATAGTGTATACAGCAAAAAGCAGTGGACCAAAGAGACTAAAAATTCACCATTAGACAGCCAACATGTTCCAATTTGAAGCTACAAAGTTTAAAGGAAATCGGTTGTGGCCATGAAAATAGCCTTATAGAGACTGCTCCTTTTCATCAGAGAAACAACCGTTCATGACAAATGATAGAGGGCACCATGTCACATGGACGTATTATTGCAATAGTCATATATTCAGAAAATGGAACATTATAGGTATTGCCAGGCAAATCTTGCAACGGAGACAACGTTTGCGACTTCCTGTCGGCTTTCCTGCACACCAGGCCCCCTCCCCAACCTCCAAAAATATATATGGAGTCTGATCTAAAGGGGAATGGGAACACCTGGCAGATTTTCCGCCATTTTTCAAAGGGAGACAACTTTCGGGACTTCAGGTTCTCTTTTCTGCCCCGCTGGATAAGGGGTCTACTCTTAAAGCATTTTTTTCCTTTAAGAGTTTACCCCTACAGACATGGAAGACAAAAATACATTTGCGGAGTTGCCTCCCCTGAAGGTGTTCCCATTCCTCTTAAAGGAAGGAATGAGCTCAAAAGGGGTGACAAAGAGTTTATAATAAGAGGTGCCTTCTTGAAGGAAAATACATTGTAGTCCTTCCCCTTTAAGTTTGTGTCAATAATGTAGTTAAAGCTGACAAACTATGCATACATGACCGTGCCTGCCTACGGCCCCCGCCCATCGGGGCTTGAAGAAATATATGGGCTGCATGATGCTTCCACGCAGAGCTGAAACTGACCCGCACACGAGTACTGGTAAACCGCTTAGAGGATCTAAGCCTGCCCAGGCAAAGCGGTGCGAGTGTCGGACCGTCCATGCACATTAACCCTATTGGTTTCATTGGGCGGCAGGGCTTGAGATGTCATTTCATCTCGATGTCAGGTAAAAGTCACACAAAATTGGAAGCGACGTCTCCAAAATGATCTTTACAGTGTTGACGGGGACGTTAAACCTCAATTCAAACAAACAAACGTGCCTGCCTGGTAGGCAACATTCTTTCGAGGAGATTTGTCCTGAAATTATTTCTACGACCATTATCTCCCTTCCGCTGCCTCTGGAGGGGCTGTTGTCAGTTTTTTACAAAATAATGTACACTGTACTAGTTAATCGCTTATAGATGTATTTATTTATTCCAAATATCAGTCTTTGTTTGTTTGTATTTGAGCTTAACGGCCCAGTCAACACTATTTAGGTCATTTTTGAGCCGGTCAGTTTACCTATCCACACTTTCCTGTGCAGGCTTATGCGGTTGACCAGTACAGTGCACATTCTTTCCTCAGAAACTGACAACTGCCCATCTTGAATCAGCGGAAGGGAGAGAATGACCGTAGAAAGGATTTCATGATCATTCTCCACGCAAGAATGTTGCCGACCCCGGCGGGAGTCGAACCCGTGTATCAGTCATCATACATATGTACATAATACAGACATAGATAATCCTGTCCAGGCAACATTTGAGTAAAGTAACATGACATGCACCATATAAACTAAATTGTGTTTACTGGGCCGTTAAACTCCGAAACAAACAGAAAGCATACGTGCCTGTAGTGTCTCCTTTGAATTAGCCTTTGCGGGTTTCTTTTTCTTGGCTGATTTTGTCATTTTCTTTTCGTCTTTGGCTGACAAAGGATGTACGTAGGACTGTTCCTCATTTAATCTACCAACACCTGCAGGAGCAGAGAAAACAGCAAAATTGAGGTTGATAAGGAAAAGTAAAAATTACGATAACTCACCCGTGCGACATAGTGCATTTTCACATCCCCAAAATGGTTACTTTTCTAGTGAATATCCTTGATATTTTTCTTATAAATGCTCAAAACATAGGCTATGTCTTGGAACAGAAATAAGAAAAATAGTGTATACGCCGTAAACCCCAGTTTTATCTATATAAAGTGATATTTAGGGGGTTCATTTCACGGACTTGTTCACGTGATGAATATAATATAGCCATTCATTACGATAACACATCTGTGCGCTATAATTGCACCTTTCGTATCTCTACAACTAGCATTTTTCACATGGAAATTTTAGATATCTTTCTTATTTGTAAGCCTAATATAGATTGTTTGTGTTCGTTAGAACCGCCTTAATGAGGCGGTTCTAACGAGTATCAACACTCTATGCTTTGGATTTGTTTTTGTTTGATTTGAGGTTTAACGTCGCCGTCAACACTGTAAAGGTCATTTTGGAGACGTTGCTCCAATTTTGTGGGACTTTTACCCGACATTGAGATGAAATGACATCTCAAACCCTGTCCCCCAATGAAACCAATAGGGTTTATTAGCATGGACGGTCCGCCTCGCACCGCGGTTCCTAGACAGGCTTAGATCCTCTAAGTGGTTTACCAGTACTAGTGTGCGGGACGGATTCAGCTCTGCGTGGAAGCATCATGCAGCCCATATAATTCTTCAAGCCCCTATGGGCGGGGGCAATCTATGTTTTGGAGCAAATGGACACCCCATAAACCCACTCTTCCTTTTATAAAGTTGGGTTAAGAGGCATGTTCATTACATGGGCTGGTTTCCACCAAAACCATCACGTGAATCATTAAAGAAAAGCAAATCAACACAATTGACTTTCATATGAAACGACCGTCGTGGAGCAGCAGGGAGGGTTAGTTCACCATTTTTCCGGCCAAGTTAAAACATTTTAGTGACCCCTCTAGAATTCTTTTTCGATTTTCAACATTCTTGCTTAGAAAAAAAAAACATTTCAGTGACCCCCTCTAGAAGTTTTGTCCCCACACGATTTTTTAGCCCACTGGGACGGCCCACAACCCTTGCCGGCCCGGGGGCTATAGGTATGCCTGAGCGAACGTATACCTTCAGAGGTTCAGTTTTTGTTAAAGACACTCATCACAGATTGTGATGATTTCGTCTTCAAAGAACTCATCGTCAGAGTCAGTCCCCAACATATCTAAGAATGCAGTAGCACATAAGTTGGTGAAGAACACTCACTGCAAACACCAGACTTTCGGTACTCATCCATAGTTATTAACTATTCAATAACCATAAATGACATATGTATACCAGTGACAAAAGTTGTCCTAATTGAAACACAAAACCTTTCAAATTGGTTGAATTTAGAGATTATATAATTTTGCCCCGACCTAGCTTTGTCATTACCGCTGTTCAACACTCGAAAGTGAGTGAGTATTTGAGGTTTACGTCCCACCAACAGCTAAGGTCAAACGGAGCCGGGACCTCGGTTTAAAGACTCATCCGAAAGTCTGGAGAAGCCCGGAATCGATCCTGCGACCCCTGGTTTACAAGGCGGGTAGCGTAGCCACTGCACCACGGAGGCTTCTAATCATCGCTCGAGAACAACATCCGGAGGAAGCTGAGTCTCAGGGAACCACCAGAAGTTCTTTCCTGAAAAAGCCACGCGGCGGCCCATCCTGCAAGTTATACAAAACAGGATCGTTGGGATTGGTCACCGAGTGTCCCAGCCGGTAATAGTTCGTCTGTCATTACCGACAATGACCAATCTTGATAATAATTGAGAAATGTTACTGTTTGTGTGTTCTAAGATGGTTGATGAGACCGATGCTAACTCTGAACTGTTTGTTGCAGATAGAGCAACAAAGGCTAGAGGAAGACAGCTCTGTTGGTGATGACTTAATCTGGCTTTGCGCTGTGCGCGTTTCTGCTTCATTGATTCTGTTTGCCTCGTATTCACTGGCACCCCTTCTGATGAGACCTCGCCACTTTGCTCTGTCCTGTGCAATTTGTTACCACGACTGTTTGAATGTTGAAGTCCCCGAGGGAGGCTTTGAGGGGGTCTTTGTAGCGTTTCGTCTGACCACCTTTGCCCATTTCTAGTTCCCCATAGTGATTTTTCTTTGGCAAACGTTCTACCTACGACCAGGAACAGTGGAGGAACACTTTTGTGCAAACCTACCAGCCCTTATCGCATTCCGTTTTGTTGTACCCGTCAAACGGGGAACCTAACCATTCAGAGCAGCGTCTACGTCGGACAATTGCTTAACCTACTCTGTGTACCTCTGGCACGAAGGGAACTTCATCTCCTCAGGGTATTGGTGTCCAAAAAGCCGGTCTGCGAGGGTCCGGTTCCAGCGTTCTGCGATCCTTGGTCCCGGTTGATGTCAACCCGATCGCGCCGGACCTCGACCTCTTGTTTGGCGAGCAGCTGGCTCAACGAACCCATGAACTTGCGTCCAGGGATCAACCTGAAGGAGTCCGGCCACCGCAAAGGGATACGCTTGTAAACCCGAGCCAGGCCATCGGCGACCTCTGCCGCTGTGGGATCAGCCTCATTGTAGCAACTGCCGATGTCAAGGACCGTGTGGCAAAAAACAGGTCAGCTTGGTGAACCTCGTTTGGCGTGGGGATCTCGAATTTTGGTCGTTGAATGTGCCGTGGGGGTTGGAGGTAGATCTTCCTTATTGCTTGTTTCTTCAACCAAGCCCGGGCCAGATTTTCAGATGCCTTGGCTGCGACCGAGATGTTTCTAATGGCCGCTAGCCCCTTCCAGTAGTCTCGTGGTCTGTAGTAGACACTCGCAATCCGAGCAGATAGCTTCCTATCTAGCTCGATTGAGATCAGCGAGATATTCCATCAGATCCATCAGTCCCCAAACAGGCTTCAGCTTCAGAAAGCTGCATAACAGATTGTCATATCAGCTCCGATTGGGTAATTATATTGCGAGCAGACCGGACAGACGCTCGTTCATCTTGCCGCGTAATTGATCATGGTACTAGCGATTGGCCGGAGGCCTGATCACCGACATCCAAGAAAGCGGTGAAGAGTTCTTCGGGGAGGCCCATGACTATCAATGTTGTAAAATATCGTGCAAGCCATAATTAATTAGCCGGGCGAGTTTAGAAGCCGCCAGGTCGGTTACGGCCCTCCTAAAGATGACGAAGGCAATCTCGCGGTCTTTCTATGCGTCACTAGAAGTAGGAGAGCCTTGGCTCGGGCCCCAAGGGGTCAATGTCATGCCCGGTGACCTGCGAGTACTCGCAGATAGTGCGTATACATCTCGGAATGTTTGTTAGACATGGCCCTGCAGGCGAACTTTCTCGTTGATAAAGTCCAGGCGCTCAGGCCGTTCCTGAGAACATTCTTCCTGCGCACAATTTAGCTGTTCGACTGCCATATTGTGACGCTTGCACTCTTTATTGTCGCCGGAGCTCCTCAATGTTCGATCCCGAGAACGTCAAAGCGTTCACAAGGTCACCACCAACAAGCATAACAAGATCTGCCATTACTTCAGCTGGAATGATTTCATGTTTAATAAGCGTGTCCTTGGTTGCCATAGCGAGAGCAACGTCTATGATTGCCATGCCCACATCACGGGGTGTTAGGTCTAGCTTCGTGAGCAATCCCCCTCCAAATGCCTTCTTGCCAAGCTGGGCGTATCCCGTAGCGATGCCAGAGACGACCGCGTTATGATATAGCGCGTTAAGAAGCATTTTACCTCAGCTGCTGGGGGTTTCATGGTTACTGCATATAGAAAGGATCTGGGCTAGTCGTAAAGTGCTTGGCAGCTGGGCGCGAATGCACAGGCTGTTTGGGCGCGGTGTAAACATGGCCCGCCGCCATCGACGCGGGTGCCACTTGATGCGTTTGTGTCGCACGCAAACGCGGAAGAAACATGATCGCACCGCCCTTAAGACAAGCCCAAATGATCCATGGCGTCAAGTCAGTTGACGGTTCCCGGTTATGCGGCGTCTCCGCCGCACTACGTGACGGTTCCTTCGAGACCTCAGCTTTGGACGCATATATCATCTACAGCAGGAGGACGAATTGCTTTCATGGCAGTCCAAAGCTGGCCAAGCAGATGTTTTCGCTTGGTCCCCACGGGCGGTAGCACCGGCGCAGCCCGCCGCTACTTTCCTCGGGCCCTTACTTTCTGTTTGGGGCTCGAAACTCTCTCTACCGTCTCCTTTGGAGGCAGCTCCTGTGTACCTTGCAAAGCCTCTTGGTTCTCCACTATCTGCTCGATCTCCGACGTCGTCTATACGAACAGGACATCGATGTCCAAATCGAATGTGTTTAACCGTAGTAAGCATGGTAGTTAGCGGTGCCAAGAACTTAGTATAGTGTTGGTAGAGCTCGCAGGTAGCACTGCCAAGCGAGTGCCCGGCAAATTGGCCGCCCCCGAGATCAGCAATAGGCCCTGGCTGGTTTTCGATCGGGAGGAACATGGATGCCGACCCCGCATGAGGCAAGCTAGAACGCTGCAGACCCAGCGTCTTCGTCATCGCCGCCCCAAGCCCTGCTTCGTAGCGAGCTTATAGCTTCTCGCTTTCGCTGTTGTCCAGTGAGTAAAGTTGGTCAGCGGTGTATGCTTTTTCGATGGACGACTAGTCCATACTGCTTGGCTTGGCCTCCCGCAACCAATGCAGCGAGCCTTTCACGGTGTTTTTGCATCCGTTCCCCTTGCCAGTCTTTGTCCTTCAGGACGGGATATTCAAGGTCGTCCGCCTCTTGCGTCGCCGCCGTTCGAGTACTCGCGGCGGATGCCAGTGGAGCCGTTCCTCCCGTTTCAGTACTCGCGGCTAGACTCTCACCAGCCAGCAGCTCATCGATCAGATCGTCACAGTCCATCGCTATTGCGAGTCGGTGGACCTGTCTAAAATACCGTCGAATGTGTGCGTGTGTGTATACACACAGTCAAGCAATGAAAACACGCAGCAAAGCAAAGAACACGGCAGTACCAGATGGGCGCTAAGCACGACAGGCCATCTCAAACTCCCATTCCAGGACCTCTGCAAAGCCTGTGCCAATGCCTTTGGGGAGAGCGCCATTGATAGCTACGCCGGTAAGGCGATGGGTTTGGTGTCCAAACCGGACTAGGGTTTCGTTTCACCCATACCCTGGAAGGATACCGGATATATGGCCTTCGTGTCGATGCTGACGACATCCCCCGTATCGTAGTCCATCGAATTCCAAAGATCGCCGTGTCCGTGTTCCACACCAGCCTTCTGGATATATGAGTGGAGGCTGGCTGGGGTTGGCTTCCAGCCGTTCCTCTCCCTTTTCAAAATGGTGGCCACGTGGTTTTCGCCAAAAGCCCTGCCTGCTAGGGATCTCGTCATCTAATCTGGTACAGATTGCTCGGAGTCTGACGTGGGCCTCCTGCGCCATATAGGTGCGTCCGTCCTGGAAAAAAGAACTGGTCGACTGAGAGTTGTTGGTCTTGGCCGCCCAGCAGCCGCATCGCACCCGGATGACCTCTCGGATGGCGTGTCAAATTTCACCTTCGTAGAAACAAACCTCTCTCGTTTGAGGGAAGTGGCGGTCTTTTGGCCAAGCTTGTCCGTTATGACTGGTTAATCTTATTTTCACCCCGACTCGGTCACTGCCAAACTGGTACCTGCCTCTATTTGTCATCAACCGCAATATCCCTTAGAATAAACGCCTTGTTGAGGATCTTTTTTCAGGTCTGCGACATCGTCCACCTTTGCACTAGTTCTCGCATTGCTGTATCTTCTGGCGCCTGGCCCCTCAGGGTACCTTCGAAATGCTCCACGACTGTCTGGGCTAAGCAGTTCTGGTCGCAATCTTTTAATGGCGATAGGTTGGCATGGTTCGGGGCTCTAATTGGGTAGAGGCGGTATGCAACTGCAGTGAAGGGGTAGGTATTCTGATAGTACACGTCGATTCCAGTTAATACTGCAGGCTTTGTGTCCCAGGAGATACCAATGCCGGCCTGTCCCTTCTTTCGCTTAAAGCTATCTTCAACGACCCAGTCATCTTCCTCATCCTCACGAAGAAACTTGATTTTCATAATATATTCGCCCAGAGGAAGTGCCGCAAGCAACATAGTCGGCCTCTTATCTGGCATTCATGCATTTATGACCGCTTTCCCCATGTTCTTCCACTCCCCATGTGGTAAATACCGCAGTGGAATCATCGACTTCGAATTCGTCTCGGGCGTCGGCAAGCATCTCGATCCAGTGGTCGGCAGTACGCGGTACTGGGGGAGGGACATGGTCATCCAGGTCTGTAAATAGAGGGTCTCCTATACCCAACAGCTCGTCGAAAAATTCATCCATAGTTGATTGATGAGTATATCCCATGCGGACAAATATCTAAAAGGTAATTTCAATGGCGACCAGACGAGCGATATCGGTTTGGTAGACCCTAGTTCTATGTCTGGAATGACGCTGCCCAGGCCTCCGATAGCCACATTTATGCGCACGGGTGTTGCTTGTTAGTAACCCCACAAACCGAGCATTGCCGAGTGAATGAACCCTTGCGGATACGCATATGGTGAAATTTACAAAACTCCGTAAGGCAGCTTTTACCACAGAACTCTGTTGAGCCCAATGCCAGCCATTTTTTGTTTGTTTGTTTGTTTGATTTGAGGTTTAACGTCCCCGTCAACACTGTAAAGGTCATTTTGGAGACGTTGCTTCCAATTTTGTGGGACTTTTACCCGCCATTTACATGTATTTACGTCGTATATAATATACTCCGGTATACTGGTAACAGACATTATCTCTAAACAAGCCAGTTACAAAACATGTGTTGTTGCGAACATTCCGCAGAAACAGGGGCTTGGCGACCAAGCCTAGTTGGTATGATCAGCCTTTTTTTTCTACCCGGACCGGCGAGGGTTGTGGGTCGTCCCCTGGTGCTAAAAAATCGGGTGGGGACCAAACGAAATTCTAGAGCTGGGGTTTACTGAAATGTCTTTCCTGGCAAGAATGTCGAAATAATTCTAGGTGGGGCTGTGGGGGTGGGCACTGAATTTTTTAACTTGGCCGGAAAGTTGGTGTACTCACCCTCCCTGTTGGTCCTGGGATAGGAGGCAGAAAATAGATGGCAATGATCAGGAATTGATACAATTACCTTATACCTTTAGTTCAAGACACCAAAATAACATTAAGCAACAATGCCATGATAAAGACACTACACGTAGCATTTCGAAAACAAGCCTATACAAATACATTGTAAATTTTACCGCCGAAAATGCGAAAATTATAAGATGAAAAAGTGTGATGTTTTCCTCTTTCTGCTCAAAATACGGGTTGTGGTTACTTGTTAGGAGGCGGTTCTATCGAGTACTCGGAATCTATATTTTGAGCGGAAGTAATAAACATATCACATTTTTTATCTCAAAAGTTTTCCTTTAACGGCGTTAAGATTACGATGTATTTGTATAGGCGTGTTTTCGTAACGGGACAGCTTTTCCAAACAAATGGACCAAAAGCTAGCCAAAATAAATAATATAAGGGTGCGGTTGCAACAAGAAACAATGACAACAATGAACCACAATAGAAATATGGCTCTGAAACGGTCATTAAACTTTACTCGCGTATGTTTGGATGTTTGAGGTGTGGGGGGTATATAGATTTTACGTGCTGAAAGCCCTCGCTCATTGTTTTGTGGTGGTTTAAATTGTTCAGGCTGCGCGACGTTCTTCTATCTTATCAGTGCAAGATCTAGAACATAAATTCAAATTAATCCAGAGACGAAACAACGTTGAAATAATTGAATTGCCGAAGCAAAAGGAAACCAATAGTTTTCGTCGGTGATAAACCTACTGACGGGTTCAACCATGGAATTCATAAAATGTTAAACCTCACCCTCCCTTCCAATACAAGTCTATACACAATATCAATAGCAAACTGATCATCAAAGATGAAAAATAGAAAGCATTCGATACAACTACCTAACACCTCCAATGCAAGACAGCAGACGGATAGAAACACAAATATACGAGAGCTGATTGATATGTCGTGAACCTCATACAGAAGGATTTGAATTTCGAAGGACATATTGTATTATTTTTCAAAATAATCCTCTTCAGTATCTATACATTTTTGTCAGTGGTCAGTGGCTTCAATACCACTTTTATAGATCTCCTTTTCTTGACGTCATCATCTGACTGCAAATGAGTGCCTGAAATAGCTGTTTTCACTTTTGGAAATACATGAAAAGTATAAGTAAAACAAAGATCAGGAATCGATACAATTCACTTACTCCACCCATCAAAGACACCAAAGGAAAAGAAACACAAACATTAAGCGACCAGATCATAATGGAAACCTAAACAAGGAAAGGCCATAAGGACAGTACTTTCCCACAAAATGGCCATATGGCCATCCAAAATAAAAAGACACAAGTGATACACACAGTAAGTAACAAACAACACCATAAATAAACCGCCACGGAAGAACCGCCTTGGAACGGTCAGTGGAATGATTTCCACTGGGGGGCTTAAATCGATTTTACGTGGCCACAATCCTCGCCCTGACTTCCGTCGCGATTTAGACAAATAATTTGTTCAATCCGCGTGAAGGCCTCCTAACTCATCAGTGCAACATCTCCGTGAACACAAAAAAATCAAAGAACCACAGAGGTGAGACAACGGTGAGGACTCGACAGCAAGAAACCACTGAAATGCTGGAGCAAAAGAAAACCAACAGTTAGACTTCGATGGGCCCGACCAGAGTCTGACGGAGCGAGATCAGATGAATAAGGCGGATACTCAATCAATTTAAAGCCACAATCGCGAATCGCAGCCATAGCAATGACAGGAGTATTGTCTAATGGAACAACACACCTTTAGTGAGCTTTCCGCGGTGCTTAAGTTTAATATTTTACCGTAACTGCTTCAGAAGTAAAGCATAGCATGTGCCGTTGATTGTTTGCCCCTTTTGGAGATAAGCTATCAGCAAACTACCGTCTGCATCCCTGAAAACCGAGGCCATAACCTTCGCAGTTGATGTCTTTGCCTTCTTTGGCCGGGATGTGCGAGGTTGTTCCCATTGTTGTTTGGCCTCTGGGGTAAAACGATGGACCCATGTTTCATCCATAGTGACAAATCTCTGACGGAATCTCAAAAAGGTTAAGATTAGCACCCGATAATGTGCGCCTGGTGTCCTTCTGACCACTTGTTAGAAGTCTTGGTAACCATCGGGCCGAATGCCTTCTCATTGCAAGATCCTGTGTCAGATTGGAATGTACTATTTCCTGTGAAATGTCAGCTCTTCTTGCTCTATATCTTTCTGGGACTCGTATGTTAGTCATAACGATATCATGGATTTTATTGACCATTTCTGGTGTTGCAACATCGACAGGCCTTTCCAGGATTGGTGCCATCCTCGAGGCTCTGTCTGCCGCGCTTAAATCCGTCACCCACCTTTTCACTGTAGCATACGAAGTGGAATATTCCCATAGTTTTGCTACCATAGCATTATGGATATCCTTAGATGTTAAACCATTTTATGCAAATATAGGATCAGTACTCTTTCACCGATATTTTTTTTCCATTTTGCAAATTTTAGGCTTCTTGTCTTGTTTACTTTAGAGTGCTACCTCGTCAATATAAACTGACCAAGTGAGACGAGTCCTTGGGTACACGGCCATATATAATCAGAGAATAGTAGGACTTAAAAAACCATCCCTGTGAACCTCCTTCAATACGAGCCTCACAACAGATCAATCAGCCCTCATAAAATAACTTCATCATAATAGAAACGTCACAAGCGGAAAGTCAAAGGAATAGTTACTTTATCACAAAGACCACTAAAACTATATCAGCAATACATTCCTAGCTCAGCAATGACCATGACAGTAACCCACCTATGTATGAATAAAGAAAGTCAATAACATGACTACAACTCTTTAGAATCAATCCTGCAAACCATTTGTTCACAAAGAAATTTGTCAATATTTAACAGGTACTTTCAATATAATCACGTACTCTCTCTTCTTATATACGTCTGAGAAGCCCTTTCCATCTGGATAAGCAGTGTCTCATTCTCTCATGAACATATTGAAGAAACAATCAAAAGCAGAGAAACACTGATTGCTCTTGATCTAAAGTCCAGTTCCATATTTTGCCGCGTAAATATTAGGCAGCTTGCCAATTTTGTTTGGCATTATTGAAGTACCTGTTGTGTCTTTACCAATTAATACCACCAAGCCGCGTTTAAATACAACACCCAAAATGAGGAACTGATCCAATCAGATCGATTGTTTCATCGATTTATTAAATGGTTGTTTTGTGTTTAACGACGCCTCAATGCTTGCGGGTCATTTTGTGTCGTCTCCCAGAGAAAGAGAGAAAACAGATAGAGGAGAAGAGAAAGAAGAAGAGATAAAAATGAAGGACAGAGGAGAAAGGGAAAAATGAATGGAAGTGTAGAAACATAAGAAATAACAACATTCCCCCTCTAACATTAACTGCTGCGAATTCATATAGGTATGCAACGATTACTGTGTATACATGTAACTGCAATAAACAGACCTAGTTTGAGCAAAGACTTGTTGGTATTAAAAGTTAATTTAAATACGCCAAATTGCCAAAGAAAACTAAATCATCGGTACGTCTATGGTGCGACGTAACGATAACGACAAAGTCCTTATTTTTGTTAGCTCTAGCAATCATGTCTTTTTTTATTTTATTTTGGTTATTTGTACTGAAATACTGCAACTTATCCATAAAGCCTTTAGATGGCGGCTCTCCAGAAATGTCCTCATGATACACGAACGTAAACTTGAGAAAAAGGCAACGTCAAATTGATGACGAAAGTTAGCGAAAAATGTATCATGCTTGTGCGAACTTTTCAGCTGCTTTTTCAATTCTGGTTCTCGAACTAATGATTCAGTATGGTTGTGAAATTTTGGGACGATCACACTAGCAAGTTTGTATGATGGGTGCCAGTAAACGACGTTACGTCATGATGCTTGGCCAATTTGAAATTTGTTTACGGGGACTTAATCCCAGACAGCTGACTTTTATCTTTGAAAGTTTCAGATAAAATGTAGAATATAGCACAAGTAAAGACGTCACTTTACAAAGTGTTGCTAAACTGATTTTACATGGTATTTATTCCTACCTGCCTCCAGTCGTCTGTGTCTAAGTATAAAAACAATAGAAACAGCAACCAAGCTTGCAATTACACCACCACCAACGGATCCTCCAATTATGAAAGGTAGGGTGCTGGTCTCCGACTCTAAAATGAATAATAGTAATGTTACGAAATCGTAAACAGGGACTCGGAAAATGGATTATACGTTTAAACATTTAAACAGGTATTTGTCTGTATGGCGCATGAAACTAAACTGCCAGGTACTAAAGTACAAAGGTGTTTTCCATCGAATCACTTAGACGAGAACTTTGGATGCTCACTGGTGAGCCGAGCTTCAGACTCTGTCGTCTGTCATTATCCGATTTAGCAGATCTTACTGGCCATCCATGTATACATGAACAGCAATGTCCATTAGAGTGCACATATTCCATGTCCTAATTGTTTAAAGTGTGCATATTTTTGGATGACGGTTGAAATTGTATACGATTCGGAGTTGATAAAGTGTCCTGTGTTTCTTTAATTTACTTCCCTGCAGAGGGTATTAAGTGTCGTGTGGTGGTTATATAACGTTTTACAGTATTTCGTGATAGTGCAGAGTATTGGTTTATCATATGACGTCGTTGATAAGCAGTTGATAACGTCTTGTAATAAAAATCGTATGACCACACGTGTAATAACACTTTGGTGGGATTAAGTAACGTCATGACGACGTCCATGTCAACAATGCACTTTTCGTAGAAAACTCGTCAAACTAAAAGGCGATAAATCCCAATTTAAATTAGTCATATGATAAAGAGAATCTTACACTCGTGGTTATTTCATATAAAATTTATGAAACTCGCCGAAGGCTCGTTTCATAAATTTCATATGAAATGACCACTCGTTTAAGGTCCTCTATTTATTACCTCTCGTAATATCGAGCCTATTTTAGGTCTTGAACAGTAATACGAGGGCAACTGATGAGGCCTAATTAACTGACACTAAGGAATGTGTTTGTACCTTTTTGCCGAAGCCAGCCTTAAGTTTATAGCTTTCTTTCACTTATTTGCTGCTGGTGACAGGCTCCGTGTACTGGACGTAGAACGTCTCCCGTACATCAATAGAATGCAGGTTATACCATTACAAACTGCTTCTATATTTGATAAACGTTCTTATTAATCTTCATGACAATTGTGAAAGTTCCCTATCAAATGTTCGCAAGCCATTTTATTCAGAAGCATATAATTCCCTCACGAGCCAAGCAGGTTTTTACCTAATCTTGTATAAGCTTAGTGTAATGATTAAGGCACTAAACATCTGAACCTGCTCTGACAAGCTATCAGCAACCTTTCAGTATTTTTGATTTTATATGCATTATCAATAGCAGCGACATGACTTTAATGGATAATCACTTTTGTGCCGAGAATATAAATCACATCAGAGGAAAAGGGTTTCACATCTTTATAATGATTTACTGTCCACTCTTGATGGAAGTCAGAAATAACTTGACATTTCAATTTAACCCTTCTCTTGCTGAATATTCAGTTTAGCCACATCCATTTCTGACTTTGAACCAATCAGATTACTTGATGTAATGTTTTTTTCCTACAAATTCATAAACTGAATGTCAAACAGTAAAGATCCTGATCAGATGGCTCTGACCTGATCTGGATCTACACTTTTTCCAAAGATAGGGGTTGCCGTGAACAGCAGGATAAGAGTTAAAGAATAATTTCATAAAACTAATTGAAGAATGTGAAAAAGTTTCGCGAATATTATTTTCTCTTTGTGTCTTCGCTATTAGTATAGTCGTACAGTTAAACAAAAACATAGATGCCAATCTTGCTATGCAGTAACATACAATGGAGTGACACTTGCATAGGATAAACATCAGCCTACAGTTATTACATGCTCGTGTATATTCTGTTGATATTGTGCAAATGTGTAAAGTTATACTAGAAATACCTTTTGTACGGAAACGCAATACTTCAGAAGCTGTACTGTTTCCTTCCGTATTAGAGGAATATAATTTCAGTACATAAGCTGTCGCCGGCTGTAAGCCATCGATGTCAACGTAAAGCCTCTCACTATCGATGGAGTCCGGCAGTGACAACGTTTTCCATTCACTTCCATCTGCTTTCTTATATAGTATATGAAATATCTGTTCTAATTCTCCATTGTGACCAGGAGACCATGTTACCGTGATAGATGTGGAGGAGGTAGGGGTTACGAACAAATCGTGAGGCTCGTCGGGTCGTCCTAAAAGACAGGAATAAAGAGCTACAGGTAGCAAGCACATGTTTAAACTGATCAAGTGACATTTACGTGAAACTTTAATTTGATACAAAAATTTCTCAGCTCTGTTAAAAGTTGTCGTTTAGCTTCTTTTTATCCCGCTTTCCTAAAGAAAAATGTGCCATCAAATCGTCATATCCATTTCTATGTGAGAAAAAGAGTAGATCATTGTGGTTGAGTGGGGACAGAAAATACCAACACTCAGGTACCGCGGTCACTTGAAAAATCTCGGCAAAGCCTCGTTTCCCACGAGACCGCTGGACCATTGGGAAGGGATTTCTCCGTCTCAACTGAAAAATTTATGATAGATTCCTTAGTAAAATTGCTTACAGTCCCTTCCATGGCAGTGCTTCTGATGTGGTTTGTTATTGTCATTGTTTGATTTGCACCTTTTCACTGCTAGTTTATTTTAATTTTCGATGTCTGTTTGGCCATTTTGAGGGAGAGAAACTATCATTTTGGCCTTCAATTATAATCACGGAACGTTTTTTGTGATTGTACTTTTTCCCTTTGATGGCTTGGATGGAAGGTGTAAGATGCTTGTATCGATTTCTGATTATTGCATTCTCTTCCATTTTCTTTTAATCTTGTATCGTATAGGCTATTAACACTTATCTTGCAATTCACGACAACCCCTATCTTTGCAAGCAGTGTAGATCCAGATCAGATGGCGTCTGATCAGGATCAACACTGTTTGGCATTCAGTTAATGAATTCGAAACAATAAATTACATTAAGTAATTTGATTGGTTTATAGACAGAAATGGGTGTGGCTTAAATGAATATTCAGCAAGATAAGGGTTAGTAGAATTCTGCTCACCTACCTGCTGGAGACCGTTTCCAGTCTTGTAAACTCTCGCTTATGAACACTCTCATTTACAGTGAACGCCACAGAAAATCATTTTATATTTGTAATTTGAGCTAGCGCACAACAAAACCTACAATAAGACAAGTGCGCTCACCGAAGACTCAGATCAGCCTGCGCATCCATATAGTCTAACCAGTGACTTCTCTTGCTGCATGAAGGAGCATTGGGCCCTAAGCTATCCTTAGGGCGCACAACGAAGACTCTGATCAGACTGCGTGGATGCGCAGGCTGATCTGAGTCTTCGTTGGGCGCACAAGTCTTATTGTAGGTTTGTCGTGCGCTGGCTCATTTAGCCTTTGTTTACAAGCCAACTTTTTAAACATTGTTTCTGTAGAGGCACGCGACTAAATATAAATATTGGTATATGCAAGTGCAGTACTTGTGATATCAATCACTCAACGTCCCAGTTAATCATAAGAGATTACTTAGGTTTTAAAGGTTTGCGTCTGGAGTATGGCTTTGATGTCATATTACATTTATCAAAGAGCACTAATATTTGATGTGACAATTGCATTCAACTCACACTGAACGGCGCGTGTCATTCTTTTCTGAGATAGATTAAATGGAGGATCTTACAGGAGTGTTTTTGTATTATTGAGTTTATTAAACGAGTTGAGGAAAAAGTATAAAATACGAGGCATCTCCGAGTATTTTATCCCTTTTCCCCGATTTTATGACACTTCTAACGCATTTAATTCACAATATTTTTTATTAAAATGTCAGTATTCCGCCATTAGTAAACGCGACGTCGTTAAGAACGTTATGGGGCGTATCTAACTAATTTGCGCATTTAATCCACTAGTGGATTACCTAATTTATTACATGTCGTTATAACATTCACAGACGCTACGTCATCTGATAAATGATTTTATCATATGACGTCGTTGATAAGCAGTGGATAACGTCGTGTAATAAAAATCGTATGACCACACGTGTAATAACACTTTCGCGGGATTAAGTAACGTCATGACGACGTCCATGTCAACCATGCTTTTTTGTGGAAAATTTGTCAAATTCAATAGCGATGAAATCCAATTTAAAGTGGTCATATGATAAACAGAATCTTACACTCGTGGTCATTTCATATGAACTTTATGAAACTCGCCAAAGGCTCGTTTCATAAATTTCATATGAAATGACCACTCGTGTAAGATCCTCTATTTATCCAAATTTCTTTTACCAATAATGGGTAATCAATATGCCACCAATACAACTAAAATCAATAAAAACGCATGTTTGGTTAAACCTTTGCCTTTGCACAAATATGAATAAAAGGAAAACAATACATGAATAGGGCTGACACTTTGTCCAACATCCGAGACACATTACATTTGACGGTGCAAAGAATATGTATGAATCATAAAAAATTCAAATGAAAGTATCATTCCCTGTATCTAATATAAATGTGATGCAGTACGCATTCAGATTTTTAACCGACACACAATTGACATGTTAAATGAAGAAGCGTGTGTCTAGATTTGGTCGGTATCTTATGCTCTGTCTCTGGTTGGGCCCAACGGAATCGAACTGTTGGTTTTCTTTAGCTCCAGCATTTTAGTTATTTAATTTTGTCGAGTACTCATCGGTCTTTCATATCTGTATTCGTTTGATATTTATGTTCTCGGAGATGTGGCACACTGATTAGTTAGAAATCCTTCATGTGGACTGAATTTTTTTTTTGTCTAAACCATGAGAAGAGCCGCATGAAATTGATTTAAACCCCCTCCTCTCAAGTTAAAAAAACAACCTTTGTACTGACCATTCCAGTGCGTTTCTTCTGTTGTCGGTAATCATTGTTATAGTTCGTCTTTGCATGTATTTATTGGTAATATCTATTTTATTTTGGATAGCCGTTTGGCCATTTTGTGGGAAAGTAACTGTCCTTTTGGCGTTCCGCTGGTGTCGTTTTTTATGTTGAAGTTGTTTTATGGTTGTGTTTTTCCCCTTGTCTTGGAGGGAGATGTGAGATAACTCTATCGATTTCGATAACAAACTCGTGCGACATAGTGCACTTTTTCAAATCTCCAAAATGGTGAAAATCCGTGTTTTTTTTTTCTTACTTTCACTCCAACATAGATTATGTGGGTGCTCGTTAGAACCGCCTCACTGAGGCGGTTCTACCGAGTATCCACAACCTATGTCTTTGGACAGAAATGAGTAAAACAATATATACCCCCGTAAACCAGTTTTCTCTATACAAGGGGTTTAGGGGGAATGCTCATTGCACTGAATCGTTCACGCTATGATTAAGAAAAATATCAGGCATTCTCATCGGAATTATAGCCAGTTTGCAGATATGAAAAAATGCATTATGTCGCACAGGTGTGTTATCGTAAAGAATTTGAGGCCGACAGCGATACGCGTTGGCCCGACGTTGGCTGGGCATGCTTTGCTAGCTGTGGTGTAATTGCCTGAAACATGTTACCACTGAGTCTAATGGTGAATCTACCTTCCACAATTTTTACTCGTAATTACGGAATAAAAACATTAATTGCGCCAAAATGAATAAACGCAAAATATCGATTTCCATGGAAATATCAGTTTTCAGTTCCAGTAAAACTTGCATTGAAAATTCACAACATAAACACACAATTTATCATATGACGTCGTTGATAAGCAGTGGATAACGTCATGTAATAAAAATCGTACAACCACACGTGTAATAACACTTTGGCGGGATTTAGTAACGTCATGACGACGTACATGTCAACCATGCATTTTTGCAGTAAAACTATCAAATTTAAAGGCGATAAAATCCAATTTAAAGTGGTCATATGATAAACAGAATCTTACACTCGTGGTCATTTCATTTGTAATTTATGAAACTCGCCTAAGACTCGTTTCATAAATTTCATATGAAATGACCACTCGTGTAAGATACTCAATTTACCATAATGCTTCGCGTCTGATAGTGCAATAACGTCATGTAATAAATTCCGTAATCCACTAGTGGATAAAATAAATTATGCAAATTCCCGTAGCATAACAACGTCGTGTGTACTAATGGCGGAATATTGGCATTTTTGTAAATAAAACGTGAATACTAAACTCGTTGAATAAAAGATATAAAATGGTCGGCAAATACTCGCATTGTATCCCTTTTCGTCAACTCGTTTAATAAAATCAGTTATTTTATACTTTGCAGTGAATCCAGTGATCGAACAAAAAAATGATATTTTCACAATGTGACAATTTTCACACTGTGAAAAATAACATGACGTTGTTATTTTTATAGTAGCAGCCCGGACTACTTTTTCTCGCCAAAAGTCATATGTTATCGACAAAATAATTCTGTAAAATACCTTGAAAAGCACTCTTTGAGCTGCTAAAATGCTGTATTCAAAATGGTGATCTGCTTATGTTTTGAAACTGACAGTTGTGACGGCGTAGACAGGTCAAAATTGTGACGTACTATACGATCGATCAACTACCGCAAGTGTCCTAATAGATAATTAAATAAAAAGAAAATTTACTTTTTTTTTTTTTTTGCGGATACCAAAATTATTTCACCGAGTGTGTGGAAAACATCCAAATTTTCACGAGTGTGTAAGATCCTCTGAGAGAATGTCGAAATTGTAATATTACCTTTATTTTCAAGATAGAATGTAAATGATAGTGGATCTCCTTCTCCATTCGCAATTTTCAGATTATATTCTCCGTAATCATTTTTATCTACGTTTACAATAGCCAAATCATATTGAAAAGACTGTGAACGTATAAGAAATTTTGTGGAGTTTGTCACGCGTTCCCATTTCCTCGTAACGTTTCTTGTCCATTTGTACGTCGCTGGAGTTGGATATGCGATGACAGCTAGCGATAATACTGCTCTTGTCCCTGGCTTAGCATTGACAACGGGTTCCGTGTACTTTGCAGATCTAGGTGAACCTAACGTTAAAGAAGAATTTTTCAGTGATATATATGAGGGGATCAGGACAGTGTCATTTCGTCGATTTTGAGCATTATAAACTGTATCTATCAATATTATACCTGGACGATATCAATAAAAGTAATTTAATAAGGCAGGGGCAGTAGATATAGAGGATCTTGCATTCGTGCTCATGTATTATCGAATTTATTAAACAAGTTGAGGGAAAGGGATAAAATGCGAGGCTTTGCCGAGCATTTTATCCCTTTTCCTCAACGAGTTTAATAAAGCCGAGCATTTTATCCCTTTCCCTCAACTTGTTTAATAAATTCAATAATTACATAAACACGAATGCAAGATTCTATTTATCATATGACATTTAAAACGCATTTTATTCACGATTGTTTACAAAAATGTCAATATTCCGCCGTTAGTAAATGCGACGTCGTTACGGACGTCGTACATAGAACGTTACGTGACTTATCTAGCTAATATGTATATTTAATCCACTAGTTGATTATCGAAAATATTACATGACGTTATTACACTCTCAGACGCGACGTCATATGGGCCGCGTCATGCGATTTTGGTACTTATCGCCTATGCGAGCAGCGAAGGTTCCGGCGAGCCTGCGCATCCGTGCAGTCTCGCCAGAACCTTCGCTGCTCGCTCATACAAGCAGTGAATCAAGAGGAACCTTCAGACAGAAAGCCATATCCCTGGCTTCTCTGAATGGCTGGGCATTCGCAGTTAAAATTTGTCATGACGGAATGCTCGAAGACCCAAAATCGCTTGGCGGGGCTCATATGATAAATATGGATTTTACATACGAAAGGCTGGGTTTATAATGTTGGTTAGTTTTCCTTATTATTGTTCTGAAATATAGACTATGGTTCTCGGTGTGTAGGTTCTAAACTATGTTTGGAATATACATTGAATTGAATATTTTAGGAAACAAATTTCGCGGTTTTGCAAACTAGATTAGAATATCCACCATTTGCAGAGGGTATAGTATGGGTATTCTTGAATGAGATAAAAGTTTTGAAAAATAAGCCAAAGTTCAACGGTCAAGGTCACAATTTAAAAAGTCTGATATACATGGAAATTTCTTGCCACAGGAACACATATTCGTACGTCACAAAGGGAGATAAGTCAGTCAAAATGCATGAAGGACTTATGAAACTTCGGAAAAATATAGCTAGCTGTACAGATCTGTTTTAGTTTTCTTGAGGTTAGGTAGACCTCCGCCCATCGGGGCTGCAAGAAATAGATGTGTTGTATGATGCTTCCACGCAGAGCTGAAACAGACCGCACACGAGTACTGGTAAACCGCTAAGAGGATCTAAGCCTGCCCAGGCAAAGCGGTGCTTATAAACCATATTGGTTTCATTGGGCGACAGGTCTTGAGATGTCATTTTATCTCAATGTCGGGTATAAGTCCCACAAAATTGGAAGCAACGTCTCCAAAATGATCTACACAGTGTTGACGGGGACGTCAAACCTCAAATCAAACAAACAAATCATAAGGCTAGGGCACATATGGCCACTGCCGAAGATTTTGGTTATATTTTCGTAAAATAAATCAAAGGTCACAAGTCAAAAAGCTTGGTTTTGTTTGTTTGTTTGAATGGAGGTTTAAAGACTACAAAATATGGTTTAATGTCAATACTGTTATCTATAACTCACTTCCATATACTTACATATTACTTTTAAAATCAGGAATTTCTCTGCAATACTTTGTGTAGATACGCTATTCCAGGCTTTGCAGTGCAGTTCACCGGAGTGTAAACATGTTGCATTGGATATTTGGATGTTAGAAGAGCTGGAATTTTCTTCTACAGCGTGCAGTCTGTCTCCAAGCCATATTTCTATTAAGGAAGCTGGATTGCTGTCGACTTCACAAGTAACTGATATATTATCATGTTCTCTAACGGTTGCACTACATGCTGACAGCTGCGTGCCAGTAGAACCAGCTACGAACTTAGAGATACCTGATGGATCTAAATGTAAAGAAATACGAACATGCTTAGATAACTTTTGATACCCCTGGCATAACAACCTGGTACTGAGCACCTTCCAACGCTCCATAAAGTCCTGATACTTGGGACAGGCTCTAGCATAACGGATTAACTGTGAAACGTAAACTCCGTATGCTGGTGCAGATGTTACTGCTCAGGAAGAGAAAGTTAACAATGGGAAACTTGAAGTCATCTCGTTTACCGTACAACCTAGTAGTAAGCTTCCCGTTGTCAATATAGAGATAACAATCCAAATATGAAGAGGAGGTTGCAGTCTCTGTTGTTTGCTTAAATTCAAGTTCACTTGGATAGATGGGTTCCAAGTAATATGCAAATTTAGCAATTTTTCGGAGATAATAAATCATCTATATCTGCAGATGAAATTGAATTGTTGTGCAAGGCGTTTCTTGCCTGCTTTGAGGAGACCTTGAACAAACCCCGCCTCATACGAGTACAAGAACAAGTCGGCAAGCAACGGTGCACAATTAGTACCCATAGTTATCCAATAGTTTGCTGAAATATTAGGCCAGTGAACTCCACGAAATTATTGTCAATTAGATATCCCAGCATCTTTATGACATCTGCATCAGTGTATTTTTGTGGTGCATCAGATTGATATCGTACGAAGTATGTGTCTTTGTAGACAAGGAAAATATACTGGTAACGACGGTTACCATTCGTGTGGAAGAAACATTGATTTATGATTTCCCTGAGTTTAGATTTCAATTTATCATGAGGAATAGTTGTGTAGAGTGCTAAAAATCGAAAGATTTTATGCTGTTTACTGAGAGAAAAGACTATGACTGAAGCTGTTCTAGAAGGTCTTTGGAGTTTTTCAATATCCATATCTGATTCACACCACTCGTGGTATATGCAGAGTCACAATATTTCTGAAGGCCATCTTTAACTGCTGCAAGCATTTGTGTTAGGATCTGTGAAAGAGGTTTGGTTGAGCACTTAGCTGAACGCGCGATATATCTCTGCTTGTATGGATTCTTTTGAAGCTTAGGAATCCAGTACAACTTTGAAAGTTTCATATCTTCCTATGGGAGGGAAATTCCAAACGCAAGCATCACCGATTGGTGGTTTCGCATAATTTCAAAGAAGAACGATTATATGTTGGGTTGCCCATTATATTGCTCAAACCAAGCTCTTCTTTTAAGCAATTTATATAGTGTGTTTTGCAAGCGATGCAAAAGCTTTACATCAAAGGATGAGTACTGTGCTGTAATTCGGTACTTGTATTTGAAAGGGAAAACAGGTCATGAAATACATTGCCAGATGTTCAATGTTTATGGGTATTCTGCACCATCGTATGCACAAGTTAAATTCTGGGTTGGGGAATTCAAACACGGTAGTACGTCTTTAGAAGACAAAACGAGGTCTGGACGCCCATCAAATGCCACCGATAAAGAAATGTGTAACAAAGAACGGGATCTGGTTTACTCTGATAGCATCTGTCTACTTACGATTTTTCCACTCTTTACACTACACTTCCTCATAATCTTATAAACGAAAAGCTTAATGATTTAATTGAATGGGCTTTTCACAGAGAAGATTCTCTCTATCTTGCATGTAATGTCAGAAATGCATTTTCACTTCTAAAGAGCATAAGAATTATACACTTTGGTCATGTCAGAAAGTGTGTGATGCCCTAACCTTTCTACTTGACAATATTTATATTAGATTCGGTACTAAGTTATTTAGACAAATTGTGGGCATTCCGATAGGTACGAATTGCGCACCTCTTCTGGCTGATCTATTCTTGTATTGTTGTGAAAGACACTTCTTGTTGTCGCTTTCCACTGATAACCAATCTGAAATTATTGAAGCTTTTAGCTCCACTTCTAGATATTTAGATGATTTATTAAATATTATTAATACCTATTTCGATGGTTTGATCAGTCAGATTTACCCCCCAGAACTTCAGTTAAATAAAGGAAATTCTTATGATACCGAGGACCCGTTTTTGGATTTACATCTATCTATTGTAGATGGGTTTGTTTCATACAAAATTTATGATAAACGCGATGACTTTGATTTTGAGATTGTAAATTTTCCTTTTTGGATGGTGATGTTACTCGTGCGCCATCCTATGGCGTTTATATTTCGCAATTAATTCGATTTGCTAGAGTGTGTAGTCATGTAACTGACTTCAACACTCGTAATAAATTATTAACGGCTAAACTTTTTAATCAGGGTTATCGGTACCATAAACTACGCAAAGCCTTTTCAAAATTTTATAGACGCCAATCTGATTTAATTTCAAAATTCAATATTGAGCTTAAATCTCTTCTGCAACAAGGTCTATCGGAACCCGAATTTTATGGTGACTTAGTATATAAATTCAGAAAAATATATAACCGCAATGACTTTAGCACCCATTTCCGTAAAAACATTCATCGATATTTAAAGATTTGGTACAACATGGATATTATACGACAGACTGCATGCATGGTAGTTAACCCAATCACGGTTGACAACTTTGCTTCCCTCTTTAATTGCACGCCGGTGGGTCAGGCCTCAGATTCTATGACGGTACCAACGTAAAGGCTTATTGAGGATTAAAGAGATCTAATTCAAGGTATTGTTGGTTGGTGCCTGATGCTATGTCTCTGGTCGGGCCCATCGGAGTCTAACTGTTGGTTTTCTTTTGCTCCAGCATTTCAGTGGTTTCTTGCTGTCGAGTCCTCACCGTTGTCTCACCTCTGTGGTTCTTTGTTTATTTGTGTTCACGGGGGTGTTGCACTGGTGGGTTGGGGGCCTTCGTGCGGGCTGGGCGGATTGTTTGTCTGGGTCACGGCGGAAGTGGGGGCGAGGGTTGTGGCCGCTTAGGATCGATTTAGGCCCCCCGGTGGGGATCTTTCCACTGGCCGTTCCGGGGCGGTTCTTCTGTGGCGATTTATGTATGTTGTTGTTTGTTACTTACTGTGTGTAACACTTATGTCTTTTAAGTTTGGTTGGCCATATGGTCATTTTTTGGGAAAGTAACTGTCCTTATGGCCTTCCTTTGTTTAGGTTTCCATTATGGTCTGGTCGCTTAATGTTTGTATTTCTTTCCCTTTGGTGTCTTTGATGGGTGGAGTAAGTTAATTGTATCGATTCCTGATCTTTGTTTTACTTCTATTTTAATGTAAAAGAAATAGATAATGCATTACACATTTCACTTGGTAGCGCTTCAACAATTTAACATGATCGCTTGGGTATGCGCAAGTTAACAGCCCGCTGGGTTCCAAAATTCCTTAGCGACGAACAAATGGCAACCAGTGCATCAGTATGCAGCGCATTGTTGAAGCGGTCTAGGTCAAAGGAAGATGGTTTGCTTTCACGTCTGGTGACTGTAGATGAGACCCGGGTCTAATATTATGGGCCAGAGATTAAAACTCAATATTGCCAATTCTCCGAGGCCAAAGAGGTTCAAAACGCAACCCTATGCGGCAAGGTGATGGTTACTGTATGTTGGGACGCACAGTGCGTTATTATGTTGGACTTTCTAGCAAAGAAAAGTACAGTAACAGGTGCGTAACATGCGAGTTTGCTCAACCAACTGAGAATTGCGACCCGTAAATTCTCCAAAGGGATTCTGCTCCAACAGGAATTCATCCCACCTATTTTCTGTACTTAGCGCCTAGTAACTATTTCCTGTTCCCAAACTTGAAAACAGACATCCGAAGACGTCATTCCCTGTCCAACGAAGAAGTCGTGACGGCAATCACATCGAAAAAGAACAGATCGGTCCCACTACGAAATTAGTTACGAAAAAAGTAATCATTTTATTTTTACTGACTCGCCCTCGTATATGATGTTAGAAGCCTCCGTGGTCGAGTGGTTACGCTACTCGCCTTGTAAACCAGGGATCGCAGGTTCGATCCCGGGCTTCTCCAGACTTTCGGATGAGTCTTTAAACCGAGGTCCCGTCTCCGTATGACCTTAGCTGTTGGTGGGACGTAAAACAAACACTCTCTCTATATCGTTCAATCGTGTATGATGTTGAACGTTTTACAGCGAGCCGCATTTCTATCTGTTGAGCTTATCACTAATGACGGGTATGCTTGCCTATTTAAGGGGATTTGATACTCTTGACGCAGTTACGAGGAAGACGCCGAATTCATTTCCCGTTTGCTTACCTGCGACCGTTACCTTCCAGAAAAGGATTTACTCTAAATAGACAGAATTTGAATCTTAGGAGCTTAGTTTTACGTTAAATTCAACGGACAATATTGAACCTTGATTCATGATAATATTAATCTATAAATAACCATTTTACCATGTATTCTATCGTGACTCACTGTTGAGCTAGAAAGCCTCCATGCGGATCAATTTGTTATTGTTATTTTGTTTTATACTGTACTGGAATTGAGGGCGAGGGTTGAAATTTCATAAACTCCGGAGTTAAAGCCCCCCCCCCCACCTCCCAGTCCACCACCCAAGTAGTTTTACTACTGTCCGTCCCAAGGCGGTCGTTCTTTTGCAGTGTCGTATTTGTTATTTGGCTTGGTGCCGTCGATTCATGTTTCGTCTGTTTTTGTGTGTGCCTCCGTGTGACTTTCTATAGGTGACTTGAGACGGCTGTGTTCTAAGATTGTGGCCTTTCCTGTGTGACCTTTTCTGACCAGTTCTTATTCATAAGGTACCATATCAAATTTGAAAAAAGAAAGAAACAATTTACCCTGGGAAAGCAACGATCAAAGAACACAACTATTGCAATCAATCTAACGAACAGAATGGCTTGAGGGATGCGGTCACGTAAAATCAATCTAAGCCCCTATCCACGTAACGTTCTGCGGATAGTTCCTAGGAGGTGCTTCTTGTGTGATTTATAATTGAGCCAGCACACGACAAAACCTATACAACAGACAAGTGCACCAAGTGCGCATCCAGATAGTCTAACCAGATACTTCTCTTGCTGCATGAAGGAGCAATGGGCCCTTATTTATCCTTAACTGATCTGAGTCTTCGATGGGCGCACATGTATTATTGTAGGTTTGGTCGTGCGCTGGTTCAATTGTCAGTGTTTGTTTTTGCTTGTATGTCCTGGAAACATATTTTGTTCTGGGTAGCCGTCTGTCCATGTTGTATGAAAGAAACTGTCCAATTTGCTTTCTACTTGTAATGTCTTAATCAGGTGCCGTTGGGTTGTTTGTGCTTCATTTGTTATGCCTTAGATTGAAAGTTTATTTGTTTATTTGTTTGTTTGTTTGACTTAAGATCTAACGTCCCCGTCAGCACTATAAAGGTCATTTCGGCGACGTTGCTTTCAATTTTGTGGAACTTTTATCCGACATTGAGATAAAATGACATCTCAAGCCCTGTCGCCAGGCTTATATCGATACATTTTGTTGGTTGGCGCCTGATGCTCCGTCTTTGGTCGGGCATCTCGGAGTCTTACTGTTGGTTTTCTTTTGCTCCAGCAATTCTGTTGTTGTATGCTGTTGAGTCCTCAATCTTGTTTCATCTCTGTAGTTTTTTTATTTGTATGTTCTCGGAGATGTTACCCTGATGAGTTAGGAAGCCTTCATGCAGACTAAACAAAATTAGTAGGAAAAGAACGAGGATTATGGCCATGTAAAATCGATTAAAGCTCCCTAGTGGAATTCTTTCCATTGACCGTTCCAAGTCGATTCTTCTGTGATGGTTTGTTTATGTTGTTGTTTGATACTACTTACTGTGTGTGTCACTTGTGTCTTTTAATTTTGGATGGCCATTTGGCCAATTTGTGGGAAAGTAACTGTCCTTATGGCCATCCTTTGTTTAGGTTTCCATTATTGTCTGGTCGTTTCATGTTTGTGTTTCTTTCCCTATGGTGTCTTTGATGGGTGGAGTAAGTTAATTGTATCGATTCCTGATCTTTGTTTTACTTCTACTTTATAATCATGGACTCGCACAGCTTTGCCTTGGCGGGCGAAGATCCTCTAAGCGGTTTACCAGTACCCGTGTGCGGTCGGATTCAGCTCTGCGTGGAAGCATCATGCGGCACATCTATTTCTTCAAGCCCCCATGGGCGGGGGCCGAGTTGGAAGGTTTTAAGTAAATGCATCGATTACTGATGATTGCCTTAACTTCTGTTTTGTAAAAAGCCTATTAAAAGATCCTCGGGTTTTAGTGCAAACCTAACTATATAGGTCTACAGCCAAGCGGATTGATCGATATTCGAATTGATGTACATGCCCGCAACAATATGACCCACAAGTTGTCTACAAATATTTGTACTCACACAATATATTTAGGGTTTTTGAATTGTCTGCCTTGACCGTGAATCCATGGAAACCCGCTACCATACACGATAGCTCCCACCCACCATCTAGTCGGGTTGTATTTAGTTGAATCGTGCTATTCGTCACAATGAGTCCATCGTTGATGGTTTCGAATTCAATAAAGTTTCCGGGCCCAAGCAGTATTTGTGTCTGTCCTTTCTTTTTGTACCAGCTTATTGTTGCACTTGGTCTGCTGCCACTGGAAATGCATCGGAACGATTCTGGTATATTTTCTGTGATATCTACTGTCCTGGGTTTTGATGGTGCAATATATGCACTGTGGACTTGCACTGAAATATAGATGCGAAACGAAATATTCCAGCAAGTAAGTGTGGAAAAGAACACACAATATGAGATAGACGCATTCAAACAGTATAATACTTAATCGTTTTCTGTAAAAGGTAAAGTAAATCTTTGATAGATTAAACCTATAGTAGCGACATTGTGCACATGTGAGCACCTAAAGTGCACAAAATCAGAATTATTTCTGAACCATGATGACCGCTGGAAGGGCACATGTTGCTGTTTGAGGAAAGCTTATATAATGTGCACCTTAGTTTAAATACTGTGACAGTGATAGCATGTCATTTAAACGAATGCATTTCAACAAACAATAATGATCATTTATTATGCCTGTGTAGGACAATATAAATCATTTTAAAAGATTTGCAATAAAAGCGACAGATGCGAAGAGCGAGGGTCCTTCTCATCACGAAAACATGCCTATATAATTTTGACCCCCTTGAACCCCACTTTCATATGGTAAAACTGGGACTTACTGTTCGTATTTGTGCTCTAAAATATAGATTGTGGGTACTATTTAGAGACCGCCTCGATGAGACGGTTCTAACGAGCACCAACAATCCATATTTTGAGCTGATGTAAGAAACAAATCCCAATTTTTCATCTTAAAATTTCGTTTATCTGTCGGTAAAATTTACAATGTATTTGTAAAGGCGTAATTTCGTAATGTAGGGAACAATTGTAGCCCAAATAATGTACACGTAGTTCAGCTTACTTATTTATTTAATCCAAAGGTTCATTTAAAAAGTGCACCAGGCATAGCAAAAACCTTCACAATGGCATTTGCATACTGTGAAGACTCGTGTAAAACTGCGCATTCGCGCAGTTTGACCATGGTTCTGACTTTTTTATCCACCTTTTGCAGTTTTTGTGGTCTCTGGCTCTCTGTAGAGTCTAGCAGAATTGAGCTGATTCCAGTCTTCTGTATGCAAATATTAACCATAATGTGTGCTGTGGCGGGACATAAATAGCCAGTTTAGTTGCATATTTACTTTTCTGCCTTACATGTATCTATGTTTTCATTCATTAGAAATCAAGTTTTACTAATTTCTTTATTCGTTATCAACCTGATCAATATTATCATATTTTACAACTATAATATCTAATTTAGCTTACAATTTGAACTTTTATTATTGTAAGTTTGTAGTAATTGGTCAGTAGGATATTATATAGGCGGTAATGACACAACTCGTCTTAAATGAAGAATTATAGGTGTATCTAACAGATTAACTTTATCTGTTGATAGCGGATAGTTGTTTTTTTGTGTTTGTTTTTTGTAACAATAAGTCAGTCAATCCCTCTCATGGGCATGGCAGAATTATGTTATGACATAAAGGTATTTGGTACACTTAGCATGTGTGTTCACACTATTTTAAAACTACAAATTAAAAACAAAATAGTGAGAACTGATTTAAATCCATTTTGTGGAAAAGTAACTGTTCTTTTGGCTTTCCGCTGTTGGTGTTTCCGTTGGGGTTTGTTACTTCATGTTTGTGTTTCTTTCCCGTTGGTGTCTCTGATGGGAGCTGTGGATTAATTGTATCGATTCCTGATAATTGCCTCAACTTCTATTTTGTGATGGTCTTTATCTTTTGGACAATATTTTCATTAGATTTTGGATCCAAAATTTATAGGCAGATTGTTGAAATTCCCATGGGAACTAATTGTGCCGCCGCTTGTTCATGGTTTGTTTTTATTTTGCTTTGCGAGATACTTTATGATGTCTTCTTCACGCCAAAATCAGGCTGACATTATTGAAGCTTTCAATTCTACCTCTAGGTATCTGGAGGATTTATTGAACACTGATAACCGTCACGTTGATCATTTGGTTATGGACATATATCCTACCGAACAATCGTAAATTGTTGTTAACCGATAAACTCTTAACAGGGCTATCAGTATCATAAACTTCGAAAAGCATTTTCGAAGTTGCCAGAGTGTGTAGTCATGTAACTGACTTTAACACTCGAAATATATTGTTAACGGCTAAACTTCTTAATCAGGGTTAACGTTACCATAAACTACGCAAAGCCTTTTCAAATTTCAAAATTTTATAGACGTCATTTTGATTTAATTTCAAAATTCAATATTGGACTTAAATCTCTTCTGCAACAAGGTCTATCGGAACCCGAATTTTATGATGACTTAGTATATAAATTCAGAAAAATATATATTCGTAATGACTTCAGCACCCAGTTCCGTAATTCTTCGATATAAAAAGTTTGGTTACAACATAAACGTTATACGACAGACTGCATGCATGGTAGTTAACCCAATCACGGTTGACAACTTTGCTTCCCTCTTAAATTGCACACCGGTGGGTCAGGCCTCAGATTCTATGACGGTTCCAGCGTAAAAGCTTACTGAGAATTAGAGCGATCTAATTCAATGTAACGTTGGTTTGTGCCTGATACTATGTTTCTGGTTGGGCCTATCTGAGTCTAACTGTTGGTTTTCTTTTGCTCCAGCATTTCGGTGGTTTATTGCTGTCGAGTCCTCACCGTTGTTTCATCTTTGTGGTTGTTTGACTTTTTGTGGTAATAATAATAATAATAATAATAATAATAATAATAGACCTTATTTATAGAGGGTAACACATTTAGTACTGGTACTAATCTTCCATGTGGCCCTCTTTTCCTGGATAGGAACCAGTACTAAGCAATGTGGATAAAGTTTCTTGCTCAAGGAAACAACACGTGGCGCTTGCGAGGATCGAACCGGCTACCTCTCGATCTCAAATCCGATGCTTTTCCACTGCACCACAGCGCTCCACTGAGTTAGGAGGCCTTTATGCGGACTGAACAAACTATTTGTCTAAATCGCGAGGGAAGTAAGGGCGAGGATTGTGGCCTTATAAAATGGATTTAAGCCCCCCCCCCCCCCCCCCCAGTGGAATTCATTTCTGCTGACCGTTCCAAGGCTGTTGTTCTGTCGCGGTTTATGTTTTGTTATGGTTTGTCTTTGGGTGTTTCTGTCGCTTATATTATTTTTATGTTGGATAGCCTGTTGGCCATTTTGTGGGAAAGTGACTGTCCTTTTGGCTTTCCGCTGTTGATGTTTCCAATGGAGTCTGTTGTTTCATGTTTGTATTTCTTTCCCTCTGATGTCTCTGATGGGAGCTGTGGGTTAATTGCATCAATTCCTGAACATTGCCTCCACTTCTAATTTCCATAGACATCATGAATTGATTGAAAAATATAATGTAAGTGCAACAAGGGGCGTCGCAACCTGTATTTTGTGGAGATTTGCTCTATAAATTTAAGGAAATTTTAGGCAAAGTAGAAGTAAATTAAAGATCGGGAATCGATACAATTAACTTACTCAACCTATCAAAGACACCAAAGGGAAAGAAGCACAAACATGAAGCGACCAGACCATAATTGAAACCTTAACAAAGGATGGCCATAAGGACAGTTACTTTCCCACAAAATGGTCAAATAAACCTTATTTTTCGGAGAAATTCAAAAAGACTATAATTCGTTATAAAAGGTGGGGTACAGTTTGGAAATTATACAACAGACCGCACTTATGGCTGTCGACCGAATCACGGTAGATAGCTATGCTGGACTGTTTGATTGCACGGCGGCGGGTCAGGCTTCTCACAGAGAAGATTCTCTCTATCTTGCATGTAATGTCAGAAATGCATTTTTCACTTCTAAAGAGCATAAGAATTATACACTTTGGTCATGTCAGAAAGTGTGTGATGCCCTCACCTTTCTACTTGACAATATTTATATTAGATTCGGTACTAAGTTATTTACACAAATTGTGGGTATTCCGATGGGTACTAATTGCGCACCTCTTGTGGCTGATCTGTTCTTGTATTGTTATGAAAGAGACTTCATTTTGTCGCTTTCCATTGATAACCAATCTGAAATTATTGAAGCTTTTAGCTCTACTTCTAGATATTTAGATGATTTATTAAATATTGATAATACCTATTTTGATGGTTTGATCAGTCAGATTTACCCCCTAGAACTTCAGTTAAATAAAGCAAATTCTTCTGATACCGAGGCCCCGTTTTTGGATTTACATCTATCTATTGTAGATGGATTTGTTTCGTGCAAAATTTATGATAAACGCGATGACTTTGATTTTGAGATTGTAAATTTTCCTTTTTTGGATGGTGATGTTCCTCGTGCGCCATCCTATGGCGTTTATATTTCGCAATTAATTCGATTTGCTAGAGTGTGTAGTCATGTAACTGACTTCAACACTCGTAATAAATTATTAACGGCTAAACTCCTTAATCAGGGTTATCGGTACCATAAACTACGCAAAGCCTTTTCAAAATTTTATAGACGCCATTCTGATTTAATTTCAAAATACAATATTGGACTTAAATCTCTTCTGCAACAAGGTCTATCGGAACCCGAATTTTATGGTGACTTAGTATTTAAATTCAGAAAAATATATAACCGCAATGACTTCAGTACCCAATTTCGTAAAATCATTCTTCGATATAAAAAGATTGGGTACAACATAGATATTATACGACAGACTGCATGCATGGTAGTTAACCCAATCACGGTTGGCAACTTTGCTTCCCTCTTTAATTGCACGCCGGTGGGTCAGGCCTCAGATTCTATGACGGCTCCAACGTAAAGGCTTATTGAGAATTAGAGAGATCTAATTCAAGGTAATGTTGGTTGGTGCCTGATGCTCTGTCTCTGGTCGGGCTCATCGGAGTCTAACTGTTGGTTTTCTTTTGCTCCAGCATTTCAGTGGTTTCTTGCTGTCGAGTCCTCACCGTTGTCTCACCTCTGTGGTTCTTTGATTTTTGTGTTCACGGAGATGTTGCACTGATGAGTTAGGAGGCCTTCATGCGGACTGAACAAATTATTTGTCTAAATCGCGACGGAAGTAAGGGCGAGGATTGTGGCCACGTAAAATCGATTTAAGCCCCCCAGTGGAAATCTTCCACTGACCGTTCCAAGGCGGCTCTTCTGTGGCGATTTATTTTATGTTGTTGTTTGTTACTTACTGTGTGTATCACTTGTGTCTTTTAGTTTCGGATGACCATATGGCCATTTTGTGGGAAAGTAACTGTCCTTATGGCCTTCCTTTGTTTAGGTTTCCATTATGGTCTGGTCGCTTAATGTTTGTATTTCTTTCCCTTTGGTGTCTTTTATGGGTGGAGTAAGTTAATTGTATCAATTCCTGATCTTTGTTTTACTTCTATTCTGACTCAATGACGTCTTCGGCATAAATCTTTGTTAAAAGAGGGCTGAGGCATGATGCTATTTCCAGTGGCATATGCTGCTGACCGGCGGTAGTTTTGGTGTTGGTCTTTTGCTGTTACTTTTGTTGTATGTCGGCGAATTTGCTGTGATGTGTTGTTTATTGTTTTCTAATGGTCTGATCACCCCGTGTGGGGAAGAGAGGGCTTATTGTTCCATTTCATTCACGCTCGTATTTTTTCTTGTTTTGTGTATGTTTCCTCTTCCTCTTGGTGTCGAGAGTGGACTGCGTCTTGTGATTGTGGCGCTCCATGTGTCTTTCTTTTAAATTTATGATTTATCTGCATTATGTAACACGTGCACAGTAAAGCGGCAAAGTCCCAAAGAAGCCATGGATACAGCGCGGAGTCCCATTTATCCAGGATGCCCCAACAGTGCGTCAGGAAAATAAACATAAAGGTTTCCTTACCTGCGAATTGTATGTTTTCAGAGAACTCTGATAACAAGTCTTCTTCCAGGGTTGTAAAGTTTATACGACACTGCAGTTTAACCATTTTAGCAACATTGCCTAGGAAAGTCGTGTATCTCGGTATTGTTATAGTTCCCATGACCACTGCTTCTGAATCAATGCATGAACTTCTGTTCTCAAGAACAGTTTGACTGAAGTTCCCAAACATGCTGAACAAGGTGTTTCCACTGTCCTGTTAAAAAAATCCAAAACAAAGGCTGCGTGATGATTTTTTTGGTTTTGGTTTTACGGCCCTTTCAAGATTATTTCACTCATATCGAGCCGATCGTTAATCAGAGGTGGGCGAAAACCGGAGTACCCGGAGAAAACCACCTGACCTTCCGTTGCAGAACTTGGCGTCTCACATGTGACCCGAGCGAGGCTCGAACCACAGCGGTGAGAGACCTAATGATCAAGAGTCAGCGCTCTTAACCACTAGACCACGGAGGCCCGTCAACTGCGTGATGAGAAAATTAAATTAGCAAAGATACTTAAAGAACCGTGCGAAATAAGTAAAGATACTTAAGGAACTGTTCGAAATAAGTAAAGATACTTAAGGAACTGTTCGAATGAGAACGTGATGCATATCACAAACATCATATAGAAAGACGGACATACATATTTTAAGAAACAACAAAATCACAGGAGACAAACCAAGTAAGTAAGCAGCTGTTTCCTAAACGGTTGGCATCTCAGTCATTTTAACTAAATATTTCGGACACAGAGATGTTATAATGAAAACGTTTAAACGTTGAACAGCACCGACTTAGTGACTTGGGTGAGTCAATCTATTTAATGGATATGAACATTATCGATACTTTTGTTATTCTGTAAACGCAATGAGAGTGTCAATATGGCCTTTTTGAAAGAAATTCCCAGGCTTTTGATTGAAAAGCGCAAGGGTACTATTTTCTATATTACCCGTGAGCAAAGATAAAGTATCATCTCGCCCTTGCCTTCGATTGATTGCGATGGCCGCCATCTTGGATCTACTGCATAGGTGATAAGAAATAAAAGCACCGCACTGATTTCCAGCCAATAAATAACTAATTGTTAATTTTTGACTTGTTTTTTTTTTTTTTTATTTCTTTCGGTATCTAATTTCATTGCTTCCTGTTTTAAAACTCTCATTCTAACATGCGGTAAACGTTTTTCCACTGAGCAACGTTATCACCGTAATGCGTTCAGAATGGCGCGATTGATGACGTCACATGTAAACATGTACTTCCCACGACGTCCGTTACAAAAGAATTGTTTCGAAACCGTGAAAACGTTTTGCAGAATAACTAATTAGTTATTTTGATTCTTGACCGGGAGCATGGGATCATATTCCCCGCCTGAGAGCGATATTTGTCCGAGCCGTCAATTTTGAGTCTTTACGGGGAACATGGGATCATACTCCCCACATGAAAACAATATTTGCCCTCGCCTGACGGCTCGGGCAAATATCGCTCTCAGGCAGGGAGTATGATCCCATGTTCCCCGCCAAGAATCAAAATAACTGAAACAATATTCAAAATAATTAACAGAACACCTATTTCTCGAATGCATGGTTTACGACTTCAGCTGATCTACAGACTTATACTGGCACTGGAAGTTTATGTTGTGTAAGATTTTTTTCATTAAATATCTACGGCTATACCACTTAACCCCTTACGATAAGGTTCGCGTGGCTTACGGGTGGAAAATATAAAATGTTTATAATTCGATATGTTCGAAAATATAACTTCCGTAAAACATAGAATGGCTAGTTTTGACGAGGGGTTACGCAACTAAATCAAACATTATAAACATCGTATATAATACATAAAAAATGCCGAAAACAGCATGTTTTCTAGAATGTCCTCAATAAAGCGTCAACTGTAGGAACTCATTTTTGTAGGCACTCCCAAAAGGAGAATGATTTGAGAGCACAAAATATTTCTGTTATTTTGCAAGAAATGTATTATTGTTGTCAGTGTCGTTTATATGTCTGCTTCTCATATACATTGTGGTGCTCGGTCTTACGAGTACCAAGAATCTATGTTTACAGTGTGAATAAAAACAATAATTTATACTATTGTAAACCTCACTTGCTCAATACAATGTAGGGTTTAGAAGTGTATGTTTAAACGGAATTGTCGATAATATTTTAAACACTGGATGCGCTTGATACTCACTTCGATATAATACCACCTAAACGTTGGATTCGGATAAACGCACGAGCTTGTACTACATGTTAATTCACATTTGCTTGCTGCTAGATCACATGTTGACGTCGTAATTATATCTACTGCAGTGGGTTCCGCTAAAACGATAAATTGATATTAAAATGTAAACAAGCAATTATTGGTCACAAACATTTTAGTTTTATCTTCGTGAAGGCACTTACGATTTCATAATATTTACACCCTCTCTCACATTTCCACTTTTATTGTTAAACCTTATTGTATCTTAATATTTTGCAGGAAACAAGTTATCATTTTATGTTTACATCAGCCATTTACAGGATGAAATATTTATATATAGTAAAAAAAAAACTGTCTGATAATTTATACATGTTGGTTGGAATATATAGAATTGTTCTGCATAAAATTTATCTGAGATTTTTCCGTTTATCATAAAAACAACAACAGCAACATGACCACAGAGAAACTACTTTCAGGAGAGCAAAGCTGTAACATTCTGTTTATCATACAGTCATTATAAGTCGGATCTTCGTTTTACTTCTACATTTTATCGTCGAAGAAGTTCAGACGAGTTTCATTTGAAACTATATGATAGTCATGGACGTTTCATAATCATTACAAGTAGAAAATAGCAGTAAAACAAAGATCAGGAATCGATACAATTAACTTACTCCACCCATCAAAGACACCAAAGGGAAATAAACACAAACATTAAGCGACCAGACCATAATGGAAACCTAAACAAAGGAAGGCCATAAGGACAGTTACTTTCCCACAAAATGGCCATATGGCCATCCAAAATAAAAAGTCAGCTATCCAAAATAAAGTATATAACCAAGACCATCACGAAAACATGGCTATATTATTTTGACCCCCTTGAACCCCACTTTTATATAGTAAAACTGGGGTTTACAGGGGTAAACCTTATTTTTCTTATTTCTGCTCTAACATAAAGATTGTTGGTACTCGTTAGAACCGCCTCATCGAGGCGGTTCTGACGGGTACCCACAATGTATATATTTTGAGCAGAAATAAGAAAAATATCACAATTTTTCATCTTAAAATTTTCGGAGTTTTTTTATGATAAAGGCTACAATGAATGTGTATAGGCATGTTTTCGTAATGAAATATGCAAAGACGGACACCACAACAGCAGCATAACCTTTGAACGGTCTGAAAACATTTACTGTAGGCTTAAATCGATTTAACGTGGGCACAACGCTCGTCCTTGGTTTTGTCGTATTTTACACATATAATTCGCTCTTTTCTAATTCATTTGAGCAACATCTCCGAGAACAACAATGATGAGGACACGGCAGCAAAAAAATTACTCAAATCCTGTAACGAAAACTCTGACTTACGGACCTCCGCAGCCTAGAGGTTAAGAGTGCTGACTCTCAACCATTAGGTGTCGGACCGCTGTGGGTTCGAACCGCACTCCGGTCAGATTTGAGACGCCAAGTTTTGCAACCGAAGGTCAGGTTTTTTGTCTCCGGGTACTTCGGTTTAAGCCCATCTCTGATAAGCAATCGTCTCGATATAAGCCAAATCATCCAGAAATGACGTAAAACGTAACTAAAAACCTCTGACTTACTGTATATAAACAAATAAAACGTTTTTCGACTTGTGTGATTCGTTGATGTAGTTGTGTCACACGTCCAGTAACCCTGATCTCTGTGCCGATCTAGTCTGGGAATTGTAACGGTAATTGTGGAATGATTTATTGCATAATCATAAGCCTCGTATAATTGTTTGCATGTTTTATCACACTGGAATACTGTTTCGTCTGCTCTAGAAATACCAACACTGTTTGATAGACCACCCAGTTCACAAATGATATCCACACTCTTTCCCTTCAAAGGTTTGCTTTCTGGGGCTAAACTAAAAGACTGCACATCGCCCGAACCTGTGTTGTAAAGGCATATAACCGTTCATTTATTATAAATGCTAATGGGACTGCTTCTGTGACGATTAACACGCCTATATAAGTCTGACCCCCTTGAACCCCACTTTTATATAGTAAAACTGGGGTGTACAGGGGTAAACCTTATTTTTCTTATTTCTGCTCTAAAATATAGATTGATGAGGCGGTTCTAACGGGTACCGACACTCTGTATTTTGAGCAGAAATAAGAAAAATGTCACATTTTTTTTTTTTCTTCTCAAAAGATACATTTTTTTCGGTGGTAAAATTGACAATGTATTTGTATAGGCATGTTTTCGTAATGGGGCTTCTGCCGTTTGTCATCGAAACCTGAATTCCAAATTCTGAATTCTAAATTGCGAATTCATAAAAAAATATTTACATGTAAATTAGCTTGTTTTCTACCACCATTGCCAGCGCCCCGGAAGTATGGCAATACTCTTTGTTATTGGTATGCCGTGCATGATAATAAACCTCTCAGTATAAAGCTTGAAAGCATTATTTCACATCATGCAAACATACCAGTATAATTTTGACCTTCTTGAACCCCACTTTTATATGGTAAAACTGGAGTTAACAGGGGTAAACCTAATTTCCCTTATTTCTGCTCTAAAATATCGATTGTGAGCACTCGTAACCGCCTCGATGAAGCGGTTCTTACGGGTACCCACAATCTGTATTTTGAGTAGAAATGAGAAAAATGTCACAATTTTTCATCTCAAAAGATGCATTTTTCGGTGGTAAAATTGACAATGTATTTGTAAAGGCATGTTTTCGTAATGGGGCTGCTGCCGTTTGTCGTCGAAACCTGAATTCCAAATTCTGAATTAAGAATTCATAAAAAAATATTTACATGTAAATTAGCTTGATTTCGAAGACCATTGCCAGCGTACCTGAAGTTTGTTATTGGTATGTCGTGCATGATAATAAGCCTCTCAGTTTAAAGCTTGAATGATATGGTTTAAGCATTATTTTACTGGGCTGCTGCCGTTTGTCAGCGAAACCTGCATTCCAAATTCTGAATAAAGAATTCATAAAAAAAAATATTTACATGTAAATGAGCTTGATTTCTAAGACCATTGCCAGCGTCCCTGAAACATGACAACGCTGTCTGTTATTAGAATGACATGCGTGATAATAAGCCTCTCAGCTGAGAGCTATTTGTTATAGGAATGACATGCGTGATAATAAGCCTCTCAGTTTAAATCTTGAATGATATAGTTTAAGTGTTATTTTACATCAAGCAAACACGCGTATATAACTTTGACCGTCTTGAACCCCACTTTTATATGGTAAAACTTGTGTTAACAGGGGTAAATAAAAATCAAAAACGAGTCCCTTCAAGAGCAATGAAAACATTCATAAGAAGGCAGACGGGCCACACCACGCAGCTTCGGCCAACAAAGCCCCACCAGTGACCCTGTAATGATCCAGCAAAGAAAGCCAGGGGAAACACACCGCAACCCCGCGAACCTCGAACAAGCAGTCGACCCAAAGACGGGCACAAACCAAAATGGGTTCCAAATAATTAAAAATCTGTCTAGAATATGAGTCTAAACCAATAATTTATTTCCGATTTCTCAGAATATTCACGCTGATCTCAAAGGACCAAAAGTAAAATATAAACTGCACTATGGTTGATGCACGGGGAGACGTTTTACGGCCGCCACACGGCACAACACCAGCCGCAGTGAAGGCAAATAAAAATCAAAAACGAGTTCCTTTAAAAGCAATGAAAACATTCATAAGAAGGCAGACGGGCCAAACCACGCAGCTTCGGCCAACAAAGCCCCACCAGTGACCCTGTAATGATCCGGCAAAGAAAGCCAGGGGAAACACACCGCAACCCCGCGAACCTCGAACAAGCAGTCGACCCAACGACGGACACAACCCAAAATGGGGTAAACCTCATTTTCCTTATTTCTGCTCTAAAATATAGATTGTGAGCACTCGTTAGAACCGCCTCAATGAGGCAGTTCTAACGGGTACCTACAATCTGTATTTTGAGCTGGACTAAGAAAAGTGTCACAATTTTTCATCTCAAAAGATGCATTTTTTCGGTGGTAAAATTTACACTGTATTTGTATAGGCATGTTTTCGTAAAGCTTGAATGATATTGTTTAAGCATTTTTTTCATCACGCGAACACGCCTGTATAATGTTTGCCCCCATGAACCACATTATTATGTGGAAAAACTGGAGTTTACAGGAGTATACATTATTTTTCTTATTTCTGCTCAAAAACTTATGTTGTTGGTACTCGTAAGAACCGCGACGTGGATCTAACAAGTATCCACAATCTATGCTTTACGGGGCGATTCTTACAAGTATACAAACATATGTTCGTAGTGAAAGAGGTCGTTTCGATAACAGTGACAGAACAGAACAGAACTTTATTCTCTTAAAGCTCAGGCCACGGAATGGTGGCCTAAGACCATAAAACAAACAGACATATATCAACGAAAATATTTACAAGGTACACATAACAGAATATATTTGCAAAAAATATAACGGCCCTGCCCATCGGGGCTTGTAGAAATAGATGGGCTGCATTATGCTTCCACGCAGAGCTGAAACCGACCGCACACGAGTACTGGTAAACCGCTTAGAGGATCTAAGCCTGCCCAGGCAAAGCGATGCGAGTCGGACCGCTCATGCTTATAAACCATATTGGTTTCATTAGGCGACAGGGCTTGAGATGTCATTTCATCTCAATGTCGGGTAAAAGTCCCACAAAATTGGAAGCAATGTCTCCAAAATGGCTTATGTAGTGTTGACGTTAAACCTCAAATCAAACAAACAAACAAAAAGATATATAGAGCACTCAGGATGTAAACTTGCTCATAATCACTTTGACAAATTCTGAAAGCTTCTTCAGTATCGATATATTATCAGAGCACAGTAAATCTTTAACTTTTAAAAATTTTCGTCATACATGTATATAAAAAATACGGTTTTAGGAGACGCTTTCGATCTTGCTCGAAGAACTTGCAACAAAGAAGATAGTGAAATTCGTCGCCTATATCAGTTTTTTTACATAATTTGCATTTCATTTCATAGAGTGGGACATTTTTCCTATCGACCCGCCTTGACAGGTAGTTTATGATTACTTGCTCTGAACTTTATGGTGAGTAAGTAATGTTTTGGATCAAGCTTTGACAGGTAACTTTGAAAAGTGAGATCTTGCTTAAAACTAGAATAAAATCTATCCGTGCACATTATGATACATGTCACAAACATGCGACATAGTGCATTATGTAACACCTCCAAAATGGGTAGTTTTCTGATGAAAATCCGTGATATGTTTGTCATAAATACTGCAAACATAGGTTGTGAGTGCTCGTTAGAACCGCCTCAATAATGAGTATCTACAACCTATGATTTAGATAAAAAAAAAATAAAATAATAATGTATACGCCCGTAAACTACAGTATTCTCTATATAAATTAGTGTTTAGGGGGTGTTCATTTCACGGACGCATGATGCACAGATTCTACAAGTCTCATATATCACAGATATACGTATTATTCTAATGGCATATTTTTATTCTTTTTTACAATCAAAAACAAAACAAAAAACAAACATAGTTTACATGAATTTGCATTGAACTGATTCTGAAGATAATGTGGGCCCCGTCAAGCGATTTTGGTACTTATCGCCTATGCGAGCAGCGAAGGTTCAGGCGAGCCTGCGCATCCGCGCAGTCTCACCAGAACCTTCGCTGTTCGCTCATACAAGCAGTGAATCAAGAGGAACCTTCAGACAGAAAGCCATATCCCTGGCCCCTCTGAATGGCTGGGCATGCGCAGTTAAAATTTGTCATGACGGAATGCTCGAAGACACAAATTCGCTTGGCGGGGCTCATGTAGTTCTTATAATGTACTTACTCTTTGTCAACGGCAGATAACTCAGGAACATCAAAACCCCATGGCCGAGTAGTTCCCAGCGCATCATAATTTTCTTCTACAGTTCTAAAATGCGAAAAAAATTAATATACCCGACAATTTAAAAGACGCATACAGTAGATTTTACTGATTTTCAGAATTGAAGGGGCTAGTGCAACAAGGCACCCGGCTAAGTCAACTTCTGGGCAAAATCGAGTCAACCATTATACCATGCAGAAGACCAAATAGCTCCCTTTGACCACAGAATTGCTGCAGAAATCCAAAATAAACAGGTTTAAACAAATTACACAAAGGGCCTAACTCCATTTTATGCAACACAGGGCCCAACTCCAGGAAGTCATTATTCGAGTTTATTTCAAAGTTTCATTATCTACCAAAATCAGTTTTCATCCTTAAAGCTGAAATGGGCAATATTTTATACGAAGCCATTCATTTCCGGCCCGATAGAGTAAGTTCAGTACTTTTAACATGGATTGAATTTTGACGATGGATTTGGGACCTTTCTGAATTTAAAACATATGCAAATCTGAGGAAATTATGCGTAATGTATGATACATCCACATTTTCACTTTTTTTCTCTTAAGATATAATCTTTACATACGTAATCACATACTTTGCTACATGTATCTCTGATGTACTGTCATACACTTTCTACGTATAGGCCATTTTCAGATTTATGTAATTTCGAGTTGGGCCCCTTGTTGCACCGACAAAACCGCAGAAACTTTTCGCAACATCTCTTAAATTCAACATGTCCCAAAGTAGCTTGTCATTGTATGAAAGAGAAATAAACTTTTTTGAGTTTCGTTAAAAAAGGTGTTTTTCGCATTTTTCTCGAAATAATATTAAATGGACTTAGGCCTCTAGTTGCACTGGCCCCTTCAATTAGTACAAATATTTCAACAATTTCTTATATACAGGTCTGTAGCCAAATCCTATACCAGTCTATGCCTAAAATTTCGTATGATTTAGTCAAAATTGGAGTAAGTTACTGTCCTGAAATAAGGATAGAGGCAAAATCGAAAGTCACTAGCGTTTCAGAAAGAGGTATTACCGCCAACAGCATGCAAAACGCGCTGTACATCGCCGACGCATTGAGCCAATAATGTTCCTAATGACATTCTGAAGTAAAGCATTCCATTCCACGCAGAGCTTAAACCGACCCGCACACGAGTACGGGTAAACTGCTTAGAGGACCTAAGCCTGTACAGGCAAAGTGTCCATGCTTATAAACCCTACTGGTTTCATTGGGCGACAGGGTTTGAGATGTCTTTTCATCTCAATGTCGGGTAAAAGTCCCACACAATTGGAAGCAACGCCTCCAAAATTACCTTTACAGTGTTGACGGGGACGTTAAACCTCAAATGAAACAAACAAACAAACATGCTCAATGGTTGACATATCGGAGCTTCTAGCTGGGCAAGGGTCAGTTGGGACGTTTTGGTTGTTAAGAAAGTCCTGGGTGTACACGCGCGCTTTATCCTGTTGGAATCGCAGATTGTTTGTATGTATGTTTGTTTCTTTGTATTGGCATTTAACGGCCCAGTCAATACTATTACAGTGCACTCGCTTCTTGAATCAGTGGATGTGAGATAATGACCGTAGAAAAGACTTCCTGATCAATCTACACGAAACAATGTTGCCGGCCCCGGCAGGAATCGAACCCGCGTCCTCCTGATCACAAGTCAGAATCGCAGATTGTAATGCTTAATAAGTGCCCCGACATCTGGGATCGCAACACCTCATCAACGAATCGTTGGGCATCCAAGTTCCTAATCCGACTTGTGATTCCAGCTCAATGCACCCCAACCTAATACACTACTCCTACAATACCGACCATGTTCCGCAATACAGCACAGAGTGTAACATTCATTGCCGCGCCTCCATACTCGCAGCAAAGTCAAGACTAATCGACTCTCATCTGTGAATAGGGCGTTGTTCCACTGTGTTCTTGTCAACCTTTGATGGGTGTTAGACCATTCACGTCGTAAACCTCGATGGTTGCGCGCCAAAGGAACGCCAATTTCAGGACGTCTGGCTTGGAGTCCAAACTCATGTAGTCGGTTCCGCACTGTCTGCACGTTTAAATCCCACCCACTTTTATACAGAAAAACTGGATTTACATAAGTAAACCTTATTTTTCTTATTTTGCCCTAAAATATAGATTATGGGTACTCGTTAGAACCGCCTCGTTGAGGCGGTTCTAACGAGTATCCACAAACTATATTTTGAGCAGAAATAAGCAAAATATCACAAGTTTTCATATTGAAAATTGTCGTTTGTTTCGGTGGTAAAATTTACAATGTATTTGTATAAGCGTGTTTTCGTAATGATGTGAGAAAGTGCATTCTTTCATGGCTGCAAAACGAATACTTTTCGAATGAACATATGAGATAGTTTTCTTATTTATACAGTAGAACTTAGGTGTCTCGAATACCAATGGGTCGTTTACAATGGCTGAGTCGAACCCGTTCTAGAGACCTTAGGGAATTCCTCAACCTAAGAAATAGTGAGGGGTGTATTTTCGTCTTTTATCTTACAAATGTATGCTGTGTACACTCATTAGAATCGCCTCACTGAGACGATTGTATGTTGTGTATACTCATCAGAATCGCCTCACTGAGGCGATTCTAATGAGTACACACAGCGTACATTTATATTATAGAACACCAAAACGAAGTCCAAAAATTATCCCATTTATGCCTCCAGGCAGTGGCCCTTGGTGGCTCAAACTACCCCAGAACAGATTTTTATGGTCTCAAGGGTGTTCGAGCCATTGAAGTAAACATTGAATGTGAGTGTTCGTTATGTCCGCCTCAATGAGGCGATTTTAACGAGTACCCACAACCTGTGTTTTAGAAAACATCCGCATTTCTCTATATAGTATGTGGTCTACAATGAGTCTACCATGGTATGCATTTCATGGACCAGGCCCCGAGGTTATAAAGCAAATTTCGTGCTCAACTCAGCTGAACATGAAATTTGTAATGCTCATAACTATTAAAATAAAAATAAATTAGGGAATTTTCCTGCTCAGATCAGCATAGAATGTCATTTATCCTGCTCATAAATTTTAAAATGCCAACAAATGTTGGCATTTTAAAATCTATGTGCAGGATAAATTTCACGCTGTAGTGAGTTGAGCATGAAAAAAGTTTTATAACCTTGGGCCCTGTTCGCGTGATGAGTTAAGAGACACAAAACGTTACTTTCTCCCTGTACATTGTGAAAGATACGAAGGTAGGCTGAAAAGTTCTGAGCCTGACCAAGACCCAATGGTTTGTCCATGCTGAAAGTGCCTTATTTTTCAACATAGTCTCCCTTTCTGTCCACATACTACCTCCAGCGATGCTGGAGTCCTTGGATCCCAGTGGTATAGAAGGTCTCATCTTGGTCCCTGAAAAACTCCCCCACAGCAGCTATTACCTCCTCGTCTGACCGATAGTGCTGCCCAGGCAAGTGTTTTTTTTTCATGTTTGGAAACAGGAAATAATCTGATGGTGCCAGATCAGGTGAATATGGAGGGTGATCGACAAGTGTGAAGCCACAGTCATGAACAGCAGCCATTGCGACAACCGATTTATGAGCAGGCGCATTGTCCTGATGGAACAAGACCCCTTTTGTCAATTTTCCGGATCGCTTAGCCTTAATTGCTTTTCGCAATTGTTTTAGCAGATCTGCATTATACCCCCAATTAATTGTTCTGCCCTTTTGAAGGTAATCTATGAATATTATACCCTTGGCATCCCACAATACTAATACCATCACCTTCCCTGCAGAGCAGACGACCTTTGCCTTCTTTGACGGGGGTGAGCCAGGGTGCTTCCATTGCATAGATTGTCTTTTGGTCTCTGGCTCAAAGTGATGAACCCAACACTCATCCTGAGTGACAAAACGGCCAAGAAAACCATCTTGGTCTGCTTCAAAAATAGCCAAGTTGGCTTGTGACAGGTTCAGTCTGGTCAACTTTTGGTCAGGCGTCAAAAGCCGTGGCACCCATCTGGCGGAAACCTTCGACATTCCTAATTCACTGTGCAGAATGTTTCTACTCGTTCACGGGAGATGCCAACAGTGTTAGCTATCTGATTCACTTGGCTGATGGTTTCCTCGGTTGCTGCCTCTGTGGGTCGTCCACACCGGTCATCATCTTCAAGGCTGTCCTTGCCCATCTTAAAATTTGCTGCCCACCTTTTCACGGTTGCATATGAAGGAGCATCATCCCCTAATGTAGCAACCATATCGTCATGAATGTCCTTAGGAGCTAACCCCTTTTTATGGAGGTACTTGGTGACACCACGATACCAGATTTTGTCCAGTTTCTCAAAAACGTGCTAGTATCAATTTTCAAAGTCTAGAATTTCTACGTTATCGCAGGTAAACTTGAACTCATTTGAGTCAAATCAAGTAGTAAAGGTTTGGATTTAATGAATACAAAATTTCATGGCTGTTCGATGCCTGCTTCTTGGTCAGGCTCAGAACTTTTCAGCCTACCTTTGTAGTTTATCTCACACGTGTGTATTTTCTTTCACATCACAGGCGTGATAAAAAGGGACATGAAGTAATTTGTGCATACGAATATATGTGAAGGAAACAGTGTGTCACCTGACAAAAGTATTGCGTGCTTTATTAAGGAAGAGAAATTATCAATATAGATATACATCAATCAGTCAATGAGACTGCTGTTGACGGTAAATATAGGGAATATTTGTGTTTCGTTTCTTGATTTTTATTTTTCATGCGTTAACATTTGCCGCGCCGCTAACGAGAGGCTTCGACTCGAGGAAGTCGCTTGAAGAAGCGGCTTGCCGCGAAGAAATTGTTTGAAAACAATGTCGCTAACGAGATGCCTCGACACAAGGAAGCTGCTTGAAGGCTAGCAGAAATTAGTCCCTTAAGGACTGGAAACTTAGCATTTTAAAACTAGTGAATAAACGCATTTCTTTCTATTCTCAAAATACTAACTTATTACCTCCTAAGCCCAAGACGTCTTTACGTCATCTTAAACTAGGTATTCAAGAATTTCATAAGAAGTTTGTTTTGGCCCCTGCAGACAAGGCCGCTAACAACGTCGTCGTTGTGTGACGGCTCCACTATGTTAACACGCTTAAGCAGGAGCTTGGTGGTACTAAGGCCTATGAACTTCAGCCTTTAGCTGAAGAGAGAGCTATAGTAGATAAACATGTTTGTCTTTCAGCCACCAAGTTTGCTGTGTGTGTTAACGAAGGCCAAGACAAGCTTCCTACGCTATACTGGTTACCAAAACTTCATAAAAGACCTTACAAAGCACGGTTTATTGCAAATTCTAGCTCGTGCACTACCACTGAACTTTCTAAATTATTAACTTCCTGTCTTACTGCTATTAAAACGCATGTAATTAAATATTGTGATAAAGTCTTTGAAAGATCAGGAAGAAATCTGTTTTGGTCTATAAAAAATTCGAATGAGGTTTTAAATAAATTGAAATCTAGACATTTTCGTGCTTCTAGTCTGTCTACCTACGATTTTTCCACTCTTTACACTACACTTCACCATAATCTTATAAAAGAAAAGCTTAATGATTTAATTGAATGGGCTTTTCACAGAGAAGATTCTCTCTATCTTGCATGTAATGTCAGAAATGCATTTTTCACTTCTAAAAAACATAAGAATTATACACTTTGGTCATGCCAGAAAGTGTGTGATGCCCTCACCTTTCTACTTGACAATATTTATATTAGATTCGGTGCTAAGTTATTTAGACAAATTGTGGGTATTCCGATGGGTACTAATTGCGCACCTCTTGTGGCTGATCTGTTCTTGTATTGTTATGAAAGAGACTTCATTTTGTCGCTTTCCATTGATAACCAATCTGAAATTATTGAAGCTTTTAGCTCTACTTCTAGATATTTAGATGATTTATTAAAAATTTATAATACCTATTTTGATGGTTTGGTCAGTCAGATTTACCCCCTAGAACTTCAGTCAAATAAAGCTAATTCTTCTGATACCGAGGCCCCGTTTTTGGATTTACATCTATCTATTGTAGATGGATTTGTTTCGTGCAAAATTTATGATAAACGCGATGACTTTGATTTCGAGATTGTAAATTTTCCTTTTTTGGATGGTGATGTTCCTCGTGCGCCATCCTATGGCGTTTATATTTCGCAATTAATTCGATTTGCTAGAGTGTGTAGTCATGTAACTGACTTCAACACTCATAATAAATTATTAACGGCTAAACTCCTTAATCAGGGTTATCGGTACCATAAACTACGCAAAGCCTTTTCAAAATTTTATAGGCGCCATTCTGATTTAATTAAAAAATTCAATATTGGACTTAAATCTCTTCTGCAACAAGGTCTATCGGAACCCGAATTTTATGGTGGCTTAGTATATAAATTCAGAAAAATATATAACCGCAATGACTTCAGCACCATATTTCGTAAAATCATTCTTCGATATAAAAAGATTGGGTACAACATGGATATTATACGACAGACTGCATGCATGGTAATTAACCCAATCACGGTTGGCAACTTTGCTTCCCTCTTTAATTGCACGCCGGTGAGTCAGGCCTCAGATTCTATGACGGCTCCAACGTAAAGGCTTATTGAGAATTAGAGAGATAATGCTGGTTGGTGCCTGATGCTCTGTCTCTGGTCGGGCTCATCGGAGTATAACTGTTGGTTTTCTTTTGCACCGGCGTTTCGGTGGTTTCTTGCTGTCGGGTCCTCGCCGTTGTCTCGCCTGTGTGGTTCTTTGGTTTTTGTGTTCGCGGAGATGTTGCGCTGGTGGGTTGGGGGCCTTCATGCGGGCTGGGCAGATTATTTGTCTAAATCGCGACGGAAGTAGGGGCGAGGGTTGTGACCACGTAAGGTCGATTTAGGCCCCCCAGTGGAGGTCTTCCGCTGACCGTTCTAAGGCGGCTATTCTGTGGCGATTTATTTATGTTGTTGTTTGTTACTTACTGTGTGTATCACTTGTGTCTTTTAATTTTGGATGGCCATATGGCCATTTTGTGGGAAAGTAACTGTCCTTATGGCCTTCCTTTGTTTAGGTTTCCATTATGGTCTGGTCGCTTAATGTTTGTATTTCTTTCCCTTTGGTGTCTTTTATGGGTGGAGTAAGATAATTGTATCAATTCCTGATCTTTGTTTTACTTCTACTTAGCAAGCGGCCTCGCCGCGAGGAAGTTGTTTGCTTGCAAGCGGCCTCGCCACGGGGAAGTTGTTTGAAAGCAAGACTGCTAGCAAGTGCCTAGGTCTCGAGAAAACTGTTTGGATGCATGGGCGCTAGCAAACGCCCTCACCGCGAGGAAATTGATTGGGGGAAAGACGGCGAACAAGCGGCCTCGCCGCGAGGAACTGTTTGACGGCAAAGCCGTAAGGACTCGAAATGAGGAAGTTGCTTGAAGGTTATGCCGCCAGTAAGCGGCCTCGTCGCGGGGAAATGCGCTAACAAGGGATTCGTCGCGAGGAAACAATGCAGCAAACAAGTGCCCTGGTCGCCAGGAAGTTGCTAGAGAGCAAGGCCGCCAGCAAGCGTCTCTTCAAGAGAAAATTGTTTGGAGGCAATGCCAAAAGTCAACTTTCTCGTGACGCGGCGAGTCTCTGCATGAGCAACAAACATGATTGACCGTTTTTCTTACAAAACGAAGGACTTCAAAAATAATAGTGGTCGAAACTATCCCTAAAATCACTATAAATTTGGCTAAAACGCTTTGGAAATCCTCAAAACCAACATGGTGAAATTAATTCCAGTTCTATCGAAACTACATTGACACCATAATTTTTTTCTTTTTTTTTTAATTGCTGTTTGAAGCTTTTCGTAAATGGGCCGGAAACAAATTCCGTGTTCTAATCCTGAAATTCACCTGCTGTTTGAACCTGTTTTGACCTTTTGATATCACAAGAAAGATTTGGCTTGCTTTGTTTTCGTTGCGTTGGGCATCGTAACTTTAATGCCCTGCTAGTAGCATTTTCAAATATTATGATGACGTCAGAACGTCACTGCGGAACTGATGCCATTGTTAACAACGTTCTGAACTTGCCGCCATGTTGGTTTTACGATCACATTTGAAGTGTTCATATGGAGTTCTGGGCATTTTTCGTCACAAACAGCCGCTGAAATCGTAAGTTATGCAAGAAATACGATCATCCTTATGTTTGCTATTTCCTTGCAATATTACTTGTCGGGTCCCTGGGAAGATATTTGAATACTCGGCCTGGCGGCCTTGTGTTCGAACAGCTTCTTCTGGACCCGGCAAAGGTAAATGCATGAAATATCATGGGTGATCCCTATATTCAAGGGTAGCGACAGTAGGCAGCTAGAGTCACGTGAATATCGTATGAAGGATCTGATCGTCAGTGTCTCTATGCATATGGTTTATAGCAATGTCGAAGTCTTGTGCCTTTCTTTCTCGTCACTCAACGTTCAAACAACGGCGCAATACTATACATGATGTTGGCAAGTGTAAGTTTACAATGATCAAACGCGAATGACCGTTTTTCTTGCCTAACTTACGATTTCATAAATAATTAATGGTTATTATAACCATAAATCGATCAGAAAATCATCAAAAACAACATGGTGGCGTTGTCAAGGCGTTGCCTCCAATGTAATAAATAACATAGACGCCAACAAAAGTAATTCAAGGGCGGCAATGCAGCATAACATCACATAAACAAATCATGTCCGGTTTTGAGGTGATTTAAAGGAAGGGATGAGCCCAAGTGTTTGAAAGGATGAGCCCGAGTGTTTTTGCGCGGAATATGAGTTAATGCAACGTTGAAATCTAGCACATATCTTTCCAGCAACAAAACAGATGCCATTTAAAGTTCAAATATTGGAAAAAGGCACAGAACCAATACGAAAACAAGCCTATACAAATACATTGTAAATTTTACCACCGAAAAAAACGACAATTTTCAGATGAAAAATTGCCATATTTTTCTTCTTTCTGCTCAAAATTGTAGAGCAGAAATTAGACAAAAATGGTTTACCCTTGTAAATCCTAGTTTTTGTCATGTACAAGTGGGGTTAACGAAAATCAGAATTATCATTACGAAAACACGCCTATACTAGTACTTCTGACCCCCTCGAACCCCACTTTTATATAGTAAAAGTGGGGTATACAGGGGGTAAACCTTATTTTTCTTATTTCTGCTTTAAAATATAGATTGTGGGTACTCGTTAGAACCGCCTCGATGAGGCGATTCTAACGTGTACCAACAATATATAGTTTGAGCAGAAATAAGAACAATATTACAATTTTTCATCTTAAAATTTCGAATTTTAGGCGTTATAGTTTACAATGCATTTGTATAGGCGTGTTTCCGTAATGGTAGGCGTGTTTTCATGATGCAAATAAGCAGGAATCTTCTTTCGGGACATATCTTATAAGTTAGAGTAAAATATGCTTCAACCAAATACTATGCTGTCCTTGACCCTCCCCCCCCCCACCGCCCCCCAAGAATATCGGATATTCTCTTAGTGAGACTCCCTCCATCAACTGCGCCTATTCGTTCGCAATGTGGAATGTTAATACCAATGTGTGGCGAAACACGTGTGTTGTAATTATATTGCCTGACACCGAGCCAACATGCACACTGAGTAGACGACCGTCTCATAAGCACTTTCAGAAGCATCCACAACGACATGTTGTCAGCAATCATACTTTATTCAAGAGATATATTGGAACTTGTGTTTTCAGGAGTTCGCCTAGATCGCTGAACCACTAGCGTGAGGAGTTGATGAGCGGCTTGGTAATTTCCTAATCACAGTCTACACCGATAGTCCACATTTCTTGCAATGGTGTGCAAGAAAAGACCACTCAGGAAAGGCCATAATTAAAGAATTTGAACCCTTGCACTCAGTTCCAGTGCAGTATCAACATAATAACAATAGCAAATTGATCCGAATGGGTCATTTCACAGACCATTTCAGGGCTGTTCTGCTGTCGCGGTTTATTTTTGTTATGGTTTGTCTTTGAGTGTGTGTATCGCTTGTATTTTTTTGGGATAGCCAATTTGTACTTTTGTCGGAAAGTAGCTGTCCTTCTGGCTTTCCACTATTGATACATGTATTTCCATTAGGGTCTAGTTATTTCATGTTTTTGTTTCTTTCCCCTTGGTGTCTCTAATGGGAGCTGTGGATTAATTGTATCGACCATTACTTCTATTTTTAGCACAACAGTGAGTCAAAATAAATACATACTAAAACGGTTATGTATAGATTAATACTATCGTGAATCATGGCCCATCGGAGTCTAACTGTTGGTCTTCTTTCACTCCAGCAGTTCAGTGGTTTTTTGCTGTCGAGTCCTCACCGTTGTGTCATCACTGTGTTTTTTTTATTATTATTTATTTCTATGTTAATGGAGATGTTGCACTGATTAGATAGGAGGCCTTCATGCGGACTTAACAAATTATTTGTCTAAATGGCGACGGGAATAAGGGCGAGGATTGTGGCCACGTAAAATCGATTTAGCCCCACAGTGGAATTCGTTTAACTGACCGTTCCAATGCGGTTCTTCTGTCGCGGTTTATTTTTGCCATGTCTTGTCTTTGAGTGTGTGCATGACTTATATTATTTTGTTTTGGATTGCCAGTTGGCCATTTTGTGGGAAAGTTACTGTCCTTTTGGCTTTCCGCTAGTGATGTTTCCATAAGGGTCTAGTGTTTCATGTTTGTGTTTCTTTCCCTTGTTGTCTCTGATTGGAGCCGTGGGTTATTTGTATCGATTCCTGATCATTGCCTTCACTTCTTTTTAATGACTCAACAACAGTCGGATGTCAGAGCAGAAGAAAACCACCAGTTAGAACACGGAGAGTCTAGCCAAGGAAATATCAGACTCCACCCCTCTTGAATTCAAAAGATTCAGGATGGGACCATCATAGAGTCCGAAGTCCAGCCAACCGCCATGCAACCGAAGACCGAAATATAATTATCCACTGTAAAGGGGTCGACGACCAAACACACGGTCTGTCGCATAACATCCATGCTATAACTAATTTTCTTGCGTTTCGTAACAATTTTCCTGAACAGACCAGAAAAATTATCACTACATAGTATTTTTATAAATTTTTAAACTAAATCTCCATCATATTCAGGCTCCGACAGTCCCTGTTGCAGGAGTGCCTTTAAAGGAACGCAATATTTAGTGATAATGTCATAATAACGACAATTTAATTTTGAAAATGTTTTGAGCAGTTTATGATACCGAAAGCCCTGTTTTAAAAGTATTTTCCGTTACAATTCTATTACAATTATTAAAATCATCAACATGACAACAAGCTCTCGCAAAACGAATAAGCTGTGACATTTAAACATTATAAGACATAGTCTTATGGATGGCACCATCCAAGAAATGAAAATCTGCAATTCCAAAATTGAAATCATCTATTTTATCATGAATTTGGGAAAAAACAGTACCATTATTTATCAGTTACCCCCTGTATATATTCCATTGTAACGCATTGACCTGATAAAGATATGCTATCTCAGGACAAGTGAGCTTTATCACGTCAACGTGACATTGCAATTTTATGAATGAAGCGAACTACCGACAAAAATGGCTAAAAAGTTATAATTACTAGAAAAAATGGAAAAATTACATTTAAAATGATTAAAAAAAACAAATAAAACTTATAGTCAGCTGATAGTAAATATACTGCTCGTTATATATTCCGCGCCGGAATGTAAGGACGCAATGACTGATCGTAAATTGCCGATTATAAAGAGTTTACAAGGGGATAAACTGATAAATAGAATACGAGATTCTTGTCTTTTGATATCAAGTTCATCATGCTCGGCTTCGAGAACGCATGCAGAATCGCTCGGCAAGCCTCGAGATTCTGCAAGCGTTCTCGAAGCCTTGCCTGACAAACTTGATATCAAAAGACACGAACCTGGTATTCTCTATATACAGTCAACTATAAGTACAAACATGTGGGTTCAGAGTAATCAGAATTAGGCTTATTTAACTGCCATTTTTTGGATAAATTCTATCAACCATTTGTTCCAAATCCATATTATTAATATTTAAAAGATCATCCAAACATCGAGAGGTAGAGTTAAACGCCTCAATAACATTGGTTTGTTTATTTTTTAGAAAGGGACAACATGAATTCTTTTTCATAACAAAGCCGAATCAAGTCGGTAACAATTGGAGCGCAGTTTGTACCCTTTGGAATACCAACTACTCGTCTATATACTTTAGATCCAAACCTTATATAGATATTATCCAATAAAAGGAAAGTTTTTCGCAAACCTCTTGATATGTCTGCTAATCATAACATCTGTTGGCATCTCAAGAAGCAAAATAAGCATTTCTATCATTGCAGACCAAATACAGACACTTTTCCCGAAGAAACATTGTTTCAATTAAAGTTGAAGAATTTTCCTTTAATCAAATTATGAGTTAAAGTTGTGTAAAGAGTAGAAATAATGTATGTTGATAATATAGATCCACGAAAACCTCTTGCTTACAGGCAGTCAACATTTCATTTGAATTTTTACGGACCAAAACAAGATAATGCCAGAATTTTCATAAGCTTTTTAACATAACTAGCAACAAGATTTTAACAATTGCTAAACACGATGTTAGTAATTTAGAAAGTTCGGTTGCCGTATACGACTTATAAATGGATGGATTGTTTTAATCGTCTGTAACCAGTATAGCGTAGAAAGTTTTTGTTGTTTTTTCGTTATACCTCACTGAAACTTGGTGTGCGTTAAGGATGTTCTTTGACGATAGTATTTTCATCTTCATGAACCTGATTGTAGGTCTTAGGATAATGCTTATCATCATGGAGGGGTCAAACATCATAGATATTTTAAGATAGTTGCTCCTTGGTTTTTACATCCAAAGATAATTCCCAAGAAAACAGACATTCTCCTTTAATGTAAAAACTTTTTTTTACTGCTAGCCACCACAATTAATGGACATCGTACTGAGATTGAAATCCTCCTTTGCCCTTTGGCCTTCTACCGGAATGATCACCAACAAGATAGGCGAATTCAAAATAGAACTGTAGGCAACGTTCAGGAATCGATACAATTAACCCACATCCCATCTGAGACACCAAAGGGAAAAAACGGGCCTCCGTGGCCTAGTGGTTAAGAGCGCTGACTCTTGATCATTAGGTCTCTTACCGCTGAGGTTCGAGCCTCGCTAGGGTCACATGTGAGACGCCAAATTCTGCAACGGAAGGCCAGGCGGTTTTTCTCCGGGTACTCCGGTTTTCGCCCACCTCTGATTAACAATCGGCTCGATATGAGTGAAATAAACTTGAAAGGGACGTAAAACCAAATTAAAAAAAAAATACCAAAGGGAAAGTAACACAAACATGAAATAACTATATCCTAATGGAAACATCAATAACGGAAAGCAAAATGGATAGTTACCCCCACAAAATGGCCAAATGGCTAACCAAAACAAAAAGATATAAGCGACACACACATTCAAAGACGATCTATAACAAAAATAAACCGCGACAGAAGAACTGGGGGCGTGTAGAGTAGTTTGTATTTTCTTATCCTTTAGAATCATTGATTTCGTTGTTGAATTTTGAAAATATTTGAGGGTCACTGATGAGGCCTAATTGGCCGAAACTAGCTAGTCTGGCCCCGCAAACATTTACACTCCATATGTTCCAGTTCTGTGGTGTATTTCTTGCTTCAAAAGGATAACCCTTTCTAGAACGAATTAAATCGATTTTACGCGGTCGCAATCCACGCCCTTATTTCCTTCGCGATTAAGACAAATAATATCTTCAGCCCGCATGAAGGCTTTCCAACTCATCAGTGCAAAATCTCCGAGAACTCAAATTCAAACAACCACAGAGATAAAACCAACTGTAAGGACTCAACAGGGAGAGGGGGCTGATGCTTAAATCGATTTTAAGCAGCCGCAATCCACGCCCTTACTTCCGTCGCGATTTACATAAATAATATGTTTATCCGCATGAAGGCTTCTTAACTCATCAGTGCAACATCTCCGAAAACACACAAATCAAACAACCACAGTAATGAAACAACGGTGAGGACTCGACATCAAAAATAACTGAAATTCTTGAGCAAAAGAGAACCAACAGTTAGACTCTGATGGGCCAGACCAGAGACAGAGCATCAGGCACTCTAAAGCTATTTTAGCATGCATTCCGGCTGACATCAGAATGAGTAGCTGATTGTATAATTCGAACCATTTTTTGCTGTACATGGAGTCCGTCATGCGTGTCAACTTCTGGATGGTTTCTGCAGCGTTGGTATTTCGTGGCTTGCTGTTGCAGAACAAACTGTGCCTGGAATGCTGATGAACTTACTTCAAACACAACTCCGTCAAACTGGTAGACGTGTGGTAAATGATTATGATGAATTGTTCTTTTCAATCGGAATCTATGGTATTATAAGAATCTTATATGGGTGTGAGGGGTGGATTGAAAAATCCGTCCCAAGGGTCACTGTCCGGCTTCACGAGGCTTGCCGAGTGATGCCGGACAGTGATCCCGAGGTACGGATTTTTCTATTCACCCCTCACACCCATATTGGATTCTGTTTCTTGCATACCTTCCATTTCTATTGCGAATTTTTAATGTTGGTGTCACTTCGGTTACCGACGTCCGCCATTTTGTGATGATACGACAGGAATGTTTTGTGACGTCACGCATGACGACGCCGCGCATGAGGTTGTAATCAACCAGTGCATTTATCAAACATGCGATTATATTCGATTTGGGGTCGGAACACCAGGGTCAGAACATAAATTTCTATCCCAGGGTAAAATCACGGATTTGCTTGTCTGGTGTGCAAGAAAGCTTCTTCTCTGGCAACCACGGTAATCGATTCCGCTTGGGGAGGAGCGTGAGTGTATGCGTGTGTGTGTGAGAGTGTATGTTGGAGGGAGGGGGGGGGGGGGGTAGATGCAATATCGCACACCACTGCAACAGGAATCGTCCTAGTCGCAAAAGGTGTCTCGCTGTAGTTTCGACCCAATTCAACGAAATTCCTTCACACTTTGCCGAATTGTAAAAGCGTCTTCGTTTAATCACGGTTGAATGCGGATAATATTACTTTTTATTTTTCAGATTCAGATTATCCGATTTATTATAACTTTTTCACGTACCCGTTTTCAATGTACATGTATGCGTCGATGCTTTGATTGTATGCGAGTGCGCTTTCTAGTTTCCTATTCTGATGCCTTCGCAGCGTCATCTGGGAGGTATCTGGCAATCTTGGTCATCCACTCTCCATGGGTTGCCAACCTTGTATAGTTCGAACAAATTGACCTGAGACTGGTGAACTCTTTTAACATAATTTCACATCCGACTGAATGCATGTATTTTTCTTCGTCGTTTTCCGGAGATGGCGATATTCACGGGATGCCGAAAATTCACGAGGAGTTTACGAAAGCCGACGTTTTAGGCGATCACATTGACTAATTTATTCCTTGCATAGAGGTTAGTCTCAGGTCAATTTGTTCGCACTGTACATCTTGTTGTTCCGCCCCCGCCCATAGGGGCTTGAAGAAATATATGGGCTGCACGATGCTTCGACGCAGAGCTGAATCCGGCCCGCACACTAGTAATGGTAAACCGCTAAGAGGATCTAAGCCTGTCCAGGAACCGCGGTGCGAGGCGGACTGTCCATGCTAATAAACCCTATTGGTTTCATTGGGCGACAGGGCTTGAGATGTCATTTCATCTCAATGTTTGGTAAAAGTCCCACAAAATTGGAAGCAACGTCTCCAAAATGACCTTTACAGTGTTGACAGGGACGTTAAACCTCGAATCAAACAAATAAACATCTTGTTGTCATTACATTTCGTCTACGCAACCATCCCAGCCTATAATCAGAATGTGTAGGAGTGCGAGACACATTACCACAACACGCCTATTCAAATATATTGAAAATTCTGCCCTCAGAATAATGAAAAGTTTCATATATTTTTCATATTTCTTCTTTAAACATAGATTGTGGTTACTGGTTATGCGGTTCTAACGAGTACCCACAATGTTTTTTTTTTAGAAATAGCACAAATGTATACCCCTGTAAACACCAGTATTACTGTAGTGATTTTGGGTTTGAGGTGCTCAAAATTATACAGGCATGTTTTCGTGATGAATTTTTTCTTGTGACGTCAATGTCGTAAGACGTGATCTGTCGTCAGATTGATTCTATTGAGTACCAACCATTATGATAATTACACCCGTGCGACATAGCGCATTTTTCACATCTCAAAAATGGCTGCTCATTATGAAAATACGCCTATTCAAATACACTGTATTTTTTACCGCCGAAAATCGAAAATTTTCAGATAACATATTGAAATATTTTTTCCTATTTCTGCTCAAAAGATAGATTGGGGGTACACGTTAGAAACGCCTTATCGAGGCGGATCCTACGAGTACCCACAATCTATATTTTAGAGCAGAATTAAGAAAAATAAGGTTTACCCCTGTAAACCCCAGTTTTACTGCATATAAGTGGGGTTCAATGGGGTCGGAATCATTTAGGCATATTTTCGTAATGTTTCTGAAGTTATACTGCACACATACATGTATGTTGTGGGTGCTCTTAAAAACCGCCTCATTTAAGCAGATGATGAAGATTGTCATCAAACGTACGAGGGTAGGCTGAAAAGTTCTGAGCCTGACCAAGAAGCAGGCATCGAACAGCCATGAAATTTTGTATTCATTAAATCCAAACCTTTATTACTTGATCTGACTCAAATGAGTTCAATTTTACTCGCAATAACGTAGAAATTTTAGACATTGAAAATTTATACTAGCACGTTTTTGAGAAAATCGACAAAATCTGGCATCGTGGTGTCATCAAGTACCTCCATAAAAAGGGGTTAGCTCCTAAGGACATTCATGCCGTTATGGGTGCTACATTAGGGCATGATGCTCCTTCATATGCAACCGTGAAAAGATGGGCAGCAAATTTTAAGATGGGCAAGGACAGCCTTGAAGATGATGACCGGTGCGGACGACCCACAACGGCAACAACTGAGGAAACCATCAGCCGAGTGCACAGGGCCGTGTTGGATGACAGGCGTTTAACTGTGAATCAGTAAGCTAACACTGTTGGCATCTCCCGTGAACGATGAGAGAACATTCTACACAGTGAATTAGGAATGTCGAAGGTTTCCGCCAGATAGGTGCCACGGCTTTTGACGCCTGAACAAAAGTTGAGCAGACTGAACCTGTCACAAGCCAACTTGGCTATTTTTGAAGCAGACCAAGATGTTTTTTTTTTTACTTTTTTGTCACTCAGGATGAGTGTTGGGTTCATCACTTTGAGCCAGAGCCCAAATGACAATCCATGCAATGGAAGCACCCTGGCTCACCCCCTCCAAAGAAGGCAAGGGTCGTCTCCTCTGCAGGGAAGGTGATGGCATCAGTGTTCTGGGATGCCAAGGGTATAATATTCATAGGTTACCTTCAAAAGGGCAGAACAATTAATGGGGAGTATTATGCAGATCTGCTAAAACAATTGCGAAAAGCAATTAAGGCTAAACGTCCCGGAAAATTGACAAAAGGGGTCTTGTTCCATCAGGACAATGCGCCTGCTCATAAATCGGTTGTCGCAATGGCTGCTGTGCATGACTGTCGCTTCACACTTGTCGATCACCCTCCGTATTCACCTGATCTAGCTCCATCAGATTATTTCCTGTTTCCCAACATGAAAAAGCACTTGGCTGGGTAGCATGATCGGTCAGACGAGGACGTGATAGCTGCTGTGGGGGAGTTTTTCAGGGACCAAGTTGAGACCTTCTATACCACTGGGATCCAAGGACTCCAGCATGGCTGGAGGAAGTGTGTGGACAGACAGGGAGACAATGTTGAAACATAAGGCACTTTCAGCATGGACAAACCACTGGATCTTGGTCAGGCTCAGAACTTTTCAGCCTACCCTCGTAGTTTTCTAGGGCGTCTGATCAGGATCTACACTGTTCGCAAAAACCTATCACATGAGTTCAGTCCAGATCGGTTAAACGGGTTACCCTCTTAGCAAAACACTCTGATCCCAGAACCATACGTAGGTGCGGCTAATAAATAAGCGTTACCTAGATTTAGTCATAAGCGGTGATAGTCAAGAGGGCATAGCGACTTAAAGCTACTGCACTTAGAAACTTCTGGTCGTTGACAAATATTCGACCAAAAAAGAAAAATATCTACACGTTATTACCTCTCAAGTAAAATATGTCCACTTTCAGAAGTGAATTCGTAAAAACTGCGATTTAGATGAAACTGGGTATGTTGCGGAAATAAAACAGTCTTTCGATGTATCAAATTTCACCAGAATGAGAGTGGGGTCGAAGGTGGCCTGCTTGACATAAATGCAATTGTAACTTTCCCGGAAAGATATTAGGATAACGATTATTAGAATTAATGGCTGGGTTGAGACCGAAACAAGGAAAACACACCCGAACTTTCAGATTATACATTAGGAAAACATGTCCGTGTGAAATAATGGCGTCCAACATGGTGTCAGAAATGACAAATATTAGGTAAAAATTGTAAAATCTTTCTTATTTCTGCTTTTAACATAGATTGTAGGTCCTCGTTAGAACCGCCTCAACGAGGCGGTTCTAACGAGTACCCACAATCTATGTTTTGAGCAAAAATAAGGCAGACAATATTCCCCACTTACACCCCACTTATCTCTATATAAAGTGGGGTTCAGAGGGGTCTTCGTTTCACGGACTTGTTATCTTGATGTATAAGGCCTAAAAAAATAGCCAAATTTCCGCTAACCCGACAGACCCTGCTTCAGATCCCCGACTCTACTATTTTTATTAATAAAAAACAAAATAAAAATTAAAACACCCACCCTACCATTTTTAATTTCCGACCCTACCAAGTGTCGCTTTTTTTCCATAATAATTTCGTGTATGAAGTCCTTTTTGTATTTTTTTTTTTTTTTTTTTTTTTTTTTTGCATTTAGTACCTTCCTACGGAACCCGGGAAGGGACAAGATTTTTTTTTATTTTATAAGTTGTGCGGACAAGATAATATCTTGTTCGCACAACTTAATATCTTGTGCAGACAAGATATTATCTTGTGCGGACAAGATAATATCTTGTCCGCACAACATAATATCTTGTCCGAACAAGATAGTATCTTGTGCAGACAACATATTATCTTGTGCAGACAAGATATTATCTTGTCCGCACAAGATATTAAGTTGTGCGAACAAGATATTATCTTGTCCGCACAAGATAGTATCTTGTCTGCACAACATAGATCTTGTGCGCACAAGATATTATCTTGTCCGCACAAGATATTATCTTGTCCGCACAAGATAATATCTTGTCCGCACAAGATAATATCTTGTCCGCACAACTTCCCAAGATCTATGTTGTGCAAACAAGATAATATGTTGTGCGAACAAGATAATATCTTGTGCGGACAAGATAATATGTTGTGCGAACAAGATCATATCTTGTCCGCACAAGATAATATCTTGTCCGCACAAGATAATATGTTGTCCGAACAAGATAATATCTTGTCCGCTCAAGATATTATCTTGTTCGCACAACATAATAAAAATAAAAAATCATGTCCCTTCCCGGGTTCCGTACCTTCCAGAATACAGAGCTGACAATTTTGAGCATCTAAAATAAATTTTATTTACAGTCTCAACATAACAATTTTACCAAAAAAAAAAAAAAAACATGTACAAAAACAAAACTAATAAAAATAAAGGCCGGACCGTGTTTTTTTTTTTTTTCGGGAGAAAATATACAATAATAAAATATGTTTCTCCTATATACCGTACTACGAACAAGATATTAAGTTGCACGAACAAGATATTATCTTGTGCGGACAAGACAATATGTTGTGCGCACAAGACATCATCTTGTGCGGACAACATAATTGATCTTGTGCGAACAACATATTATCGTGTGCGCACTAGATAATATCTTGTTCGCACAACTCAATATCTTGTGTGCTCAAGATATTATCTTGTTCGGACAACATATTAATTTGTTTGCTCAACATAGATCTTTGGAAATTGTGCGCACAAGATATTAAGTTGTGCGAACGAGATTATATCTTGTCCGGACAAAATCTATGTTGTGCAGACAAGATATTATCTTGTGCGGACAAGATAATATCTTGTTCGCACAACTTAATATCTTGTGCAGACAATGTAATATCTTGTCTGAACAAGATAATATGTTGTCCGCACAAAATAATATCTTGTGAGCACAAGATTATATGTTGTGCGGACAAGATAATATCTTGTCCGATCAAGATAATCTGTTGTCCGCACAAGATATTACCTTGTGCTCACAACCTGTAAAATAAAAAAAGTCATGTCCCTTCCAGGGTTTCGAACCTACCTACCGACCAAAACTTTTTAAGCATGTTAGCGGGAACACAGCAATTATTTTTACGCCTAAAATAAACTGAAAGCGAGCCTGGGAGTTTCGGTATCGTTTTTGTTTCTACATGTATCGATCGATCGATCTATACTGTATCACCCTCTCGCGGGGATTACGTTTCCCTCACTTTCCCTAAAGGCATCGAGAAAACCTACATCTGAAAATGTCGTCTCCTTAGGTCTCTGCTGTTTTTTTTTTGTTTGTTTTTTTTTGCAAGCTTTTAAAAATATTTGTGCATACATGCAAACAGTGTGGGCCCATATCAGACAGTCTGATCTGATTTCACACTGTTTGCAAAAAGTTACTTTTAAGGTAACCGGCAGACGGCAAAGCAGACGACAATTGTCATGATTGGCATTTTACGTGTTCTTTGTTAAAGACGCCATATTTACCTGAGTGGCAACCGTGTCGTTTCATTCTTGGTGAACGATTGGATAAAATAAGATTTGACATTTCACGTGAAATGTCTTGGCAGACGATTCACATGTAAAGGCAATCCTCTTCCCCGTCAACACTTTAAAGGTTATTTAGGAGACGTTGCTTTCAATTCTGTGGGACTTTTACCCGACACTGAGATGAAATGACATCTCAAGCTCTGTGCCCAATGAAACCAATAGTGTTTATTAGTATGGACGGTCCCCCTCGCACCACGGTTTCTGGACAGGCTTAGATCCTCTAAGCGGTTTACCAGTACTAGTGTGCGGGCCGGATTCAGCTCTGCGTGGAAGCATCATGCAGCCCATATTTTTCTTCAAGCCACTATGGGCGGGGGCCTTCGGTAGCTCAGTCGGATGTGCGTCTGACTGGTGATGAGGAGGACGCGGGTTCGATACCTACCGGAGTCGGCAACATTCTTTCGTGGAGATTGATCATGAAATCTATTCTACGGTCATTCTCTCCCTTCCGCTGACTCAAGAAGGGCAGTTATCAGTTTCTGGCGAAAGAATGTGCACTGTACTGGCTAACCGCTTACCTATACGCCTGCCCAGGAAAAGTGTGGATAGGTAAACTTACCGGCTCAAAAATGACCTGAAATAGTGTTGACTAGGCCGTTAAACTCCAATACAAACAAACAAAACTTTCCCATACAAAGCTCCCACAGGCCTCTGGGTGCATCACGAAAATACGCCTATATAAATTAGACCCCCTTCAACCCACTTTTATATAGTAAAACATGGGGTTTCCGGGGGTAAACCTTACTTTTCTTATTTCTGCACTAAAATATAGATTGTGGGTACTCGTTAGAACCGCCTCGATGAGGCGGTTCTAACGAGTGCCCACAATCTATATTTTGAGCAGAAATAAAAAAAAATATCACAATTTTTCATCATAAACTTTTCTTTTTTTTTCGGCGATAAAGGTGGCAATGTATTTGTATTGTTTGTTTGAGTTGAGGTTTAACGTCCCCGTCAACACTGTAAGGGTCATTTTGGAGACGCTGCTTCCAATTTTGTGGGACTTTTACCCGACGTTGAGATGAAATGACATCTCAAGCCCTGTCGCCCAATGAAACCAATAGTATTTGTATAGGCGTGTTTTCGTAATGAATTATTTTTACTTTCACCCTGCAATAATTTCGACAATCACATGCGCGGAACTGGGTGCGCATACTCCAAGGAAGCTGGAGAAAAAGGAGTGTAAACGAAAAATTGTTTCAAAGTCGAGAAACTTTGGTACCAAAACTTTACTTTTCATTTAATAAAGAAATGGCATACCACACTTCATGGTTTTATTCAGAAATAACTTCTTATAGACGTTTGAGCTTCTGAATTTCTGTTTCACGAGCTAACGTCGCTTATGAAGAAAGCCGACGTTTTCCGATAATTTGGAACGTCATGACGTCAAAAGTCGCATGTGAGATGCCCTGTAATTTACAGGAGACTATAGGCAGCGATAAAATGCCTTGTAGATATACAACAACAACAACATCATTAATAAAAACGGAGTGGCTATTTGCAGTCAACTGCAAATAGCCAAAAAACGTTAGAATGGCTATTTGCAGTTGACTGCAAATAGCCAGAAAACGTTAAAATGGCTATTTGCAGTCAACTGCAGATAGCCAAAAAAACGTTAAAATTGCTATTTGCAGTCAACTGCAGATAGCCAAAAAACGTTAAAATGGCTATTTGCAGTCATTCTATTAACGTTAGCAAGGCCACCTGGAGATGTTCAAAATATTTTGAAATGGAACGGGCCTCTGCGGCTTAGTAGTTAATTAGAACTCTGACTCTTAATCATTAAGACTCTTGCCGTTTTGGCTATGTTTGTTTGATTTGATGTTTTACGTGCTCTGCAACACTATTTAGGACATTTTAGAGACGTTACTTCCATTTTTGTTTGACTTTTTCCACAGATTGAGACGTAAAGACATCTCAAGCCTATGACAACTATAGGGCCTAGGACGCACCGACTCGCACCACTTTGCCTTAGCAGGCTTAGTTCTTCTAAACGGTTTACCAGTACTCATGTGCAGGCAGTTTCTGCTCTGGATGGAAGCATCATGCAGCCAATCTATTTCTCCAAGCCGCGATGGCCGGTGACTATAAAATGGCTTTATAGAGTCTTTATTTTGTGTGAACATATGACACCTATAGTTTTAAATCACATATTGTTTCCATTTTTGTTTCACTGTTTAGCAATGTTCTCTGCTTATTTAAATGAAATATCTAATTTGTAAAGCCCATGAGAGGTAGGTGGGGAGTGGGCGCGGGCGGGGGCGGGGGGGGGGGGCAAAGGTGACGTGTGTCTTGCGTCACTCAGCTGGGCGTCCATCTGATATTGGTTTAAAGTTGGTTAAGATAATGGTAGAGAGGGGATGATGTTATTTCTTCTGATGATGTTGTTTCTTCTGTGACTACACTTCCATTCGTTTTTCTCTTACTCTTCTGTCTCTCATTTTCATCTCTGCTATTTCTTCTATCTCTTTCCTCATTTTCTTAGGGACAGGACACAAAATTACTCACTGGATGAGACCGTCCAATGCATATAAGCCTTTTGGTTTCATTGGTCGGCAGGACTTGAGTTGTCATTTCATTTCAATGTCGCCGGGTAAAAGTCCCACAAAATTGGAAGCAACGCCTCCAAAATGACCGAAGTGGTGTTGATGGGGACGTTAAACCTCCATTCAAACAAGCAAATGATCCGCCCCCGCCTAGCGGGGCTTGGAGAAACAGAATGCGCTGCATGGTGTACACCAGGCACTCAATGTGCCGGTAACGTCTAAGTAACGTCGATGCAAACGTAGTGGCAAACACTCACTATAAAATGAACGGGCGTGGTGTGGTATTTAACCATTATCATGCTGGACAAGTCAACCCTACCTTTGCAAACAATATATATGCAGATCAGGAAGCCATCTGATCAGGATCTACAGTGTTTGTCAAGAAGAAGTGAACTGAATAAATACAGTAAATGGAGTAATGTCATTCTTTGATATTCTGCAATGGGCGTGGCAAAAATAATTGTAATTGTTGTGGTATTTAACACTTATAATGTTTTTTAAGACAAACGCTTCCTTTGCAAACAATGTCGATTCAGATCAGGAAGTCATCTGATCAGGATCTGCAGTGTTTGTTATGAATTTGTGAATAGAGTACAGAAAACCATTTTTTTTTTAAAAATAATGTATGGGTTGCATATACTGAGTGATATCAATTTTCACTGAAAATTTAAAGCCTTTGTTTTAATTTGTAGGAGCACTCGTTGTATAATTATATTTTCTCGACTGTTTTAACTCTATAGGATGCCAATCACAACGATTGTCGTCTGAGTTGCTGTGTGCTGATTACATTAAAAAATCATTGTTGTAAACAGTGTGGATCCAGATCAAACTGCTGGTAACAATCTGATCGGGGTCCACACTGTTTGCTTGTATGCCTAAATATTATTTTAGACTGCAAAAATGTGAAATAGATGAGATTCGCAGACGACATTTTCAGATGCAGTTTTTCTTAGCACCTCAAGGGTTGAATTAATAAATGTCATCAATAGGATTATAATATCTTTCAATAGGATTACAATAGATATGCGGTCAACATTACAGCCCCCGGGGCACACGCCTTTATACAAACACAATTGTATAATGAACCACATCATGAGAAAAACTGTCTTTGCGAGGATCTGCTCAAATACCATGTACTGATTATGCATAAAGAGTTTCCTATTTTCCTATGTGACCCATATTAAAGAAACCACCGAAAGAAAAGATTTATCATTACAACATGGACTGCCTCATATTTACAGAATTTGAATTTTGACATACACGTTTATATCACATATATAGTGAAACTTTTACCACCAAAAAGTGGAAGTTTTCAGATACTAAATTTTGATATCTTTCATACTCCTACTCAAAACATAAAATTCTAGGCCTCGTCGAGGCGGCTCTAATAAGGACCCACAATATATGTTTTGACTAGAAGTGATAAATATTGTATCAATACAAACTGGAAGAAAAAGAAACAAATTAAACTGAAAGAAAATATATTCTGCTACTGAAGGGGCTTGTACGATAGCGAAATGATACAGTGTTGCCAGTGCCCCTTGGGTCAAAATTGGCTACGCCCAAGGGTCTAGTAGCTACCACAGACTTAAAATGAAAATAAAAACAACTTAAAATCGAAAAAAAAAATCTTCTTCCCTGAAACCATAAGGCCCAGAGCTTAGATATTTAGTATTTAGCAACGCCGAGTAGTCGCCTACATGAATCCTGCCAATCATGCACCTGGGATCCAAATTGACCAACTCCTGTGGCCCCTTAACTCCAATAAACTTATAATCATGGTAAAAAGCTTCAAAATCTTCTTCTCTGAAACCATGAAGTACAGACCTTAGATATTTAGTATATAGCAACATTAAATGGTCGCCTACATAAATCCTGCCAAACATGCCCTTTGGGACAAAATTGGACACGCCCCAGGGCTCATTAGCTCCTATTGACTTATAATGGAAAGAAAGTTCAAACATCTTCTTCTCGGAAACCATAAGACCGAGAGCTTAAGAGTTTTAGCTCATCTGACCGAAGGTCATAGTGAGCTTTTGTGACTGTGAGATGTCCCGGCGTCGTCGTGCGTCGTCCGTAAACTTTTCTTTATAACAATCTAGAGGCCACAGGTTTAGTCCAATCATGATCAGAATGATTATCATGACAATATCTCGGTAGGGTTTGAACATGGGTCATGTCGGGTCAAAAAGTAGGTCAAAACGTCAAATAATAGAAAAACCCTGTTAACACTCTAGAGGCAACAATTTTGGTCCAATTATCATACAGGCCAGCTCTTTATCGTCAAGGGTTCCACCCCCAGACCCCCCCCCCCCCACACACACACACACCGTGCGTCAATGTTAGTAAGACTGAGCCCGCTCATCTCTGTCTGGTGCAGTATGACCTGACCCTCAATGTCACAAGGTGCCCTGATAGTGACATACAAGTCAGCTCTGTATTGTCAAAGTGATCCACCCCATCCCCCCCCCCCTCCACAAACACATCAAGAGTCATTGTTTGTTAGATTGGACTGAGCCTGTTACTTTACTTTATTTTTTAGTTTTGTTCGGTATAATAAAATACATATTACATTCCTGAGAGGGTGATAGTGAAAAGTGTCACCCTTCGGAGTATGAATACCAACCGAGGCGCAGCCGAAGGGTGATATTCATATTCGTCAGGGTGATATTTTTTCACAATCACCCTCACAGGAATGTATTATTTATATATGGGCCCCGTCAAGCGATTTTGGTACTTATCGCCTATGCGAGCAGCGAAGGTTCAGGCGAGCCTGCGCATCCGCACAGTCTCGCCAGAACCTTCGCTCCTCGCTCATACAAGCAGTGAATCAAGAGGAACCTTCAGACAGAAAGCCATATCCCTGGCCCCTCTGAATGGCTGGGCATGCGCAGTTAAAATTTGTCATGACGGAATGCTCGAAGACACAAATTCGCTTGGCGGGGCTCATATATCATCAGCGAATATAACAACCACAGGCAGCAGCAGCGCACTAAACTAATACACATCAGCAACAACCAGGGGGTGGTTGGGTGAGGCGAAGGTTTCCTGCATCTTACGTCACCAGGCTGCCAAACTGATATTGGCTTACAGTTTGGCAAGACCTGCTGACCTTGCCGCAGGTAAGGGCAAAGGCAGGATGTTTTTGTTTCGTCTGTTTGTTTTTTCATTTGCTTTTATTTTTCTCTTTCTGTCCTATCCCTCTTTTTCATCTCTGCTACTATCTCGTTTCGTAAACGACTCAAATTAAGGCGTAACTATACCAAATTTAGTGACGCAGAGGCCTTTCTGATAGACAAGACCCGGCAAACACCGCACACCCCCTCCGAGCACACACCGACCGTCGTAGCTCATGAGACAGGTCCACTGGAGACATCAGGCAGGAGACCCTAGGACGTATAGGCGTCCCCACCGAGCAAACATTAGCAGTCATGGCCCACATCCCACGGAAGTTCCGAGCATCAGGAAGGAGATGTCCAAAGTAGCGAGACTTGCAAAATTTAAAATATAACAAAATGTCGCAACCAAACCCGCTAAGATGCATGTTTCAGCTGACAAGTAATTCTTTGTTTTAGAAAAATTAGAATTTGATACTGCAAAAATTAAAGATATGATATAGTTATTTAAATCAGTACTTGAGTCCTGACGTCAACACCGCAGTATCAACCTCAGCACTAAGGAACTGATAGCGAGCTGGTGATACCCTAGGAGACGAACGAACCATCCACCAGCATAGATACCGACCCAGTGGTTGCAATTAAGGCGTAACTATACCAAATTTAGTGACACAGAGGCCTTTCTGATATTTAATTTTCATCAGTGTGTCTCAACCCTAAAGTTCTGAAACCAAAACGGATGATGGACAAGAACCGGCAAACACAGCACATCCCCCACCGAGCAGACATCAACCGACGTAGTTCATGATACAGGTCATCTGGAGGCATGAGGAAAGAGACGCCTACCCTAGGACGTACAGGCGTCCCCCACCTAGCCAACATCAGCAAACATGGCCCACACCCCACGGAAGTCCCGAGCATCAGGACGGAGATGTCCAAAGTAGCGAGACTTGCAAAAATTAAAATATAACAAAATGTGGCAACCAAATCCACATCCGCTAAGATGCATGTCTCAACTGACAAGTAAGTATAAGCTTTAGAAAAAATAGAATTTGATACTGCAGAAATTAAAGATATAATATATATTTGAATCAGTACTTGAGTACTGACGTCAACACCTCAGTATCAACCTCAGCACTAAGGAACTAATACTGAGCTGATGTTACCCTCGGAGACGAACGAATCATACAACCCAAATTTGACCAAATCAATCAATCAATCAGCTACAGCTGCCTACAGACACACGCATGTGCAATCAAAAGCTCCATTTCACGTTTCGTGAAGGGTACTTTCCATGGTGAAAACGTTCTGTGATCGTCTCATCCTAGGAGGATACGTTCTGTGCAAGACAGTATACCTTGACGTTCTGTGGATAATCCTATGGAGGACTCGTTCTGTGTCAGACTCGCCTCGTATTAAGGATACGATCCGTAAAACATATATTCTGTGGAAGAAACGTTCTGAGAAGGACTCATCCTAAGAAGGATTCATTCTGTGCAAGACATAGCATATAGTGACGTTCTGTGGAGAACAAATCCCATGGAAGACACTTTCTGTTTGGAACAAATCCTATGAAGGACACTGTCTGTGGAGGGCATTTCCTATGTGGGGCGGAAAGTCCTTTGGAGGGCATGTTTTTGACGGACAAACACTATGGATTACATGTTTTGTAGAAGACATGTCCTATGGAGGACACGTCCTGTTACAGACTCGCCTCGTATTTATTATAAGAATCTTATACGGGTGTGAGGGTTGGTTGGAAAAATCCATCCTGAGGGTCACTGTCCGGCACCACGAGGCTTGCCAAGTGATGCTAGACAATGATCCCGAGGGGCAGCTTTTCTATCCACCCCTCACACCTATATAAGATTTTTTTGGGCATACCTTCTATTACTTTGCGCGGATTTTTAATGCTGCAGTCACTTCGATTACCGACGTCCGCCATATTGTGATTACTTTACAGGAATGTTTAGTTACGTATTGTGACGTCAACCTTAACCACGGCGCATATCGTCTGCTGAGTGCAATAACGGTGTAACTGACATTTTGGCCAAAATAGTTTTTTTTTTTTCATAAATGGGTGCCTTGGGACTTGACACACTTGGTAAATAAGTTATACAGCTAAATTCTGCCTCAATAATGATTTATTTCAGCATTTTGGATTTTTTTTTGTCAGTTACACGTTTTTGCTCTGACTTTTAGAAAAAAAGTTGGCGCAAAAACAGTATAAGTGCACTTACCCCATTTTTGCGCAAAGTTTTTAAATACCTCAAAAATATTGAATCCTGCTGCTTGATATTTCAGAATAAGCATATAAGTACCATTGCCAACTATATCTGACATTAACCCGATGACTTTCAACCGTGACAGTCGCACAGAAAGTCAATATTTGGTTGTCTCCCTTTGACTGAGGCCTACGATAGGTACCTATCGTGTACCTATCGTGTAATCAATATTTTGTTTTAATCCGGCTGTGTGTGAAAATGACCCCGGGGGATATTGAACGATAGATATCCGTTCAGAATGTATAAAATGTGACCTATTACCTACCAAATGTCTTTAATTTACTGCTTTACCATGTAAAAGGCAAAGAAATAAGGTTTGTACAATTACACCGTTTTAGCGCTGGATGCACTTACATCGTTTTTGCACCAAAAACACTCGGCGCAGAAATGGTGTATCAACCCTTAAATGCTAAATATTTCTTTTCAAATGTCATTTATTCAACAATAAACATCATACACAAATCAAAGAAATCGCCATGAAGTTAAGAAACCACTAGTTTGGTTTGCTATGCCATTGTTTAATAAAACAGTTTTTGTCTCTTCTGAAAAGTTGCCATTTTGCACGTACAACGTTATTGCACTCAGCAGACGATATGAGGTCGTATTTAACCAGCGCATTTATCTAAACGCGAGAATATTCGATTTTAGGGGTAAGAACACCAGGGTTAGAACAGAATTTCTATCTGGTGTGTATTAAGAATATAAGAATCTTATATGGGTGTGAGGGGTGGATTGAAAAATCCGTCCCGAGGGACACTGTCCGGCATCACGATACGAGGCTTGCCGAGTGATGCCGGACAGTGATCCCGAGGGACGGATGTTTCGTTCCACCACTCACACCCATATTGGATTCTTTTTCTTGCACACCTTCCATTTCTATTGCGAATTTTAATGCTGCTGTCACTTCGGTTACCGACATCCACCATTTTGTGATGACACCACAGGAATGTTAAGTGACGACATGCATGACGACGCCGCGCATGAGGTTGTAATCAACCAGTGCATTTATCAAACACGGGATTATATTCGATTTGGGGTCGGAACACAAGGGTCAGAACATAAATTTCTATCCCAGGGTAAAATCATGGATTTCCTTGTCTGGTGTGCAAGAATATATGTTCCGTGAAGCATATATTCTATGGAGGAAACGTTCTGTCAAGGACTCGTCCTAAGGAGGCTACATTCTGTGCAAGACATAGCATATGATGACGTTCTGTCGAGGACAAATCCTATGGAAGACCCGTTCTGTTACGTACAAATCCTATGAAGGAAACTCTCTGTGAAAGGTAATTTTATGTGGAGGAAACGTGTCTCTCGTGTCTGGTAATCTTAAAAACTATTTTTAAAACGAGAACGTCGGTTAAGGGACGCTTCAATGCCCATTTGATTACTTCGTTCAATTCTTTAGAGGAAAATCAAATATAATACCAGTTGTGATTAAATGATTAATCAAGTGTTTTCTATTTGTTTCCACATAAAACCGACCAAAATGGGCCGAAAAGAATGTATGAATTCTTAGTAAACCAAAAACATGTAAAACGATACATGTAAGACAAGTCAAGGCAAGACAAGATAAAGACAAGGCAAGACAAGACAAGACAAGACAAGACAAGATATTGTCTCCTGCCCAATACAAGTTCAGACATGATAGATTACATGCATACAAGGATTACACCTACATACATGTACTTTTACATTCATTATTGCAGAATATATAAGTTGCCTATATGTAGGTACCAGATTCAGATGGGCTGCATGATGCTTCCACGCAGAACTAAAACTGACCCGCACAATAGTACTGGTAAACCGCTTAGGGGATCTAAACCTGCCCAGGCAAAGCGGTGCGAGTGTCGGACCGTCCATGCTTATACAACATATTGGTTTCATTGGGCGGCAGGGCTTGAGATGTTATTTCATCTCAATGTCGGTAAAGTCCCACAAAATTGGAAGCAACGTCTCAAAAAATGTCCTCTAAAGTGTTGACGACGGGGACGTTAAACCTCAAATCAAACAAACAAAACCAGTTTCAGATGAAATTGCAATTCGTGTAAACACTGGCAAGACTACTCTGTCAGAAGCATTCTGGTCAAGATATACACAGAAGGCAGATGCCATACCTGTTTTATAGAAGATACAGTGATAAACCATTATGTAATGTATTAAAGGTACAAACAAATGATTTAATATTACCTAGGCTGGCTTACATTATCTGATTATGATTTTTCTAAGTTCAAAAGCATCGTAATCTAATTTTATAAAAACGTGTCATCAAAAAAACACACCTATATAATTTTGACTCACTTACACCCACATTTATATAGTAAAACTGGGGTTAACAGAGGTATACATCATTTATCTTACTTCTGCTCAAAATCACAGATTGTGGGTACTCGTTAGGGCGATTCTTACAAGTGCTCACAATCTATGTTTCTGAGCAGATAAATGAAAACTGTTAGAGTTTTTATCTGAAAATTATATTTTCTTTATTAAAATTTTCAATACATACAATTTTGTACAGGCGTGTTTTCGTAATGTGAGGTCAGCATCGAATGTATCTAAAAGTTTTAATACAACATATTATTAATTGATTATCCTATATTACACAAGGTCAACCAATATTCAAAAACCATAAATCATGTTTTTAATAGCGTCAATTAATAAAATTGTCATTAATCAAGTAATTTCGTATTGGCCCAGTTACAGGTCCTCGGTCAGCTGTATTGGCCTCGGCCTTCGGCCTCGTGCCAATACAGCAGACCTCGGACCTGTAACTGGGCCAATACGAAATTATTTGATTAACATTATATTCATGATGTAAAGATTCACGTTTTAGTTCCGTTAATTCCATAAATTATCAAAGTACTGAATATACTGAGGAATGTCAATTTACGAGGAATAATTATTATGATAACAATGTCAGTCGTATATCAAGCAGTTATCTTGATATTTTGTTGACAAGGTCCCAGAGTGTTAAAACAATTGACGCAGAAAAAAAAATGATTTTTTTTGTTTGTTTAAAAACAGGTCAACCCGTGTGGGTCATTTTTGTCTTCTCCAAGAGAAAGGCACAAACGAGATAGAACAGATAGTAGAGGAGATGAAAGTGAGGGGGAGAGGATAAAGAGGAAAATGAATGGAAGTGTAGAAACAGAAGAAATAACAACAAGACCCCCCCCCCACACACACACACTTCTAACGTTACCTGCTGCAAGGACAACAGGCCTTGTGACCGTCTGTAAGTCAATATCAGCTGGACTCCACAGTGACACAAGATACACATCACCTTTGCCCCACGAAGAAAATCAAAGAGCCAAAGGCACTGACATGACAGATTCTACGAGAAAATCATAACACTGTGAAAACTTACAGAAAACCTTTCTATAAAGAGCTTAAAATGTAGAAAGGTAGTTCTGCAAATTCCAATATATGATATGTTTGCAGATGTCTATAAACCGGTGGTATTATGAAACTCTATTCGATGTTTCAAATTTTTGAAAGAAACTATTTACGTTTTCAAAACCAAACATTAAAATTCAAGTTTTAACAATGCTATTGTCCATAAGTAACAGTTTTTGTCTGGTCGGTTGTGGACACCTCTACCCAAAGATACTCTATGGGAAAGAGATCGGAGGAGAAAGGCTGGCTAGTCCAGTACATGAATTCCATTGGCTTGAAGACATTTTTGAGTAAGAACAGCACTATGAGCCCGCTCGTAATCCTGCTGGATAAGATATCCCGGATTCTGAGCGTAAACAAATAAATGGAACCATGTGAGGCCGAAGCACTTGATTGATGTAACGTCTCGCTGTTCAATCCACGTCTCAGCTATGATCTTGAATGTTCTTAATGTCACTAACCTGCGTTCGCTAACTACACGCAAAAGCTCGCCACACAATTACGTATATTTCACCCGATATGTCATGCTCTATTAAGCACGCGTCGCCTCGGCAATCCTTACACCTATACGTCGAAACACCCGGAAACGACAACCGGCGTGATTCACGTTGAAGTTCGATTTGTCACTGAAACGCATATGTCAGTCGCTTAGACGCCAATTTACGTATTTCATGCACTAGCGTAAGTGTTCCCTACTGTGTCAACTCGTTAACTTTGGTCACGACAGGGACGTCTAACTCTCAAACGTGCATTGCATAAGGGCGAGGATCAGTGTCAGTGCTTATTAGTCGTCAGTTGAGACCCCTTGTTGATCTACAGGTACAGTGTAGCAGCAGCCAGCGGAAATCTGTTTCGCATATGCGTCTTACGGTCGAATCGATCTTGACGTACGGACGTCGGTCTTCCGCTACGTCAACGTCCACTTGCGTCTTCTGTATATAGTAAGAAGTCGCTCCAATAGACGATAGATCACACACACGTGGCACCAAAAATCAGGGGTCAACGTCATCCGCTTTCCGACCCGCTTCTAACTGTTCAGGGGTACGCTTACGATCCTCTAATGAAAAGTGTTGCAATACCCTCACACTAAATGCTTTTTTGAGAACAAATTTCAGTTTCTTCTTTTCTAGGCACGACCTTACATTACACATCAAAAGTTTGATCCTGAACGTGTGGTTTCTATCCGTACTGGTGTGAGGGTGGTGCACAGGATCGACGTGGCCCGACTGGTAACCAGACGTCACGGTTGATTGATTTAACTTTTTTTAGCTTAAGGGCACGGTGCCTAATCGTTTGGTTTCAGAATCAAAGCACTGAGAGTGTGGGTGTATGTTGGAGTAATAGGCCTGGGCTGAGATTTAAACTGTTTCATTTAACTCGGAAATTCCAAACAAATAGTGAAAATTTTGATAAGAAGACGCGTTCGGCAGCGTCTGATCTTGGTCTACACTGTTTACCAAGCTCACCCAATGATTCCAGGATAACCCTCTTCCGTCTTATGGAATACCCCGATCTCACTGCGGCTATTTTCTACAAGACAAAAAGTTATTCTGACAAGACAGTGATAGTCACGTAGACATTAGCACTGAAGCGCTTTTCTTAATATCAACTTCGGATCGAATGCCAAACAATCAACCCAAACATAGCCGCGTCGTTTGTCAGTGTTGGGTACATGTAAGTGTTATCTGTAAAATCTGCACATGAATCAAATGTTGGATCTGGCAAACAATGTAAACTCAGTTCAAAAGACACACAACACGGTCCTGATCTTGTTCTACACTTTTTTGCATTAGTTACTAACATCTTAAGTTTAAACGAATCAGTCCAAGTCCCCGTTCTTGACCAGCCTGCATTTAGAGACAATCGGCATGAGTGTTGTCAGTGCTTTGATATATTCACTGCCTTGGGTTTCTGGAGTGCTCTCTTCCATCACTGAAGTTGGGCTCGTCCATTCTGCTAAATATATGGCACCTAGAATTATATCACAGGACCTACACTAAGTATCTGTACCATATTCCAGGGTTGAAAGGGACAGCCTTTCTTTTCAATTTCTCCACGCAAAGTCAATATACACCTAAGTTGTAACTGACCTAAACTTGACCTCGAAAGTCAGAAAGAAAACCCATTAATATTCTTGTCTACAGCTGACCTGGTCCAACAGCAAGCTGGTCTTTAAGGATTAAATATTGACAGCACTGATAGAAAACAGTGTAAAACCTGAGCAGACTGCTGAGCAGACGCCGCATTGATCTGGGAATACAGTCTTCGCCAACCCGTCGCATGATGCAGCTGATTCATATGAAATGCTGAATCGTCAAGTCGTCTGCTTCAAAAGTTTGTACTACGCTTACAGGATAACTAATACGCTTGTACAGTTTTGATTATTGCGCCAAACCGGACTTCATTTTGTGCGGAATCATATTTCTATGGCGGTCTAAGCCAGAAGAAAAAGCCTGAATTGCTTTAAACGTGCAGCACAGCAAGAATAGACAGATGGAAAATGTCATTAAAAAGGAAATCTGTCTGCTAATTTCTTCATGGTAAAATCATAAATTACTAAATTAGCTAAGGACATTCTGTGCTTGTCCCATCTGCTCATTATCTTACAGAGAAGTTCGACTAGCGGGCATATGACGTCTTAGCAACGTCGCATCAACATCGCGTTGATACGATCAACGTCGCGTTGATAGATCAACGTCGCGTTGATACGACGATGCACATACTTTGTGCAACCGCTTGCAGCTATGTTCCTGAGGATGTCGGGACATAAAAAGGAGAATAACTTGACGAAAAAAAGAGAACATTTTTAAGCCATCTGAGTTAGACATAACCCCTTTTGTTTCATGTTATTTATTTACACTTTGTTTTTGTATGTTTGCTATACGAATAAAATATGTTTAAACCAACTCTGATCAGACGCCGCGTTTCGACTACCCAAGGCGAATTAAAATACGAACCTCTGGGATGAAAGAGTAAATTCTCAAATCAGTTACATGAATATCATCGGAAAGCGCGTAGGAAAATAGCTCCAGACTATTGTTTTCTTTTCAGAATCCGTCTTTCTGTGCCAATTTATATTCAGTCCGTATGAAGTCTCGAAAAAATGAAATATTTGAATGCCTGCAAAATTAATTTTCAAATGTTCCTTTGGATGCAGCGAACGAACAGCAGAAGTGGAGTAACGCGGTCCAGTACCGGAAGTAGAAATGTGTTGACATAGAAACTTGATTTTAAAAATAAACTTTCAAAAATTGTCTCAAACCATCATATAATTTAAAATTAAACAAAAACAATGTTTTCATCTTCGATTGCATTTTTACAGGAAAAATAACGCCATTCTACGAAACCCGGGAAGGTGTAGGATTTTTTTAATATGTTGTGCGAACAAGATATTAGGTTGTGTGAACAAGATATTATCTTGTGCGCTTAAGATAATATGTTGTGCGGACAACATATTATCTTGTGCGTACCACACAATTTATGCAGTGTGGACAACATATCTTGTGCGCACAAGATAATATCTTGTTTGAACAACTTAATATCTTGTGCTCACAAGATATTATCTTGTTCGCACAACATATTTTCTTGTTTGCACAACATAGATCTTGGGAAGTTGTGCGAACAAGACATTATCTTGGGCAGACAAGATCGATTATCTTGTGCGGACAAGATATTATCTTGTTCGCACAACATATTATCTTGTGCGCACAAGATAAATATATTAAGTTGTGCGAACAAGATAATACATTGTGCGGACAAGATAATATCTTATGCACACAAACTATTATCTTGTCTGCACAAGATCTATGTTGTGCGGACAAGATTTTATCTTGTGCGGACAAGATAATATCTTGTTCGCACAAATTAATATACTGTGTGCACAAGATAATATGTTGTGCAAAAGATAATATCTTGTCCCTACAAGATAATATGTTGTCCGAACAAGATAATATCTTGTCCGCTCAAGATATTATCTTGTTCGCACAACATAATAATTAAAACATCCATGCCCCTTCCCGGGTTCCGTACCTTTCTTCCCTAGAAAATTTTGTCTAATTTAACCCCCAGTTGCTACACAGAATTGTGTGGGGTTTTTTTTCCTTAGCTGAGTAAATCTTTTTTTAGTCGGTGAATTCACGGTGTGAAGTCGTCAGACTTAAGTCGTCGCTCGATGACCCTTCTCATCCACCATATATTGAGTGTTTTTTTAGAAGCATAATAGCTGTTGCTTTTGGTATATGCCTCAGAATTTCTGAAATCCCCCGCTCAAAATGTAGTTCCTGCCTAATTAAAGATTGTAGGTCGTGAAGTCATTGATAAATAGTACATTCTGTTATCAACACAGCTGTGTTATGTCTGCTGAAAGAGAAAGTACAAATCCTCTGCATTCTTTTATCCGTATAAATGACCCGATAATCTGATTAAATGTGGCAGCTCATAATTGCTTTATAATCATGTAATCCAGCATCATTCTTGTGGCTCAAAAGATCTCATATTTTAAGACCCATAAGGTCAACAAGCCTATGTAATTAACATCAAGTGAACAAGTCCGTGAAAAGAACACCCCCTAAACCCCACTTTATATTGGGAAAACTGGGGTTTACGGGGGTATACATTATTTTTTCTTATTTCTGCCCCAAGAAATAGGTTGTGGGGACTCGTTAGAACCACCTAAATGAGACGGTTCTAACATGCGCCCAAAACCTATGTTTGCAGTATAAATCAGAAAAATAACACGGATTTTTCATCAGAAAAGTAACCATTTTGGAGATCTGAAAGAATGCACTACTTCGCACGGATGTGTTATCGTAATGACACCCCCATATAGCCACCTTTTTTAGAGAAAAAATAGGGTGTGCAGGGCATACTATATTCTTCTTATTCCTCAATAGAACCTCTTCATTGACGAAGTTCTAATGAGCACCTACAGTCGATGTCTGAAGCAGATAGAAAAACATCACCAGGAAAACCTCAGTGTTTGAGCTGTAAAGAATGCGTTTACTATGTACATGCATGTAAGAAGCAGAAATACGTGTAACAGTCCTGAATCATTCCTGCGACTTTTTGTCAGAGAGACATCTTAGACGAAAATCAGATAATAATTTCAAATGTTAAGTGCTATAGTGGTTTTTCTTCACATACAAATGTTGAAACTGCAAATAGTGTAGATCCAGATCAGATACCCTGTAATTCACCGACCTTGAGGCTTCTGTTGGTTTTCTTTTGCTCCAGCATTTCAGTGGTTTCTTGCTGTCGACTCCTCGGCGTTTTTTTCATCTCTATGGTTGTTTAATTATTTGTGTTCGCGGAGATGTTGCACTGATGAGTCAGGAGGCCTTCATGCGGACTAAAGAAAGTATTTGTCTTAATCGAGACGGAAGTAAGGGCGAGGATCGTGGCCACGTAAAATTGATTTAAGCCCCCCCCCCCCCCCCCCCCCCCCCCACCCAGTGGAATTCGTTTCCGCTGACCGTTACAAGGCGGTTCCTTTGTCGCGGTTTATTTTTGTTATGGTTTGTCTTTGGGTGTTTGTGTCGCTTATATTATTTTATTTTGGATAGCCCATTGGCCATTTTGTGGGAAAGTAACTGTCCTTTTGGCTTTCCGCTATTGATGTGTCCATTAGGTTTGTAGTTTTATGTTTGTGCTTCTTTCCCTTTGGTGTCTCTGATGGGAGCTGTGGGTTGATTGTACCGATTCCGGATCATTGCCCCCACTTCTATTCTCAAGCCTTTGATTTATTTTAGATTCCATTAGCAAAAACGTAAGCGATTTTTCCAACGAAAGTTCATGTTTTAAAGACTTATACAATACTAATTTGTTACGTTCAGATACTTTTTATTTCCCCCCCCCCCCCCCACACACACACACACTAATGTTATACAGTATATACATGTCAAATATAAATAAAAAGTAACGAGGAAATATTATAAGCTTCATTATTTTGTCCGTCCATTTATTCTTTGGGTATCTGTGAATGCATTTATTTAACTTTAAATCATATTAATAGCAAAATAGAAGTGGAGGCAAAGCCGTCCGTTGTCGTTCGTTCTTTCGTGGTGAACTATATTCGGCTGATTTAAAGGAAAACGGTTAAAAGTGATTTTATACAGGAAACTTATAATGATTTATTGTAAGAAATTAATCAGGAAATACATTTTATTTCCTGTTACTGATACTAAGACATTTTATAATTATGGTTATTTTATCCATATTTACACGAAATGTGCACTGAAAACGGCCTTTGTTTTAATACCGGTAAAAGAAATGATAATCGGAATAAAACAAACTTACGACAGATTGAAACGAAATTTATACCGCAATCAGGCAAAACCTAATAAAGGGGGTCGAATAACTGCACGCTCTAAACGGTAGTGACCTATAATAGCTTCTACTGACCTTTAATACGTCCAGTGACAGTTTATAGGCCGGACCTACTTTTCAGGACCCTAATTTTACAGGTGTAAACAATAGCATGCAACCTTTTTTTTACATGGGAAAACAACGAAACTGCAAGTTAAAATCTCTGCAATATTTATTCGAACTGTTTTTCAGAAATTTCAGCTAAATTCTTACCTTCTCGCCTTTCCAGGTTTGAATGGCCCTTGGAATAACTGCGCACTGCTACTGCAGTTGCGTCTCAACCTCGAAAATAATTTCTAAAGCTAAAATAAACTATTTATTTGCAGATTTTCATACAGAATGTAAAGCGCTGAGAAACTTTTATGCGAGCGCCCATGCTGTTGCCCACGTCTTTGTTGCGCGATGACGTCAGAAACTTTGCACTCGTTGACGTCAGGTTATACAACGGGTGCGCGCCATGGCACTGAATGTCGTTTAACATGCCACACTGTCTGTTGCCGTTTTTGTTTAAATTTGCCAAATTATTGCAAAACCCCTTGATTGTTTTGAATTGCGGTATAAACTAAATTCATTTTAGTGTCTTTAATAATAATATACAATCGATTCGCCGCGACAATTTTTGGAGGGTCGCTAAAGCTCGCCCCTATAAAATTGTCTAAGGCTCACCGATTACATTTTATAATTAAAGACACTCACCATGTATTTCCAATTTGGAAGGTAGTGATTGCATTTAATATATTAAGGGGAGACCGGGGCTAGTTGGTCCGTGGGGGAAGTTGGTCCGAGCGCAATTTCTCTGAACTGAGAAAGGTCATGGCAAAATGATATGGCTCAATAGAATGCTTGATCGTGACACACTTTCTAAAGAAAATTAGATAGCGATCAAAAAAGGCGTAAAATTTTTAGAGAACAAAAACTGATTTTGTACCACAAAAGTGACCTTATCACACTTGAAATCATTTGTTTGTCTTTTTTGTGTAATAAATAACATGCAAATGTGATACTTTTCCTGGAACCTCATTTTCTAAGATATTCAGATGAGTGAAGTTGGTGTTTTTGAATTCAATGACGTTCCTGTCATTTGTTAAGTTCTACCAGGCGCTAGGGTCGGGGTTAGTTGGTCCATTCGCGACGGGGTAAGTTGGTCCGTAAAGCATTTGTATTTATCAGAAGCTGGCATATTCTGAATGAATATCAGCAGCATATTATTGAACAAGTTACATAGTACCAAAATGGTTCTGAGAAATAGATATCAGCCCCAGCTGTTGGAGACAAATCATAATCTTAGGACCAACTAGTTCCGGTCTACTCTACGGAAAGGCATTTAAATGGGGGCTTCCAATCAAATCGGCGGTTTTTGAGAAAAATAACCAACACAATGCACAGTTGGCTGATCATCTGAGGAACTTGTGTTAAGATAATGATCGCCCGGCAGTATACTGCATTGTTACTGAAGCCACGTAATTTCTCAGATCTTTTGTCAAGTTTATCGATCCATCATTACTTCCTGATTTTCTAGTTGAATCCCAGTCGGTCCATCTTACCCCGCGGCTCGGGCCAACTTACCCCGATAGTGGGGTAAGTTGGTTCGTTTTACCTCGTCTTGGCAATATTTGTCAGAATGTGTAATTTACCGGACGTGAAACTGTGAAATAAGATGAAGAATGGATTATACTAGCTGCACATTGTACAAGTATTACAAGCTAATGAATATTTATGTCAGCATGTGAAAAAAATGCAATTTTCGGACCAACTCCCCTACCTAACAAAAACACACGCCTATTTAAATATAATGAACAAAAAAAACTGATTAAAAAGTCTGATATTTTTCAAAATTCAGCTCAAAAAATTGATTCTGAGTACCAGTTAGAACCGCCTCGCCGAAGCGGTTCTAACGAGTACCTTCAATCTATTTTCTGAATAGAAATAAGAAAAAATAACGTATACTCCTGTAGACCCCAGTTATACAGTACAGTGGGGTTTAAAGGGTTAACAAGAGGGCACAATGGCCCTATATCGCTCACCTGTGTACCAGAAAATCATTAGTGTAGGAGACCACTTGACATTGCTACATACTAAATATCTAAGCTCAGGCAAAGCGGTGTCCATGCTTATAAACCCTACTGGTTTCATTGGGCGACAGGGCTTGAGATGTAATTTCATCTCAATGTCGGGTAAAAGTCCCACAAAATTGGAAGAGACATCTCCAAAATGACCTATACAGTGTTTACAGGGATGTAAAACCTCAAACAAACAAAATCTGTGCCTTATGGTTTTGGAGAAAAAGATTTTTTGAAGTTTTTTCCAGTATAAGTCTAATGGAGCTAATGAGCCCTGGGGCTTGGCCAATTTTAACCCAAAGGGCACGGTTGGCAGGATATGTGTAGGCGACCATTTTGTGTTGCTATATACTAAATATCTAAGGTCTGTACTTCATGGTTTCAAAGAAGATGTTTGAAGCTTTTTCCATTATAAGTTTGTTGGAGTTTAGGGGCCACAGGATTTGGACCCCAGGGGCATGATTGGCAGGATTCATGTAGGCGACCACTTGACATTGCTACATGCTAAATACCTAAGCTCTGGGACTTATGGTTTCAGAGAAGAAGATTTTTTAAGATTTTTTCCATAATGAGTCAATGGGAGCAAAGGGGCCCCGGCGCATGGCCAATTTGGAACCTAGGGGCATGTTTGGCAGGAATTATGTAGGTGACCAATTGCCGTTGCTACATGCTAAATATCTAAGCTCTGGGCCCTGTGGTTTCAGAGAAGAAGATTTTTGAAGCTTTTTTTCCATTATGAGTCTATGGGAGCTAAGGGGCCCGGGGGCGTGGCCCATTTGGACCCTAGGGGCATGATTGGCAGGATTTATGTTGGTGACCACTTGCAGTTGCTACATGCCAAATACCTCAGCTCTGGGCCCTGTGGTTTCAGAGAAGAAGATTTTTGAAGCTTTTTTCCATTATGAGTCTATATGAGCTAAAGGGCCCGGGGCATGGCCCGTTAGGACCCCAGGGGCATGATTGGCAGGAATTATGTAGGTGACCACTTGCCGTTGCTACATGCTAAATATCTAAGCTCTTGGCCCTGTGGTTTCAGAGAAGAAGATTTTTTAAGGTTTTTTTTCCATTATGAGTCTATGGGAGCTAAAGGGCCCCGGGGCGTGGCCCATTTGGACCCCAGGGACATTATTGGCAGGAATTATGTAGGTGACCACTTGCCGTTGCTACATGCCAAATACCTCAGCTCTGGGCCCTGTGGTTTCAGAGAAGAAGATTTTTGAAGCTTTTTTCCATTATGAGTCTATAGGAGCTAAAGGGCCCCGGGGCGTGGCCCGTTTTGACCCTAGGGGCATGATTGGCAGGAATTATGTAGGTGACCACTTGCCGTTGCAACATGCTAAATATCTAAGCTCTGGGCCCTGTGGTTTTCGAGAAGAAGATTTTTGAAGCTTTTTGTTCCATTATGAGTCTATGGGAGCGAAGGGGCCCCGGGGCATCGCCCATTTGGAACCCAGGGGCATGACTGGCAGGAATTATGTAGGTGACCACTAGCCGTTGCTACATGCTAAATATCTAAGCTCTGGGCCCTGTGGTTTCAGAGAAGAAGATTTTTGAAGCTTTTTTTTCATTATGAGTCTATGGGAGCTAAGGGGCCCGGGGGCGTGGCCCATTTGGACCCTAGGGGCATGATTGGCAGGATTTATGTTGGTGACCACTTGCAGTTGCTACATGCCAAATACCTCAGCTCTGGGCCCTGTGGTTTCAGAGAAGAAGATTTTTGAAGCTTTTTTCCATTATGAGTCTATATGAGCTAAAGGGCCCGGGGCATGGCCCGTTAGGACCCCAGGGGCATGATTGGCAGGAATTATGTAGGTGACCACTTGCCGTTGCTACATGCTAAATATCTAAGCTCTTGGCCCTGTGGTTTCAGAGAAGAAGATTTTTTAAGGTTTTTTTTCCATTATGAGTCTATGGGAGCTAAAGGGCCCCGGGGCGTGGCCCATTTGGACCCCAGGGACATTATTGGCAGGAATTATGTAGGTGACCACTTGCCGTTGCTACATGCCAAATACCTCAGCTCTGGGCCCTGTGGTTTCAGAGAAGAAGATTTTTGAAGCTTTTTTCCATTATGAGTCTATAGGAGCTAAAGGGCCCCGGGGCGTGGCCCGTTTTGACCCTAGGGGCATGATTGGCAGGAATTATGTAGGTGACCACTTGCCGTTGCAACATGCTAAATATCTAAGCTCTGGGCCCTGTGGTTTTCGAGAAGAAGATTTTTGAAGCTTTTTGTTCCATTATGAGTCTATGGGAGCGAAGGGGCCCCGGGGCATCGCCCATTTGGAACCCAGGGGCATGACTGGCAGGAATTATGTAGGTGACCACTAGCCGTTGCTACATGCTAAATATCTAAGCTCTGGGCCCTGTGGTTTCAGAGAAGAAGATTTTTGAAGCTTTTTTTCATTATGAGTCTATGGGAGCTAAGGGGCCCCGGGGCGTGGCCCATTTGGACCCTAGGGGCATATTTGCCAGGATTTATGTAGGTGACCACTTGCGGTTGCTACAAGCCAAAAACTTCAGCTCTGGGCCCCTATGGTTTCAGAGAAGAAGATTTTTGAATCTGTTTTCCATTATGAGTTTATAGGAGCTTAAGGGCCCGGGGCGTGGCCCGTTTTGACCCCAGGGGCATGATTGGCAGGAATGATGTAGGTGACCACTGGCCGCTGCTACATGCTAAATATCTTAGCTCTGGGCCCTGTGGTTTCCGAGAAGAAGATTTTTGAAGCTTTTTGTTCCATTATGAGTCCATGGGAGCGGAGGGGCCCCGGGGCGTCGCCCATTTGGAACCAAGGGGTATGATTGGCAGGAATTATGTAGGTGACGACTGGCCGTTGCTTCATGCTAAATATCTAAGCTCTGGGCCCTGTGGTTTCAGAGAAGGAGATTTTGAAGCTTTTTTTCCATTATAAGTCTATGGGAGCTAAGGGGCCCCGGGGCGTGGCCTGTTTGGACCCGAGGGGCATGATTGGCAGGAATTATGTAGGTGACCACTTGCCGTTGCTACATGCCAAATATCTCAGCTCTGGGCCCTGTGGTTTCAGAGAAGAAGATTTTTGAAGCATTTTTCCATTATGAGTCTATAGGAGCTAAAGGGTCCCGGGGCGTGGCCCGTTTGGACCCCAGGGGCATGATTGGCAGGAATTATGTAGGTGACCACTTGCCTTTGCTACATGCTAAATATCTAAGCTTTTGGCCCTGTGGTTTTCGAGAAGAAGATTTTTGAAGCTTTTTAATCCATTATGAGTCTATGGGAGCGAAGGGGCCCCGGGGCGTGGCCAATTTGGACCCCAGTTTTACTATATAAAAGTGGGGTTCAAGGGGGTCAAAATTATAAAGGCGTGTTTTCGTTATGTCGGCATTTTAGCTCGGCGGTTCGGCCGGGCCCGACCACTAATTACAACTGACCAACCAACTGTGGTTTATTACTCCGCGATTCACTGCTAGAGCTGTTATGTTTCGATTCTAAAACACTAAAACATCACGTGAACAAGTCCGTGAAATAAAGACCCCATAAACCCCACTTTATATAGAGAAAACCGGGGTTTACGGGGCTAAAAATCACTTTCCTTATTTCTGCTCCAAGACATAGGTTGTGGGTACTCGTTGGAACCGCCTCATTGAGGCGGTTCTAACGAGCACCCCAAACCTATGTTTTGAGTATAAATTAGAAAAATATCACAAATTTTCATCACAAAATTACCTTTTTTTGAGGTATGAAAAAAATGCACTATGTCACACGCATGTATTATCATAATGAGTCGGCAATAATAGTGTCGTGTCCTTCAAATTCTCCCCACATATCGCCATTATCAGAGAAAAGTTAAACATGCCAAATATATTGGAAAATTTTACAACCATAATATGGAAATTTTCAGATAAAATGTCTGTTATTTTGCATTTTTCTGCTCCAAACATAGATTGTTGGAACTCGTTTATAAAAGTCGCAGATAAAACTGACTAGGCGGAGCTATTCGGGTGTTGTTAATATATGTCAAATTCGCTGAGTCCACCAGAAGATTCGGTAGAGTGCCTTTCGCACACTTTCTACAAGGGGACGAAATAGTCATATACGCCACAGCTATGCTTGTGTAACAGCTAAATTAACACAACCGGGTGACTTGGTTTACCTTTTTGTTATTGTGATATTCCTAAGGCAGGCACAAACATAGCTCCGCCTATATAAACTCCTTATCTGCGACTACTATACATACAATTTATGCTTTTCTAACGAGTACACAATCTATGTTTTGAGCAAAAATAAGAAAAAAATATACCCCTGAAAACCCCAGTTTAAAAAGTGGGGTTTAAGAAGGTCAAAATTATATAGGCGTGTTTTGTTGGTGAGGTATATGTCTAGAACGAAAATGTGTAATAATTTCCTTTTTGTGCTCATTTCACAGATTTTGAGATCAAAGTTAAACGGTCTCATTGATGTGTTCCTAAACGTATTCACGATTTATAATCTGAATTCAGTCGTTGATATATTGCTGTTTAAATAAATCATAAGCGTGATATATTAACAAGTACCTGTAAAGTACACTCCCTCTAAACACCGTTTAATTTAGAGAAAACAGGGGTTTACAGGATTATACTTTATTTTTCTTATTTCTGCTCCAAGATATGGGCTGTAGGTACGCCCACAACCTATGTTTCGAGTATAAATAAGTAAAAAAATATCACAAAATGTCATCAGAAAAAAATACCGTTTTGGAGATATCACCATGAAAACATGCCAATATAATTTGTACCCCCTTGAACCCCACTTTTATAGTGTAAAACAGGTGTTTACAGGGGTATATTTTATTTTTCTTATTTCTGCTATAAAATATAGATTGTGGGTACTCATTAGAACCGCCTTAATGAGGCGGTTCTAATGAGTACACACAATCTATATTTTGAGCAGAAATTAGAAAAATATCACAATTTTTCATCTTAAAATTTTCGTGTGATTTTTTCGGCGATGAAGTTTACAATATACATGTATTTGTATAGGCATGTTTTTGTATGAAAAGAATCCACTATGTCACACGGACGTCTTATCTTAATGAAAATCGTGTATTCCATATATAAATCAAAGCACTGAGAGTACTGGTGGGTCGATTGTCTCTGGGTGTAGTTAGGAAAATGGGTCTGAGGATGGACTGTTTCGTTTAACCCTTAAACTCCTTTACTGAAAGCAAACTGTGTAGACCCTGATCAGACGCTGCGTTTTTCGGCGCCTGACCCTTAAATTCTGCGGCGTCTGATCTGGGTCTACACTGTTTGCCTATCCCAACCCATGATTCCAGCCCAGATTTTACAGTTAACCTTTTCACGTAAACACACTGACCTCACTGCGATAAAATTCTATAAATAATCTGCGTGGATTCCTACAAATCAGTGATAGTCACGTGGATAACAGCACTAATTCAGTTTCTGTCCTTTATAACTTTGGGTCGATTGTACAACAATCGACCCAAAAAATGGCATTGAATATGATAGTTCTCATATTGACTTGCTACGACGTGGATCAGGATAAACAACAAGAATTTTCAGGAATCGATCTTTCATTTCTTTTAGATTCAGGATACCAACTCCATTTTGTCACTGCATAAAACATTGAAGAAACGCCCTAAAGTTCGTAATCAACGACTGGACACACTCTGTTTGAGAGCCTAGCGCCGCGGTTTATAAAACGTTTTTATGCTCAACTATTGTCACGTGAACAAGTCCGTGAAACGAATAACCCTTTACCCCACTTTATACAGAGAAACATTATTTCTGCTCCAAGACATATGTTGTGGGTACTCGTTAGAATGAGGCGGTTCTAACGAGCACCCACACTCTATGTTGACAGTGTCGAGAAGAAAAATATCACGGAATTTCCTAAAAAAGTAGCCATGTTTGAGACGTGAAAAAATGCTCTATGTCGCATGGATGTGTTACCGTAATGATTGTTCTTAAGCAGGACAAATTAATGATAAAAAGTTTTCTAACCTCAGATTTTGGACTTGTTTTTAATTGTGTAAGTACTTGGTAAGGAATGTTGCAGCTTTGTGAATGTTGCATTACTGGATTTGACCAAAATCAAACAAAAGCGTGCATCATCATGTGCCGGTATCCTTTGATTTGAGGTTTTGCGTCCCCATTGAGATGAAATGACATCTCAAGCCCTACCGCCCAAACAATCCACTGGGGTTTAAGTAGCGGTCCAACTCCGACCACTTTTCCTGGACAGGTTTAGATGTTCTTAGCGGTTTACCAGCTCTGCGTGGAAGCACCATGCAGCCCAGTCTATTTCTCTAAGCCCCGATGGGCGGGACGCTACTTGTAGGCTATTGATTTTTTTCATCGCACTAAAATGGCATTTTTGTCTGTTGAAAATGTGTGATAGCTCAAAGCACAGATTGTGGGTACTCGTTAGAACCGCCTTGGTAAGGCAGTTCTAACGAGTACTCATATTGTATGGTTCTGAGCAAATAACAGTAACATAATGCAAACCTTATATAAGATATTATCTGTATGATTTGGAGTTTACATTAGTTTCATCTCCAAGACGTGTTTACGTGATATGAAGGGTAGTATTTCTGCGCTAAGACGGCGTTGTTTTCAATGTAATGCACCACGGACGATAGCAGATTCAATTTTAGGATAAAATTCTATTCAGTGCAAAGTTTTCACTATCTCTGCTTCCTTCCTTCTGAATCACGAAAACACGCCTCTACATGTATATAAATTTGACCCCATTGAACCCCACTTTTATATGGTAAAACAGGGGTTTACAGGGGTAAACCTTATTATTCTTATTTCTGCTCTAAAATATAGAGTGTGGGTACTCGTTAGAACCGCCTCGATGAGGCGGTTCTAACGTGTACACACAATCTATATTTTAAGCAGAAATAAGAAAAATAGCACAATTTTTCATCTTAAATTTTTCATTTTCATTTTCTTGGGGGTTAAGTTTACAATGTATTTGTATAGGCGTGTTTTCGTAAAAGGATAGCGCGTTGACCATCCTCACTACCAGAAACGTCTCTGAGAAATTTGCTGGCGAATGGCATCCGGATCCAAAGCATCTCCCTCTGCAGGATTAGTGGCTAAAATAAAAGAGGACAACAGATATGAATAATAAATAAGGATGCATTTATTCATTTCCCTATTTTAAATATGGAATTTATACACATTACGAAAACATGCCTATACAAATAAATTGTAAATTTTATCGCCAAAAACGAAAAGTTTGAGGAAACAATTGTGATATTTTCTTATTTCTGCTCCAAATATAGATTGTGGGTACTTGTTAGAACCGCCTCATCGAGGCGGTTCTAACGAGTACCCACAATTTATATTTTAGAGCAGAAATAAGAAAATAAGAGTTTACCCCTGTAAACTCCAGTTTTACTGTATAAAGGTGGGGTACAAGGGGGTCACAATTATATAGGCGTGTTTTCGTGATGCACCTCGGATTTATAAAAAAAAATCCGATTAATGATTGAGGTGAGCTAAAATAGTCCACGAAGTCGACCGTCTAATCTTTGTCGAACAGTTATTGGACATGTGCGGGTTGCAGTATTGACGCTCAGCAGTGCGGTTCCAGTCAAACTTATTCTTAAGTAAGAGTTATTCTTTTGATCATTTCAAAATGCAGTTGCAGTTGTGTTCCCACGGCGGAGATGGTTACTGTGGTGGAGGTTCTCCACGTAGAGGGTTGCTAGTATACCCTACTCCATCAGTGACCCTGGACAATTTGCAAAGTTCCCCACTGGAATCAATTATCCCAAAGTGCTAGAAAATATAACTCGTACTTAAATGAAGGGCAGGCAGACATTTTAATATCGCTACCGACTGTTCTAAGGCGGTGGTTCTAATGTTGATTATTTGAAATGTAGCTTTATCGAATTTACCGACAAGGCACTACATATGAGCCCCGCCAAGCGAATTTGTGTCTTCGAGCATTCCGTCATGACAAATTTTAACTGCGCATGCCAAGCCATTCAGAGGTGCCAGGGATATGGCTTTCTGTCTGAAGGTTCCTCTTGATTCACTGCTTGTATGAGCGAGCAGCGAAGGTTCTGGCGAGACTGCGCGGATGCGCAGGCTCGCCTGAACCTTCGCTGCTCGCATAGGCGATAAGTACCAAAATCGCTTGACGGGGCCCATATTGTATATACTTACGAGGGATGTTCGAAATGACTTGCGTATTTCTATCTGGAGACTTCAAACTTCAAAGTTTGCCCAAAAGTGCTCATTTCATACCCTCGAAGTACTCCCCGTGGCTATAAATGCAAAGTTTCAGCCAATGCATCCACTTCTTGAATGTGTCACGGCGCGCTGATTTGGGCACAGTAATACGCTTCTGATGAATGGCAGAAAAAATTGCTTGTCGGGACTGGTAATTCCGCCCAGCAAGGAATGGTTTCAATTTAACATGGAACAAGGTCTGTGGAAATCGGTGAGTGGTGAGGCAAAAGAGCTACTTATTCTGTCTCCATAAACGCCGTAACTATTGCGGGGGTATGCGTGGGGGCATGTCATGTAGAAGACGGACATGTTTAAAACCAATGGTTGGGCGTCGATTCTGATTATACTTTTGCAGTCTCTTTAGTACTATGACTTTGTGGTACTTTCCATTGATACGTTTGACCTTTTTCACCGGCACTTGTATTAGACCAGAAGATTGCATACAACACCTTTGTACTCAAAGCAAGTTTGGCAATTATTGCGCGTTGGCTGTATTTAGTGGCCCAGATCTTATTGCTAATTTTTTCTGACGGGATAAAAACAATGGGCCCAGGTTTCATCACCTGTGACGACATTGGCAAACTGCTTTTTGTCATATTTTGGAAACATTTCAACCACTTTTAGGCAACTTTAACCAGTTGCCTCTTTTGCCCATCAGTCAATAGATGTGGCCCCAATATAGCAGAAATCTGTCTGACTTTCAAATGCTTCTTCACAATAAGGTGAACCGTTGAAAGTGATATGCCTACCTTTCGTGCAATATCACGAACTATAAATCTGGCATCTCCTTCAATGGTTTCCTTTGTTTTGGAAACGTTTTTTACGAGATACAGATTTTGGCCTACTTGATTTCGGTGCATTTTTGATGGACTCTACACCAGACTCAAATTTCTTTTTCCATCGCCGAACTGTCATAAGACACACAAGAAGATCCGTAAGCAGTAGAAATTTCAGTCATCAGCTGCTTCAAAGAACAACCAAGTTTTGAGCGAACTTTGATGTAAATATGTTCTATAAAAGGGTTATCCTTTGGAAGCAAGGAATACACCACAGAACTGGAAAATATGGAGTGTACAAGTTTTCTGGGCCAGACTAGCTAGTTTCGGCCAATTAGGCCTCATCAGTAACCTTCAAGATATTTTCAAAATCCTACGATGGAATCAATGATCCCAAAGGACAAGAAAATATAATCTACACTATGATGTAAGCCCGTATTTCATCTTTCTTGTCGACGCTTCTACCACCCGTTTTTACTGTAGTGGTCAATGATTGCGTGTATTCAAAAGGCAAATTTTATGTCTTACACTTAGTGTAATATGTACATTTATACACAGTTGTGTTGGTATTGAATATCCCCATACAGGTATGTATTGGTTTTTATCGTGCCCTGTGTGGATATCGAGCTAGAGGAAAATACGCAATTCATTTGACACATCCCTCGTATGATTGTGTAGAAACAATAGTAATTATTTGATTATTTTTCATTAATTGTGCCTATTGCATCTTGATCACCTCTTGTGGGGAAGAGTGAGTTGCTTGCTTTGCTGTTTGTCATTACGATAACACGCCTATGCAAATACATCGTAACCTTTATCGCCGAAAGAATAAAAAATTCTAAGATGAACAAAGATTGTGGGTACCCGTGAGAACAGCGCCGGCGAGGCAGTTCTAACGCGTATTCACAATCTTTATTTTAGTACAGTACTAAGAAAATAAGTTTTGCCTCTGTAAACCCCTGTTTTACTATACAAAAGTGGGGTTCGATGGTGTCAGAATTATATAGGGAGGGTTTCGTGTTGGCTGCCATACAATCTCTTAACATCAGTTATGGTAAAGTTACATTTCTTACATGCTTTTCAATGAAAGATAGAGATTTCGCAGTAAAATCGAAACTATATTGTCACTGTTCAAACAGTGACTGATATCAATTTTATTTTTCACTGTTTGGGACTACTTTTTTCTCGAAATCTAATTCTGTTGTCAGTTTTTTAATTGTCTGATGATTGAAAATTAATGACCTGAATTCAAATTTACGCTAAGCCCGTTCACACGTCATGTGGACGTTAATGACGTCATTTTGACGCTGACTACAAGTATTTTGTCGCGATACGTTAGATCTAATCGCACCTTCTTTGGGGAACTAATCTCTCTATTATTCCCGTAACCAGTCATAGAAATGCCATCCCAGGCTATTTCTCAGGTGCAAACTTTTAGTTTATACCCAATATTATACCCAGTTAGTATGTTGGACACCACTAAATGGAAGTGAAACGACCAGGAATAAAGGTATTTTTTCTCTGAGGGTGAGTGACGCGCCAAGTGAAGCTAAATATTGCCGTTTTAAAGCATGTAAGAATTAGAAAATTTGAATTTTTTAGTGTAAGACCAAATTTTATTTCACTCATGGACACGAAAATTGGTATTTTCACTCGTTGCTACGCCACTCGTGAAAATACTTGTTTTGGTGTTCATTCGGAAAGTGAATCTTTTGGAAACCAGTCTTGTAAGATATTTTCATACTCCTGGCAATGAAAGCATTGAATTTCCATATTTTCTCCTAGCTTTTCAATCAACTGAATTCTTAAGACTCTGAAAACGGTACTACTCTTTGGGCGAAAAATCTTGTTTTTTAAAGTAGACCCCTTTTGATAAGAGGCCTAAGGGAAACGAGTTTGAAAGATGTGGCCCCCAAAACATTTTATTATGAACCCGTTGCACGTTATGAATATAATCACTGAAAGAAAGTAAAAGACAGTGGCTAGGGGTCTATAAACTTAAAAAAACGGCACGCGAAGACGCTAATCAGACTGATCGCACGATGCACCCCATAATTTATCGATTATACAGAAAAATGATGTACATGTTCACTTTGCCATATAATATATGCATTCTTGAGGCTTTTTAAAAGTTCTATCATATTCTAGCCGTCTTATATTTTTACTGCGGAGTACAAATGACTTGTTTTCATATTGTTTAATAGTGGGTCCATTTTTAGATGAAGCAGTGTGTATATGGAACCTAAAAGAAAAACTGATTGACTTACAAGTTGTAGAAATTTTGGACTCCTGTGGCAACGCCTTGGCGCCAGTCGTCGAGGTGGTAACACTAGCCTCAGTTGTCGGAGAGGCCACACTCGGGTTATTAGAAAGCTCTATAATTAAATTCTCCGGCCCACTTGAAAACAGCGTCTTCCAGTTAGGTAATCCTAATGAACCTAAATCGACCATGGGTTTATTAGGTCCACCAACTAAAAGATTCAGAAGATTCGGACCCCTCGGAAAATCTTCATCATCTTTCTCTGGATTATTTTCATCATTCTTCGGGCCATTTTCAACTTTCACTGGATCACTTTCATCTTTTTCTGAATCGTTTTCATTTTTCTCCGGGTCATTTTCATTCTCCAAATATGTGAGTAGTTTCGCCGCATCAAGACGCTCTTCAAGCAGTTTCTCTGCATCCTGGTTACTCAGCAGGTACGGAAATAGAGCTTCTGCCCCAGGCGCAGCTATAATCTCGGCAATAAATTTCTCAGAATCAGGCTGTTCAATGATATGCGAAACCAGTTCCGATACGTAAGGACCGTTGAGAAAATCTGAAATAATGTCTTTCGTTTCAGGTTCATTTAGTAGGTCAATGATAACAACGAAGGGATTAGGATATTTCAAAAATTCCGCAGCAAGCTTCTCATGACTTGGCTCATTTAACACAAATGCTAAAAGGATGTCTTTGTCGGTATCTGGCTGGTCTGCAGTTGAAGCTTCTGTGTCAGTCTGAAGCAAGAGATCCTTAAATAAATTATCCACAATTATCTGTTCGTCTTCGTCCGCGATAGGGTTTTCTAAATGTATATCATCAAGAAAAGCAGAGATCACATTTTCCGAAAACCCTCCATTAAAAAGTTGTTCAATGAATTTGTCCAGACTTTCTTCATTGCTGAAATCAAATAATTGTTCAATAATAGCGGATAGATTCGGATCATCTAGTAGTTCGTCGAAGATTTCATCAAAATAAGACTCGCTAGGCAGATCTTTAAAGAGTTTGTCGACATCTTGCTGTCCTGAAATCAAAATTAATTCTAATTAGATAACGTGGCTCGATGGGCGCACTGGCGGGTGGATGGGAAGACAGGCAGAGAAGTAGGTAGGTAAGTAGGAAGGTAGGCCTTTGTAAAATTTTGAAGACGCCATTCGGATTTAATTTCAAAATTCAATATTGGACTTAAATCTCTTCTGCAACAAGGTCTATCGGAACCCAAATTATATGGTGACTTAGTATATAAATTCAGAAAAATATGTAACCGCAATGACTTCTGCACCAAATTTCGTAAAATCATTCTTCGACATAAAAAGATTGGGTACAACATTAATGTTATACGACAGACTGTATGCATGGTAGTTAACCCAATCACGGTTGACAACTTTGCTTCCCTCTTTAATTGCATGCCGGTGGGTCAGGCCTCAGATTCTATGACGGTTCCAGCGTAAAGGTTTATGTTGGTTGCTACCTGATGTTCTATCTCTGGTCGGGCCCATCGGAGTCTAACTGTTGGTTTTCTTTTGCTGCAGCATTACTGTGTTTTCTCTATATAAAGTGGGGTGTAGGGGGAGGGGGGGGGTCTTCATTTCACGGACTTGTTCACGTGATGTTTTCACTGTGTAAAACTGTAAAAATCTTCTGTGAGTCAATGTATTCATTGAAGTATGAATACCATTGCTTCCCAGAAGTTTACTTAAGAGGTTTTCTGTTAATGGACTGAGAATGTAAATATTTTCTTTTTGTTTTCTAAAACATGAATTATGAGTAGTGGTTAAATATAGAAATCACAGTAAACCACCTTTATATAGAAAAAGTGCCTTTACAGGGGTAAGCATTTTTACTTATTCTTGCTAAAAACATAAAATGTGAGTACTCGAAAGAACCGCATCATTCAAGCAGTTCTAATGCGTACTCATAATGTATGTTTTAAATTAAATAACCACAATATCAAAGATAGGAAAACTGCTCGCCTTGCAGTCGAGAAAGATACTGCCGGTGTTGCACATTACAATACTGGTCATGAACAGACTCAGTGAAACCGAGACTGCTATTTTCGTTTATTTGGTGAATTCTTTGGTTCTAATGGAGCTAACCATTCAGAACTTATTTATCTTCATTGCAGCTGGTGTTTTGCCGTGTGGCGGCTGTAAAACGTCTCCCCGTATATCATTATAGGGCAGATTATATTTTCTGGTCCTTTGGATCATTGAGTTCATTTTTGATCATTTTAAAAATAGAGTAGTGCTTAAGCCGGCAAGTGAGGGCGTGGCCCGTGTTGCACATTAAAGTACTGGTCTTGAACATACTCAATTAAACCGAGTCTGCTATTTTGGTTTATTGATTTCCAGACACTTCGGCCCCACTACCACCTCGGCCCCTAGACAGGTCGGCCCAAAACAAAGTCGGCCCTAGACACCTCGGCCCCACTGTCACCTCGGCCCCTAGACATCTCGGCCCCAAAGACACCTCGGCCCCACTTGTGATATCTGTGGGATATGAGCATTTATTTCATGTTAAAATCGGCCCCGCCCATCGGGACTTCAAGAAACCGACAGCCTGTGACATGAGTACTGGTAAATCGCTTAGAGGTTCTAAGCCTGGCCAGAAAAAGCGGTGCGAGTCGGACCGTTCATACTTATAAACCCTATTGGTTTCAATGGGCTGCAGGGCTTGAAATGTCATCTCAATGCCGGGTGTAATTCCAACAAAATTGGAGGCAACGTCTCCAAAATGACCGATTCAGGGTTGATTGGAGCGTTAAACGTCAAATCTAACAAACAAAACATCATGTTAACAAGCCCGTGTAATGAAGACCCCGCTAAACCCCAGTTTATATGGGAAAAACTTGGGCTCATAGGGGCATACATTATTTACATCACGAAGACACGCATTTATAATTTTGACTCCCTTGAACCCCACTTTTATATAGTAAAATTGGGGTTTACAGGGGTAAACCTTATTTTTCTTATTTGAGCAGAAATAATAAAAATACCACAATTCTTCCTCTTATAATGAAGTTTTTACGGCGGTAAAGTTTACAATGCATTTGTATAGGCATGTTTTCGTAATTCTTATTTCTGCTCCAAGATACAGGTTGTGTGTTATATAATTTTGGTTTTACGGAATCTTCTATTAAGTTGTTAGGAAACAAGATCAAAAAAAATTATTGCTATTTTTATTTCATATAAAAATAACAAATAACCAATGAGACGTTTATAATAAATATAACAACGCATACACGACATTTTCAGGTTAACTTGGACTACACTCTTAAGGACAGCTAATCCCCCGCCGCCATCAGCCGTGACGTTGGCCTTGGGTCAGCATCACGAAAAGTGGGGTTTAGCGGGTTGTTCGAATTGTGAATATTTGCTACTGATTGTCAAGGAGCCTTTTCTACAAGAATATATAGGGCCATGCATGAAGACTTTGCACTCAGTGCACATCCAGATCCATCTGATCTGGATCTACACTGTCATTCAGTTTGTGAAATTTAAATGAATACAATATACATGTATCAAGTAATTTGAGGGTCTGATAGTCAGAAATGTGACTAATACATAAATTAAATAAATAAATAAATTATACAATATACTTGTTACTGCCCATCTTTAAATATCAGCTGATATGACAATCAAATAGGTATTTCTAAATGTGTGAAAATTGATAACAATGGTAACATACTGAGCAATTCCTACAAAAATACGAGCAGTGAAGACTTTGCACACAGTGCACATCCAGATCTACACTGTTTGCCACTAATATATACATGTAGTACACATGTAGTACACATGTATCAAGTAATTTGAGTAGCTGACAGCCGGAAATGTTACTAATAAATAAATAAATAAATAAAGTATACAATATACTCGTTACTGTCTTTAATAAGAGCTAGAATGACAATCAAATGTGTGAACATTGATAACAATGATCTGTTTATCATCAAGGATCTCTTTATTGGGGTAAAGGGATTAGTAACGCCTGGTTGTTTATTGAGCTTCACACTTTACTAATTTAAGTCAATAATTAATTGTTCTTGTAAAACCTTTTGCTTAATAGTGTACTCACCTGAAATTCATTAATCCTTACCCCGCTGAACACGAAAATCCTTATCTTTGCAAACAGTGGAGATCCTGATCAGATTGCTTCTGTCCTCTGAACCGGATCTGCACCGTTTTTCATGCAGTTTTTGAATTGCATGCATACATTATATTAATTGGTTTACTTACGAGGATAATTCTAGTTCAGCGAACCTGAACACACTGATGATTACCTAATAAATAAATAAATAAATAAATAAATTGTTTGTTTGTATTGGAGTTTAGCGGCCCAGTCAACACTATTTTAGTTCATTTTCGAGCCGGTCAGTTTACCTATCCATACTTAACCTGGGCAGGCTTATACGTAAGCGGTTAACCATTACAGTGCTCATTTTTTTCGCCGGAAAAAATCACAGTAGTGCTTAAGCCGGCAAGTGAGGGCGTGGCCCGTGTTGCACATTAAAGTACTGGTCTTGAACATACTCAATTAAACCGAGTCTGCTATTTTCGTTTGTTGATTTCCAGACACTTCGGCCCCACTACCACCTCGGCCCCTAGACAGGTCGGCCCAAAACAAAGTCGGCCCTAGACACCTCGGCCCCACTGTCGCCTCGGCCCCTAGACATCTCGGCCCCAAAGACACCTCGGCCCCACTTGTGATATCTGTGGGATATGAGCATTTATTTCATGTTAAAATCGGCCCCGCCCATCGGGACTTCAAGAAACCGACAGCCTGTGACATGAGTACTGGTAAATCGCTTAGAGGTTCTAAGCCTGGCCAGAAAAAGCGGTGCGAGTCGGACCGTTCATACTTATAAACCCTATTGGTTTCAATGGGCTGCAGGGCTTGAAATGTCATCTCAATGCCGGGTGTAATTCCAACAAAATTGGAGGCAACGTCTCCAAAATGACCGATTCAGGGTTGATTGGAGCGTTAAACGTCAAATCTAACAAACAAAACATCATGTTAACAAGCCCGTGTAATGAAGACCCCGCTAAACCCCAGTTTATATGGGAAAAACTTGGGCTCATAGGGGCATACATTATTTACATCACGAAGACACGCATTTATAATTTTGACTCCCTTGAACCCCACTTTTATATAGTAAAATTGGGGTTTACAGGGGTAAACCTTATTTTTCTTATTTGAGCAGAAATAATAAAAATACCACAATTCTTCCTCTTATAATGAAGTTTTTACGGCGGTAAAGTTTACAATGCATTTGTATAGGCATGTTTTCGTAATTCTTATTTCTGCTCCAAGATACAGGTTGTGTGTTATATAATTTTGGTTTTACGGAATCTTCTATTAAGTTGTTAGGAAACAAGATCAAAAAAAATTATTGCTATTTTTATTTCATATAAAAATAACAAATAACCAATGAGACGTTTATAATAAATATAACAACGCATACACGACATTTTCAGGTTAACTTGGACTACACTCTTAAGGACAGCTAATCCCCCGCCGCCATCAGCCGTGACGTTGGCCTTGGGTCAGCATCACGAAAAGTGGGGTTTAGCGGGTTGTTCGAATTGTGAATATTTGCTACTGATTGTCAAGGAGCCTTTTCTACAAGAATATATAGGGCCATGCATGAAGACTTTGCACTCAGTGCACATCCAGATCCATCTGATCTGGATCTACACTGTCATTCAGTTTGTGAAATTTAAATGAATACAATATACATGTATCAAGTAATTTGAGGGTCTGATAGTCAGAAATGTGACTAATACATAAATTAAATAAATAAATAAATTATACAATATACTTGTTACTGCCCATCTTTAAATATCAGCTGATATGACAATCAAATAGGTATTTCTAAATGTGTGAAAATTGATAACAATGGTAACATACTGAGCAATTCCTACAAAAATACGAGCAGTGAAGACTTTGCACACAGTGCACATCCAGATCTACACTGTTTGCCACTAATATATACATGTAGTACACATGTAGTACACATGTATCAAGTAATTTGAGTAGCTGACAGCCGGAAATGTTACTAATAAATAAATAAATAAATAAAGTATACAATATACTCGTTACTGTCTTTAATAAGAGCTAGAATGACAATCAAATGTGTGAACATTGATAACAATGATCTGTTTATCATCAAGGATCTCTTTATTGGGGTAAAGGGATTAGTAACGCCTGGTTGTTTATTGAGCTTCACACTTTACTAATTTAAGTCAATAATTAATTGTTCTTGTAAAACCTTTTGCTTAATAGTGTACTCACCTGAAATTCATTAATCCTTACCCCGCTGAACACGAAAATCCTTATCTTTGCAAACAGTGTAGATCCTGATCAGATTGCTTCTGCTCTCTGAACCGGATCTGCACCGTTTTTTCATGCAGTTTTTGAATTGCATGCATACATTATATTAATTGGTTTACTTACGAGGATAATTCTAGTTCAGCGAACCTGAACACACTGATGATTACCTAATAAATAAATAAATAAATTGTTTGTTTGTATTGGAGTTTAGCGGCCAAGTCAACACTATTTTAGTTCATTTTCGAGCCGGTCAGTTTACCTATCCATACTTAACCTGGGCAGGCTTATACGTAAGCGGTTAACCATTACAGTGCTCATTTTTTTCGCCGGAAAGTGACAACTGCCCTTCTTGAATCAGCAGAAGGGAGAGAATGACCAAAGAAAAGATTTCATAATCAATCTCCACGAAAGAAAGTTGCCGACCCCGGTAAGTATCGAACCCGCGTCCTCCTGATCACCAGTCATACGCGCATCCGACTTAGTTACCGAGGCCGGTTAAATAAATAAATTAATAAATAAATATATAAATATGTTAACAGATATAAGATTATCCCCCATCAACACCATGGTTGACGAAACCGAGGAATGATTTTTTTTTTTTTGGGGGGGGGGGGGGGGGGGGTACGGCCCCATCCACCGATCCATCCAGATTTCCATCCAATTAGTAAGGATAACTTATTGAAATTAATTTAAAAAGTATTTTAGCGGTCTGGAATTATTTCGGATAATAAAAAAGCCTATAGATGATCAAAAGAGCAGAAAAGTAGAAAAAAAGAGCCTGCTCTAAAGCATGCTGGAATGCAATTAGAATTATATATTGAAATAAAAGAGGGGAATTTTCAAATGTATCTTCCATTCTTCTTAAATTAACATAAAGATATTCTATTTAGTAACGTTATAATATATAATAAATATATCTATTATAGGTTCAAATATTCGAGGCTCCCTATCAAAATAATCCAATCAGCATATAAAAAAAAACAAAAAAAAAAAAAAACAAACAAACAAAAAACATCGGGCATCCAACCCGATCTCTTATTTAAGTGAAAGCCCCGTGAAAAGCAAAGTGGGGCCGAAGTGTCTAGGTATGTGGGACCGAGGTGTCTAGGGGCCGAGGTGTCCAGGGGCCGACCCGTCTAGGGTTTCAATTTTATGTGGGGCCGAGGTGGTTTTGGGGCCGAGGTGTCTAGGGGCCGAAGTGTCTAGGGGCCGAGGTGGTTTTGGGGCCGAAGTGTCCTGTTACCCGTTTATTTGGTGTATTCCTTGCTTCCAAAGGATCCAACTTCAGAATTAATTCTCTTTGCAGAGTTACACCCCTTTTCGGACTTATGCATTGTGGCTATGGGGAAACCTTGTGAGAAAGAGTTCTGGGGAACCACTCTGGGAAACCTGCTATTTTCGTTTTTTTTTGTTTTTTTGTTTTTTTTTTTTTTTGTTTTGTTTTTGGTATTCCTTGCTTCTAAAGGATTTAACCATTCAAAACTTATGTTTTTGTCATATGACATCGCTGTTTCTGGGTGGATAACATCATCACATATGACCACACGCGCTACAACACCTGGCATGTAATGTGATGACGCTGTACGTGGCAACGAAATGTTTTCCTATGGCGTTCTTCGGCGATACAAAAACCCGATTTAAACTCGTTACATGTATATAATCAACAGAATCTTTTACAAGCACCTGTGATCATTTAATATGAAATTTATGAAATTCGCCGAAGGCTCGTTTCATTACGAAAACACGCCTATACAAGTACATTGTAAACTTTACCGCCGAAAAAAACGACAATTTTAAGATGAAAACTTGTGATATTTTTTATACTTCTGCTCCAAATATAGATTGTGGATACTCGTTAGAACCGCCTCATCTAACGAGTACCCACAATCTATATTTAAGAGCAGAAATAAGGAAAATAAGGTTTACCCTGCAAACCCCAGTTTTACTATATAAAAAGTAGGTTCAAGGGCGTCAAAGTTATATAGGCGTGTTTCGAGATGTTATAATTTTCATATCAAGTGACTTCTCGTGTAAAATCCTCTATGTATCACAGGGATGTATTGTGAAAATGGATGTAGCGCACTATTAAATGTTTTTGTTTGTTTGTTTGCATTGGAGTTTAATTGCCCAGTCAACACTTTTTATGTAATTTTTGAGCCAGTCAGTCAGCCGGTCAGTTTACCTATCCACACTTTCCTATGTAGGCTTAGACGTAAGCGGATAACCAGAACAATGCTCATTTTCGCCAGAAAATAACAATTGCGCTTCTTGAATCAGCGGAGGGGAGATTATGAGCGTAGAAAAGATTTCACCATCAATCTTCACGATAGAATGTTGCCAACCCCGCGGGTATCGAACCCGCGTCCTCCTGGTCGCCAGTCAGACGCACATCCGACTGAGCTATCGAGACCGGCGCACTATTACATGTACCTACTTGTGTTTACCTGTCCGCTTCGGGGAACGGGAGATCACGGGTTTGATCCCGGGCCGCGACATACCAAAGTCGTTAAAAATGGTACTACGGGGTAGAGCTAGGACTGGTCGACCCAGTGTCAGGATAATGTGACTGGGTGTGGTATCATGTAATGTGTCTGGGACATGATACTTCAGTGAGGCAGCACTATATAAGTGACAATTGAGCTCCCTGTCGCAACCAGACACCGTCGTGATATGACTGAAAAATTGTTGGAAGCGACGTTAAACCCGAATTCACATACACACACTTGTGTTTACCGCACTATATCATGTACCTGTATGTGTTTCTACATTGGTTTCAGATACTATTGGCCTGTCGTCTCCCGCTGTTGTAGACAAAGGTGTCAATGTCGTCTTTTGCGGACCCTCGGTTTCTCGTGTTGATTCATCTTCGTTTGGTGGCTTGCTGTCCGATTCCGAGGCCGTCATCTCACTTGCACTTGACTTAGTTTGAGTTGTCCTGTTTTTGGAAAGACTTGAAAGCTCTAAAAGATAATGGTAATATGCTTGTTTCTCGTCCATATTCTTGGGTATCTTACTTTTTATACGTTCGACGATACGCTGTCTTTTTAACGTCTTCGAATCTGAAGCAGGTGTAGTTTCTGCGTTGTCTGTTCCTGCCTCAGCCCCATTTAGCTGTTGTTTACTGTTCTTTTCAACCAAATAGTTTTTCCCATGTTCAAGGTTGCATGTCTCTGGGTCCATTTGGCTGAAATATTCATGAAAACACGCCTATATAATTTGACCCCCTGAACCCCATTTTTATATAGTCAAACCGGGGTTTACAGGGGTAACCTTTCTTATTTCTGCTCTTAAATAAAGACTGTGTGTACTCCTTTGAACCGCCTCGATGAGGCGATTCTTATCTGTCTCCAGAATCTATATTTTGAACAGAAAAAAGAACATTATCATAATTTTTCACACAAAAAAAATGTTTTCTTTCGGCTGTAAATGTATTTGTACAGATGTGAAGCTTGCAATGTATTTGTACAGATGTCTGTTCGTAAAATGTTTCGATCAAGATAAACTTATAATGCACTATTGTCGGCCGAAATGATATCTGGGTGATATCAGTAGGTCGAAATGATATCCGGGTGACATCAAAAGGTCGAAATGATATCCGGGTGATACCTGTATCAGTAGTCCTGGGACCAGTACTCGCATTTTATCGTTCTATTCTTATCATTTATGGGAAATAGCGACACCTGGCAGATTTTCCACCATGTTTCAAAATGAGACAGCTTTCGAGACTTCCTGTTCGCTTTTCTACAAGCCCTGTCCCACTGAAAAGGGTGTTTACTCTTAGGGGAAAGAATTGATTTGCTCATCAGGAACAAATTCTTTCCCTATTGACATGGGGCTTTTGCAGAAGTTGTCTCCCCTGAAAGTGTTCCTATTCCCCTTAATATAAATTTGTTGAAAAACAATAATTTGTTTTGTTTTTTTATTGATTTGAGGTTTAACGTCCCCGTCAACATTGTAAAGGTCATTTTGGAGACGTTGCTTCCAATTTTGTGGGACTTTTACCCGACATTGGGATGAAATGACATCTCAAGCCCTTCCGCCAAATAAAACTAAAAGTTTTATAAGCATGGACTCACAATAACAACAACTGTAGCAAAGTTTTGTTTTTATTTTATTTATTAATTAAGTATTTTAGACAAAATCAGCCAAAAAAATCATATAATATTATGTTGATTGTCCCTATGAAGACTGTGCATAAACATTAGCCCATATTTTCCTGCTGGCCCAGTTTTGTGACATTGGCAAACAGTGCAGAAACAGACTGGTCTGCGTCTACACTGTTTCATGAAAGTACACACATTTTTCAAAACTTACATGTACCACCAACAAATCAAAACTGACACCCCTATATTTGGAAATGGACCCCTCCAAACTTGTTAGGTGGGAGATTTCATTGTCATTTATGGGATCAAGTTGCCTTAATAAGGCCGCGGTACCATGTTCAGACCAAAGAAAAAATATAACACATGTATATTTGAATATGCATTTTAATTAACATGACGCCCCCCGCACATCGGGGCTTGAAGAAATAGATGTGCTGCATGATGCTTCCACGCAGAGCTGAAACCGACCGCACATGAGTACTGGTAAACCAGTTACAGGATATAAGCCTGCCCAGGCAAAGCAGTGCATATAAACCCTATTGGATTCATTGGGCGGCAGGGCTTGAGGTGTCATTTCATCTCATAGTTGGGTGAAAGTCCCATAAAATTAGAAGCCACCGCTCCAAAATAACATATTCAGTTTTGACGGGGACGTTAAACCTCAAATACAAAAAGCAAAAATTAATTAACATGAAAAATCATGATTTCTTAGTGCAATAGGCACAATAGAAATATGGGTCTGCATGTACTCGTTAGAACCGCTTCATTGACATGGTTCTTACGAGCACCCACAACTCATAGTAAGATACTGGTAAGAAAAATTTTGTTTCGTTTGATTTGAGGTTTAACGTTCCCGTCAACACTGTATAGGTCATTTTGGAGACGTTGCTTCCAATTTGGTGGGTTTTTTTACCCGAGAATGAGATGAAATGACCTCTTAAGCCCGGTCGCCCAATGAAACCAATATGGTTTATTAGCATGGACGGTCCGCCTCGCACCGCGTTCATGGACAGGCTTAGATCCTCTAAGCGGTTTATCAGTACTAGTGTGCGGGCTGGGTTCAGCTCTGCGTGGAAGCATCATGCAGCCCATATATTTCTTCAAGCCCCTATGGGCGGGGCCGAGTAAGAAAAATAGGACAATTTTTCACCAGAAAAATAACTCGTTTGAAGATATGAACGAATGCACTTCACCATAGATGTTCTTTCATTGTTTTAATAGAAGTGAAAGCAATGACCAGGAATCGATACAATTTACCCACAGCTCCCATCAGAGACACCAAAGAGAAAAAGAAACACAAACATGAAACAACAGACCCTAATGGAAACATCAACAGCGGAAAGCCAAAAGGACAGTTACTTTCCCACAAAATAGCCAATTCGCTATCCAAAACAAAATAATGTAGGCGACACAAACACCAAAAGACAAACCATAACAGACAAAAACAGTGACAGAAGAACCGCCTTGGAAATGTCAGTGAAACGAATTCCACTCGGGGGAGGGGGGGGGGCTTTAATTGGTTTTAGGTGGCCACAATCCTCGCCCTTAATTCCGTCGCGATTTAGACATATAATTTGTTCAGTCCGCAAGAAGGCCTCCTAACGAGTGCAACATCTCCGTGAACACAAAAATATCAAACAACCACAAAGATGAAACAACGGTGAGGACCCGACAGCAAGAAATCACTGTAATGCTGGAGCAAAAGAAAATCAACAGTTAGAGTCCGATGGGCCCGACCAGACACGGAGCATCAGGCACCAACCAACATATCATTGAATTAGATCTCTCTAACTCTCAGTAAGCCTTTACGCAGGAATCGCCATAGAATCTGAGGCCTGACCCAACGGAGTGCAATTTAAGAGGGAAGCAAAGTTGTCAACCGTGATTGGGTTAACTGCCATGCATGCAGTCTGTCCAGTATAACGTAGGATGCTTGTCTTTGCCTTCTGTAATACAGACAACAAACTAGGTGGCTTATTGACAAATGTGGTCATCAACTCAAGCACTCTCTACAGCTAAAGGTTGAAAATCATAGGCCTTAGTACCGCCAAGTTCTTACTGAAGAGTGTTAACATAGTAAAGCCGTCAAACAACGACCACAATATTAGCGGCCTTATCTGCTGGAGACAAACAAACTTCTCATGAAATTCTTGAATACCTAGTTTAGGGTGACCCAAGGGCGCCTTAGGTTTAGGAGATAATAAGTTTCATTCTTTAAGAGCTTTATGCTCAACATACAAAAATACACCGCGACAGAAGAACAGGCCAATAGTCTAACTGTTGGTTTTCTTTCGCTCCAGCATTTCATTGGTTTCTTGCTGTCGAGTCCTCACCGTTGTTTCATCTCTGTGGTTGTTTGACTTTTGTGTTCACGGAGATGTTGCACTGATAAGTTGTTCGTGCGGACTGAACAAATTATTTGTCTTAATCGCAACGGAAGAAAGGGCGAGGATTGTGGCCACGAAAAATCGATTTAAGTACCCCCTCCCCCAAGTGGAACTCGTTTCGGCTGCCCGGTTTAAGGCGGTTCTTCTGTCGTGGTTAATTTTTTGTTATGGTTTGTCTTTGGGTGTTCGTGTCGCTTATATTATTTCAATTGCCATATTGGCCATTTGTGGGAAAGTAACTGTCCTTTTGGCTTGCCGCTATTGATGTTTCCATTAGGTTCTGTTGTTTAATGTTTGTGTTTCTTTCCCTTTGGTGTCTCTGATGGGAGGTGTGGGTTAATTGTATCGATCCCTGATCATTGCCTCCACTTCTGCTTTGCCTCCACTTCTAGTCTGGAACGGTCAGTGAAACGAATTCCACGGGGTGGGGGTGGGGTGCTTAAATCGATTTTACGTGGTCACAATCCCCGCCCTTAATTCCGTCGCGATTTAGATGAATAATTTGTCCAGTCCGCATGAACGCCTCCTAAATCATCAGTGCAACATCTCCGTGAACACAACAAATCAAACAACAACAGAGATGAAACAATGGTGAGGACTCGACAGCAAGAAACCACAAATGCTGGCGCAAAAGAAAACCAACAGTTAGACTCCGATGGGCCCAACAAGAGACAGAGCATCAGGCACCAACAAATATAACATTGAATTCTCCAACTCCCAGTAAGCCTTTACGCTGGATTTTCGTTTGTTTGTTTGTTTTGAAGTTTACCGTCCCCGTCAACACTGCAAAGGTTATTTTGGAGACGTTGCTTCCAATTTTGTGGAACTTTAATCCGACTTTGAGATGAAATAACATCTCAAGCCCTGCTGGCCAATGAAACCAATAGGGTTTATTAGCATGGACCGTCCGACTCACACCGCTTTGCCTGGCAGGCTTAAGACCCTCTAAGGGGTTAACCAGCACTCGTGTGTGGGTCAGTTTCAGCTCTGTGTGGAATCATCATGCAGTCCATCTATTTCTTCTAGCCCCGATGGGCAGGGGCGTAAATCCTTTACGCTTGAACTGTCATAGAATCTAAGGCCTGACCCAACGGCGCGCAAAGGTGTCAACCGTGATTGGGTTAACTAGCTAGTATGCAGTCTGTCGTATAACAAATATGTTGTACCCGATCTTTTTATATCGAAGAATGATTTTACGAAATTGGGTGCTGAAGTTATTGCGGTTACACATTTTTTATGAATGTGTATACTAAGTCATCATAAAATTCAGGTTTTGATAGACCTTGTTGCAGTAGAGATTTAAGTCCATTATTGATATTTGAAATTAAATCAGAATGACGTCTATAAAATTATGAAAAGGCTTTGCGTAGTTTATGGTACCGATCATACTGATTAAGGAGTTTAGCAGTTAACAATTTATTACGAGTATTGAAGTCAGTTACATGACAACACACTCTGGCACATCGAATTAATTGTTAAATATTATGGCGCACGAGGAACAACACCATCCAAAAAAGGAAAATTTACAATCTATAAATCAAAATCATCGCGTTTATCATAAATTTTGAAGAAACAAACTCATCTGCAATAGACAGATGTAAATCCAAAAACGGGGCATCGGTATCAGAAGAATTTGCTTTATTTAACTGAAGTTCTTGTGGGGGGGGGGGGGGGGTAAATTTGACTGATCAAACCATCGAAATAGGTATTATCATTGTTTAATAAATCATCCAAATATCTAGAAGTCGAGCGAAAAGCTTCAATGATTTAAGACGGGTTTTCAGCAGAAAGGGAAATCGTGAAGTCTATCTCATTACAAAACAAAAACAGATCAGCCACAAGTGTTGCGCAATTTGTACCCATCGGAATACCCACAACTTGTCTAAATAATTTAGTACCAAATCTTATGCAAATATCAGGTCTGAGAGTTTAGCTATTTCTAAAGACTAGCCATAAAAATAAAGACAGTCTTTAAATTTATGGACTCACGTGTCTATGGAATGCAATGCAAATCTTAAGAATCAGGTCTTGAGACATTCTGGAAGTCACTTTAGGATATCTTTACACTCTTCATTAAGATAAAGATATGTTGTGTGTACTGATTAGAATCGCCTCATTGAGGCGATTCTAATGAGTACACACAACATACCCTTTCAGAGGCGATTCTAATGGGTACACACAATATAGTTTTTCGCGATTACCTCAGGAAAATGCATATACTATAGTATCCTAAATATATGGATATCTGCATTTTGGGGTATTATTCCCTGGGGACTCCAAAACAAGTAAACTTACTATCCGTGTTCGAGGTATCGAAGTTTCACTGTATATGGGAAACCCGCAAAAAGTGATGACCCATATCCATCAATTATTTAGTATTGTAATTATACGAGGATTGATCAATAAGTAGCTCACCGTACCTACAGACAAACTTCAATGGCTCAAACACCTTTAGGACCACAAAAATCTGTTCGAGAAAGGGGTAGTTCGAGTCACTGCGGACTACTGCCAGGAGGCATAACGACTTACTTTAGGACATCTTTTCGGTGTTCTATAATGAAAAATGTATGCTGTATGTACTCATTAGAATCGCCTCATCGAGGCGATTCTAATGAGTACACACAGCATACATTGGCAAGACGAAAATTGGTAGGGTGACAATGGGCCAAAAAGTCCACTATTTCTGGTAGTAACCCATACCCCCCCGTATAACAAAACATGTCATATACCAAAATGTTTGTCAGCATCCGTAGTATCTGAAACTGCCGGCATAAATTGGCATAAATGATGGCGAGCTGAGAAATCCAAGATGGCGTCCAAGATGGCCGCCATAGCTGTAAATTCCAGTTTTTCGTAAACTATGAATATAAATACCACAAATCATCTTACAAACTTATTTTAATTTATTTTTCTGGTGTAGAAAGAAGATTTGTATTAGAATATAGATCAATTTTTTAGGTTTGACTTGAAAACCGGTGAAAAAAAAATGATATTTTATTGTTTTTGTGTCTAGTTTCATAGGTGGTACCTGAAAGCAATTCTGATGTTTCAAAATTTGAGCAGTTTTTACATATCTATTGTTTTATTTTAACTAAGACACTATTCTAAAATACATTTAACACTATTCTGAAGTACATTTATGGTTGATTTTGACTTTTTTTACCATCAATTTAGCCCCAGGATTACCCCACCCACTCAGTTTACCAGTATAATTCATTCACATAATATTGCCCAAATCGTCTTGCAAACTTATTTTAATTTATTTTTCTGGTATAGAAAGACTACTTGTGCTAGAATATTGATCAGCATTTTAGGTTTGACTTGAAAACCGGTGAAATAAAAGACATTTCATCGTTTTTGTGTTACATAAAGGCAATGCTGATGTTTCAAAATGTTAAACAGTTTTTATTTATCGATTGTTTTATTTTAACTAAGACACTATTCTAAAATACATTTAACACTATTCCCAAGTACATATATAGTTTGTTATGACTTTTTTACCATAAATTTAGCCCCAGGATTACCCCACCCACTCAGTTTACCAGTACAATTCATTCACATAATACTCACACTCAAGGGATTTGCAGGCGAGGATTTCATTTTACACAACATGTAGAAGAGGGCATTAAAACTAATGGTTAGTTATGTCTTCATACTATATTATATGATCAGCCATTAGGAAACACCACCTCTTTATAACACTGTTTTCGGGATATGAGCATTAACCGTCTTAATTAAGCAGTGCTACATCCAAACAAAATAGCAAAATAGTGTTTATCAAATTGATCTAAAATGACTTTTATTGTCATTTTTGCTGTGTAACTGGCTAGGTTTTGGGGGTTATAAAGTGTTATATCCAAAACTATGTTATAAAAATGTGTTATAAAGAGGACATGCTATACAATTAGGTTATATTTTGTTTGATTTGAGGTACAACGTCCCCGTCAACACTGTATCAGTCATTTTGCATTTTGGAGACATTGCTTCCAAATTTTTTGTGGGACTTTCCCCGACATTGAGATTAAATGACATCTCAAGCCCCGCCACACATTTAAACCAAAAGGTTTTATATGCAAGGATGGTCCAACTCGCACCACTTTTCCTGGGCATGGTTAGAATCTCTAAGCGGTTTACTCTGTATACCCTAGGTCTACTGGGCTAGGCAAGTTAATCTTAGATTTTATAGCTCCCCATCAAATCGGTAGCTGATATGCACACCTGTGCACTAAAAAGAAATTGCTGCTGCTTTAACTAGCCCTGAGACATTTGACTCAGTCCCAAGATCTGAAAAAGTCTGGTTTAGGCATAATATGAATTGCCTTTTTCTTGCCTGTACTATGTAAAGAAGAGCAGGTATCACAACCCATAATACAATACAGACAGCATCATTGCCCTTTCATCTGACTCTAGCTTCCTGAAAACAGTGTGAACTGGAATATACCTGGTGCAGTCAGCATGAATACCTTTTCTGCCTGTCACCAGCATAAAGCAGGTTAAAGTGATGCACAAGTAGAAAGAAAACATCGGTATCAGAACTGACAACAAGAGAACCTGCAAGGGCTAGTTGCAAATCATTCTACTATCAGCTTCTTCATGGTTGGAATAAAGTTCATGCTGAACAGGAACAACATCAGCAGAAACTTCAGAGCCTTGTTCTCTAGTCAACCTGCACCAACAACAGTAGCATTCTTCTTAAGAAGCTCATGGCAATTTTCGTTAAGTTATCTTGTGTAAAGTTCTTGCTTTTACTGCTTGAAAGTATCTATCAATCACCAGTTCCTATATTTTTCCTCGTAGACAGAGGCGCGTGTGAAGAAACATTCTTTCCACACTTTTGTTGGGTCTGTGATTTGAGACTGTTTGCCTCATTCCTCTCAAAACCGACGTGAATGGTGGCTACCCAAATAATGGTAAGAAGACTGTAAGACCAAAACATAGCAGCCATCTGTTGATATGTCAGTTTGAGACATGATGAATGCTGCAACATTTAGTTTATACTAATTTATTTTAGTTCGATTGCGATGAAAGCTTCAAGCTTATTGAATCGCTCTCGAACACTCATTCCGGGTGTTTTCACGCGCGCGAGAGAGAGGCAGTGGCTTTTACATCACTGCTACCCATTTACACCTGGGTGGAGTGGGACAGTGTCATTACGTGTCTTGCCCAAGGACACACCTCGATACCGGTGGCCGGATTCGAACTCACAACCTCTCGATCATAAGTCGAACGCGCTAACCACTGCGCTATCGAGGCTGCAACATTTAAAGTACAGACATCCCGTCAAATACTATACAACCAGCAAGTCTTTCTAGTTTATCAAGGAAATCCGACTTTTTGGTAGACATCATACATTCTTCATCTGTAAACAATCTCGCGTGATCATGAGCATTTTTGAAAGACAAGACCTTGAATGAATGAACTGATGTATAGAAAGCATATATATCTTCACCGGTGGCAGTCAGTTCCTCAAACTGGTTTCCCCAGACACCTGTGCCATTGACCTGATATCACTCATAGTCTGGTACCGGCCCCGATAGCTCAGTTGGTAGAGTGTCCGCTCCGGGGAACGAGAGGTCACGGGTTCGATCCCGGGCCGCGACATACCAAAGTCGTTAAAAATGGTACTAGCTGCTCCTCGCTTGGCACTCAGATTTACGGGGTAGAGCTAGGACTGGTCGACCCAGTGTCAGGATAATGTGACTGGGTGGGGTAACATGTAATGTGTCTGGGACATGATACTTCAGTGAGGCAGCACTATAAAAGTGAGCATTGAGATCCCTGTCGCAACCAGACACCGTCGTGATATGACTGAAAAATTGTTGAAAGCGACGTTAAACCCGAATTCACACACACACACACACACAAACACTCACTCATAGTCTGGAGTTTTGACCCAGGCAAAGGCTCATAAGATTGTTCTTTGGATGGCCAAACAAGCTATGGGTATGAGCCTTTCCTGCATGAATGACTCAAATGGCTTTTGACCCATTTTATGGCAACTTATCAAACTTCTCCTCTATCTCTTGAGGAACTTCATCTCCAGTAGCTATATTGTCCAAATGTCTTCGGCCCCCCGCCCATCAGGGCTTGAAGAAATAGATGGGCTGCATGATGCTTCCACGCAGAGCTGAAACCGACCGCACATGAGTATTGGTAAACCCCTTAGAGGATCTAAGCCAGTCCAGGCAAAGCGGTGCGAGTCGGACCGTCCATACTTATAAGCTGTATTGGTTTCAGTGGGAGACAGGGCTTGAGATGTCATTTCATCTCAATGTCGGGTAAAAGTCCCACAAAATTGGAAGCAACGTCTCCAAAATGACCTATACAGTGTTGATGGGGACATTAAACTTCAAATAAAACAACAAACAAACAAAATTGTCCAAATGTCAGGAAAAACGGTCCAATAAATTTTAAACTGTCATTGTGAAATAAATAATAGACTTATTATAAGCCTGTGTATTGGTATGGTGTTTGTTAGAGCTTGCAACTATGCATGGCATACTTAGCAGTAATGAATCTTGATAAAAACCATCTTATAAGGGCTTGTTCATAACTTCATTGTGGGTGATTCCTATAATATATCTGGATAGCCAGGGACAGTAACTGTCCTTTTGGCTTTCCTCTGTTGTTGTTTCCATTAAGTTCTAGTTACTTCATGTTTGTGTTTCTTTCCCTTTAGAGTCATTGGTGGGAGGTGTAAATTAATTGTATCGATTCTTGATCATTCCTTTACTTCTATTTTGAGAACGAATCTCTGAAAGTATCCGGTGAGGTTGTTGCTGCTCAGCATTAACTCGATTACAACTATGAAGAAGCCGATAGTAGAATGATTTTGCACCTGCAGTTTGCAGGTTCGCTGGGAGTTAACACAGCTGTTCTTGTCAGTCCATATACCCATGTTTTCGTTCTACTTCTGCTTCACTTTAGCCAGCTTATTGTTGATAACATATTCTTCAGGACAGACAGGAAGGGCATTCATGCTGACTGCACCAGGTATTTCAGTTCACACTGTTTTCAGGTGAAAGGGCAATTATGCTGTCTGTATTACCTTACAGGATGTGATACCTGCTCTTCTTTACATAGTATAGGCAAGAAGAATGCCTGAATCAGACTTCAAGCTTCAAGAGATTTCAGATCTTGGTATTGAGTCAAATGTCTCAGGGCCAGTTAAGGCAGCAGCAAATTTTCTGTAGGTTTGCTGTTCAGACAAACACATTATACAACAATGGTGCTCCAAAAATCCAGAGTTAGACCTAGTCATATACCACCAACTAATAGTTTTTTTGCTCCATTTGTACAGGTGTACATATCAGCTACTGATTTGATGGGGAGCTATAAAATATAGATTAATTTGCCTAGCCCTATTGACCTAGGGCATATGGTTGATCCTGAATCTGGGTTATTCAACGCAGTCACAAGCAGCCTCCCTCTATTAACTGATATGGTTGTAAATAGCCTGATCAGTGCAGTGATGACTGCATTTGCTCATAGAAAGTACAACCATGTACTCAAGCTTGCAAGGAGTAAAGCATGTTTGAATATGTCTTACATTTGTAAGTGCCTAAATGGTGATCAGTAGGAAGCGGGTTTGATACCTGCCGGGGTCGGCAACATTCTTTCATGGAGATTGATCATGAAATCTTTTCTACGGTCATTATCTCCCTTCCGCTGATTCAAGAAGGGCAGTTGTCAGTTTCTGGCGAAAGAATGTGCACTGTACTGGTTAATCACGTACGTATAAGCCTGCCCAGGAAAAGTGTGGATAAGTAAACTGACAAGCTCAAAAATGACCTAAACAGTGTTGACTGGGCTGTTAAACCCCAATACAAACAAGCAAACTAACATTTGTAAGTCGCCCCCGCCCATTGGGGCTTGGGGAAATAGATTGGGCTGCATGGTGCTTCCATGAAGAGATGAATCTGACCACACACGAGTACTGGTAAAGTAGAAGTAAAACAAAGATCAGGAATTGATACAATTAACTTACTCCACCCATAAAAGACACCAAAGGGAAAGAAATACAAACATTAAGCGACCAGACCATAATGGAAACCTAAACAAAGGAAGGCCATAAGGACAGTTACTTTCCCACAAAATGGCCATATGGCCATCCAAAACCAAAAGACACAAGTGATACACACAGTAAGTAACAAACAACAACATAAATAAATCGCCACAGAAGAGCCGCCTTGGAACTGCTTTTAAGAAGGACAAAGCCTGCCCAGGCAAAGCTGTGTGTGTCAGATCCAATGCATATAAGCCTTCTGGTTTCATTGGGCGGTAGGACTTGAGATGTCATTTCATCTCAATGTCGGGTAAAAGTCCCACAAAACTGGAAGCAACGTCTCCAAAATGACCATAATAGTGTCGACAGGGACGTTAAACCCCAATTCAAACAAACAAACAAACAAACAAAAACTAACATTTGTAAGAACTTGTTTACAATACTAGCTCATGTTCATACGGAGGACTATGACAGTTTTAAAACATGTGCTGGTAGTCTCATATGGCCTATTAGTACAGCACAATCGTTTTATAACACATTTTTATATAACACTGTTCAAAGCCCAAACCCCTAACTAATTGCATTGAAAAAATGACAAAAAACATGTAAAGGAATTTATTTTACACCATTCTACCTTTTTGTTTGGATATATAACTGTTTAACTAAGAGGTTTATGCTTGGATTCAGAAAACAGTATTATAAAGAGGTGGTGTTTCAAATGACTAAATACATAACATTACGAAAACACACATAATTCAAATCCATTGGAAGAGTTTACTACCACCACATCACCCCCCCCCCCCCCACCCCCACAAAAAAATCCAGATAAAAATGAATGATATTTCTGTTCAAAACATAGATTGCAGGGACTCGTTAGAACCCTCTAAACGTGGTGATGCTGTCAAACACCCACAAGCTATGTCCTTAAGCGTAAATTAGAAAAAATAATGCTCACCTCTGAAAACCTTAGTTTTTCTATATAAAAGTGAGTTTCAAGGGGGTCAAAAACATATGGGCATGTTTTCGTGGCGATATGAAAACAGAACAAAGCATTATTGTGAATGTCCACTACTACTTAATTGTCTAAAATGAAGCACACGCCTACAAATCCCTTGTGTGTGAGCATTTATGTGAATGCATTTTACTGGTAAACTGAGTGGGTGGGGTAATCCTGGGGATAAATTGATGGTAAAAAAGTCATAACCAACCATAAATGTATTATAGAATAGTGTTAAATGTATTTTAGAATAGTGTCTTAGTTAAAATAAAACAATAGATATGTAAAAACTGTTTAAATTTAGAAACATCAGAATTGCTTTCATGTACCGCCTATGAAACTAGACACAAAAACAATAAAATATCATTTTTTTCACCGGTTTTCAAGTCAAACCTAAGAAATTGATCTATATTCTAGCACAAATCTTCTTTCTACACCAGAAAAATAAATTAAAATTAGTTTGTAAGATGATTTGTGGTATTTGTATTCATATTTTACGAAAAACTGGAATTTACAGCTAGGGCGGCCATCTTGGACGCCATCTTGGATTTCTCAGCTCGCCATCATTTATGCCAATTTATGCCGGCAGTTTCAGATACTACGGATCCTGACGAACATTTTGGTATATGACTTGTCTTGTTATACGGGGGGGTATGGGTTCCCATTTTTTTGGTCCAGATTGTCACCCTACCAAATCGAAAATCTCTTCAATAATCCTGCACTATTTCTTATATAGAGGATTTCCCTGGGGACTCAAGAACGGGTTTGACTCAGCCTTGGTAAACGAGCCATCGGTGTTCGAGCCATCGAAGTTCAACTGTATTTAGAGTCACCCTTCACTTCTTCTGTTTCCACATGGCTACCCCGTGGCAATAAGCACTTCCTCTACCGATGTTCCAAGGGTGCAAAATTCAGGGTCTTAAGATACAATCCACCCTCCAGACGCTCTCCATCTGACCGGAAGTGACGACCACGTAATTCTTTCTCCGAGTTCGGAAACCAGAAGTAATCATTCGTGCCAGATCAGGAGAATAGGATGGATGGGATAAGTGTTTGAAACGGTTTTACTTCAATGTGTCCAGAGAAACTTTGCAAATATGGACTGTAGCATTGCTTTGTTGCAACAGCACACCTTATGTAATTTCGTCACGCCTTTCTGTACTATAGCTGCACGTAATTTGTCCAAACTATTAGCATGATAGTCCCAATAATAGTCTCACTGTCTGATCATGAGGTAAATATATATATTCCAACTACAGAACCCCATTGGTATGCCGAAACAGTTACCATTACCTTGCTAACTGAAGGCTGGGTCTTGCATTTTTCTGCACGCGATGAACCGTGACCAGTCCATCGTTTTCTCCGCTGTTTAATCACGGAATCATAGTGATGGATCCACGTTTCGTCCCCGGTAACAAGTCTTTCAAGAAAGTCTTCCGGATCATATTCATTCTCGGACAGCTCGTATATTGTTCTTTACTAAGGCATTTAGATATCCAACGCCCCGAAGGCTTCCCCATGCCCAGCCGCTCATGTAAAATGGTTAAAACGCTACACTCAGAACTATACAATCTTCAAGCAATTTCTGAAACTCTCATTCGCCTGTCCTGCTTTACTAGTTTCCTAAGATTTCCACTAGTGGCAAGCCCTCACTACAGCGCTCGTCTTCCAACGTTAAACGATCGTGTTTAAAATCAGCCATCAAAATTCTAACAGCTTAATATGAAGGTAACTTCCCACAATTCCTCATAACTTTCCTGGTTCGCATTCTTTTTAAAAAAACAGACATCCATCACGAAAACACGCCTATATAATTTTGACCCCTTGAACCCCACATATATAGTAAAACTAGGGTTTCCGGGGGTATACCTTATTTTTTTTATTTCTGCTCTAAAGTATAGATTGTGGGTACTCGTTAGAACCGCCTCGATGAGGCGGTTCTAACGAGTGCCCACAATCTATAATTTGAGCAGAAATAAGAAAAATATCACAATTTTTCATCATAAAATTTTCTTTTTTTTTCGGCGATAAAGGTGGCAATGTATTTGGATAGGCGGGTTTGCATAATGTAATCAATGTTCTGTAGTCAACTTGTGAAGAAAATTCAGCTGTTATGTTATTTTTTTTCTCCCACGGACTACAAATACTGAACAGACCGATATTTCTTGAACCAATTAAAAATGTGTATACTATGTGAAAAGCGTGCACTTACTTGGTTAGGCTAGTTAAATATTCAACGACCCTCGTATGATAAAACAAGTGTTGACTATTGAGGAATATTGGTATTCTTTTGTCGGCATCACATCATGCCCAATGACTGTGCATAATAATACAGTCGAACTTCAATGGCTCGAACACATTTGGGACCGCGAGTATCTGTTCGAGACAGGGGTAGCTCGAGCCACTGAGGGTTACTGACAGGCCGCATAACAAGATACTTTAACATGTTTTTGATGGTCCCTAATGAAAATGTATGGCGTGTGTAACCATTACAATCGCCTCATCGAGACGATTCTAATGAGTACACACAGCACACATATGGCATGTGTACCCATTAGAATCGCCTCATCAAGGCGATTCTAATGAGTACACACAGCACACGTTTGCAAGATAAAAAAGGAAATCTATATTACCCCAACACTTTAGAGTGGTATTATAGAGCATTTACCTAGGGGGGGCCTAAGAACTGGTTCGACTCATCGATGGTAAACGAGCCATCGGTGTTCGAGCCATCGAAGTTCTACTGTATTATGCCACATGATTGTTTTATCCTATTATGTACTTACTTGTGAGGGTCTACAATTCTGTGCACATAGCCACTTTTCTTTGCCGGGTCAATATGTGTTACTGTGAGTACATAAACTTCGCCTAAAATAGATTGTGGATACTCGTATGAGGCGGTTCTAACAAGCGCAGAGGTCCCCGCCCATCGGGGCTTGAAGAAATTGATGGGCTGTATGATGCTTTCACGCAGAGCTGAAACCGACCCGCACACAAGTACTCGTAAACCGCTGAGAAGATCTAAGCCTGCCCAGGCTAAGCGGTGCGAGTCGGACCGTCAATGCTTATAAATCCTATTGGTTTCATTGGGTGGCAGGGCTTTAGATGTCATTTCATCTCAATGTCGGGTAAAAGTCCCATAAAATTGAAAGCAACGTCCCCAAAATGACCTTTACAGTGTTGACATGGACGATTAACCTCAAATCAAACAAAACAATATCTAATAAGCGCATGAAACCCATGTTTAGGGCAAAGAAATACACGTATGTCACATATACTCATCAAAACTTGCATTTTGTGTGTGTTTGAGTTTTACGTCCCACCAACAACTAAGGTCATACGGAAACGGGACCTCGGCTTGAAGATTCATCCGAAAGTCTGGTGAAACATGCATTTTTGCAACGCGAAAGATGACATATTACAATTATAAAATCAGTATTTGAATTGTTATGAGCAGGACAGATTCTGTGCTCATCACTTGAACAGGTACGTGAAATGAACACCCACTAAACCCCACTTTTTATACAGAAAACTGGGGTTTACGGGGGTTTTCATATTTTTCTTATTGCTGGTCCAAGACATAGTTCTGGATACTCGTTAGAACCGCCTCGATGAGGCGGTTCTAACGAGTACCCACAAACTATGTTTGCAGTATAAATAAGAAAAATATACCGGATTTTCACATAAGAAGAAGTCATTTTGGAGACTGGAAAAAATGAACTATGTTGCACGGGTTTGTTCTTATGTCATGGATCAATTGAGCTGTAAAATATACCTGTGGACACGAAAGCATTCAAACATTGACGAGCTTCATTTCATTCTGACTTGAAACATCATTAAAATAACATCCTATCAGTCAACAAATTCAAAACACAAGGTGGTGTACATTTCATTGCTGGCTCCTGCACTGTCCAATCAAAATACATCTCAAATGCCAATCAGAAAGTGTTTTCCAACATGAGACCAATCAATTGCTTGATCTGGTTTTAGAATTCTTTGATGAATGACATTTGCTTGCCAAACTAACTTGATGCGAAGAGATTCATTGAAAGTTATTTCATAGGAGTTTGAACGCTTTTGTGTCCACAGGTGTAACTTTGTTACCTGCATTAGACCAATAAGGCTTTACATATTGACACCTGTTTTTTTTTTGTTGTTTTTTTTTTTTGTGTTGTTGTTGTTGAATTTTTGTTTTGTTTTGTTTTGTTTTATCTTGTTTGTTTGCTTGAATTTGTTTTTGTGTTGTTGTTTTTTTTGTTATTGTTGTATGTGTGTGGGGTGTTGTTGTTGTTGTTGTTTTCATTTGCGCAAAACAAAGGGGTAGATTAGCCTGTGCGTCCACAGTCTGATCAGCGAGTTAATGTTTACTGCTTTGATAATACAAGACCATTAGGTAAATATTTCTTAACTCGTGCTGTGTTGCATAGCTAAGCAGGCCGGGCTGTGTTTAACCTGGAAGCAAACCTAGAAGCCAGGTTTTCCTGCAACCCAGCCCATATATCTTTCCATTACGCGACATAGAGCATTTCACATCTCCAAAATAGCTACTTTTCTGAAGAAAATCAGGGATATTGTTCTTATTGATAATGCAAACATAGGTTGTGGGTGCTCGTTAGAAACGCCTCATTGAGGCGGTTCTAATGGGTACCTACAACCTATGTCTTATAGCAGAAACAGTGTTGTGCCGAGAGGGGGCCATGGGGCCATTTGCCTACCTAAAGTCATTGATGGCCCTTTCAACATTAAACATGGGGCCCGGATGACCCTCAGAAATCAACAACGTTGCTTATATTTTATTTACTGAAGCCCCTTTAAAATATAAAATGACCCTTTGGAAAATGTCATAAGGGCCATTGGTGTCCCCCAAGCAATCGAGCCTAGGCACAACACTGCAGAAATACATCTTAGTAAAATTTTGTAGACCCCCGTAAACAAAATTATTCTCTATATAAATTGGGGTTTAGGGGTCTTCATTTCACGGACTTGTTCAAGTGGTTTGTTTTTGTTTCATCACGTGAACAAGTCCGTGAAATAAAGATCCCCTAAACCCCAATTTATATAGAGAAAACTGGGGTTCACGGGGGTAAACATTATTTTCCTTATTTCTGCTCCAAGACATAGGTTGTGGGTACTCGTTAGAGCCGCCTCAATGAAGCGGTTCTAACGAGCACCCAAAACCCATGTTTGGAGCAGAAATAAGGAAAATATCACAAATTTTCATAAAAAATACCTTTTTTGAGGTTTAAAAATGCACTATATCACACGGATGTGTTGTCGTAATATTATCAAACATTTAGTATCGTGAACAATCGTTGACTATAGAGGAATTGGTTTTGTTTGTTTGATTTGAAGTTTTACGTCCCCGTCAACACTGTAAAGGTCATTTTGGAGACGTTGCATTCAATTTTGTAGGACTTTTACGCGACATGGAGATGAAATGACTTCCCAGGCCCTATGGCAATGAAACCAATAGGGTTTATAAGCATGGACGGGCCGACTCGTACCGCATTGCCTGGGCAGGCTGGATCCTCTAAGCGGTTCACCAGTACTCGTGTGTGACCGGTTTCAGCTCTGCGTGGAAGCATCATGCAGCCCATCTATTTCTTCAAGCCCCGATGGGCGGAGGCTATTTTGAGGAATTGGACAATACCAATATTGGCATTCTTTGGTCAACATTACATTATGCTTTTTTGTTTGTATGATTTGAGGTTTAACGACCCCGTCAACACTATATAGGTCATTTTGGAGACGTTGCTTCCAAATTTCGTGGGATTTTTACCCGACATTCAGATGAAATGACTTCTCAAGCCCTGCCACCCGATGAAGCCAATAGGGTTTGTATGCATGGACGGTCCGACTCGTGCCACTTTGCTTGGGTAAGCTTAGGCCCTTTAAGCGGTTTACCAGTACTCATATGTGTGCGGTCAGTACAAAGAAGCAGCACCTTTTGGGTCGAATGTGACTGATTGACCACTTATCATCACATGAACAAGTCCTTGAAATGAACACCCCCTTACACCCCATTTTGTGTAGAGAAAACTAGGGTTTTCGGGGGTAATCATTATTTTTCTTATTTTTACTCCAAGACATAGGTTGTGGGTACTCGTAAGAACCGCCTCAATGAGGCGGTTCTAACGAGCACCAACAAACTATGTTTGCAGTATAAATAAGAAAGATATAATGAATTTTCATCCGAAAAGCAGCCCTTTTGTGAAAAATGCACTTCGTTTTACGGTTGTGTTATCGTAATGTGCACATGTATAAGCCTGCGGAGGAAACACGTGGTTCGGTAAAATGACGGTTCGATATGACCTAAATAGTGTTGACTTGGCCACTATACTTCAACCACACAAAGAGAGAAAGATTTTGCAGCTACTGAGTACGACATTACACAGTGAAACTTAATGGACCTGTTGCTTATAATGTCTCATTGCATATTACAGGACTTGCACCGATTTCTTACATGCTTTTCAGTGAAATATAGAGATTTCTCAGTGAAATCGAAATCGATATTGTCACTGTTTCAAACAGTGACAATACGATTTTTATTTTCACTGTTTGTGAATTCGATGTTTCTTCGAAAAATTACACATTATTTCTTTGGATGTTCGATGTCAATTAGCTAAACGTTATAAATAGTGTCAGGCTTTACGTCACGCACGTTTTCACGTCATTCGGGCGTTGATGACGTCACTTTTAGCACCTACGCAACGTTTATAAAGCGCGCGCCGCAAGACGAGCGTAGCAACTGCGGAAATTATTTGAATGCAAATTTCAAACAAACCGTTTGAAAAAGTAACATTCTAAGCTGTTTTTCAGGTGCAAACAGGCAGTTGACGCCCAATATTATACCAAGTTAACACACTGAACACCTCTAAATCAACGCGAAATCGCCCTGGAAAAAGTTCAACCTCTGTGATGATGGATGTTGCTTTGAAAATGCGTTACAAATTACAGTTTAAAGCATGAAAGAAACAGAAAATTTGATTTTTTTAATGTAAGATCAATTTTTATTTCACTCATGAACACCAAAAGTTGTATTTTCACGAGTGGCTATGCCACTCGTGAAAATACAACTTTTGGTGTTCATGAGTGAAATAAATATCGATCTTAAGCTAAAAAATCAAAAATCCTCTATATCCTCCGTGTTTGGCAAAGCGGTAACACAACCTTTTGCTAAAACCGCGTCTATCATATCGCCAGAACAAACATTCCCCGATGAAAATGCGTGCGTGCGTGTGTGCGTGCGTACGTGTGTGTGTGTGTGTGTGTGTGTGTGTGTGTGTGTGTGTGTGTGTGTGTGTGTGTGTGTGTGTGTGTGTGTGTGTGTGTGTGTGTGTGTGTGTGTTTCTTATTTCCACTCAAAACATAGGTTGTGGGTGCTCGTCGGAACCGACTCACTGAATACTCATACTTATGTCTTGAAGCAGTAATAAGAAAAATAATGTATACCCCTGTAAACCTCATGTTTCTCTATATAAAGTGGGGTTTACGGGGTCTTCATTTCACGGACTTGTTAACAAAATGGATACCCAAGGGCACGAGCTTCTCTTTCGATATCCCGACCAGAAACAGCATTCGTCACTATCAGTGCCGTGACCCCTTTATATTATCTTGCTATATACAGTCGAACTTCAATGGCTCGGACACCTTTGGGACCGCGAGTATCTGTTCGAGACATGGGTAGTTCTAGCCACTGCGGTTACTGTCAGGAAGCATAACGAGATACTTTAACATGTTTTCGATTTTCCATAAATAAAATGCATGATTCTAATGAGTACACACAGCATACATTTGCAAGATAAAAAACGACAATCTAAATTACCCCCAACACTTTAGATGGGCATTGTAGAACATTTACCTAGGGGGCCCAAGATCTGGTTCGACTCATCGATGGTAAACGAGTCATCGGTGTCCGAGCCATCGAAGTTCTACTGTACTCAGATTCAGTGAAAATGCACCACTTTTAGAATTTTGATTTTTTTGTCTTAGGTCAAAATGACTGACTTTTTAAACTGATAAATTGTAAAGATGTCACCGAAGCATGAGTTTGTTTGACACGAATGCTGCGTGATTGTGCATGTGCAAAATGCAAAAATTGCAAAATTTTCGTTATCAAGATATTTTGGCACTTTCTTTATTGTCATTATAAAGTCCGGATTCCTTACGTTAAACAGCCAGCAAAACATTTCATAAGAACAAGCCAATGGGACGTCTAAGTAACGTCGATCGTCATCGTGCCCTCGGTATGGTTGAAGGTGGGCTTTCATACCGCCAAGTTGCAGAGCGTATGAGTTGTTCGCACACTACGATTCTTGATTGGTTGAAAGGCACAGCGCTTCGGGATCTGTGGTCGATAGACAACGCCCTGGACGTGGGTGTTACTACACGTCAGCAGGACCGGTACATTGTTTTAAGTCATTTACGCGACCGATTCAGGACGTCTGTGGAAACTGCCCGTGAGACAATGGGAACTCACAACCTACGCGTAAGTAATTTAACTGCACGGCGGTGTTGATGTTGTTGTTTCCAGTTTCCCCGTGTCGCGGGTCGTCAGCTGGTGGGGTCCCTGGGAACGAATCCATTCTGGCACTACACCGTAGCCGTTCGGTGCTATTCCCATTCCACATTGCCGGTGAATGGGGAGACCATCGCTCGGCTCCAGCCCCGTCCATCCGTGTCTATCGTAAGTCCGCTGCAGTCGGTCCATTTTGTCTTCTACTCGACGTTATAATTTTTTGCATGTCAATATGCCGAACCGTGTCAGAGCAGGAAAGGGTCAATTTTGATATTGGTATTTTTATTTTATTTTTTTTTTATTTGATTTTTGTATATTTATGTTACGTATGTACATTTTTACATTGTTTGGTCTGTTTCCCCAGCTTGTTGAGTGGTCTATTTTTAAGTATATATGCGGGCGGATGTGCTTACCCCGCCACGGACCTGTTTTGTTTGTTTTTCTTGTGCCTTAAAGGTGGTGTTGTCCGTTTTAGGGCAAGCCCATCCGCTCACAGTTGCTGGGGAGGACAGTTTTTGTACCTGCAAGATTAAGCTAGTGGTTTATATTTTGTGTTCTTTTTTTTTTTTTTTTTTTTGTTTATCTGTACATACAATATGTAACATAACAACATGAAGTGCCGGCCTATGTCGTCTCGGGCTTGAATTCGTATTTATTTTGTTATTGAGTGTCTTCTATCGCGGAAGATGTGCAAAGAAGGTCAATCCCTTCTTATGCATTTGCCGTAAGAAAAAGTGATGCCTTCCTCGACGTAGGATGCCGCACTCTGCGGGGCCATAAGTGGGTCAATCGCCATGTTTGCATATCATTAACGCATCCTACGTGAAGGAAGGCACCATAGGAGGAAAGTGTATTCCTGCCTAGCCATTTGGAGGCCCGAGACAACGTTTGCCGATCTCGTTTGTGGTGTTGTCCTTTCTGGGACAGGCCCATCCGCCCACAGTTGCTGGGAAGGACAATTGTTGTACCTGCAAGGTTGTGCTTGAAGATTATATTTGTGTTTTTTCTTTGTTGTTGTTTATTCTGTACATACAACATATAACATAGTTACATGGTGTGTTGGCTTCCGCCGTCTCGGGCCCAAATTCGTATTTATTTTAGTTTTGTGGGTGACCTCTATCACGGAGGATGTGGAAAGTAGGTCAATCCCCTTTTATGCTTTTAAGTTTGAAGTTAAGAAAAAGCGATGCCCTCCTCGACGCAGGATGCCGTATTCTGTGGGACCGTAGGAGGGTCATTTTGTGTCGCCATGTTTGCATATCATTATCGCATCCTACGTGTAGGAAGGCACCATAGTAGAAAAAAAATGTATTCTTGCCTAGCCGTTTGGGGACCCGAGACAATGGGTTGTGTGGCTCTCGATCAGCCAGGATTTTGACGCAACGCTCCTAAGTGCAAAGTCCAAGGACCGCAACCACAGCGCTACGTCTCGTTCTGACTTCCCGTTTGCCTCCCCCACTCAGGAGGGACTGGGCGATGGATTTTCCTTGTGGTGAGTCCATGCCCAGTCCCGGCGTGCTTTCGTGTGGTCCTCTTTCGGGCTGTGTGGCTCCCGATCAGCTAGGGCTTTGGTGCAGCGTTCATAAGTGCAAAGCCAGTGGGCCGCAACCACGGCGGTGTCTCCAGAGATGCGGTATTTATAGTCATTCACCATATTTGCATTATTTGCTGGCTCCCACCTTGTCAATATAGGAAAAACAGGTAACCAGACCCCCTGACCTTTTAGGGTCAGGGGGGTCTGGTTACCTGTTTTTCCAACACTGATAACCTTCAGACTAGGAACCAGCAGATTTTGCAAATAAGGTGAATAAGACGTATAGGGGGAATGTTTTGACGGCGGAACGTCGAATCAGTCGGTTTAATTGGTGTCGACAGCGTATCCGATGGACACAACAGCGTTTGCTTGGTGTAGTGTTCACGGACGAGTCCCGCTTTTGTGTTGAACTGTTTGATAGACGGCGTAAAGTATGGCGTCGACATGGGGAGCGATTTCAAGGCTGTTGTTTAAACAGGTGTCACGTTGGGGTGGTGATAGCGTAATGGTGGGCGAAGGGATCTCATGGCTCCACAAAACCCAACTAATCGTTGTTGATGCCAATTTGACGGCACGTCAGTACATCGATGAAATCTTAGAGCCTAAGATGCCGTTTTTACGCAATAACGGTCAAGTTACGCTTTTTCAACAGGACAACGCACGTGCTCATTCTGCGACACGAGGCGTCGATGCCAAGCAAAGCTTGATGCTAATGGTGGATATACCCGGACTTAGGATTTGTGATTTTGATTGTTAGGGTGTGTGGACTTATTCGAGGCACCGTATCTCTGCATCCAATGAAATGTTGTAACTCTGCAGTGAGACTGAGGATAAGTTAGTGATAATTCTTTAAACGTGATCAAATGCTGGAAATATTGCATCACGAAAACACGCCTATACAATTTTGACCCCCTCATACCCCACTTTTATATAGTAAAACTATGGTTTAAGGGGGTAAACATTATTCTTCGTATTTTGCACAAAAACATAGATTAGGCGGTTCTATCGAGTCCCCGCAATCTATGTTTTGAGCAGAAATAAGAAAAATATCACAATCTTTCATCTTAAAATTTCTATTTTTGGCCCCAAAAAATGGCAATGTATTCGTATAGGCGTGTTTTCGTAATGGTGAATCAATTAAAATTTGAATCTGAGTATATACATATGGTTGCTCAAAACATGTTCTACAAATCAGTGAAATCCGAATTAGGTCCATTTGGTAACAATTCCATCAACAGTTCGAAACTAATATTACCAAAGCGGTATCATTTTGTGTTCATTACGCAAACACGCCTATACAAATACATTGCCTCCTTTATCGCCGAAAAAATGAAAATTTTATGATGAAAAATTGTGATATTTTTCTTATTTCTGCTCCAAATATAGATTGTAGGCACTCGTTAGAACTCGTTAGGTTCTAACGAGTACCCACAATCTATATCTTAGAGCAGAAATAAGAAAAATAAGGTATACCCCCGGAAACCCCCAGTTTTACTATATAAAAGTGGGGTTCAAGAGGGTCAAAATTATATAGGCGTGTTTTCGTGATGTACAAGCTTGAGGCTACGCTTAGCACACATTAATTTGTGTAGTCAAAGGATTGGAAAGTCAAATGACAAAGCTGTTCATGTTTAAGTGTGCCAGTAAATACGGAAACTTGTATAATAGCCAAAGATTCCAAAAGTTGACTCCAGTTTCACACATAAGCAAAACTACAATCTTTTACTATGACAACTACTCGTACAAGGAAACGAAAAACCAGCAGAACAGATACATCTGCCTTCTTTAAGTGAAAACAAACAGATATAGATGTACTATATTATCGGAGGGAAGCCAACATCATGTAAACCCAGAAAAATGTTTGTTTTGTATGCGAATAGGGTATGAAAAGCTTAGGCAAGTGTTCCGGTAAATCCCGGTTTTTAATCATTATAACAAATAACAATGATGACCAGTCAATAGAATATAGCTTTTCAGCCAGCAATGACCTCTTATTTAATGCTTCTGGAGCAAAAGTAAACGTTAGGTAGTCTACACCCACAGGCGTAGACAATAACACGGATAGTATGCTAATAGAAAAAAAAAACATTCAACTAGTCATGACCTTTTCTTAAATGCTTCCGGAGCAAAAGTTATCCTTAAGATTGTCTACGCCCGTGGGCGTAGACAATCAGTGCAATATTAATCCACTTGTTCAGACACAGTCCGCAATGGACAAAGAGAAGCACGAGAACCCAGCAAGCAGATACATACTTGTTACTCGGCCCTTTTCCCTAAGATTTGAATATAAACTATTTATACACGTAGCTATATAACAATTACCGTTCTCGTCGTGCCCGAATGACACTATTTTTGAGGCACGTGTGTTGGTCAAGGGCGCTTTACACACAGTTGAATCACACATTTCAATCTCGGTGTAGTCCCAGCCCTCACTTTTATCCTCAAACAGACGGAAGAGACTCCTAAAAACAGATAAAAAATAAATTCACACATGAGAACATAACCCCCATCTTTAGAACTGTTCTTATTCCGTTTAGTACCCATTTAGTACTCTGTGTGTGTGTGTGTGTGTGTGTGTGTGTGTGTGTGTGTGTGTGTGTGTGTGTGTGTGTGTGTGTGTGTGTGTGTGTGTGTGTGTGTGTGTGTGTATAAAGAGGAAGATTCCATTTGGTACAAAAAGGGTTAAGTTCCATTACGATAACACATTACGCAAACACGCCTATACAAATACATTGTCACCTTTATCGCCGAAAAAAAGAAAATTTTAGGATGAAAAATTGTGATATTTTTCTTGTTTCTGCTCAAAATATAGGCTGTGGACACTCGTTAGAACCGCCTCATCGAGGCGGTTCTAACGACTACCCACAATCTAAATTTTGGAGCAGAAATAAGAAAAATAAGGTATACCCCCGGAAACCCCAGTTTTACTATATAAAAGTGGGATTCAAGGGGGTCAAGATTATATAGGCGTGTTTTCATGATGATAGTGCACTCTGTCATATCTCTGAAAAAAGTTACTTTTCCGAAGACAAAATGTAATATTTTTCTTATAAATACAGTACAATTCATATATTAAGACCACCTATGGGACTGTTCAAAAGTGGTTTTTATGACCACATTTGAACAGTCCCAAATGTGTTTTCTTTCTAGAGGACCCTTTGTGTATAAAACTCAAAGTAAGAACAGCTGAATTTTTAAATATGTTTCTAAAAACAGAACTGGTCTTAATTTTAGGTGGCCTTACTTTTAGGTGGTCTTAATGGCGGATTTTTACTGTACTTCTAACAATAGGATGTTGGTGCTCGCTATAACCACCCCGTTAGGCGGTTCTGATTGTCTGATTGCTCAACCTATATCTTGAAGCAGAAATAAGGAAAATAATTTCCTGCACAGGAGATTTTGTTTGTTTGATTTGAGGTTTAACGTCCCCGTCAACGCTGTAAAGGTCATTTTGGAGGCATTGCTTCCAATTTTGTGGGACTTTTACCAGGCACTGAGATGAAATGACATCTCAAGCCCTGTCGCCTAATAAAACCAATAGGGTTTATAAGCATGGACGGTCCGACGCACACCGCTTTGCCTGGGCAGGCTTAGATCCTCTAATAGGGTTTATTAGCATTGACGGTCCGCCTCGCACCGCGGTTCCTGGATAGGCTTAGATCCTCTAAGCGGTTTTCCAGTACTCGTGTGCTGGTCGGTTTCAGCTCTGCGTGGAAGCATCATGCAGCCCAACTATTTATTCAAGCCCCGATGGGCGGGGGCCGCCTGCGCAGCAGATAATAAATCCGTGGTTTTAGCCTGGAATAGAAATACTGTTCTAACCCTGGTGTTCTTACCCAGGGTCTCGGCAAGCCGCGTGATGACGGACAGTGATCCTCGGGCCGGCCTCATACCCATGTAAGATTATTTTAGTATACCCATGTGAAACCCAGTTTTGATTGAGGTTTAACTCCCCCGTCAACACTGTAAATGTCATTTTGGAGAGGTTGTTTCCAATTTTGTGGGACTTTTACCCGACATCGAGATGAAATGACATCTCAAGCCCAGTCGCCTAATGACACCAATAGGGTTTATAAGCATGGATGGACCGACACGCACCGCTTTACCAGGGCAGGCTTAGATCCTCTAAGCGATTTACCAGTACTCGTGTGCGGATCAGTTTCAGCCTGCGTGGAAGCATCATGCAGCCCATATATTTCTTCAAGCCCCGATGGGCGGGCGCCGTCCCAATTGTGATAAAAAATGTGTGGTTTAGAGAGGTTTTCATTACACTGACTTATTCACATGATGGTATTTAAGACCACTTTTGGACCGTTCCAAAGATAGATTCTTACTCGAGGTCACTTCGAAAGAAAAGCTGAAACATGTCTATGTGTTTATAAAAGAGAATTGGCCTTAATTTTAGCTGGTCTTAATACCGAATTTTTATGGGCCTCCATGACCTAGTCGATAAGAGCGCTGACTCTTAATCATTAGATCTGTCACCGCTGTGGTTCGAGTCTGGCTCGGATCACATGTGAGACGCAAAGTTCTGCAAAGGAAGGTCAGGTGGTTTTTTCTCTGGCAACTCCGGTTTTCGCCCACCTCTGATTAACGGTTGGCTCGATATGAGTGAAATAATCTTGAAAGGGCCATAAAACCAACTCCCCATCAAGTCCGTGAAAGGAACACCCCTAAACCCTTCTTAATATAGCGAAAACTGGGGTTTACGGGAGTACACATTATTTTCGCTCCAAGACATAGGCTGTGGGTACTCGTTAGAACCGCCTCAAAGAGGCGGTTCTAACATGTACACACATTCTATGTTTGCAGTACAAATAAGAAAAATATCACGGATTTTCATCAGAAAAGTAGCCATTTTTGACATGTGAAAGATGCACAGATGTGTTATCGTAATGCCACACCCTCCCCACACACAAACACCGTAAGAAACTCCGTGTCTCGAGCTTCCGCTGTCTCGAACAGATTTTTCATGGTCCGAAAGGCGTTCGAGCCATCGAAGTTCGACTGTAAATAATAAAATGTGTACAGTTGACACTGAGACTTTACTTACTCGGCAGTGACCAAACAGACACACAATGTATTACTAGTAAAACAGTGTTTTCGTTTGTTTGATTTGAGTTTTAACCATCCCGTCAACACTTTTAGGTCAGTGAAGCGTGATAGCTCAGTGGTTAGTGTACTTGCCTCTGATGCTAGAGGTCCCGGGTTCGATCCCCGGCGGCGGCGATAAAATTTCGGTGTCCATTGGCATCATTTGCAGGGATGAATGTCATTAAGTGCACCGTCCTTCGGATCGGGACGTTAACTGGAGGCCCCCTATGCAGGGAGAACCATCCCCTTGCAGGTTAAAGAACCCTACCATAATTACATGATTACTGTGTAGGCTTTCATCCTGCAAAACTGGCGTGTATGTAATATACACCTGCCTAGAATGTCCGCGAGGGCGTATGGCAGTATATAGAGAAAGAAAGAAAGAAAGAAAGAAAGAAAGAAAGAAAGAAAAGAAAGAAAGAAGAAAGAAAGTGAAGACATTGCCTCCGATTTTATGGGACTTTTACACGGTTCTGAGAAGTAATGATGTCGTTTGATACATGTATTTGTCTTATTTCTAGTCCATATAAGGATTGTTTTTTCTCTGTGTTTTGTGACAAAAATAAGGGAAACTAGAGCGCAGTCGATGGCACACTTCGCCAATCCCCACGCTTGGGGATCTGAACGGTTGCCGAGATGTGAGGGCTTTAAAGAAATTGAGGGGGTGGGCATACCCCCGACATACCCCTTAGCACCGCCTGGTTAGTGTCACTGAAAGCTACGTACCATATTTGTTGCATTCCTGTCAGGAGGAGATAGCGTAACGGACGGGCGGACGGACGGAGGCGTGGTCACAATATCCCTTTACGCCTTTTTAAAAGCGTGGGGGTAATAATGAATATCCATGAAAATCACAATTTTCTCTATATAAAGTGGGTGTTAGAGGGGACTTGTTAATTTGATGTGATTGTTCTTGCTGTCATGATGTCCGCATCACGAAAACACGCCTATACAATTTTGACCCCCTTGAACCCAACTTTTATAAAGTAAAACTGGGGTTTTCGGGGGTATACCTTATTTTTCTTATTTCTGCTCTAAAATATAGATTGTGGGTACTCGTTAGAACCGCCTCGATGAGGCGGTTCTAACGAGTGCCCACAATCTATATTTTGAGCAGAAATAAGAAAAATATCACAATTTTTCATCTTAAATTTTTCATTTTTTCGGCGATAAAGATGGCAATGTATTTGTATAGGCGTGTTTGCGTAAAGCGGCTTAAGTGCAGTTTCATGTTTCATGACTAACCGACAAATCTCTCACACTTGAACAATGAAGACTAAGGGAATATTTAAAATCTGTGAAGTGTCTGATCTTATTTTCAGATGTTCAGCCTATTTTCCTTTATCACATGTGAGACGCGAAGTTCTGCAACGAAAGGTCAGATGGTTTTTCTCCGGGTACTCCGGTTTTCGCCCACCTCTGAATAACGATCGGCTCGATATGAGAGAAATAATCTTGAAAAGGCCGTAAAACCAAAACCAAAAAAAAAATCCTTTATTATAAACAGCACATTGTTTTTTTTGTTTTTTTTTTGTGTGTGTTTTTATTTTCAACCCCTGTCCTGCTGAATATTCAAATTAGCCACATCCATTTTTTACTTTGAACCAGTCAAATTACTGGATGTAATTTATTCGCGTAAAAACATACACTGAATTACCAACAGTGTAGATCCTGATCAGATGGCTTCATCAGAAGCCATCTGATCTGGATCTACACTGTTTGCAAAGGTATGGGATACCGTGAACAGCAGGACAAGGGTTAACGTCCCCGTCAACTCTATTTAGGTCATTTTGGAGACGTTGCTTCCAATAGTGTGAGACTTTTACACGACATTGAGATGATCTCAAATCCCTGCCGCCCAATGAAACCAACAGTATTTATATGCTTTGGCAGTCCGACTCGCACCACTTTGCCTTGACAGGCTTAGACCTTCTCAGCGGTTTACCAGTACCCGTGTGCCCTGAGCCCTGCGTGGAAGCATCATGTACAGCCCAATCAGCACATTGTATGAACACAGACACCTTATTAGTTAGTTACATTGTTAGTTAGTTTATTTATTTGCACAATTAGGTCATTTTGGAGACGTTGCTTACAAATTTATGGGACTTGTACCCGACACTGAGATGAAATAATATCTCAATCCCTGCCGCCCAATGAAACCAATAAGGTTTATAAGCATGGACCGCTTTGCCTGGACAGGCTTAGACTTTCTAAGCAGTTTACCAGTACTCGTGTGCGGTCGGTTTCAGCTCTGCTAAAGTCCAATCAGTACACTGAATGAACACAGACAATGAAACAAACTAAAGCTTAGTTAGTTAGTTAGTTAGTTAGTTAGTTAGTTAGTTAGTTAGTTAGTAAGTTAGTTAGTTAGTTAGTTAGTTACATTGAAACTTCGATTACTTGAACACTACTATCTCGTTCATCAACGGTTAAATCGTTATCCCGTTATCTCAAACCCAAAGAGTCTGGGATGTTTGGTTTGAGATAACAGTAGTTTGATATTAAAGGAGTTGAAATCCAAGGAATAGATTGCAAAATTAAAATAGCAGTGCACAAAATTTAGTTTGACTTAAGCATTATTTTAAGATATCAGAGTTTGAAAGAGTGAGAGTCAACTGTTTATGGATGTCTGCTAAGGCTGACACGATTAATTGTATAATCGATTAATCGATCGATAAATTCAACAAAAATGATTATCATTTCTGATTTGCTTTTAATCGATTACTTGATAGGTACAATTAACTACCCAAAGTTATGCCTAAAATAGCTGGATGAGTGGCAAACAGTGCAGACCCTGATGAGACGCCGCATTCTGTGGCGTCTCATCTGGGTCTACACTGTTTGCTCAGGCCTGTCTGTTCAAATATACCTATGGTAAAGTGCAACATATGGTAAGAGTCATGCTCAGAAGAAAGCCAGACAAGTAAAATAATGACAAAAACCTTAGCGACTACTAATCGATTATCGATCGCAATGACAGGACTGATAATCGATTATCTTTTCAGCTCCGATTAGCTAGCCCTAAATTGTCTGCGCGATTTTATCTCAAAAAGGTATTTTGTGTGCACTCATTAGAATCGCCTTATTGAGTCGATTCTAATGAGTACAAACAATATACAGTAGAACTTCGATTGCTCGAACAACGACGGCTCTTTTACCGTGGATGAGTCGAACCCATTCTTGAGCCCATAGCGAAATCCTCTACATAAGAAATAGTGGGAGATAATTAAGGATATTTTAGTCTTATATCTTGCAAATGTATGCTGTGTGTACTCATTAGAATCGCCACGATGAGGCGATTCTAATGAGTACAAACAGCATACATATTCATTATAGAACACCGAAAAGATGTCTAAAAGTATCTTGTTATGCCTCCCGACAGTAACCTCAGTGGCTCGAACTACCCCTGTCTCGAACAGATTTTCGAGGTCCCAAAGGTGTTCGAGTCATTGAAGTTCGACTGTACCCTTATTTTACAAAAATTAAACAAATATATACTAAGGTCATCCTCATGACCTGGCAGTAACCCTCAATAGTTTGAGCGACCCCTATCTCGAACGCATTTTCATGGCCCAAAAGGTACATGTATTCGAGTTATTGAAGTTCGACTGTAGGAAGTTACAGTGAAACTTCGATAACTCGAACACTGGTTGGTTTATTCCATGGATAATTCGAAATTGTTGAGTTGCTTGAGAAGTCTTCCAACACCTCCAGATATCAATGTATGTTCTAAGTAGGGCTGGCTAATCGGAGCTAAAAAGATAATCGATTATCCGTCCTGCCATTGCGATCGATAATCGATTAGCTATCGCTAAGGTTTTTGTCATAATTTTACCTGTCTGGCTTTCTTCTGAGCATCACTATTACCTTATGTTGCACTTAACCATATGTATATTTGAACAGACAAGCCTGAGCAAACAGTGTAGACCCAGATGAAACGCCGCAGAATGCGGCGTCTCATCAGGGTCTGCACTGTTTGCCGCTCATCCAGCTATTTTAGGCATAACTTTGGGTAGTAAACTGTATCTATAAAGTAATCGATTAAAAGTAAATCAGAAATGATAATCATTTTTGTGGAATTAATCGATCGATTAATCGATTATACGATAAATCGTGTCAGCCTTAGTTTTAAGGCTCTGTTGTGTGTATTATTTAGAATCGCCGCGCCTTTTTTATAAACGACAAAAGATACCCTTAAGTGATCCCCATTATGCCGCATGACTTTGCGCCATCATTAACCCTTAGTAAATCGAACTGTCCCTATTTCGAACAAATTGGCATAATCCCAATGTATTCGAGTTATTGATGTTTGACTGTAGTTATTCGCCCCGCCCATCAAGGCTGGGAGAAATAGATGGGTTGCATGATGCTTCCACGTAGAGCTGAAACCGATCGTATACGAGCACTGGTAAACCACTAAGAGGATCTAAGCCTGCCAATGCAAAGCGGGTCGAGTCGGACCGTCCATGATTATAAACCCCATTGGTTTCATTGGGCGACAGGGCTTGAGATGTCATTTCATCTAAATGTCTGGTAAAAGTCCCACAAAATTGGACGCAACGTCTCCAAAATGACCTATACAGTGTTGACGGGGACGTTAAACCACTAATTAAACAAATTATCGCACGTGGTGTGTTCTAGATATACAATAAACATTACCCCGAATAATGATCTCCCCACAAGAAGAGTCCATTTAGTTGTGGGTAGAGGCAGCCCCTGTAAAATTCTCCACCTATAACAGCTTTCCCTAGTCTTGAATCTCGCTTGTAAGAGAAAATGGGTGCCACAAGGTTTTCATGTGTGACGTTTGCTGAAAATAATAGTAATAAATTAATAATAATAATAATAATAATAATAATAATGGCACGATTAATCGGATAATCGATTAATCGATTGATAAATTCCAGAAAATGCGTATCATTACTGATTTGCTTGCAATCGATTATTTGATAAGTACAATTTGCAACCTAAACTTGTGATTAAAATAGCTGGATGAGTGGCAAACAGTGCAGACCGTGAGGAGACGCCACGTTCTGCGGTGTCTCATCTGGGTCTACACTGTTTGGTCAGGTCTGACTCTTCAAATACATATGGTAAAGTACAACATAGACAGAAAGCCAGACAGGCAAGATTATGACCAAATATTCAGTGATTACTTATCGATTATAAATTATAACGGCAGGACTGATAATCGATTAACTTTTCTGCTCCGATTAGCCAGTCCTAATAATAATAGTAGTAGTAATAATACAGTCGAACTTCGATGGCTCGAAACGTTTTGGACCATTCAAATTTGTTCGAGCCAGCCGTAGTTCGAGCCACGGAGATTTATTATTAGTATTATAACAGGAGCGCCGGCCTCCGTGGTTCAGTCGGATGCGCATCTGACTAGTGATCAGAAGGACGCGGGCTCGATATCTGCCGGGATCGGCAACATTCTTTCGTGGAGATTGATCATGAAATCTTTTCGACATTCATTCTCTCCCTTCCAATTGATTTGTGAAAAAGAGTTGTCAGTTTCTGGCGAAAGAATGTGCACTCTACTGGTTAACCGCTTACGTAGACAAAGTGTGGATAGGTAAATTGACCGGCTCAAAAATGACTTAAATATTGTTGACTGGGTCATTAAACTCAAATAAAAACAAACAAACAAACATGAACGGCTGGCTGGGCATGAGAAAGCCTTCAGCGGGTTTGTTACCAAGAGTAACGAACAACGAACTGTCCGAGTGTCCATGTCTGAGTCACTTTTGGAAAGAAATTATTCTGATCCGGAAGACTTTCTTGTAAGAATTGTTACCGGGGTCGAAACTTAGATCCATCACTATGACCCTCAGACTTAATGGACTGGTCACGGTTTACCGCTTCTAAAGAAATTCAAGACTCAGCCTTAAGTTTTCAAGGTCATGGCAAATGTGTTTCGGGATAGCAAGGGGGTTCTGGTTGTGGACTATTTAAATTAATGGTGATTATTATGCCAATAATTTGGACCAATTACGTGCAGCTATAATACAGAAAAGGCTAGGAAAAACTAGAACTGTCAGAGGATCTGACTATAGCAGCGCTATAGCCCTGTCAGAGGAGAAAGACTCATGAATTTAAGGTAAAGACTTGTGAGAGGGTTAAATCCCTAACAAGGTACCTACGCCTTATAGACTTTTCGCGTTATTAGATCTGAAAAACAGTCTAAGTTAAAAAATAAGTTTTGGATAATGAAAAAAGCACATGCACATCTTCAGACCTATATGAAAAATTGTGAGAGCTGAGTTGCGATCACAAGATAAAAAAATAGCATAATGAAAAGAACTGTAAGATGAGTATCAAGAACTGTAAGAGGAGTTGCGATCAGTCTAAGTTAAAAAAGGTGAAATAAGTAAAAAACAATATTTAAGGATAATGAAAAAAGAATATGCACATCTTCAGACCTATATGAAAACACCTGTAAAGTTTCAATAGGATTGAACTAGAACTGTAAGAGGAGTTGCGGTAACAAGGTAGCTACTCCCTATAAATTTTAACATTAGTAGATCTCAAAAATTGTCTAAGTTAAAAAGGATGAAATAAGTGAAAAACATTATTTAAGGATAACGAAAAAAGAATATGCACATCTTCAGACCTATATGATAACACCTGTAACGTTTCAAAAGGATTGACGTAGAACTGTAAGAGGAGTTGCGGTAACAAAGTAGCTACTCCCTATACATTTTAACATTAGTAGATCTCAAAAACTGTCTAAGTTAAAAAAAAGTGAAATAAGTGAAAAAAAATATTTAAGGATAATGAAAAAAGAATATGCACATCTTCAGACCTATATGAAAACACCTGTAAATTTTCAATAGGATTGACCTATAACTGTAAGAGGAGTTGCGGTAACAAGGTAGCTACTCCCTATACATTTTAACATTAGTAGATCTCAAGAATTGTCTAAGTTAATAAAGGTCAAAATAAGTGAAAAAAATATTTAAGGATAATGAAAAAAGAATATGCACATCTTCAGACCTATATGATAACACCTTTAAAGTTTCAAAAGGATTGACGTAGAACTGTAAGAGGCGTTGCGGTAACAAGGTAGCTACTCCCTATATATTTTAACATTAGTAGATCTCAAAAATTGTCTAAGTTAAAAAAGGTGAAATAAGTGAAAAAAATAATTTAAGGATAATGAAAAAAGAATATGCACATCTTCAGACCTATATGAAAACACCTGTAAAGTTTCAATAGGATTGACCTAGAACTGTAAGAGGAGTTGCGGTAACAAGGTAGCTACTCCCTATACATTTTAACATTGGTAGATCTCAAACATTGTCTAAGTTAAAAAAGGTGAAATAAGTGAAAAAACTAGAGCTGTCAGTGAAACTGACTAGGGCCCCGGCAGCGCTATCAGAGGAGTAGGAAAATGTTGATGTTAAAAAAGACGGTTTTTTTTCCTTTCACCTCTAAGTATGACCTTGACCTTTGAGGTACGGACCTGGGTCTTGCGCGTGACACACTGTCACATTATGGTTAATATTTCTGCTAAGTAATATTTAAATCCATCCAGGTATAAGAAAGTTATAGATTGGACACAATAAAAAAGACGCTTTTTTGACCTTTTATCGCTAAGTATGACCTTGACCTTTGAGGTACGGCTGTGGGTCTTGCGTTCGACACTTCGTCACATTATGGTTAACATTTCTGCCAAGTAATATTTAAATCCATCCAGGAATAATAACAAAGTTATTAATTGGACACAGGAAAGACCCTTTTTTGACCTTTAACCTCTAAGTATGACCTTGACCTTTGAGGTACGGACCTGAGTATTGCGCGCAACACTCCATCACATTATGGTTAACATTTCTGCCAAGTAATATTTAAATCCATCCAGGAATAAGAAAGTTATGGAGGATAAAAAAAATTGTGGACGGACAGACGGACAGACGGACAGACAGACAGACAGACAGACAGACAGACGGACGGACAGAATGATGCCAAGTAATATTTAAATCCATCCAGGAATAATAAAAAGTTATGGAGGATAAAAACGTTTTTTTTTCCTTTCACCTCTAAGTATGACCTTGACCTTTGAGGTACGGACCTGGGTCTTGCGCGTGACACACTGTCACATTATGGTTAATATTTCTGCTAAGTAATATTTAAATCCATCCAGGTATAAGAAAGTTATAGATTGGACACAATAAAAAAGACGCTTTTTTGACCTTTTATCGCTAAGTATGACCTTGACCTTTGAGGTACGGCTGTGGGTCTTGCGTGTGACACTTCGTCACATTATGGTTAACATTTCTGCCAAGTAATATTTAAATCCATCCAGGAATAATAACAAAGTTATTAATTGGACACAGGAAAGACCCTTTTTTGACCTTTAACCTCTAAGTATGACCTTGACCTTTGAGGTACGGACCTGAGTCTTGCGCGCAACACTCCATCACATTATGGTTAACATTTCTGCCAAGTAATATTTAAATCCATCCAGGAATAAGAAAGTTATGGAGGATAAAAAAATTTGTGGACGGACAGACGGACAGACGGACAGACAGACAGACAGACAGACGGACGGACAGAATGATGCCAAGTAATATTTAAATCCATCCAGGAATAATAAAAAGTTATGGAGGATAAAAAAATTTGTGGACGGACAGACGGACAGACGGACGGACAGACAGACAGACAGACAGACAGACAGAGTGATTACTATAGGGCACCCACACTTTCAGTGCGGGGCCCTAATTATTTAAGGATAATGAAAAAAAAATATGCACATCTTCAGACCTATATGATAACACGGGTAAAGTTTCAATAGGATTGACCTAGAACTGTAAGAGGAGTTGCGGTAACAAGGTAGCTACTCCCTATACATTTTAACATTAGTAGATCTCAAAAATTGTCTAAGTTAAAAAAGGTGAAATAAGTGAAAAAAATTATTGAAGGATAATGAAAAAAGAATATGCACATCTTCAGACCTATATTAAAACACCTGTAAAGTTTCAATAGGATTGATCTAGAACTGTAAGAGGAGTTGCGGTAACAAGGTAGCTACTCCCTATACATTTAAACATTAGTAGATCTCAAAAATTGTCTAAGTTAAAAAAGGTGAAATAAGTGAAAACAATTATTGAAGGATAATGAAAAAAGAATATGCACAGCTTCAGACCTATATGATAACACCTGTAAAGTTTCAAAAGGATTGACCTAGAACTGTAAGAGGAGTTGCGGTAACAAGGTACCCACTATCAAATATTACAGACAGACAGACAGACAGACAGACAGAAAGACAGACAGACAGACTGACTGACAGACAGACAGACGGAATTCCGGACAAGCCAAATCCAATATAGCCCCCACTTTTTCAAAGCGGGGCTATAATCACAAAAGCTGTGCTGTTGCAACATGACAATACTAGAGTCCATACTTGCAAAGTTTCTGTGGATGCAATGAGACGGAACGGTTTCAAACCCTTACCCCCATCAACCCTATTCTACTGATCTGGCACCCAGTGATTACTTTTTGTTTCCGAATTGAAGAAAGAATTGCGTGGATGAATAACTTAAGGCAGCGGTTGGTGGGTGAATTGACTCTAAAGACCCTGAATTCTACAAAAATGGACTTTGTAAAGTCGTTGGAGGAAGTGCCTATTGCTGCGGTATTACTATGTAGAAAAAGAAGAAGTCAAGCGTAGCCCTGACAAAGTAGGTTAGACCAGATACTTGGTGTACGACTCTCGTACCAACAGAGGCGTCGGAGGGACATCAACATACCAACAGAGTCGTGGTAACAAAGTGCACAAGATAGAGCAAAGTGGCGAGGCTTTATAAAAAGGGATGCAAGTGAATTTGAGGAAAAAAAGAAAAAACGAAACCTAGCAGAAACGTTTGTTTGTTTGATTCGAGGTTTAACGTCCCCGTCAACACTATTTATGTCATTTTAGAGACCTTGCTTCCAATTTTGTGGGATTTTTACCATAGATTGAGATGAAATGACATCTCAGTCTCTGCCGCCCAATAAAACCAAAAGGGTTTATATGCATGGACGGGCCGACTCGCACCACTTTGCCCGGGCAGACTTCGACCTTCTAAGCGGTTTACCAGTACTCGTGTGCGGTCGGTTTCAGCTCTGCGTGGAAGCAGCATGCAGCCCATATATTTCCTCCAAGGCCCGATGGTCCGGGCCATATCACTTCCTCGTACCTTGGTCTCATCAGCCACATACAGACAGTATCATTCCTCACATTTTATAATGATTGTTCATGTCAGTAATAACAGACGAACTATTATTAGATTCCATAATTTTTTAAGCATACAGTGTTAAATAGAAGTAGAGGCAATGATCAGGAATCGATACAATTAACCCACAGCTCCCATCAGGGACACCAAAGGGAAAGAAACACAAACATGAAGCTACAGACCCCAACGGAAACACCAACAGCAGAAAGCCAAAAGGACAGTTACTTTCCCGCGTTCTGCGGCGTCTGATCTGGGTCAACGCTGTTTGCCAGTCTCTCACTACAGATAACATCCCCTTTTACAAAGCACTCTGGCGTCATAGGTAAGGCTGACACGATTAATCGTATAATCGATTAATCGATCGATAAATTCCACAAAAATGATTATCATATCTGATTTGCTTTTAATCGATTACTTGATAGGTACAATTTACTACCCAAAGTTATGCCTAAAATAGCTGGATGAGTGGCAAACAGTGCAGACCCTGATGAAACGCCGCATACTGTGGCATCTCATCTGGGTCTACACTGTTTGCTCAGCATTTCTGTTCAAATATACATATGGTAAAGTGGAACATATGGTAAGAATCATGCTCAGACAGAAAGCCAGACAGGTATAATTATGACAAAAACCTTAGCGATTACTAATCGATTATCGATCGCAATGACAGGACTGATAATCGATTATCTTTTCAGCTCCGATTAGCCAGCCCTAGTCATAGGACAAGAATATCGTGGCTAAAATTAACTGTTGCCTGGATTTCTTACAAACGCTATTTCCGCGGTCTATTATAGTCACCTTAACATTAGCAACATCAAGTTGGTTTATTTGTTTGCTTTGTTTGTTTGTTTGTTTTGAGGCTTCACGTCTCCGTCAACACTATTTAGATAATTTTGGAGACAGTGCTTCCGATTTTGTGAGACTTTTACCCGACATTGAGATGAATATAAGATTCTTGCACACCAGACAAGGGAACCCGTGATTTTAACCTGGGATAGAAATTTATGTTCTGACCCTGGTGTTCCGACCCCAAATCGAATATAATCGCGTTTTTGATAAATGCACTGGTTGATTACGACCTTGTGTGCGCCGTCGTTAAGGTTGACGTCATGCACGATCCGTGACGTCACTTTACATTCCTGCAGTGTCAACACAATATGGCGGACGTTGGTAACAGAAGTGACTGCAACATTGAAATTTCGCGTTAAGAAATGGAAGGTATGCAAGAAAAAGAATCCAATATGGATGTGAGGGGTGGATAGAAAAATCCGTCCCTCGGGATCACTGTCCGGCATCACTCGGCAAGCCTCGTGATGCCGGGCAGTGACCCTTTGGACGGATTTTTCTATCCACCCCTCACACCCATATACGATTCTTATAATCTTATATGGGTGTCAGGGGTGGATTGAAAAATCCGTCCCGAGGGACACTGTCCGGCATCACGAGGCTTGCCGAGTGATGCCGGACAGTGATCCTGAGGGACGGATTTTTCTATCCACCCCTCACACCCATATTGGATTCTTTTTCTTGCATACTTTCCATTTCTATGGCGAATTTTTTATGCTGCTGTCACTTCGGTTACCAACGTCCGCCATATTGTGTTGACACTGCAGGAATGTAAAGTGACGTCACGGATCGCGCATGACGTCAACCTTAACGACGGCGCACACAAGGGCCTACTCAACCAGTGCATTTATCATACACGCGATTATATTCGATTTTGGGTCGGAACGCAAGGGTCAGAACATAAATTTCTATCCCAGGGTAAAATTGCGATTTCCTTGTATGGTGTGCAAGAAAATGCAATATCAAATAAGTTTGCCGCTAACGAGTGATATCATCACTGTAGTACCTCGGATTTTATCGCGGATTTCTATTCATTTGACGATGTCTAATTAGCCGAAACTATATCTAGTCTAACTTCTAACAGCGCTGTTATGTATTCCAGATGATAACCTTAACCAGAGTTTTCGCTTTGTAGTATAGAGATGGTCGCTCCAAGCAAAAAAAAGGTCTTCAAGCAAAACCGCCCAGCGAAGAATGAGATCAGACTGCGCGTCTTCTCCATAACGAAAACGCGCCCATATCATTTTGACCCTTGAACCCACATTTTATATAGAAAAAGAACTTTACAGGGGCCTTTACAGGGGAGACCATATTTTTCTTATATCTGCTCTAAAATATAGATTGCGGGTACACGTTAGAACCGGCTCATCTTATAGATTGTGGGTACTCGTTAGAACCGCCTCAATGAGGCGGTTCTAACGTCTACCCGAAATCTGTATTTGCGGGTACACGTTAGAACCGCCTCATCTTATAGATTGTGGGTATTCGTTAGAATCGCCTCGAAGAGGCGGTTCTAACGTGTAACCGCAATCTATATTTGAGCAGAAATAAGACAATTATTGCATTTTTTTTTCAGCTTAAAATGTTCGCTTTTTGGTGGTAAAATTTGAATGCATTTGTATAGACGTGTTTTCGTAGTGCTAAGCGGAACACAGACGGGAATTGACACAAGTCGGCTGTATGCTATTAGGCAATTTTGTATTCTTAGTTTGTGTACAGGTGTGGCAATCCAAGGACCCAAACAGTATTGAGGCTTCGCCGAGTTCATATGCTTGAGTACCCCTTTTTTGTTTTACTCAGATATACAAAGGACCCGCGTTATAACGACAGTATTTGTTTCGTATTACTCGTATTGTGCCATTAGAATGAATTTGCCGTTATAAAGAATCTCAGTTAGGATTATGATAGCAACTTTAAGCAAAGGGATCAAAAGGAGGGAGGAAAAGGGATTTTTTTTTTTATTGCCATCTTTAATGAGCCGTGTTATGGGGAGGTCGTGATACATGTTATTGTATGTTTTTCGTGTTTCATTGTTTCTTCGCATTAATCTAGTTTCATTCTTTCACGTACGTGTGTCCCTCAGGGCTTTCCGGTTTTCTTGATAAACTGGGTAAACTTTATTATAAAAGGTCTTTTCCACATCATTACTGCAACAAACAAATGTTACAGACATGTGTTAGAAACTCCTCGGTGAGGCGATTCTTACAAATATCTCCACCATTTGTTTCTTGGATTATTAAAGTACAAGAATTTTTCATGACTATGGATTCGAATTGGGCATTTCCGACCCGAGGGAAGCCCCCATCGCTCGGACCCGAGGCTAAGCATTGAGCTAAGAATTCATTCCATTGAAATTGTCGTTATAACGAGTTTTGCCCTTGCAACGAATGTCGGTATAAACATCACGAAAACACGCCTATATAATTTTGACCCTCTTGAACCACACTTTTATACAGTAAAACTGGGGTTTCCGGGGGTATACATGATTTTTCTTATTTCTTCTCTAAAATATAGATTGTGGGTACTCGTTAGAACAGCCTCTATTTGGAGCAGAAATAAGAAAAATATCACATTTTTTCATCATAAAAATTTTCATTTTTTTCGGCGAAAAAGGTGGCAATGTATTTGTATAGGCGTGTTTGCGTAATGAAGGGTTGACAGTACCTAGTTCGCATCCAATACAGAAGGGTTGTTCCTCTCTCCCTTCTATCACATTCCATCCATAGTTGCCACCAGACTCGATCAAGTTAAGTTCTTCCTCGGAATCTTGCCCTACGTCACCACAGATGATCCGGCCACGCCCATAGCCTTCAACAAACAAGAATCTTAAATACATGGTACACTTTTTATACCAAGTTTAACAGACAAGGCTTCGAGAACATTTGTAGATTCGCGAGGCTTGCCGAACGATTTTACATGCTTTCTCGATGCCGAGCCTGATAAACTTGATATCAAATGACACGAATCGGGTATTCTATTTATCAGTTAATCCCATTGTACACTCTTACATAATTTTGACAATTTTTCCAACAATGTCGTTGACCTGATAAAGCTCACATATCCTGTAATAGCATATATTTATCAGGTCGAGGTGTTACAATGCAATTAATATAGGGGGTAACTGATAAAACAAACTGCAGTACATTGTATTGTTGTCGGAGGATAAGTTGAAAGTGACGTCAGCGAATGTTTTTGTTATTAAGCATTGTCCACTGTCGCAACCCCCCACCACCACCACCACCACCCCCACCATCGGGGCTTGGAGAAATAGATGGACTGCATGATGCTTCCACGCATAGCTGAAACCGACCCGCACACGAGTACTGGTAAACCGTTTAGAGGATCTAAGCCTGCCCAGGCAATGCAGTGCGCGTCGGCCCGTTCCTGCTTATAAACCCTATTGGTTTCATTGGGTGGCAGGGCTTGAGATGTCATTGCATCTCAATGTCGGGTAAAAGTCCAACAAAATTGGAAGCAACGTCTCCAAAATGACCTTTACAATGTTGACGGCGACACTATACTTCAAATCAAACAAAAACAAACAAAACAATCAGTCTTGTCAACAAATGACGGGTACGATAATGATAACGGTACAACCTGTCAAACCTACCAGTGGTGGTTTACTCTTTTACGTCACTATCATCTTATCTTCCGACAACAGTGAGTGAGTGAATGTTTTGAGTTTTACGTCCCACCAACAGCTAAGGTCATACGGAGACGGGACCTCGGTTAAAATACTCATCCGAAAGTCTGGAGAAGCCCGGGATCGATCCTGCGACCCCTGGTTTACAATGCGAGCAGCGTTACCACTACACCACGGAGGCTTCTTCCAACAACAGTAAGAATGTCGGCGCTCAGTGTTGAATCGACGTTGAAACAACGTTGTATAAAATTCAATGAATGGGCCACAAGCTGTGTTCAAACAACAAAGCCCATGTTCAAATATAGGGATCAACCATGGTTTTCATGCATTAACATTTGCCGGGTCCCGAGGGAGCTGTTTGAACATGAGGCCGCTAGGCCGAATGTTCAAATGATCTTCCGAGGGATCCGGAAAATGTTAATGCAATGAAATAACCATGGATGATCGTTGTTCTTGCATAACTTACGATTCCGACAGCAAATTTTATCTAAAACGCTCAAAAGCTCCATTTAAACCCCATATTAACTCTTCAAATGTGACAGGCGAACCAACATGGCGGCCAGTTCAGAATGTTGCTAACAATGACGTTTTTTTTTTCTCGGGATCCGGCAAATGTTAATGCATGAAAAACCATGGTTGATCCCTATATTCTAAGCCCATGTTCAAACAGCACGTCAATTTCATCATTCTTGCATTGATAAAAAAAAACAAAAAAAAAACATGGCGGCCAGTTCAGAATGTTGCTAACAATGACGTTGTTACGCAGTAATCATCTGAAGTCATCATAGAACCCTAAAACGGTACGTTCAGGGCGATAACGTTTCGTCGCTCAACGTAATGTAAACAAAGCAAGGCCCGTCTTGTGATATCAAAAACTCAAAATCCATGTTCAAACAGCACACGAATTTCATGATTTGAACATGATTTTTGCTGTTTGAGCACGGCTTTCGGTTCATTTGAAAATGACTTCAAACAGCCATGCGCATAGATATTTATGCAAGAATGATGAATTGACGTGCTGTTTGAACATGGGCTTAGAATATAGGGATCAACCATGGTTTTTCATGCATTAACATTTGCCGGATCCCGAGGAAGCTGTTTGAACATGAGGCCGCTAGGCCGAATATTCAAATATCTTCCGAGGGATCCGGCAAATGTTAATGCATTGAAATAACCATGGATGATCGTTGTTCTTTCATAACTTACGAATCCGACGGCAAATTTTGACGAAAACTCCCAAAAGTGCCATATAAATTCCATATAAACTCTTCAAATGCGATAGGCAAACCAAAATGGCGGCCAGTTCAGAATGTTGTTTACAATGACGTTGTCATGCAGTGACGTCATCATAGAACCCTCAAACGCTGCGTTCAGGGCGATAATGTTACGTCGCTCTACGTAACGTAAACAAAGCAAGGCCCGTCTTGTGATATCAAAAGCTCAAAATCCATGTTCAAACAGCACGCGAATTTCATGATTTGAACATTGTTTTTGTTGTTTGAGCACGGCTTTCGGTCAATTTGACAATGGCTTCAAACAGCCATGCGCATAGGTATTTATGTAAGAACCTCTGATCTCACAATATGCGCCTTTGTTTACGTTACGTTGAGCGACGTAACCGGTTATATTGCCATGAACGTAACATTCTAGAATTTTATGATGACCGTCAGGGCGTCACTGTAACTAGCGTCATTGTAAACAGCACTCTGAACTAGCAACCATATTGGTTTGCCAGTCACATTTAAAGAGTTTATTCGGAGTTGATATGGATATCTGGGACGTTTTACGTCACAATTTGCTTATGGAATCGTAAGTTTTGCAAGAACAATGGTCAACCATGGTTATTTCATTACATTAACATTTGCCGGGTCCCGCGGAAGATATTTGAACACTCGGCCAAACGGCCCCGTGTTCAAACAGCTTCCTCGGGACACGGCAAACTTTACATGCATCACGTGACCGGCCCCGATAGCTCAGTTGGTAGAGTGTCCGCTCCGGGGAACGGGAGGTCACGGGTTCGATCCCGGGCCGCGACATACCAAAATCGTTAACAATGGTACTAGCTGCTCCTCGCTTGGCACTTAGATTTAAGGGGTAGAGCTAAGACTGGTCGACCCAGTGTCAGGATAATGTGACTGGGTGTGGTATCATGTAATGTGTCTGGGACATGATACTTCAGTGAGGCAGCACTATAAAAGTGAGCATTGAGCTCCCTGTCGCAACCAGACACCGTCGTGATATGGCTGAAAAATTGTTGAAAGCGACGTTAAACCCGAATTCACACACACACATGCATCACGTGAACAAGTCAGTGAAATGAACACCCCCTAAACTCCATATATGTATATAAAAACCTGGGGTTTACGGGGTATACATAATTTTCTTTTCTCTGTTCCGAGGCATAGGTTGCGGGTACTCGTTAGAACGACTCAATGAGACGGTGCTAATGAGCAAATACAGCCTATCTTTTAAATATCAATAAGAAAAATATCACAGATTTTCATCAGAAAAGTAGCCATTTTGGGGACATGAAAAATGCACTATGTTATCGAAATATAATGCATGGAAAAACATATATTGAAGCAACGTTAAAAACGTTGTTTTAACGTTGGCTCAACGTGGTGTACGTATAGGATACATTCCTAATGATTCGTATTACGATAAGATACCCGTGCGACATATTGCATTTTTCACATCTCCAAAATGGCTACTTTTCTGATGAAAATATACGATATTTTTGTTATTTTTTACTTCAAACATAGGTTGTGGGTGCTCGTTAGAACCGCCTCATTGAGGCGTTTCTAACGAGTACCCACGACCTATGTCTTTGAGCAGAAATAAGAAAAATCATTTATACCCCCGTAAACCCCAGTTTTCCCTCTTTAAACCGGGGGTTAGGGGGGTGTTCGTTTCACGGGCATGTTCACGTGATGCGAACGGATGCATAAACTGCTTATACAGTGAAACTCGACTTGCTCAAACACCGATATATCATTCACATGTACCATGGCTTCTGCGAAATCATGTTATCTCAGAATGATCAAAATATGGAAAGTCTGACAAAGCCACGCATTTTGTTCCTTTTCCTCAACTCGTTTAAAAAATCCAATAATACGTTAACACTCACTCAGCAGGCACACGTCGCTAGGGCAACGTTTAATCAACGTCGGTGCAACGTCACAACGTCACACTGACGTAGATATGTCGTTGCATGAACCTCATGAAGTGACACCGACGTTGATGTGTTGTCACAATTACGCCATCACGAAAACATGCCTATATAATTGTGACTCCCTTGAACCCCAGTTTTATATAGTGAAACTGGGGTTTCCGGGGGTAAACCTTATTTTTCTTATTTCTGCTCTAAAATATGGATTACGAGTGCCCGCAATCTATATTTTGAGAAGAAATAAGAAAAGTATCACAATTTTTCATCTTAACATTTTCATTTTTTCGGCGATTAAGGTGGCAATGTATCTGTACAGACCTGTTTACGTAATGCATGTGCCTGCTGGGATTTAAGGTCGTCTATATAGAAGGAGATCGGAAGATGAAAACAGGTAATACTTTTCTCTTTTCTTATTTCTGCTCAATATATAGATTGTGGGTACACGTTAGAATAGCCTCATCGAGGCGGGTCTAGCGAGTACCAACAATCTATATTTTGAAGCAAAAAATATAAAAATAAAGTTAACCCCTGTAAACCCAAGTTTTACTATATATTATTAATTGACTATCCTGTATTGTTCGGAGGTCATCCGTATAAACACTGAGGTCAAAAATCAATAATCATGTTTTTAATAGTGTCAATTAATAAAATTGTTATTAATCAAGCAATTTCATATTGTCCCAGTTACAGGCCCTCGGTCAGCTGTATTGGCCTCGGCCTTCGGCCTCGTGCCAATACAGCAGACCTCGGACCTGTAACTGGGCCAATACGAATTTACTTGATTAATAACATTATAAAATTTGGAGGGGGTCAATATTATATAGGCTTGTTTTCGTGATGTCTGCTTACTTATTGTCACATCCAGGAAAAACTTCCAACCTTAGGCTACTCATTCTGACGTTGATAGGTAGGAGCTTAACAAAAGCATTTTTAAGGATGGTTCTAATGGGTAATTGACAGTATTCGAGCAAAATACTCACCTGTTAAAGGGTCCCCTTGGTCCACACCACATCTCCAAGGATTGCGGAATCCCATGGCATATATTTCTGGCAAAGCGTAGCTCCCGTCTGGCAGAGGGTCCAGGAATGGATTGTCAGCGGGTATGCCATATGGTAAGTCACCTGTCTGTACGTTAACGTCTATTCGTAGTACTTTCCCGTTCAATACTTTCCTGATAAAAGAATTATCAGTTACTCCCTATATATATTGCATTGTAAAACATTGACCTGATAAATATATGCTATCTCCGGACAAGTGAGCTTTATCACGTCAACACGACATTGTACTTTTAGGTATGAAGCGGAATACCGGACAAAATGGCTAAAATGTTATTATTACTGAAAAAATTGGAAACAATTAGGCCTGCAATAAAAAATATCAAAATAAAAGTAACGGTCAGCTTATTATATTCCGCGCCGGATTGCTACATGGGGATGAAATGATAAAAATAGAATACCAGCTGAGAAAGAAATCTAGGTCAAATGGTCAGCTTGATAGTGCAGAGATTACCCAAGCTGAACACATGAGGACACGCTTTGTTCAGCGGCTATACTATACAGTCGAACTTCAATGGCTCGAACACGTTTGGGACCTCGAAAATCTGTTCGAGACAGGGGTAGTTCGAGCCACTGAGGTTACTGACAGGAGGCATAACGAGATACTTTTAGACATATTTTCGGTGTTCTATAATGAAAATGCATGCTGTGTGTACTCATTAGAATCGCCTCACCGAGGCGATTCTAATGAGTACACAGAGCATACATTTGCAAGATAAAAGACTAAAATCTCCTTAATTATCCCCACTATTTCTTGTGTAGAGGATTTCGCTAGGGGCTCAAGAATGGGTTCGACACATCCATGGTAAACGAGCCATCGGTGTTCGAGCAATCGAAGTTCTACTGTAGAATACCAGCTAAGAGAGAAATCTAGGTCAAATGGTCAGCTTGATAGTGCAGAGATTACCCAAGCTGAACACATGTGGACACGCTTTGTTCAGCGGCTACACTACAGTCGAACTTCGATGGCTCGAACACCGATGACTCGTTTACCATGGATGTGTCCAACCCATTCTTGAGCCCCTAGCGAAATCCTCTACATAAGCAATAGTGGGGGATAACTAAGGAGATTTTAGTCTTTTATCTTGCAAATGTATGCTGTGTGTACTCATTAGAATCGCCTCGATGAGGCGATTCTAATGAGTACACACAGCATACATATTCATTATAGAACACCGAAAAGATGTCTAAAAGTATCTCGTTATGCCTCCTGACAGTTACCTCAGTGGCTCGAACTACCCCTGTCTCGAACAGATTTTCGAGGTCCCAAAGGTGTGCGAGTTATTGAAGTTCGACTGTATAGTGATGTCATTGAATCAATACAAAACAACAAACATAACAATATGAAGGTGCAGCGTGGCAGTTATTTAGACGCAGAAAAACATCCTTAGGTGTCGAGGGAGGATGGAAAATGCAGAAATGTGTGAAGGAGCCAGGCTCCCAATTTTGCTTCCAAAAGCGGATCGATACACACAATTGCTGATAGATAGAACACACAGAAAAACCTTTCACACAGGAGTTTCTCAGACACTGGCTCTTATTCGGCAGAAATATTGGATACCACAAGGCCGATCTGCTGTATAAGCTGTACTACTAAAATTGCTCAATATGTAGACATCATGAAGGAGGTTCTTACCAAATGCCAAATATGCCTCCTTTACCTACCAACCGTGTATCCCAATGTACTCCATTTTCAAATTGTGGAGTTGACTATTTTGTACCCCTCTTTATCAAATCTAAAATGGAAACCAAAAAGGTGTAGGTATGTCTTTACACATGCCTGGTTACAAGAGCTGTACACTTAAGAGTTAATGTCTGATATGTCTTCGAAATAGTTTTTGTTAGGTCTTAGAAGATTTTCAGCGCGACATGGGAAACCCACTGAAATTATTTCTGACAATGCTTCACAATTTAAGCTGGCTTCGAGTACAATAGACAAACTGTGGCAACAAAGTTTGATGGAGGAAGATGTAGTTCTTATATGGAGCAAGTGCAAACATCAAATGAGCCCCGCCAAGCGAATTTGTGTCTTCGAGCATTCCGCCATGACAAATTTTAATTGCGCATGCCCAGCCATTTAGAGGGCTCAGGGATATGGCTTTCTGTCTGAAGGTTCCTCTTGATTCACTGCTTGTATGAGCGAGCAGCGAAGGTTCTAGCGAGACTGCGCAGATGCGCAGGCTCGCCTGAACCTTCGCTGCTCGCATAGGCGATATGTACCAAAATCGCTTGACGGGGCCCAAATGGAAAAACATTGTAGCGCTTGCTCCATGGATGGGTGGCTTTTATGAAAGACTATTTGGTCTAGTCAAGAGATCTCTGCGAAAAGCTATTGGGAAGCTTTGTCTTACCTATGAACAGCTCATGACTATATTTAGGGAAATAGAGGCAGTCATAAATTTTAGACCCATCGTGCATGTTGGAGACGATATCAATTCGCACATTACACCCACTCCATCTCACTTTCTGACACTCAACCCGAGAACAGGCATACCAGAATGTGACAATGATAATGATGATAGTGACTTCAGCCCAAATGCATATTCAACAGAGAAATTATTTTAAAGTTGGAAAAAAGAACTCAAACACTTAGACAGATTTTGGAAAGTCTGGAGAGATGAATATATCATGAGTCTAAGGGAAATGACTCAAACAAAACTTAAATAAGGAAAGAAAAAATCACAAAATGTCCCGCAAATAGGAGGTGTTGTGCTCATTAAAGATGACTTATCAAGGGGGAATGGGCGGCTAGGAAGAATAACCGATCTTCTGAAAAGCTGGGACAACCATTCTCGTGCTGCTAAAGTTATTCTTCCAACACAAAAGATCGCCCCCGCCCATAGGGGCTTAAAGAAATATATGGGCTGCATGATGCTTCCACGCAGAGCTGAATCCGGTCAGCACACTAGTACTGGTAAACCGCTTAGAGGATCTAAGCCTGTCCAGGAACCGCGGTGCGAGGCGGACCGTCCATGCTAATAAACCCTATTGGTTTCATTGGGCGACAGGGCTTGAGATGTCATTTCATCTCAATGTCGGGTAAAAGTCCCACGAAATTGGAAGCAACGTCTCCAAAATGACCTTTACAGTGTTGACGGGGACGTTAAACCTCAAATCAAACAAACAAACAAACAAACACAAAAGAACAATCAATCGGCCACTCAACTTATTGTATCCGATGGAATGTCCATTGGAAAGGAAATGCAACAATGATAGACAGGACGACGGAACTTTACCTACATCAGACAAGTCAAGCGATGAGAAGACGAGGCGAAATCCTCCTAGGAGAGACGCTGCCCAGATTGCCATGCAAAAAATTAAACTCATTACGATAACACAGCCGTGCGACATAGTGCATTTTTCACAGCTCTAAAATGGTTACTTTTCTAATGAAAATTTGTGATATTTTTTCTTATTTATACTGCAAACATAGGTTGAGGGTGCTCGTTAGAACCGCCTCATTGAGGCGGTTCTAACGAGTACCCACAACCTATGTCTTGGAGCAGAAATAAGAAAAATAATGTTCACCCCCGTAAACCCCAGTTTTCTCTATATAAAGTGGGGTATAGGGGGGGGGGGGGTCTTCATTTCACGGACTTGTTAACGTGATGAACAGTTGACACAATAACTGTTGGTGGGCAGTGTTGTGGATACCCCACAATATTATTATTATACTAGTATGAAAACTGCTAACATTGTAGTATTTAAATGTATTTTTAGATTTAATGGAATTTTCCAATTATTTCTATTAATAATTTGTCGTCATATGACGTTGACGACAAGGGTTATGTGACGTCGGTTACTGTAGACAGAAACCATAAAAGGTTAAAGAAGACATTAAGACATTCGACATTTTATATATAGTGAACGTTTACGGATCTAGGAAAGCCTAAACTACTATTTAGAGGGCTATATCTAGTAATAATGAATCATTGGGAAACAAGACATTAGATTTGAAACAAACAGAACCATTTTAAATAATTTATGATAAATTTTTCAATGTGGCAAATAATCGGGTTCCGGCACCATATTTACAAACCTTTTGTGAATAGACACACAGGGAATCTAATAAAAGGTTACATGTATCAAAGTTGAGAAATCTTTTTCTAAGTGTAATTTAAATGGTGATAAATATTGACCTTTCTCATGATTTATTCTGTGAAATTGTCACAGTTACCCCTTGGGTGTTTAAAACAATAGCCCAGGCTGGCGAGTTTACATACACAAAACAGTTTTTGCTTTTACATGGTAAATGAGTCTTCTAACTAAAACAAATCAAAGTTTGTGTGTTTTTCATTTATAGTAACTATGGTAACAGAAACAATTTTATGTATAGGAACTAATATATTAACCCATTTAGCAACGGAAACCCCAAAACGGATAGTTGGCAAACAGTGCAGGCCTAGCCATGATCAGACGCCGTAGAATGAGGCGTCTGAGCAGCGCCTACACTGTTTGCATTTTTCAGCCAATTTCCAATTAGTTTTTGAATAACAGACAACCTGACACCCCTTAATTTTGAAATGGATACCTGCTATATATAAGGCGGTAGATTCCATTTGGGACAAAAAAGTTAATATTAACGCTGCAGGAAATTCTAGAGCTGATGGTGATCTGATGTTTTTTTTTTTTTTTTGTTGTTGTTGTTTTTCATTACTTTTCAACTAAAATTATCATTAAGAAAACATGCCTAATCGAATAATATTTGACGCGTCATGAGATTTTGTGCCCAAATGGGGCATTACGTCATCCCGAGAAAACGCGAATAAATCGCGACGTCATAGTTGGCGTAGCTAATTTATGACGCACTTGTTGCTAATAATTGTTTAAACAAGAGCCTTTTATATTGTAAATTAAAAAGTTTGCTTAGGATTTATAAGCAAAAATAAAAAGCCGTTTCTTGTTTTCATACTTTAAATATATAACGAAAAAGAATTTTGACCGGTAAATATTGGCCGTGCCATTTTAGGTAAATAGTTATAAATCGTCCCGTTTTGTAATAGCGCCGAGTAGCGCAATCGGCAGAGCACATCCCCTCCAAGAATGGGATCGCGGGTTCGGGTCTCGTCCTGAGCCCCTTTTTTCAGTTTTTTTTTTTCTTTCTTTTCAAATAAGAATTTTGCAGGATTGTTGCGCGAATTGGATTCCTTTAACACAATATACATGATCACCAAAAGTTCAAAGTACGAAATTTTGGATCATGGTATTTCTCGGATAATTGTTCGTTTCAGGTTTGTTTGTTTGTATTGGAGTTTAAAGCCCAGTCAACACTAACTAGGTCATTTTGTGCCGGTCAGTTCACCTGTCCACACTTTTCCTGAGTACGCTAATACCTAAGTTATTAACTAGTACAGTGCACATTCTTTCGCCAGAAACTGACAACTGCCCTTCTTGAATAAGGGGAAGGGAGAGAATGACCGTAGAAAACTTTTCATAATCAATCTTCACGCAAGAATGTTGCTGAACCCGGCAGGTATCGAACCTGCATTCTCCTGATCAACTCTGATAGGCTAATTAATTTGCACTTTCGCACGGTTCGGTTTTAATAGATCCCTTGATTCAGAAGGTTTTATACAAAGGGTGCATGATGTCAACAACAGCAGATCTGGCATTACACATTAAGTCTTTCAAATCTAATTTGCCTCTTTTATATCAAATAATTTGTTAACTAAATAGCACACGAGTATGCCCCTCATTTTCAGTCACTTCTATCCAGGTTTAATTCCTAATCAGCATGCAATAAGCTAGCGGTATATATAGTGGTCATCAATCCAAGCACATTGTAAGACCATCTTGTGTCAAAATCAGCACCTTCATGAATGAGAGCCTTTGGTGTAATCAAACAATAAAAAATGCGTTGATTTCTTAAAGGAAAGCATTTGCTCCTGGGTTGCGGAAATGTCGTGCCCTTTGGCAAGACACTTTAATAAATGTTCGGCCCACTCCCATCGGGGCTTGAAGAAACATATGGGCTGCGAAATCCTTCCACGATTCCAACCCGCACACGAGTACTGGTAAACCGCTTAGAGGATCTGCCCAGGCAAAGCGGTGCGAGTCGGACCGTCCATGCTGATAAACCCTATTGGTTTCATTGGGCGACAGGGCTTGAGATGTCATTTCATCTCAATGTCGGGTTAAAGTCCCACAAAATTGGAAGCAATGTCTCAAAAAATGACCTTTACAGTGTTGACGGGGACGTTCAACCTCAAATCAATCAATCAATTTAATTAATGTTACTTTTGCACCTATCACTGGGAACATCGTATATATGTACACGTATATGCACATGTACACGTATATGCACCACTTTCAATTCAAGGGTTGCACAAAAAGTTACTTTGAATTCTATACTCCCATAAGTTGGATGTATTGAGAATTTAAGGTTGGTAGAATTACGACTCCAGGCTAACAGATTTTAAAATCGAGATTTAGTCTTACACGAATATAACATAAAGTAATTACGGTACTGAGTCCGAATCTGGCTCTGGTCACATGTGAGACACCAAACTATGCAACGGAAGGTCATTTTTTTCTCCCGGTACTCCAATTTTCGCCCACCATTGATTAACGACCGGCTCGATATGTGAAATAATCTTGTAAAGACCGTAAGATCACCCACCCACCAAATGAAAAAAGGGAAGAAAAAAAAGAATGGTACTTCCTGTGTTACCATTTACCTTACGATTTAGAAAAAATAACCCGCAGCATTTAATTTACCAGTACTGAAATGTTCGGTTGTTTCAGCTTAACACTGAAATACATACACCATGCAGCCTCGTATATTTCTCCAAGCCCTGATGGGTGAGGGAAAACAACACCAGTTTATGTATATGAATCAATTCAATAACTGCAAGTCAAGTATCATTTAAAGTCATTTGAATTATCATCACTTTTAATGATTATGTACGAAATAAATGTTTTGACTCTATATTAATGTGTTTGTTTCTGTTGCTGAAACTGCGAATACAGCTGCAACTGCATGTTTTGATTGGTATTAGTGTACTGGTCATGTTTGGTGATGTTAGTTTATAAGTACTTTAATTTTGTTTGCATAAAGTATTACTGTAACTGCGGGTTTGCCTGTGTCAAATATTGCAATGTAATTTTACTCCGAAAATGAGATGACAGTTTTATTGTTCAGAGAAGGAGATAAATTCAGTTATAATTTTAAATAATGGCTGGCGGTATTCACTTTTACTAGGAATTCTCTATGACCCTGGTAGAGCCCACATATGTATTATAGCCGTGCAACCCTCTCTCGACCTTCTGGTTTATCGTGACAAGTGGTGCCCTTACAATATTCAACAACATCTTCCTGTGTGGAATGGAATAACTGACTTGATTTTATGACAAGGTTATACCTCATTATATTTAACTGATAGGCCCATGTGTTCCACAGAAGGACATTAATCTGTCGAAATTTTTGTATAGCAAGATTGTATCATGCATGATAGAAATGGTTCTTCCAAGTATCCATAACTTTGTTAGTTAAAATAACAGATACCCTTATAACCCCCAATTCTCTGTATAAAGCTTTTGTTTGTTTGTTTGTGTTATACAACCTTGTCAACACTATTTATGTCATTTTGGAAACATTGATACCAATCTTATGGGACTTTTACCCGGCATTGAGAAAATATTACATATCAAGCCCCCTGCATAAACAAACTGCTAGGGTTTATTTGCAGAACAATCTCGCTATAACTGCTTTGCCTGGGCAAGCTAAGACCTTTTTAGCGTTTTATAAAATTGTGCTCATGTTACGTCAGGTAGGCACCATGTAGCCAGTTTATTTCTCCTAGCCCTGATGGGAGGTGGCGGTATGTAAAGTTTGTCTTGCAAGGATGTCCATGACAAGGAGATGCTATTAGCTTTACATTTGTACAGTTTGCATACGCAATTGCACACATACTCACATACTCACACAAGGATGTAAATGTCAACTTTACCTTATTTTGCGATTATAGATCCCAAATCATGATAATACTAGTAATATGTTGGTGGGTGGGGTAATCTGACAAAATACTTATGAATTACACGTATGCCATTATTTAATGCAGATTAATGATTTATTTACAATACAAAATTTTGCTATAATTGCAATGATGTACATACAATTTTGTCGAAAAGTAAAGGATTGTGCGTAAATTTTCTGTGTTTTATTATTTTTATTATTATTATTATTATTATTATTATTATTATTATTATTATTATTAATTTTCATATGGAATTCATATTTTATTAGCCACCATGAAATCATTCATTCCACCACTATGACCTTGAATGTAGCAATGTGTGTTAAAAAGTCTGCTTCCAAAAGCCAGTTAAAGTAATTGGTACAGTCCAATCCTTGGCTATTTAGATGTACGTAGCATTCAAACAAATTGATGTTGGTGGCATACATACGTATAATGTAAGTAGGTGGGCTACTTTATATCCACCTATTTTAACTTTGTTGCCATGTCAACAGAATTCTTCCCAACAAATATATAACGAATGATTGCTACTGGGTGAATAAATAAATGTGTGAAAGCATGATTTGCTGATATTTTGTTTTATCTGAATGCTTAATGTGGCTTTGAAGTCAAGAATAACTAGCAAATATACATCTAAAATGACTGAAAATGCAATTTTCGCATATTCAGGGTCAGTCTTTAAATACCTATATCTCGTATACCGCTCAATGTTTTCATCTGAAATTTCACATATGCACTTCAGTATTATAAAGCTATCAGAAAATGGCAAAAACTCATTTTCGGTCATGGACCCCATTTGGACCCAAAATCTCATGGCTGGTCACATATATTGGAAATATCTTGCCCCCAACAAATGAAAAAATTCTGATAAAAAGTCTGATATTGTTTACATGTCTGCTCAAAACATAGATTGTGGGCAATCGTTAGAACCGCCGCGACGAGGCGTTCTAACGAGTACCCACAATCTATGATTTTGAGCAGAAATAAGAAAAATAACGTGTACCCTCGTAAACCCCAGTGTGACTATATAAAAGTGGGGTTCATGGGGGTTAAATATAATAAAGGCGTGTTTTCGTATCAATATGCTTGACGTTTCATGTGAATTACCCTCCAGCAGACGATTCACATGTAATGTCAAGTCTTATTGCGAACAAGACCTTGGTGCTTCCGACACCCAAATTCAAGACGTCTTAACCCAACATCTTTGTTGCGACTTCACAGCTTCCCATCACGTGAACAGGTCCGTGAAATGAACACCCACTTACACCCACTTTATATGGAGAAAACTGGGGTTTACGGGGGTAAACAATATTTTCTTATTTCTGTTCCAAGACATAGGTTGCGGGTACTCGTTAGAACCGCCTCATTGAGGCGGTTCTAACGAGTACTCACAACCTATGTTTGCAGTATAAATAAGAAAAATATCACAGGTTTTCGTCAGAAAAGTAGCCATTTCGGAGATGTAAAAATTGCACTATATCGTACGGGTGTGTTATCGTAATGCTACATCTCACATTACTTTCTACTCCTAAGTTCTTACTTCCAACTTCGTGACGTGTTACATGTACTTCTTACTTCCAACTTCTGACCTCTTCTAACTGCATGACATCCAACTTCAAACCTCCAGCTTCCAACTTCTAACCTCAGGACTTGCAATTTAATGACTTCTAACTTCATGACTTCTTACTTCTAACTTCATGACCTTTAACTTCTAACTTCTTACTTCTAATTTCTTGACTTCTAACTTCATGACTTCTTACTTCTATCTTCATGACTTCTTTCTTCATGACTTCTATCTTCATGACTTCTAACTCCATGACTACTTAATTCCCACTTTATGACTTCTTACTTCTAGCATCATGACTTCTAACTTCTAACTTCATGACTCCTTACTTCATGATTTCTAACTTCATGACTCCTCACTTCTAACTTCATGGCTCCTTTCTTCAAACTTCTAACTTCATGACTCCTTGCTATCAACTTTTAACTTCATGACTTCTTAATTCTAAATTAATGACTTCTTTCTTCTAACTTCATGACTCCTTTCTACCAACTTTTAGCTTCATGCCTTCTTACTTCTAACTTCATGAATCCTTTCTACCAACTTTAAACTTTATGACCTCTTCTAAATTAATGTCTTCTTTCTTCTAACTTCAGGACTCCTTTCTACCAACTTCTAAGTTCATGACTCCTTTCTTCCAACTTTTAACTTCATGACTTCTCTCTTCTAAATTAATGACTTCTCATTACTAACGTCATGACTCCTTTCCATCAACTTTTAAATTCATGACTTCTTTCTTCTAATTATTTACTTCTTACTTCTAACTTCATGGCTCCTTTCTTTCAACTTTTAGCTTCAAGACTTCTTACTTCTAACTTCATGACCCCTTACTTCTAACTTCATGCCTTCTTACTTCTAACATCATGCCTTCTTACTTCTTACTTCATGCCTTCTTAATTCTACCTTCATGACTCCTTTCTTGCAATTTCTGACTTCCAACTTGTAATTTCACGACTTCTTCTTCTAACTTCACGACGTTTCACTTCCAATTTCTTGTAACTGACATAATGGGTTCTTACTGCATGACTTAGTACTTCCAACAACCGATTTCCGACTTCTCATAGTTCTCATTTCCGGACCCCGCCCATCGGGTTTGAAGAAATAGACGGGCTGCACGATGCTTCCACGCAGAGCTGAAACCGACTGCACACGAGTACTGGTAAACCGCTTTGGGGATCTAAGCCTGCCCAGGCAAACCTTTGCGAGTCGGACCGTCCATGCTTATAAACTCTATTGGTTTCAATGGTCGGCAGGGCTTGAGATATCCTTTCATCTCCGTGTCGGGTAAAAGTCCCACACATTTGGTAGCAACGTCTCCAAAATGACCTATACAGTGTTGACGGGGACGTCAAACTTCAAATCTAACAAACAAGCAAACAAGTTCTAATTTCATGACTACTTACTATAAACTTCTAACGTCCGACCTATATCTAACTTATGACTTCTTACTTCCAACTTCACTTCATACTTCCAAATTCTTACTTCTAATTTCCAGCTTCTAACCTCACAGCTTGTTTCTGGCTTCTTTCTTTCAAGTCAGAAGTGATTAAGTTGGAAGTCCCCGCCCATAGGGGCTTGAAGAAATATATGAGCTGCATGATGCTTCCACGCAGAGCTGAATCCGGCCCGCACACTAGTACTGGTAAACCGCTTGGAGGATCTAAGCCTGTCCAGGAACCGCGGTGCGAGGCGGACCGTCCATGCTAATAAACCCTATT